>CANTUV010000043.1:33022500-34272500 GCA_947685225.1 Garcia nutans
TATTACCATCTCTATAATATTAACATGCATTTGTCATATTTGGATACCCTAAGTCTTTATGGTACATCTTTATAATATCATTGTACGATAAGAAGTCCATGTCAAAATTACTATCTCACTTTCCCAATCAACATATGAACAAACTAGCAGAAATTTCCATCTACCTCTATGATGAACACCCATTCCACTGTTCCCATGGGCAGCCCACACAATAACTTAACAATAACTTTTAATCTTCATAGCTTAGCAAATTAAATAAAACAACCAATTGATGTCCCATTATCACAACAACTAAAATGTTTATTACAGTTCTGACAAAAAAATTTGTTAATTATAATCTCAATTAACTTTATTTGAAATTAAATCAATCCCAATGTTTATTACAATATTAATTAATCTTAACTATATTATTTTAACAACATTAACTCAATTAAACTAAACTAGATTAACTCCCATTAATAACCTGTACAACATAATAAAAAAAGCATCTTTACATAAAACACATATGTATATTCAAGGCAAAATGCTTCAATACTCTATATATATATATATATATATATATATATAAAGCATCTTTGGGACCACTCCCTTTAAGAATAATCAAACAAGAAATTAATCATGTACATAGAAACATCCCAATTGATCGATAACCATACAAACACAATGAACCCCAATTAACCATAGACAAAAATATCAAGAATAACACTAATTTTAATAATAATAAAAAAAGAGCCTATAAAAAGTATTTTTATGCAATAAAAATAAGACAAAAGAATAAAATCATTTGTACTTTATATGAATAGAGCGAAAACTATCTTCTACAACAACAACCCACTCCATTTCCTCTCACAGCATGCAATTCTAGAGTCCACAACAAATTGTCAATTAGATTTTATGTACTTGTTTAGGGATTCAATGAATTTTAAGAGGACAAAATCAAAGAGATTTGATCAAAGACATTGAATAGTGTTTAGGGATTTCAAAATAAAACCTAAACTTTTCAAATTTAGTCCAAATTTAGTCTTTGAATTGTATTTTGGAGAATTCTAAACAAGTTGGATTTCATTTTAAGCACATGTCATTGCCTAGGTGGTGAAAAAATGTGACCCATGAAAGCCATGCCATGAAAAACTAATGAGGTTTAAGTTTTTGTGATGATGAGGTCCTAAATGAGATTATTTTGAAAGTTAAAGATTTTAATTGGATAAAAAAAAAGTTAAGGATCTAAGTTGAGACACCCTGTAAAGTTCAAGGTCTAATTTATACATTTCCCTATTTTTAAAACCTTTTTAAAAAAATTTGAGGATCTAAGTTGAGATATCCTTTTCAATCTTGCAACTTGTTAGGGAGAGTTTTCAATTTTAAATTTTCCTATGATTTCTTATATTTTGCTTAAGGGAGAACTATTGCATTTTTTTTTATGTTTAATTGATTGATTGTCATTCCTTTGCATATTTTTATGATTTGATTATTGTTATTTCAAATTTAATTTGATTGCCAAAATCAAAAAGGGGGATATTGCTGATCTAGATATAAGTTAATCTTAATTTTGATCTTGACAAATAAATTGAAATGTTCTACTAGCTTCATTAAGTGTCTATATGGCAGGCAAATAACTTAGAATAAGTTGAAGTGCAAGAAAACTTGAAGAAACACTAAGTGCTGAGAACCTTGTGTATAGTAGTCTCTAAAATGGGAGCATGACCGCTAAAACAATTTTGCGATCACAAAAATGGTTTCACAACCACTAAACTAGGTCTAACAATATAATACTATTTATGGATACAATATCGACCATCCCAAGATCTCACAACTGCAACCATGCTAAATCAAAAGTCAAAACACACAAAAGAGATTGCGGTAGATATCGCGGTGACCTTTTCGGAGGAAAAAGTCCCATCTGACTATGAGCTCAATAAGGCATGTGACAAAAGCATAGTCATGAAGCCCATGGAAGAGGGAGTTGGAACTCAAAGCTTAAAGATTTCTAATGGGCATATTACAAAGTAAAGAGCCAAGAGGAATATGAAAGATTTACAAGCTTATGTTATATACCTCATGGATGAGCATAAAGAGCCATATGGACCATATAGAGACAAAGAATAGATAGCCATTGTAACACCCCTTCCCGACCTACGAATAAGCCGGGGAGAAATGTCACATCGGGATGCGAGCTCTGGTTACAATGTCTTAATTAAGAATTCTTATGAAAAAATTTTTGAAAAATTGGGCGGAGTTTCCCCTAAAAAGCGGGGTTCCCAAGTGTCGTCAAAACTGATTTTTTTTTAAAACACTTTTGTTCACAATTCAACTCAAGAACACTCCCAATAATAATCTCCCTTATATCCTCAACTACACCCTGCAAGAAATTTTCACACTTCTATATCGTTTCTCAAGATCGCATATCATTTGCTAAGTTTCATTATCATACTACTGTTTATTCTCTGGTTACATACACCATAATACTTAATATGTTTAACAAACCTTTACAATAGATATAACGTACATGCCATACTACTATTTTATGTCAAAAGTCCTACCCTATTCGCCGTCGAGCTGGTGCGGGCCGCTGCAGAAATACTGATCTTCTATCCACTACCTGCGAGTTAGACATATAACTCGCTGAGCAACTTATTGTCCAGTGGGTACTTTAACCATTGCCGAATATAAATGGTGCAAGGAAGGTTGTTGAAACACATATAAAAGTAGAATACTGCATAATTAAACTATTTTCATACAATCTTCATATTTATATTTTCTAATTAAGTTAAGATTCACATTCTGTATGTAAACAACATGTAATATAACTTCATTATAATTACGAGTTAATCTGCTCCACTAGGTAATTATGAATACACCGATCTCAGAATGAGGCCTCGTATAGAGTTACGCGTGGTCTTGACGTCACAGGACTAATTGCCATGGTCTTGGTCTCACACGATATGGAATATACAACATAACTGCGTGGTCTTGGTCTCACACAACTAGTTGTCATGATCTTGACCTCACACAATATAACCGCGTGTGCATAAGTAATATCCAGACCGAAGCCGTTAAGACAGTACTGCAGGTAGGATGGCATGCCAAACCCCCATTCCAGACCGGTTTTACCCATTTACCGAGTAGAGCATATATAACATTTCATATATACCCATTCACTTCGTATATATACCACATATTCTCCATGTATATACAATATATACTTACACAAATACCACATATACTCACATATGTATCATATGTATTCACATATATACCATATACACGCATATATATACCATATATACACGTATTCCCCACGTATATACCTTATCTATATATTTACATGATAACGAACATGTATTCCATCACGTGACTTTTATCACGGTTATGAAATTCAGATTGATTTTCTCCTCTTTTCCATCTAATTTATTCTTCATATTCATATTTAAACTCAATACCAAAAATAAAATGATAACACACCCACACCAAGTTTTTGACCAAGTTAATAATGAAAAATTACATTATGAACAATAAACTCTGGTTCTTGACCCAACTTGATCCTTGTTTTAGAAAATTTGTATAAAATAATCCACTTGGCTAAAAACTCTAAAATTTTTACAGAAAAATCATTCCTTTAAAATTTTATATCAAACTGGACACAAAATCTTGGTCAACTAGTTCACCCAACCAGACTGCTCCAGTTGCCCTGCATTCTGGTAGCAGTTCTGAATTTTGTGAATTCCATAAATTAAATTTAATCAATGTGGTTCCAAATTATTTTTATGAAATACTAGACTCACTAAACAACAACATATCCAAAATTCAATTGGATATTATTTTTGTACATTTTATTAAAAATCCAGAAAGATGGCTGTCTCAGTCAAGGTACCTGCTGAAGCAGGTCTAATAAAATAATCTTTCCAAAATCATAACCATTCCAAATTCAACTCAACATATTTTTTAGTCATTCTAGACTCATTGAGACACAACATATCAAAAATTAAACTCAAGATAAATTTTCTATATTTAATTAAAAATCATATAATTCACAGCATTTTACTAATTGTAAAACAGAAAAATTTCAAAAGGAGTTCAATGGTTAAAGTACCAAACCTTACTATTTCTTAGTCCTTATTCTATATTACTTCCTTTCTTTCCTTGTCTCCTTGATTTCCTATGAAATTTAACATCACATATACAAAGGTAAGAACCCTAGGTATAGACATAGTCTTGTCTTATGATTTTTCTAATGGTTGCTAGCTTATTTTCACCATTAAACACCATTATTTCTTTCATCAAATCCTTCAAATAATTATTTCTTGAATTTTCTCCAAATCTAGCTACATGAACTCTAATTTCAATCTCTTAAATTAACCATTAATCCATGAAATTAAAACTAGAGATAGGTTTCTCTTACCTTATAATCTTGTTTGTCACCAAAATCTTCAACCAAAAGCCTTAAACTTTGGAAAAATCACCTCCTTCTTCCTTCTCTTATGGTTTGAACGAGTTCACCATGTAAGAGAGGGCTTTTATTTTCTTTCCTTAGCTTATTTTGATCCAAATGGCAGCCATAAGTGGTGAAAATATGTTGGTATAGATGTTGACTTCCAATTGGTACACCTTATAGCAAAAATGGCCACTTTTAATTGGTCCACTTGCCTTCTTCTTTTATCTATTTATTTGGAAAGCCATTAGGCTTCCTTTTATTCATATTTTGACCCCCTCTGTAATATCCCAAAATGTGCCCTAGAAGTTTTAGTATAATTGTTGTTTTATTTGAATTAAAATGTATATGTTATTGGAAAGAGAAAATAATTTAAAAAGGAGTGTATATGTTGTATATATGGATATATATATATATATAACATATATACAAGTCAAATGGATGGTCAAAGGAAGAAGATATTTATTTTGGTTATTTATGAAATTACTAAAAATGACAAATAAGTAAAAGGGAGTTAAGATATATAGAAGAGGGTATTTTAGTAATTTTCTTTTTAGATTGCTTGGTGGAGGTTTAAAGAGATGAGAACTTTGACTTTGTCTTTAATTTCCTTTTCATTTTTCTTCTTTTTCTTTTCTTGGCCGGGTACTCCAAAGTTAAGAGAGCAAGATAGAGTTTGATTTTCTAAGATCAAATTCAAAGGAGATTTCAAATAAACAAGTTGGAATTTCAAGAAATTTCATTATTTTGGTAAGTTCTCTCTTAATTGCTCTTGTTGTTTTTGAAGTTATTTTTGAGTTTGATGAAGTGTGTTGATAATATGGTTAGGATTGCTTGTGGTGTGTTTGTATGTGTTGGAAATGGAATTAAAGATAAGAAGTTAGGTTGGTGTTGGTGATGGAAGAGTAAGAGTTGTGTTTAGTGAAATTTTTTCTGTTTTACAATTAGTAAAGGTTGTGACTTTTATGATTTTTAATTAAATATAGAAAAATGTTCTTGAAGTAAATTTTTGATATGTTGTGCCTCTATGAGTCTAGAATGACTGAAAAATATGTCGATTCGATTTTGGAATGGTTATGACTTTAGAAAGATTATTTTTATTAGACCTGTTCCAGCAGGTACCTTAACTGAGACAGCTATCTTTCGGGATTTTTAATAAAATGTAGAAAAATAATATCCAATTGAATTTTGGATATGTTGTTTCTTAGTGAGTCTAGTATTTGAGAAAAATAATTTGGAACCACGTTGATTGAATTTATTTCATGGAATTCACAAAGTTCAGAACTGCTGCCAGGATGCAGGGCAATTGGAGCAGTCTGGTTGGGTGAACTATTTGACCAAGATTTTGTGTTCAGTTTGATCTGAAATTTTAAAGGAATGATTTTAAGATGTAAAATTTAGTTCTGTAAAAATTTTAGAGTTTTTAGTCAAGTAGATTATTTTATACAAATTTTCAAAATAAGGATAAATTGGAGTCTAAAACCAGAATTTACTATTCATATGGTCATTTTGCTAATATTCCTTTTGGATTAGGTTGTGAAGAGGTTGAATTGCCCTAACCTAAGTGTTGAGGATTCTTGGAAGAGTAAGTGTATAGATTGGTGTGAGTTGGTTTTAAGGTAAGTACAAACTACATTATTGCATACATTCATATGATATTGAGACTTGAGACATATTTGATTATAAATGTGATAAGGAATCTAATGCATTGTGGATGTATATTAATAATGTTATGTTTGGTATAATGTGAATGTTGTGATGAGCATGTAAAATATGTGTTAATGCCATTGATTATATCCATTTGAATAATGAATTGATTAATGTGATTTGAAATATAACGAAATGTGAAATGTGCAAGATGTGATGATGCAAATGAGATGATTGAGGCATGGTTGCCTAATTTGCATATGAGAATGAAATGAATTGAGAAAGAAATGTATAAAGATATAAATGAAAAGAATTTTGTGTTTAATTTGTTATTCAACCTTCAGAGTTTTGAGTTTGGTGGCATGCCTATAAAGTACTGGATAGGTGAAAAGACCGGGTCGTAAGCCGATTCCAGTTGATAAATGTGAAATGTGAATTATAGTAAAAGTCTTGCCGGGTTGAGGATCTCCTTGGTTTATCCGGGTTGAGGTCCAAGAGACTGGGTCTGTTACAGGTAACAGTCTTGCCGGGTTGAGGATTTCCTCGAGTTTAGCCGAGTTGAGGTCCAAGAGACTGGGTCTGTTACCCTATCCATGGATAGATATATATATATATATCGCCTACGGGCTTAATGATTGTGATTATAGACCAAAGCAGTAACTTTGAACTTTGAATAACATATTAGTGTCTTGTGGGCCCATGCTTGTCTTTGTTTTCAATGTGAATCATGAATGTTTTGATTAATTATTAAATAATGTAAGATTGTGAAATATAATATTCTCTTGAATTGATCTTGAATCTTGATTGTGTGACATTAGCATGGCATTAAAGCATCATAGCACTGTAGTTTGTACCACTAAGTCGTTGGCTTAGCGCGAATGTGATTCTTCGCGCAGGTGACAGGGAAGAACCAGAGAGTTCCTCTAGGCCGAGTCGAGCCTAGATTTTGAAGAGTGAATAGTGGGCTTTAAGATCGAAGACTGACTGCCAAACATGTATAAATTTTATGTGTTGTAAAACTTGAGTTTTGATGTATATGAATTTGTAAATATTGTTACTTTTCGTTGCATAGTAAACAAATATTTTATCTACTGTATTTCATAATAAACCTTTACTTTATTTTGTACTAGAAGTGTAAATCCTTTTTGCAGGTTGTAGTTGAGGTTATAAGGGGGATTTATTGGAAGTGTACTGAGAATGATTTTGTTTGCATTGGTTTGTGTAAAAATGTTTTCAAAAATCAGAAAAAAACCAGTTTTGTCGACACTTGGGATTGAATTTTTAGGCGAAACTATGGCAAAATTTCTGTAAAAATCGAAACAAAAATTTGACTAAGTAAAAGTGGTAGCAACATTAGGATAGTGTGGCGCCTCTACTGTAATATCCTCATGTATGCCCTAGAAGTCTTGGTTATGTTGTTGTTATTGTTGATGTTGTTGTTAGTGTTGTTGTTGTTATATATTGGATTGAATATACGTGTTAAATTGTAAGAGAAAAGAAATGGGAAGAGAATGTATATGTATATGTGTTTTGGAGAAGAAATTTAGGGTTTAGAGACAAATGTATATGTTGTGTATATGATGATATATATAACATATAGATTGGTCAAATATAGAGTCAATGCAAGAAGATATTTTTGTGGAATGTGCAATTACATATAAGGGCTTAGATGAGACAAAAGGTTAGTTAAATGGTGAAGGGTGTTTTAGTAATTGCAATGTTAAAAACACTTGATGGATATAAGAAGCCAAATTTGACTTTGCTCTTCATATTTTCTTCTTCTCTTCATGTGTGGCCGGATTCTCCATAGACAAAGAGAGAAAGAGAGGTGATCTTGAGGTTTGAAGCAAATTGAAGAAGGAATCAAGGGTGTTGGTTAGAGATTTGTGGAATTCTTCATTTAAGGTAAGTTTTCTCTTGATTTCTCTTGTTCTATTTGGAATTTTGTTTGAGTTTGATGGAGTGT
The DNA here is from genome assembly GCA_947685225.1 of Garcia nutans. Taxonomy (NCBI): domain Eukaryota; kingdom Viridiplantae; phylum Streptophyta; class Magnoliopsida; order Malpighiales; family Euphorbiaceae; genus Garcia; species Garcia nutans. The sequence goes on from CANTUV010000043.1 coordinate 33,030,543, forward strand.
GTTTGTGTATGGTGTGTGTAAAAGTGTTGAAATGGAATTAAAGATAAGAAGCTAGGTTGGTGTTGGTGATGGAAGAGTAAGAGTTGTGTTTAGTGAATTTTTTTCTGTTTTACAATTAGTAAAGGCTGTGACTTGTATGATTTTTAATTAATTATAGAAAAATGTTATTGAAGTGAATTTTTGATATGTTGTGCCTCTATGAGTCTAGAATGACTGAAAAATATGTTGATTCGATTTTGGAATGGTTATGAGTTTAGAAAGATTATTTTTATTAGACCTGTTCCAGCAGGTACCTTAACTGAGACAGCTATATTTTGGGATTTTTAATAAAATGTAGAAAAATCATATCCAATTGAATTTTGGATATGTTGTTGCTTAGTGAGTCTAGTATTTGAGAAAAATAATTTGGAACCACGTTGATTGAATTTGATTTATGGAATTCACAAAGTTCAGAACTGCTGCCAGGATGCAGGGCAATTGGGGCAGTCTGGTTAGGTGAACTATTTGACCAAGATTTTGTGTTCAGTTTGATCTGAAATTTTAAAGGAATGATTTTAAGATACAAAAATAAATTCTGTAAAAATTTTAGAATTTTTAGTCAAGTAGATTATTTTATACAATTTTTCAAAATAAGGATAAAATGGAGTCTAAAACCAGAATGTACTATTCATATGGTCATTTTGCTAATATTCCTTTTGGATTAGATTGTGAAGAGGTTGAATTGCCCTAACCGTGTCCCTCAAGTGGCTGCCCGTGTCCCTCAATTGTGTGGGTTAGGGTTTTAATTCTTTGTTCTTCTTGCATTGCTTTGGTTCTCCAAAGGTAGGTTGGTCCTTAAACCTAACCCTAAACACTTTAAACACACTTGAATCAATGAATGATATAATCAAATGCATGTGTAAGGTCCTAAAACTATGAGAATTGTGAATATGAGATATTTGATTTGTAACAGTCTTGCCGGGTTGAGGATCTCCTCATATGTGTTGAGTTGATGGTCCAAGAGACTGGGTCTGTTACACTATCCATGGATAGAGATACATGTATATACATTGCCTACGGGCGTGATTATTGTGACTATGAACCAAAGCAGTAACTCTGAACTCTAAATATCGTATTAAATACTTGTTGGGCCCATAGGTGTCAAGGTTATATGAATGTCTTAAATAATGTTATGAGTTAATGAAATGAGATGTTGTTTATTGAGTATGATTGATTAATGTTGAATGTGGAAAGATGTTGAAATGTGGTATGCTCATATGACTATGATTTGTGAAATGCATAATTATGTGGTTAACTTTATATTTATGATGTTGATCTTATCAATAACATATGTGACATTGCATTACATTAAAGCATACCATTAGTATGTTTTATCTTACTAAGCCGTTGGCTTAGCGCGATAGTGTTTAATCGCGCAGGTAATAGAGTGGATAGAGTTGAACCCGAGAGTTCATCAAGACCAAGTGAGAGTAGACCTTGAAGAATCCATTTTGGGAGCTTAAAGATCAGAGCAGACTTGCCAATCATGTATATTTCTTTATATTTTGTAAAGAAATGTTTAATATGTAAATATGTACATATTTTATAACTTCCGCTGTGTAATATTTAAATGTATATATATATATATAACTAATATGTTTTGTTTTATAAGTAAATGATCTACTTTTCTATAATGTATAATGATAAGGGTATTGTATCAAGTTTAAAGTGTTTTGAATGTTAAGAAAACCGTAGCATCCCTATGTTTGATGCACTTATGCTACATTGTTGTAGTTGTAGTGTGTGGGCATTGGATATGGGGGTGTTACATCTACTCAGCTTACACACGTAGGTCGGGAAGGGGTGCTACACCCTCAACTTTCTTGTGCTGTAATTTTATAGTCTAAGATGTGAAAATATCATAATACCCTCCAGCGATTAATCGATTGTAACTTTTAAACCGTGTATTTTTGGGAAAAATTGAAATCCACGGTTATGACCCGATTAATCTCGAGAATATTCTTCCGGGGTCAGATATGGGCACTATTAAGAACTTCCAACACTTAATTTTTAAGTTTACATAGTTGCCCCTAACTTTTGAGAAATTTCCACTTAGGTCCCGTCAGCTCCATTGTGTACACCAATTTCATATTTGACTATCCCGAGCCTTTATTTGACCACTCGTTCATGTCCTCCTTGCCTATTACTCGACTATCTAGCCTTTGGGATGTGACAGCCATCTTGTGGGCAGCTATTGGAGGTGCTTGGACCAAGCTTGAGGAGCTTGAAGCTTGACGAGTAGTTGGGTTTCACTTCTTTATTTTAGCCCAACTAATTATTTGAATTATAGACTATGCTATTTAATTATTTGAGCTTTTGAATTTTAATTAGTTGTTTGGATTTTATTCATGTAATAGTTTTTGCTTTTGGGCCATGATTATTTTAAGCCCAATATTGCTAGTTGGAAAGTTGTACAAGGATAAGATTAGCTTAGTTGCCAAACACTCTTATTAAGGCAAACAACTTATGAGCCTTATATATGATATCTTATGTTTCTTTGTAAGAGGTTAGACATTTTTTATAATAAAATTTCATATTTGTTGAGAGATCAAATTCTCTTGTTCTTGATTTATTGTGAGATCAAGGCTCACTATAATAAGGTTAACCACTTTAAAGTAGATAATTCTAAGGTTCTCTTCCACAGGTTGGCTTTGGATTGCGAACTTGAAAAGAATTTGATTTGGCTTTCCAAGGAGTCGCTTTTAAGAGTAAAGGTGAGTTGATCTCTACTTCATACACTAGAGATTTGCATTAGCGAGACCGTGACATTAATAAGACTTGACACCTGAAGACACAACAGCCATCGCAGTGAAGAATAAGGACCGTAATATAAAGATCATAACGCGACAGAGAGGAGAGCGACCGTGAGATTTAGATAACCACTGGAGGGCTTCAATGGATAGTTGAAGAACCAACAAGAAAAAGTGACATGTCAAGTAGCCGTTAGAAATATGAAGTTCACAATCGTAAAAAAGGCTCTGTGATTGCGACAAACATTTGACATAGAAATCTAAAGAGATTTTGTGGTTGTTGGAATTAGACTTTTCTACCCACTTCATTATCAAGAAAAATTGCTTTGAGGCCTACAACCTCAAACAAAACTCCAAGTGATGAAGTGTGTGCTAAATGTGTCCAAACTCTTATAATTTCATTTCTTAAGCCTTTAATCTTTTTATCTCTTTGTAAAGTTGAGTGTTAGCCTTAAACACTATTGTAAGGGTTTAATATGAGCCTTAAACTCTTAGGTTGAGAGTTATTATAGGACAAAAACTCTTGTAAAGGTTTGAGTGTTAACCTTTGTAAAAACACTTATAAAGGGTTTGAGAGTTAGTCCTAGGAAAACTCTTAGTTAAGTTTAGCGTGAGCCTACAAAACACCAAGTTGGGAGAGCATGCAGAACTCTAAAGATAGTGAAAATTTCCAATTGAGGTTGGGGAAATATAAATCCATTGTCTCATCTCTTTCCCTCCCCCATCTCCTTTAGAACTTTTAATTTCCCATTACACTTTCGAAGCACCAATTCAAACCCCCCCCCCTTCTTAGTATCATCCATATATAGGGCTAACGCGTGGTTTTGGCCCCTCTTTGTGAAAAGGTTTAAAGACCATTTTGAAAATAAAAAGTTTGATTTGAGAAGATGATATTGGTCTTTGGGTTTTTAAGAATGTTTTGGGCTATAGAATAGAAAATTATGTTGGCACATCTTTGTGGCAAGTTTTCAAATTCAAATCCCATTTTGAAGAAGTGTGATTTGAAAAAATGATTTTGGACTTTGGGCTCTTAAAAATTTTGGGCCATAAAATTTTAAGCTTACAATATAGCAAGGTCATAATAGAAAAAAGCAAATCAAATGGGCTTAACTTGGGCTATGATATGTTAATCATAGTCAAACAAAAAATATTTTAGGTAGACCTAATGAAAGTTACTATGCCAAGTATATGGATTTTAATCTTAAAGGTAAAAGGCTTAGGTTCCCATAACAAGAATATATCCAAAGATACAAGGTTATATGAGTGGTTATGCAGTATTCAATCTTCGTACCATAAGTGAAAGTATGGTATTAGTTGTACACATATAACATGAGTTCCATAAGGCATCCTAAGTCTTATACATATATAATATGAAGTTATACAATGAATAATATTATAATAATTAAAAATAAAATAATACTAGGACTAACAAAATTAACTTTTCTAATCCCTGGTGAAGTCACCACCATGAGTAGGGATTTTCATCCCATACCTCAATGAAAAGTTCTTACAACTTCCTCACTACTAGATTCTGGACTATAGATAATACGAGTCTAAGCCTGGAGGACAGGAGTCGCCACCTAGATGGGCCGGAAAGAAAAATAAAAGGGGTTATCTACTCAATTTCTAAGGAATTTTTGACCCTTTAATGGGTTTAGAAAGTTAAGTATGCATGAAAAAATAGCGCAACACCCCAATGCACCTAATTCATTAGAACTGATCTCTTTTTTAGGTATAGTTTGTATTATTTTAATTTTAATATTACCCAACTAACAACATTTAAAACATAAATAAATATATTCATTTAAACATAAAAGCAAATAGTCCAATACATAAATAAAATGGGTGTCTACACTAAGTAGAAATATATCCTTACAATCCTCAAATCTATAAAAATGAGACACCTACAATAAGTGAAGTGAATCTTTTATAATTTTTTTAAAAAATAAAATAAATAAAATAGCAATAATAATAATAATAAAACATCATATATATAAATTAAAATAAATCCAAAGAAAGCAAAGAAGAAACACATAAATAATCAATATATACATAAATATACTAAAAGCAACAACTAAAGCAACATAAGATTGAATAAGTAAATTTTATTATTTTATTTTTAAAACATAGTAATAAAGAACAAAGTAAGACTCTTTTTATTATTTGTTAAAAAAAAGTACATAAACATAAAGAAAGATGCAATTTAAACATTATAAATTTATTTATTAAAATATAATAACACATGATCATTTTAATCAATTTTCCAAGATACAATATTAGGACACAAAATTAAAACCAGGATTGATTTTAATCATTTAAACTTTAAAACAATATCTTAAACATAAAACTACCAAAAAAAAACTATTCTTTCATTTTATATTTAAAACATAAATTAGAAAAGTATCCAATTTGTTTTAAGAAATGCATAGACAAAAAAAAATACTTTATTAAAATGATTTTTTTTCAAAAATACTGCTTATAAAATAATTATAATCACACTTTATAGATTACTAATTTTGTAACTTAGATTATGAATTAACTAAACCCACAAATAAACTAATTCATGGTCATAGATTGATTAAGAAATACACAGTGGTTAAAAAGCAAGCTAAATAAAGATTGCAAAATGAATAATCTCAACAATTAAAGCATTTAGCAAACATTAATACTATTATATCTACCCACAAAGACACAATGCAATATTTTCATCTTAATCTAATAATAAAATTAATTAATATTAACTAAAAACTTCACAAGAACAAATGAACTAAAGAAAACAAACACAACAAGACATACTAAGAAAGTTGTGTTCACAAAAATAAAATAAAATCTACTAAGTTTAAGAATTCTTAAGGACATTGTTGGTTCCTCTAATTTAGTGAAGTAGAGGCTCAAGAAATGGTAAGAAATATTAAAATTATAAAAATTTTAGTTGTGTCATAAAATAAGAATCTAATTTAAAATGATAAAAAAGTCAAATCACTAATTTTTATAACTTGTTAATTTACTTCCCCTTATTGGAGCATAAGAAATTTTGAAAAGAAAGAGTAAGGGTTATCCTTCTGTAAAGAAAAAGTAAGGGTTATCCTTTCTTTCCCTTTCTATACAAGTGTAAAAAATCTACTCTTCATTTTTAAATCCTCCCTTTTCCTTTTTTTTTTTATCCAAATCTAAATAGGTTGTAAATGTTTTATGGTGTATACTTTTTTCTAAGGGTGTAATCGGGCCAGGTTTCACCCTTGCCTAGAGCCCGACCCGAGTTAAAGTTGGGCCTTAATATATGGCCCAAGGTCCAACCCTAAGCCCATGGGCAGTTATGAGTTTAGGCCTCAGGCCAACCTAGCCGACCAGGTTATGCCTAGTATTTCAAACCATACAAATTTATTATTATTATTATTATTATTATTATTATTATTAATCAGATTTGGGAACAATTAGATATAAATAAAAAATCTAAGAACAATTAAAAAAACACATCTTTAATAAAAATCTTAAAATAATAGAAATGATCATGCAAACCGATCTCAATAAAAAATTACAATAAAAAAATTCCCAAAAGTTACAATCAAACCAAACCAAGAAATAAGAAATTACAATCACTAAAATTCAAAGTAGTTTTTTCTCCATTTCTCACATGAGAGAATGAAGCAACCAACGAAAAACCAAATAAGATCTTTCATACATGAGAGGGAGAGAGAGAGAGAGATGTACAGAGAGAGCCTCCGGCGATCAGATTTGTGTAAAGGAAGCTTCTAATTTGGGAGGATAAGGGAAAACGAGCGGTGTACTGTAGTTGATTGAGGAAGGAATCAAAGAAAAGGGAAGAGATGAGGTAGATGTTGTCTTTGGCGGTGATATTTTCACTAAAATGAAATGAAATCACAAAGAGAGAGAGGTAGAGGCTATTACGAAAAGTAAAATGGAAGAGATATGAGAGAGGCAGAGGAAAGAGATGGAGAATGAGAGTGGCAGCACTTAAGAATGAGAGGAGAAGGGAAAATTAAATTTTAGGTTATTATGAGAGTATATATATATATAAATCATTGGGTCGGGTCAGGTCGGGTTAGTTTGAGATATTTTAGCTACATCCTAAACCCGCCTAAATTAAAATTGGGTTACATCTTGTAACCCAAAACCCGACTTTAAAACTAAAAATTTTGGACCAAGCTGATTCGATCGAGCCATGATATGCTAGGTTATTCGGGTTAATGAGCGTTTTGAATAGCCCTACTTTTCTCTTTTGTTGATAGAAATATAATAGATTTGCATATTGGGTTGCATTTATTGTAACAATTATTGGACTTAGGTCTGACTGAGTAGTTAATCACCTAGAAGAGATGAATGTATTATTGTTTTTTGATCTTTCTTAAATAAAATTAAAACCCACGCAATACACATGACATTATTAAATAAAAGTAATAATTTAAAAAAATATAAACCATGTGTTGTTGTTATTTTTCTATGAAACTATATCTAAAAAATTTAAAATTAATTGAAATATAATATGATTCAAAATAAATAATAGTAGATAATAATTTATTCAAAAATATATTTAATGATATCTCAAATTAAATTATGATTTTTTTTGTATACTAAATTTATAGATTTATTTAAAATTATGTTACCATCGTCATAATTTTTTTTTTCTAAAATTTACTTTAATTAATAAAATATTCAACTCCTAAAAATTTATTAAACTTTTAATTATAGTTCTATCACTCTACTACTAAATAATCTAATGATGAAGTGAATTAAAAAGTAATTAAATTTATTTCTTTAAAAAATTAATTAAAAGAAAATTTTAGAAAAAAATATACTATTTTACTCTAAAAATTATAATTTTGTACATATAATAACCTAATCATACTATTGATATTTTAATATTTGATTACAATAATTTAGTGTCAAAACTCTCTAAATAAAATAAAAAACTATAATGATTGATGAAATTAATAGTTTAAATTATTCTAAAACAATGATAATGAATATAATTTCACTGATTTAATATATTAAAATAAATAATTAGAGTTTTGTTGTTTTTTATTTTATTTATCATCAAAAATGTTTTTTCAAAACATCTCTAAAAGTTCATTAAAGTTTTAAAAATTAAATAATTACAAAATTAATAAGAACTTCTTATTGAGATTTTTGGAATATTTTTTAGGGTTTAATTTTAGCAATGCTTCTTAGATAATTGCAATTTAATAAGAAGACAATCTTAAATTAGATCTTAGAAAAAAAAAATACAAATATATTATAGTTTAATAATGAAGAAATCAGATGAAATATTATTTTTTTCTTAAAAATTTCATTTTTACCATTCTTAATTTTTCTTACAATCTTATATTTTTAAATTTACAAAAATTATTATTTTCTTTATAGAAATATAATAAATATATACTTAATGTATATAAGAATGTATCATATTTTTTTTATAAAAATTTTTATTCTTATAGTTGTATAATTATTTTAATTCTTATCTTTTTAAGTTATTTTTTATAAATTTTCTTTAATCATAAGAGACCCGAAAAGAATAAAAATAAGATTTGCTACTTATTACATCCTACATGTATAACCGTCGAACAGTTGAAGCAACTTTTATTCATCTTTTAATATTATATTTAAATTAATAAAACTTTAATTTGAGATTAATTGAAACATAATATGATTTTATATAAATGATAATACATAATAATTTATTTGAAAATATATTTAATAATATCTTAAATTAAGTTATTAAATTTTTTATATTAAATTTGTAGCTTTCAATTGATGTATTATTGATCATTATCATAAATTATTATTTTTTCTAAAAATTTAACTGAATTAATAAAATAAAGCACCTTCTAAAAATTAATTAAATTGTTTTCGATTTTTAATTATATTATTCTACTACTAAATAATCTGATGATGAAATAAATGAAGAAATAATTAAATTAATTTCTTAAAAATTACAACTAATTAAATAATATTAAGATATTTTTTTAGTGTTATATCACTAATTATTCTATTTGTTATACCTCTATTAGTGTTCTCTTATAATTATATTGTTAAAATTATACATAAGTTATTAATTATCAATTTTTCTTATTAAGAGTAATATTTTATATTTATTTTTTTAATGTAAGAATCTTTCTATTTATTTTTCTTATAATTTCTATACTTTTAAATTTATAAAAATTACTATTTTTCTTTATAAAAATATAATGAATGTATACTCGACATATATAAAAATATACCATATTTTTATAAATATTTTTTATTCATACAATAGTTTTATAAGTTTTTTATTTGTATAAAATTTTTTTATTTCTCTCTTTTTAAGTTTTTTTTTATAAATTTTCTTTTAATAATAAGTCACAAAAAGAATATAAATAATATTTGCTACTTGCTACATCTTATATGTACAATTGTTGAAGCATCTTTTGTTCCCTTCTTAATATAAAATTTAAATTAATAAAATATTTAATAATATGTTACTTAATTTTAATTTTATCACTATATTACTAAAATAATATGATGATGAAGTAAATAAAGAAATAATTAAATTAATTTATTAGAAAAATATAACTCATTAAAGAATATTAAAATATATTTTATATTATAAAATTAATTATTTTTATTTGTTATATCTCTATTAATTTCTCCTATATTATCATAATTATACATTAATTATCAGTTATCCATCTTATTTAATAAAAGTATTATTCTATTTTTATTTAGTTTTTTTAAGTGTGAGATTATTAACAGTAATATTATATTATTTATTTATTTTTTAAGTGTAAGAATTTTTTATTTAACACTTTCTTTATATTTTTTATGAGTTTTCACAAGTGTAGAAAAAGAAAACAATTGTCAAAAATATTTTTTCAAAAATATTTTTATTTAAATTTTTTTTGTTGTTACAAAATATAATTATATTTTAATTTAATAAAAAATATTCATATTTAATTAATATACAGTGGATTTTGATTTTTTTAAAAAAATATTTTCTCTCTCCATATATCAATAAAGCAATATTGGCATTTTTTTTCTTTCTTAAGTGGATGTTTATAAATTTTTTTAGCTATTTATTTATTTTTTTAGGATTTAGAAGAAAGAAATATAATTTTTTTTAAAAAAAATTTACATATTAAAATTGTAAAGTCTTTTAATATGCATTTACATTTGATTGATATAATGGAAAATAATTCTCTTTTCATATTAATTAATGATAATTCAAAAATTTTATTATATTATCTAAATAAAATAAAATAAATATAAATTTTTATTCTTCACACTTATCTTCGTTCCATGATTGACTACTATTTATATATATATATATATGTATAGATATTAGATAATAATTAATTATTTAATTAAAAAAAATATATAATAATATCTTAAATTAAATTAGAAAAAATATACTATTATATGAATAATAATAAATTTGATTCAATTTTTAGAAAAATTGCTAGTTTTTAGAATTTTTTTTAAATGATTCAATTTAAAAATGATTGATTATTAAAAGTTACTTGTTAGTTATTTTATTTTAAAATTTAGAAATATAAAATAAATACATAAAATTTTGAAAATTATAATTTTCTTACAAAATCGTATTTCTCTCTTTTAAAATATAAAATATTAATTATAGTCATTTTAAAAAATAATTATTTATTAATTAAAAATATTTATTATAAATTTATTTATTACAGCAAATATTTTTTTTTTACACTTCATTCTAGATTAACTATTTTCTCTCTCTCTCTATACTTCTTGGTTAAAAGAAAAAAAAATCCAAAGAAAAAGAAACATTAGAATTGAAAGAAAGAAAAAACGAAAACAAAGAAAAAGAGAGCTGCAAAATGACCAAGAGCAATTGACCAAGAGAGCTGCAAAATGCGTCTTCTTCATGGTTCATATAATGTCAAGAATCAAGCATGTTGCATTCCCATGTAGTGTTGCAGAGCAATTGATTTGGTTGCTACGCCACTGCTCCAATCTCAAACACATACAACAAACACATGGGTTCATGGTTTCCTCAGGCCTCTATCATCACAATCTCCTTCTTGGCCGATTCATCGAGGCCTGCTCTTCTCTAGGTCTCTCTCTCTATGCCTATGCAGTCTTCATCCGCAAAATGCAACCTGATATCTATCTTTATAACACCATGATCAGGGCTTTCTCTTTGTCTCAGTTACCACCCCAAGCTGCCATTTTTCTTTTCAATAACATACAGTTTGCTGGCTTGCGACCCGACTCTTACTCCTATCCTTTTGTTTTGAAGGCTGTCATTCGATTGTTAGCAGTCCAAACAGGGAGGCAAATTCATTGTCAAACTGTTGGCGTTGGCTTGGACACTGACATTCACGTTGTCACTGCCCTTATTCAGATGTACTCTTCTTGTGCCAGGGGCTGTCTTGCCGATGCTAGCAAGCTGTTTGATGGAATGTGCCTGAGAACAAGAGATGTGGCTCTATGGAATGCAATGGTTGCTGGTTATGCGAAGCTCGGTGACATGGAAAATGCTCAGCATCTGTTTGATTGTATGCCTGAAAGAAATGTGATTTCTTGGACGGCCGTGATTTCTGGGTATGCTCAGATGAATAGACCCCACCAAGCTATTTCAATCTTCCGGAGAATGCATCTTGAAAACGGGAAGCCTGATGAAATCACAATGTTGGCTGCACTTTCTGCCTGTTCTCATTTGGGTGCATTAGAATTGGGGAAGTGGATTCATAACTATATTGACAAATGTAGATTAAAAAGAACTATTCCTCTTAATAATGCACTTGTAGACATGTATGCAAAATCAGGCAATATCAAAAGGGCAGTAGAAGTATTTGAGAATATGAAGCATAAAAGTGTCATCACATGGACAACAATGATTGCTGGTCTAGCTCTGCATGGACTTGGAAGAGAAGCTCTTGAAATGTTCTCTCGCATGGAAAGGGCTAGAGTTAAGCCTAATGATGTTACTTTCCTTGCCATCCTTTCTGCTTGCAGCCATGCTGGATTGGTTAAAATTGGCCGATCATATTTTAGCAACATGAGATTGAGGTATCGGATTGAACCCAAGATTAAGCATTATGGCTGCATGATAGATTTGCTTGGGCGTGCTGGTTACCTAAAAGAGGCTCAAGAACTTCTTCGACAGATGCCATTTGAGCCAAATGCAGCAATATGGGGATCTCTTCTTGCAGCTGCTAATACTTATGGTGATGCTATGCTTGGAGAGAACGCATTGCTACAGCTAATAAAGTTGGAGCCCAATAACAGTGGAAATTATGTACTTTTATCTAATCTATATGCCTCTTTTGGTAGGTGGAAAGCATCCAGAATAGTGAGGATTACAATGAGGGACAAAGGTGTTAACAAAATGCCAGGAGGAAGTTTCATTGAAGTGAATAATAGGGTACATAAATTTGTTGCGGGAAAGGTATCGCATTTTCAGTCTGATGGTATTTGTGAAGTTCTATCTAAGATAAATCTGCAGCTCAGACTTGCTAAGGATTTGCAAAAAGAATGTGTTGGGCTGCTTGTATTTGGTGAAGGGTAGGATGTTCTACGTCTGAATACAGATTTTGCTGTGGGGTAGGATGTACTTTTCCAGCAATGGGTGACTTAATGGTGGAGCCATCTGAGATGCTGTCACTACCTTGCCTGCCCAACAGCTAAGTAATTGAACTTACAAGTAGACGTTTCTTTCCATTGGACTTGGATAAGTTTACTGAATTCTCAAAAGATTTAGGGTTTCTTTTACTACTGAGATAGTTAAGAACTGATTTCACACCATAAGTTCTGCTTCTTGACTTGATATTCTTCAGATGATTGAAGCATCACTGCATCATAATACGTTTGCTATCTGACTTACAAGATGCAACATGCACTAGTTTGGGATTGAAGTTTAATTAATTATCATAATAGTTGGTAGTAGTAGTTATACAAATGTAATGCAAACTAGAGTTATGCCTATAGTATATTCATATGCTACTAGACTGGGGGTTGGGGTTGAAGTAATAGCATTGTGAAACTTCATTATCATATATAAAATTTAGATATATAAATCTAAAATGGTAAAACTAAGCACCATAAACAAATAAAGCAACTAAAAAGAAAATGATATATCAAGCTCAGTAGATTTTGGCTTATGCTTGTTTTGCATGAATTAAGTATTTAAAGATCAAATTAATTACCAGATTCATATTACATAAATATGGTTAGACAATATCTTGTAATTAGAGTATAAACAGCAGCTAGTGCACAACTTTTTAGAATTTGGGACCAAATTATTTAATTTTATCAATAATAAGATAATCAGTTAAGTAAATGCAAAATAAACTCACTGATAAAAGGGAAGGGAAAAAATATGCAGAATAAAGAGAGGAGCATAATTCTTGAGAAAAAAAATATATTGTACAAGGGTAGATACGATTGCTTAGTCTGTCCTTCTCTAGCCTCTGAGTATATGCATTGTAGATTTAACAACTTGAATGGAGGAGGTGGTGAAATTGTTTTAGATAGGGTGGCAGTACCTCATAGTATTCATTTTAAGTACCTCGTCTGTATTATTTAAGAGGATGGAAGTTGTGAAGAAAATGCAAATCATAGGATTAAAGCTGGTTGGATGAAGTGAAAGGGTGCTACAAGAGTATTATGCGGCTGAAAGATGCCAGTTAAATTGAAAGAAAAGTTTTACTGCATTGTAATACGGCCTGCGATAATATATAGTAGTAAATATTAAGTAATGAAAGAACAACACATGAGCAAGATACATGTTGTGAAAATGAAATGATAAGATGAATGTTTGGACACACTGGGATGGATAGAATTCGTAATACGTGCATTAGAGAAAAAGTGAGGTAGCGCCTATCAAGGATAAGATAAGAGAATATAGATTGAGATGGTTTGGTCATATAAAACGAAGACTAATGATGTGACGGTCAAAAAAACTGAATAAGTTAAAGTAGAAATGGCTAGGAGAGACAGAGGTAGACCTAAACTAATTTGGATGAAGGTTGTCTAAAATGATCTTACTATTTTTATAATTATCAGAAGAGATAGCCCTCAATTGAATAGAATGGAAAAAAAGAATCCATATAGCCGACTCCAATTAACTTGGGATTAAGGCTTTATTGTTGCTGTTGTTGTAACTCGCTTCCCTTTTTTTCTTTGTTAGTTTCAGGGACTTACGGTTCTTGTAAATCTAATTCATTAAAATTTATCTAATGAAATGGTCCACTAATACTTGAAGAAAGAATAAGATGTTTCTTTTTTCCCTTCCCACTTAAAATTTTTTTTCCCCTTATTTACTTTTTCCATTGTGGAACATAAGCAAGATCTGAAACCTTAAAGAAACAAGTAAATTAAAAAGTGTCTTAGAGAATTTTAACAATTTCGGTGTTTGATGCACCTGTAGTTTTAGTCAACGTTAATCCCCTAAATGCCTTAATTCATTGATAGAATATTCAAGTGGAAAATTTTTCATTGTATAATTTAGAGTAATATACATCGGAAAGATCAAGAACCCAAGGATTCTATAAACAAGAAGGCTCTAATATATTCGGTTCGTACAGATATGATAAAACTAAATGAGTCTGTTGCAACTTTTAATTAAACATGCATATAATATACACATGGACCAAGTGACCAACAACTGTCTAGGCTACCTGAGGCACATTGAAAAATTTGCATCCTCTTGTTCTTCAGATAATCATTCCAGCTATGGAAGTTGGAGTAGAACTTCAATAACAGCTTTCCTGTTATAGTAGGCATAGAATTTCTGTACATCATTTAGATAAAGCCATGAAAAGCTTTAATACTTGCTTTATTGCACAAAGCATTACTCATAACCAGGAAGTGGATTAACCTTGCCTCCCATTACTCACCCCCACCAAACTCAAAACATTGTTTACCCTTTCAACCACTACGGCTGCTTCAAAGCAATAAACTGTAAAAGAACTCATGCTCATATCCCAGGTTATGGAAACCCAACCCTAGAAGAGCAGTTGCACATAAAATCTCGATTTTCTGCTTGAGAATATGGCATATTCCTGGCCAAAATACAGTTAAAGAAAATTGTAAGATAATTTACAACCTTAGTAAAGTTGGATCACTACAAGATGTAGTTTGTTTTCTTCCTTACTAACTACAAGCTGTAGGTTGTTCTCACTTACTAAAGTTGGATAACCAAGAAGCAAGTTGTTTTCTCCAGCTTCTAAATTTTGTGCCACTTAGCATAAAGTGAATTTTCTTATCTTTCCCCTTTTCATCTTTTGGGAAAGGAAGTGGCTAAGAGCCACCGGAGGGTAATAAAAACAATGAACGTGGTCAAATATGAGAGCAAATTTTGAATCTGACATAAAAAGGTTTACCTGTGGTCTGTCTTTCTTCTTGAGGTTTATCAAATTGCTCGTTTAAATCCTTCGGTTTTGCATAGCTCGTAAATAAAGCTCGTTGTGATCTTAGTTCAAGCATGCCATGTCTTCTTTCTTTTGCCGACGTTTGAATGGAGGAATCGGAGTCTTGCCTTTCACCCTCTTCCGTAATAAATTCAGTGGATACTTGCTGCTGGCATGAATCAAGTTCTAATTTGGACATGGAGTCACCAGAATCCCCCTTTGAACAAATGGTACTGCTATCTAAATCAGATGACAAGAATCCCCAGCTTCCATCATTCTGTAACTGAAAACCATCTGTTATTTGTTCTTGTCCTTCTACTGTCTGCATGTAGGACAGTGCAGGATCATGATCCTTGTATTCAGCAAGCGTATGACAACACACATCTTCTGAAGAAAAAGTGCTCCATTTGTGATTTATTGTTGATGAGTTAGCTGCAGATTCTGATTGTATCATTCTCTTTCCTTCAGTTGTCTGAGATATGGAAAAGAAATCAGATCTTGAGTCCTGATTGAATAAATCCTGTAACATTATCAGTGGTTTGTCAATACCCACTTCTGATGAGGACCTTCTAATTCTGTTAGCAGTAACCGGTTTATCCCTTTGATTGTGATTCACTTCCTTTTGAATTTTACTATTACAAAAACTATGTGTTTCTTCATCAGAAGCGTCCTTTGCTTTCTGCTGCTCATGATGCTTCTGTTTCTTCCTGGGGATAGGAATAGCTGAAACCCGCTTAGTTCTATGACTATAACCACTCATATTGGTTTCATTCTTCTGTAGGTCAAGCCAACTGTCAACATTTGCAAATTTGACATTATTAGTGATCGCTGTCCGTCTATTTGTATTTTTCTGAATGCTACTAACATCAGCCATTTGACTAGCTGAAATCCTTTGCACTTTTTCTTGCTCTTGGAAATCAGTCATTTCAATATCAGTTTCAGATGTGTCTTGGCTGTGTTCTGTTGCATTATCAGCACTGTTTCTTGTGTCTAATCCCATTAAACAGCTAGATCTGGAAATACTGCATTCTGATTTGTGATCTGAATGTTCCTTCATAGGAGAAGTCACTGACTCAGCACAATGAGATGATGGCCTTCTCCTTCTTCCAGAGACTGGCACTTTACCTTCTGAAGTTTGGCAATTTGTCCCTGATTTCTTTTGGCTGCAGATGGTAGGCCTCATAAATCTTGGTAGCTTTGACATGGTAACTGCTGTGCCATCTCCAGCCTTGTTCTTTGTAAGTGGCTCTTCAGTGAAATTATATGCCTCAAGCAGCTCTTCAGAAGATAAATTTTTTCCTGTTAGATTTTCTAATCTCTTCTTTAATTTTAAAATTTCACTTCTAATGTTCTGCTGCTCGTGTTCAATCTCCATCATCTTTTGCTGCAGATTTGCCATCACTACTTCCTTCTGCCCTCTTACTTCCTGATTTCAAAATTTCACCTCATTTGTTAGTATCTCATTTATAGTTGATGTCAAAATTTCAGCTCTCTACTTTTGCAAATACAAAATGATTTTAGAGCACAGAAATTTGTGATTCATTTCCATTGTTTCTCCATATTATATTTTACTTGATATATGGAGTTGCACTCTTTATAATACTTTACCTTTGTCAAAATGATTTATTCCTTTCTGAACAACAGAACTGGATCTAATTAAGAACCTCTCTGTACTTTCTTAGACACAGTACTTGTGATATAAAATTTCCAAAGTTAAGCAACACAATCTCAAATGAAGTATCAAGTTTACTCACTGTTGTTTCCTCATTGGCTAGGTGAATGTTTTTTGCCCTTGTTGCAAAATTTAAAGAATTTATGGTTTCACACAAATCTTCTTCTTTGGGACTGACATGGACTAGCATCAGTGTTTTTGAATCATCACCTAAAAATAACAAGGTAACGATCTATGTGAGAAAGAATATTTAGATCATTGCAAAAAGTTCTTTATGTGCCCTAGTAGCCAAGAAAAGTGAATAAACTGACCATTTACATTTTTCCTTCTTTGTGAGAAGTCATTTGTTTGGAATAAGTTCTCCGTCTTCCAGGAATATGAAGAATGATTGTGGTCTTAGTCTTTTTTGTTATAGTATTCTTAGAACTCATTTGTTTTGTTATGGAAATGGAGATAGCAGACTCTATGTTAGGATCGTAATTATGTTGTTCTGTGTACAAAAGACTGAAATTCTATGTGATATTTTGTTGGTTTAATTCCCTTTTGTTCAGTTGGAAATGAAATCAAGTTTTACAAAAAATTTTAAGATTAACATTTATGTTTAATTATCTGAAAGACAAAGTTGGAATAGAATGTTCCAATGGCATTCATTTCCACTCCAATTGCATTTTTACAGAGAACAAAATCGGTCCTTGGAGTGCCACTTGAAAGGGAAAATGTAAGAACAGGGTAACTTACCAAGAGAATCTTTAAGAACTTGTGTCAACTTGCTGTTCCTGTCAAAAGTGAAAAGCTGTGAGTTAGGGTTTACTCTATGATGCGGAATTAACCAACTGATTGGTTCGTCGAATGTGGAGTAGTTAAGTTTTGCTGCTTTATGCATGTACAATTTTGCTGGCCTAGCAGAAAATTATATTTGTCTCTTTTTTATTGCCGAGAATGGTCAGTCATAATTACTCTAATATCGCTCCTTATTTTGTGCTATCATAATGAAAATGTGTAGAGATCAACCACTCTTTTCTCAGCTAATCAACTTCAAGTACGTTAAACTTAACATAATGCCAAATGGCTTAATGGATTCTTGCGACCAACCACGATCATTTTCATGAATTGAGGCCTAGGCGAGTTAAACATCTACCTGTAAGGTATGTGGTGCTTTTTTCTTTGTAGGGCACTGATAACATCTCCAAGAGCAGAAAGCGACAAATTAATAGCTTTTCCTTCATCAAGTCTTTTCCCCAATGCCTTTGTCTTCAGCACACGCTCACTTCCTCCAAGGTCAACTAACCATATTTTGTTTGTTTCCCTTCGCCTCTCAGGAGCATCATAGCAAGTTATTGCCATGCGTATCATGCTATTAGATAAATGGTAAAATAAAGTGAGAATGTACACAGTTCTTTGTTAGATAAGAAAACAAGGATAATTTTATTAATCTTCACCAAGTAATTTCTGAAATTAATAATATTCAATCTAAAGGCAGCTGCATAAATGATTGTGTTTTCCACGCTTTATTCTGAGTTCATGCTATACTGAACAAATAAGTTTAATTAGGTAAATTGATTACCAATGAGATCGACTTGAAGTTACATTGGCATTTGTTGAGGCAGTTGATCTGAAACGGCATCCTAATCTGTACAGCCTCAAAGCTTGGTGGAAATTATTAACGTGGATCGATACAAGGTTTTCAATTTCAATTCCGCCCTCTGGATCTGTTTGAATTGACAGGCTGAACATGTACTAGAATATATTAAGAGGATCATATATGTTTTGGAAAAGGAAAAACATTTGAAAAGGTAAAGAGTTATTGATTGCCAATTAACTATTCTGCCTTCCATCATGATAATGTTGAATGTTAGAAATTTGGCCTTGAAAATTATTGAACCCCCTTGAAAATTATTGAACTTGTGGGTTCAATTTGAGCGGTAATCGTCTGAAGGTATATGATACGATGGTAACTACAGGTTATCTCTAGAGAAAACTACTGTTCCACTTGTTTAATTCAACTCAACATCAATTCTATGCTAGTCAGAGTTTGCTACATAAATCTTGTTCCTCCAAACTTTCTATGATTAGCTGCATAAATGTCTGGGTTACGACTTGTGACAAAACTTTCTATAAGATTTTGTAGTATTAAATTACTTCATTTTTATCACTTCAATGTATACCATTTTAGCTTACATCTCCTTTTACTATTTCATATCTAGTTAGAAGCAGGACATCTTCATTCCTTTCTAAGCTTATCTTCAATAGGGTATTGTTTCCACCTTTTATAATGATGCACTCATTATTCATCCACTCCTGTCTTGTACTTCCAGACTTTCATTTTCATCTCAGCTGCACTCTACTGTTAGGCTGCTTTGCCAGATTGTGTTTGGTTTTCTTTTCTTTCTATAAAGAAGGGGAAATAACAGAATTGCTTTTCTTTTTTTCCTATTGCAGGTTAAAATTGCAAATGCAGTTTCAAGGTATCAGCCTTTGCCATCTAGATTGCCATAAACTTCTTTCATATAACAATACTGTTGACTACATGAAAATATAGCTGCAGAAAAATGTCTCAGTAATTTCTATTCTATCTTCTAATATTGAAAGAATGAAAGAGCAAGGGAGATAAATGGACAGTCTACAGGTTGACAGTTGCTCAAGACAACTTACCAGGGAGAAATAGGATCAGTTGGCCTTGCTGGCTTGGGCACAAGCAAGTCCTTCAGATTCCCCATATAAATCTCCAGCATGCTGAAACTGATGAGAAATGAATGGTTACTGTCAATTGCTTGTTTAAATAGTGCCTCAAATGTGCGAGGCACTACTCCAGGAGCATCTGGTCTACCTTCCTGAAGAAAACCATACCAAAAACAGAACACAGTTAGAGCAACTTGTAAACAGATTTGGACCCTTTTCATGTTGGATGCTCTGCATTTATTACTTTTACGATCTTCATCTGCAAATTAGCTAGTCCTCACCATTGTGAAAGTTTTTCCAGTGCCTGTCTGCCCGAATGCGAAAATGCAAGCGTTGTAACCGTCGAGGACAGATTTGATGACTGGTTCAACCTCTGAAAAAACTTCATCTGCATATTAATGGTCTTCAAATATGAGCATTTGATGGCTTTCTGTTTGCATACTTTGTGAGCACAAGTGGTATTTTATTTTACCTTGTGATGAAGTTGGGTGGAAAAGTGTATCAAAACTGTAACTCTTGCTCTTATTGTCAGCAAGTTTTAGGAGAACATTACTTGAATCCACAGCCACAACTGGCCTTAACCTACCAAAATTCTCCCCCACTGTGACAGGTCTTATGCGACAAAATACTCGAATATTTCCTGCCATGACCAACTGCCTTACATCAACTTAATTACATCCAAAACTAAATTTAGTTAATTAATTTAATGTCAAAGAACTGCAGATGAGCAACTTCTGAAATTTGAATTTATTTTCTAATTTATGCGCTAATATAAAATGAATGTTGTGCTAGAATTGATTATGAGTTTATTGCTCGGGAGAATATAAATGTGTCTCGGAATGCTTGTGCTGGAAATTATTAAGTTTTAAGTCAAGAAGGAAACATGAATGACTGACCTTTCAAGTCCAGAAAATCATTCAGAAGCTGCCTTCTCTGTATTTTTAATTGGTTTATGTGAGTAGTTAACGTAGCAAGTTCATCTGTGTATTTATAAAATAATAAAGGAAAAAAATCAACTATAATACTTAATAATAAAAAGAACATAATTTGATTAGAATAAAACAAGTTTAATTAATTTTACCTTTAATTCTTGAAATGGCATGGGCAGAATCATCCTCAGAACTTGTTGGTTTATGTTCAGACGATATAGTTTTAACAATATCACAAACTGTTTTAACCCAGTTTGGAGTTACATTTGCCTTAACACCCAGCAGAGCATGAATTGTTTCTACAAGATTTCTGTAAGATTTTCTTGAATCCACCATTTCTTTCTGACACTGGAAAATTTGCACAGAAAGATGCTTTTAGAACAGTCCTCTCTTATGTTTTTAAAACAGTCCTCTCTTCTTTATTCACATTCTGCAACCAAAGATTAGAAAAAAAAAATGGAGAATTGGGAAGCAGACAGAATTCAGCAATCTACCATTGATCTCTGGTTTCTTGATAATTAACTCAGTCGAAGCTAAACATGGGATCTAACAGTAAATATTTCAGGTAATTATATATTATTTAATGCAGTCAAAACTGTTGAATAATGACTGAGTAGTACAACTAGAAGTTAATTTCTTGAATTATATAAATATAGAACTATAAGAATGAAGAAGAAGTGAAAGAAAGAATTTATGTGTTTGTTCTGCTAATTCAAATGTCACTGCAACTGGTATTTCTGTTCCTTTTCTTTTCTTTTTTTTTTTGTATAAAAATATATATATATTATATACACAAAATATATAAAAATATAAATCTGTGAAATTATGAAGAAATATTTGGTTTGATATTAAGGTGGTCAGATTATAATTGTTGGGTAGGTTGGATTGCACAATGATGACAAAATACAAATACATTTGCAATTTGTTGTATCGTCGCCTCTACAAACACAGCTTCCATTTACCATTTATTATTATTATTATTATTATTATTATTATTATTATTATTATTATTATTATTATCATCATCATCATCATCATCATCATCATCTGACCTCTCAATTGATATTCAGCTACCAGAGCTTTTTACAATTTATTGAAATATATTGGGACTTCACCAAACACATTATATGTTTATTTATTTATTTATATTATGTGGTGCAATTCTTTTATTTTAAGGGAAATTAATGGTCTAATTACTCTTGTCAATTTCATGCACTTTGCTTAAATTTTCAGTGTCTCGCTAATAAATAGCAATATATATATATAAGAGAAAACTTATTCAGTGTACTCGATAATATTTAAAAATAATAATAATATATGAATTATATTTATAAAAGAATTAAAAATTATCTAATAATTTTTCTATGTAATATTATATTCATTATCAATTTTAAAAAATATTAGATTTTTTTAAATATAATAAATTTTTTATATATTTCAAATTATAATTCAATTGCTATTTTAATAACTTAGTAAATATATTCAATGTTTATAATTTACTTATTTAAAAAATCTAAAAAATATATCTTATATCAAAGTACGTATAACTATAAATTTATATTCTTAATTAAAATAATTAATTTTTAATATTTTATAAAATAGAAAATATATTTATTAATTTAAAATGAAGAAAATATCAATTTTATTTTCTTTTGAATATTTAAAAGGGTGGGTGATTTGGTGTGCAAACTACGGCAATAGAAACCAATGAAGAGGCCATAGAAATTAGTATTCCAACTTACGATAATGACACACACAACAATAAATATTCAATATTAGAATTTTTAGTGCAAAGCATAACCCAACACCTCAAAACATTCATTCGATACCTCAAAATATAATTCTTTTTTTTATTTAATTTTCTTTTCACTTAATTATTAGTATGGAATTAATAAATAATTAGCTAGGAGGGAGTAATTAATTAGTTAATTAGTTGTATATTTAGGACTTTGGGTAATGTAAAAGCCTAGTACTATGATTAATTATTATAATTATTTTGACATTGATTTGCTTACACTGTACATGTGAACTTCTTTGAACTACACCACATACACAATTATTATAACATTAATTTATCACAAATTATCTGTTTCATTATATATATATATATTCTTTATTTTATTATGCTCTTTGTCTCTTTCCATTAATAAGAAATGTATTGATAAATACATTTTTTATTTTTCATAAATAATTAAAAAATTAATTATTTTAATTGAAAATATAAAGTTATTTTTATTTTTATTATATTCTTATTTAAGTGTGAAATATATTTATTAAATATTTTAATAAATAATATATGGGTATAACATTAAAAAATATTTATGATCAATTTAGGAAGAAGAAAATATATCCTATAATGCATTTATCAGTTTATGTGCTTACTTATATTTACTATACTTAGATAACTACAGTTACTATATTAGTTTTTTTTTTAACAATTACTATACTAGTATTAATATTTATTTTAAAAGGCTCTAATTTTTAATTTATGCATGCACTGACTATTTACGTTTGAATAAATAAGAAAGGTAAAAAAAAAGGCTTGTTTTATATATAAATAATAAGTAATTATTCTAACTAGTGCTTTAAGAATAAATCTAATTGTAATAAAATTTTGATTTTTTTTAACCTAATTCAATTCATATATTTGTATAAAAAAAATGGAGAATTAGGATGGAGAGTTGTTGTGTTTGTTGGCAAAGAAAGAGTGGGGGTT
This sequence comes from Garcia nutans, assembly GCA_947685225.1. NCBI lineage: Eukaryota > Viridiplantae > Streptophyta > Magnoliopsida > Malpighiales > Euphorbiaceae > Garcia > Garcia nutans. The sequence goes on from CANTUV010000043.1 coordinate 33,053,708, forward strand.
GCGGCTGCTTATTAATTGTAACAGAGGCAAATTAATTAAATTAAAGAGCATTGCAAATTAACAATCAAATATATATATATATATATATATAAATTTTAATAAGCTTAATGGCAAAGTAATGGTAATGAAGAAGAAAGCAACATTCTTCTACTCCATAATATTATAGTATGTTTTATAAAGGAAAGTTTGTAGTTTGCGAATGCTATTCTTAATAATAAATTATAACCAAAATCTAATTTGTGTAATGCATATAAGAATAAACCAAACAATTCATTATCAAAAGAATTATATATTATTCTCTTCGTCCAAAAAAAAATTAAAAACACTTATTATCTCACACATATTAAGAAAATTTTAGTTATTTAATTAACGAATAAAAATTTTTCTATAAATTATCTGTTTTATTTTCTATTTATATTAAATAATTATTCGCCGTTGCAAATATTAAAATTTAAAATAATTATTGATTGAGTTAAAGCTAATTATAATTTAAAAAATATAAATAATTAAATATAATATTATTTATTGTAAAATATTTAAATAGAGGTATAATAGTTAATTTATAGTGTAACTTAGAATAATGTGATTATATTTTAAGATAAACAAAAAAGTAAAGTGTCCTGTCACCGAGGGAGTAATAAATTCACACCATTATATAGTTTAATACTATTTTTTTTTTATAACATGCAATTGGTCCGAATACATATACATATATATATATGTGTGTGTGTGTGTGTGTGTGTGTGTGTGTGTTTTATTTATCTAATGTACAAAGGGTACACTTAGAACTTTCATCCATTGTTAACTTGGGAGAGTTTATTATATGTATTGACTTTAGGATCTAAGCTAAGGCAAGCTTTGGTTCAACCATCACAGTTTCTAAAATAGAAATATCTCGTACACCAACTTATCAATGTTATTATTTGCCAAATAATCTCATTTTACAAAAGTATATTAAGAATTTCTCCAAGCATTGTTACAAATATAATAATTATAATAACAATATCTCGAATTAATATGCCTCATAATATTCCATAATTTTAACATGCAAATTAAAAAAAAAAATCAATCAAGACAATGATTTTACTATTTTCAAAATGAATTCATCAAATTATTTATTCATAACAAAACATATTATCAATCACCCTCCTTCACAATTAGCTAAAATTTCCCAAATTTATAAAATTAATTGATTTTATGCTTCTTTCTAGTCTTAAATTTTTATATTTTGCATATTGAACAAACAAGTGACATAGACATACATGTTAAATTTGGGGCACTGAATGTATCAAAGATCAATACGACTTAATGTGTTGGCCTTAGAATTTTTTGTGTAGTAGCAATTCAAGTAGTAGATGGATAATAACAAAGGCATTGAACCAGAGAAAAACCTTGAACATTATCTTCAAAGTCTCATACGTACATCAAAGATGCTTATCAACTTAAGACATAATCCAAAGAAGCAAGGCGCATTGCCTCCTACATTAAAGACAAACTCAGACATCACAAGCCCCTTGGAAGTTGGAACTCCCATTTTCAGTACACGCACGCGCACGCACACACATATCTATATATATATGCCCCCATAATATATATATATATATATATATATATATATATACACCCTCATAATGCATCTGGAAGCTACATATTGACTACCACAAAGCATAACTGCGCCACAAGTTGAGTTAGAAAATGAAAACTGCAATAACGTCTCCAAGTTCAAGCAAACCACTGATGAGAAAACATTAGCAGCTGCATGTCATTTCCACTATAAAGTTGAAATAATTGTTGAGACAACATTTTCAACTTGAAATACAAGGCTAAAACTTTGAACCTAGTTTGAAATTTTTGTTACAAGGCCAATAAAAGTAATCTTTTACCCCATGAAACCTACTCTTAAGAATAAAATGATTACATTACTCGAGGATGAAACAAAAATGCACAAGGTACATACATCGTGTCCACAACAAAACAATATTCTACTCCATTATTACCAACATCATAGAATGCCCTTACTAAGTAGACTGAAATAATCACAAGGCATCGTTTCTGTTCAATGCAAACAGATTATATGAACAACTGATCTCTCACACTGGTGCCAGGAACAGGAGTTGATGCACAACACAAAGGTATTATCTCATAAAAAAAAAAAAAAAACTATTAAGAGTCTTGGGGTGTCTCAAATTTTGTTGGAGTATCAATGCCCATCATACAGCAAAGGCCCGATATTAAAATGATAAGCAAAACGATCCCCTGAAATACCAGACATAGATATATCAGAACCTCATAACCATCATTACATAATAACTGATGTAAAAATTAGATAGAAAGCAACCAGAAATTAATTTATCACTTATATCTAAAAATCCATGTCACCTAGCCATCCTACTTATACAAGTAATATCAACAAATTGTAATGATTGGTCCTTTGAACTCGCCTACCACTTTTGGGAGTGAACCCCTAATAATTCTTAATCAGGCTATGAGCTGGGATAGTTTTACTTAATCTATACTGCAGTGTAGGAGATTTCTAGGTCATATGAAAATTCTCCTTTGAGATCTTTCGTTTGAGTATTATATTTCTGATGAGCTCTCTACAAGGAAAATGCATGACAAAGAAAGAAGAAACACTCCTTGTGATAAATATACTTAATATATGTTCAGTCCATTCCAAAGCAAGCCGTCTTCCACGAAAAAGGACTACAAGACTCAACAACAATATAAAGTAGACAAAATGTTCAATAAACAAAAGCGCTATTAAAACTGAATGCAAATAAACATCAAAATTGGAACTCACAACTAAAACTCCCTCCAAAAGCGATGATTTGATCATGCAAACTTCATCACAATGTGTGGAATCAAGTGATCCATTTCCAGCTCCTTCAGCAAGAAACCTTTCCAGTACTTGGTGAGAAGGATATTGGATTGATTGGAATGGATCAGAAACATAGAGTACTTCATACTTTGCCCCCAGTTTCTCCACAGAACTGATAAGCTCAGACAAAATTTCACCTAAACAAATTAATATGGATCTTTATGAGCAATTCTTAGATTGAAAAGACACAACATTAATAAAAAAAATTTCTGATATGATCTAGCAACAAAGAACCTAACACACTTTCAGTTTGTGGTTTATCAAGTCCCTTAGCAGAATAAGAGCCTCCATGGCAGAATACAAGCAGATCTGATTGCCCATTTGGTCTCTTTTCCATCTTTGAAACCAAATAATCCTGTTCATATGCGCAGGTCAAAAGATAATCAGAAGTTTGTCATAGATCCCCAAAATTTCATGAATAGCCATACAAAATTTCAAGTTGGTTTACATGAACTGCATGCACGTCTGCAAGCTTCTGAAAGTTGTCACCCTCTAAAAAGCATGACCCTGAAAAGGCAACATTATTGATTCCCGAACCCTGCCGACAAGCTTCTGCAAAACTTGAAACCAAAGAATTCTCCATTGTCTCCTCCTCTGATGCAACCACATATGGGAATGCCAAGGAGAAATTGGATTTTGTAAAAGATGCCTGTTTACAGTATGAATACAACTTTAAGAATAAGATTGGGCAGACTATTGTAAATTTACTTAATCCCAGTACGTTGAATCCAATTGTAGAAATAGTTTAAACTAGACAAAACAGTTACCTTGAGCAAGTTCACTAGAGCTGGGTCTACATTTTTGCTTGTGGAAATATCCGAGGACAGCAGCTATAGACAAAGAATATTACACAATCAGTAAGCTATACTTGAATAACAGCATGAAAGGGAGCAACAAATTGAATAGTCAATTATACATCATAGTCAAACTACATCAATACGAAGGATTCACATGTACCCAACTGTTTCTACTTATGTAGCTTGTTGCCTATCATAATGATGTGCTGAAGTTTTCTTACCTCTCTACCAACAAAAACAAGTGCCAGATCCAAAGGCTGCTGAAGTTGCTTTTCTGAACACTGCATGGAAATAAGAATATAAAAAAGATTAACATGGAACAGTCTAACAAGAGAAAAGAAACAAATTTTCTTCACTTCAAAACTTTGTTAGAAGTGACATGAACGGAATTAAAATACTCAAAGCATTATTAACACAAATTATCAGCATAAAGGAAAGCTTAGAACCAGCAAGTTTGACCAGCCCCCTTCAGACAAAATAGACCTGGCGAGATCCCTAGAAGAAAGGGTCTGATAATTCACTGCATCTATTCTGTTGTTTGAAAGCCTGTTGTCACGCATAATAATATAGTATAAGGTTATGATTTGCAGAATTTGGCACAATATAAAATGGAATCAGGACAATATGACTAGTATGGCATATGCTCGAACCAAATTTAGTTAGCATCTCTCTCATCAATATGAAGCACATGCAGCATTTGTTGTTAATGCATGATACAAAATAAAAGGAGTTAAATACCATATACAAAGTGTCAGAACTAGAATGTCCACCTGAGTTAAATAGGGTTGAAGAGGGGGGTTTCTGAGGGGCAATGACTCTATACCTTTGCCCCTCCATTACATACTCATGGCAAAAAAAAAAGCAATTAACAGTATTAAGCAACATTGGAAAAGTATTTTCATTAAAAAATACTAAATAATAATAACAATAATAAACTATGATAAAAAAATTGTAGTGGATTGGAGGATTTAATTATAACAGTTATTACATAATAGTAATGCTCTTCAACATAGCAAAAGCTTTCAATACCACCAATAAATCCATGTTTTCAAATCATGGTTACAATAGCAGTGCAAAGAATAAACACATGCAAAAGTAGTTCCAAGAAGTTAGATTTAAAAAATAAATTTGTATGGCTAAGGGAAAAAAAAATAAAGCTGGTTATGGATTAGCAATTGCATTAGCATCTTTATTAGTTTCTCATTCAATTGTTCCATTAGAAATGATAAAGATTAAAACAGAAGGGATATACGACTAAGAAAAATGTATTCAGGACAATTATCAATTGCAACTTCTTCAGCAAAAGTCAAAACATTTATTTTTTAAGTGATTGTTACATAGCATGCAGTCCATAAGTCTGGTCAATGGTCATATCAACTGTATATCACTGCCTCTTACCAGCAATGAAACTTTTTTGTTCTCCTTCTTATTTGTGCAGTTATAACTAGTTATATTGCATATAGTGCAATATTTGTCATATTCAATGATTTCAAAGTAGAATGCCCATCTACTTATCAATGTCTCTGCTAGTGCTAAATAAATTGATAAGCTGCTGAATTTTAGTCATTTTGGCATCCGTTGAGGTATATCTTTATTTATTTTTCTGATTATGCAAAAAACTTGATTTCTTTACAATTTAATTAGGAATTACTTTTGATATTATCCCCTCCTTGTTTTCCTCTATTTGAGTTACAATTACAAAAATTTTAAGTTTCTTGCAATAATTATTAAATTCATTTAGTTTTGACTACTTTCATATAATAATGTTTCATCTATTATATCTCAATGATTCATTGCGAGGATTTTGCAATTTTTTGCGTTTATGTTGATAGCTAGAAAATTTATTTAATCCAAAATTCATTGATAATATCATAATACAATCACTCACACTCAATTAGATCCAACCTCAAACCAAATATAGCTGGGGCTAGCTATATAGACTGTATTCCTTCATTGTATTTGATTTAGATTTACATTTTATTGAAGTTTAAAGACATTCAATCCTTCTCGATTGCTTCATATCATCACACTGTTTATCTACCTCTAAAAATAAATATTCAACTTCCATTCTGTCTTCTGCTTTGATGCTTCCTTAACGGGTGCCAACTTCCACTTTTCAATAAATATTCAACTTGATTAAATTTCAATCCCAAATTAGTTGACGTTAACCTTTAGGTCGTTTTCCTCCATTAGCAAGTTTAGGGTTGCTTCTCCAGAAAAGATATAGGCAGCTAGAGATCTATATGCCACTTCCATCTTATATAATCATGCATTTAATTATTGGTTATTATTCAAGTTTTCTGCTTCCCTTTTGATACTTTATTTAGCTTCAAGTAGAAAACTTTTGAAATTTTCTTATTGAAACAGAATTAGTTTTCAAGGGATTTTATTCTTACCCCCTATCAAGAAAGTTAGAAAGTAGCAATGTCAATTGATTGTCAACTGTAGACGAGAAAATGCATGACATTAAACATTCTATAGGTATTCAGGTTATACTCTAAAGCTTAGTTGAGTTTTTGTTATTCTTATTAAATTCAGGTTTCCACATTTTGTGATAAATCTGACACCCTTTTAAACACCTAGCATCATATCATTACTGATTGATTAAATACCTCAAAATTTCAGATATTAGTTTCTTTATCTACTTGCACATAAACTTGGCAGTAGAGAGACTTTTAAAAATAACCCTTCCCTTGTCTGCATTACTTTGGATAAAATTAGTTTCAATTGAAACGAAAGTATCAAATGATGTTATTTTTTTCTTCTTATTTCTTTATGTTAATAAAAAAAAATCAATCCATTTTAAGTACATAACGACAGCAAACTAGCAGATAAAAAATAGAAAATTTTAATGTCCGAATCTAAAGTTTATTCACTAAAAAAATTCAATCATAAATTTTACAAAATACTTTGCATCAGAAAAAAATATCAAAAGTTAGATACCCATCACTAAACACCAATTTCATGTTACTTACTGATGATTGCGATGAGAAGACCAGAGAAAAGCAGGCACTGTGGATGGAAATGACTGAGTTGCAACTAAGAAAAAAGACATCGTAATAGCCATCATCTTCATCATCACCATCTTTATCGTCGTTGCCCTTGGCCCTTATCTGCGATACAAAATCAAAATGCAAACTCGAAAATTATAAACTTTGCCATGAACCTAAATCCAAAATTCTTAATCAAAGCAATTGGAAACTAAATTTAAAAAAAAAAATCAAATACGAAACTAACCGAAGAAGAAGCAGAGAACTCTGAATATAAAGATTTGTAGATCTGATTACTAAGGAGTCATTCACTTCCAAAGATCTAATTTTTTTTTATTATTTAATTTTTTCCCCCAATTTCTTGTTTTATATATCAGCAGTTCAGCACTTTCCTTCTTCTCTCCTTCATAGGAGACGAGAAATATTTTGGGCCCGCAAACGATGTCGTTTCTCTAGAATCAGCCGAGCCATGCGGTTATTTTAGGCCCAGCTCGATGCCCAATCCATTTTACAAAAATCAAGGGATTTTTTAAAGGGAAAGTATACATTTTATTACTAAAAATGAAGAAAATATGAATGAGAGCATCATTTTTTTTAGACAAAACAAAGAATAATTCACTAAAATAAATAAATACAAAACAAAATAAGACAAGTGACTGTGAAATAAGCTAAACCCAAAGACCAGTAGGTCATTCTGATACACCCAATCTAAAATCCAAAGTAGAAGCTTCACTTGCCAATATATTTGCTGAAAAATTGGAATAACTGAAAAGACTTGACGACATGAATAATAAATAGCGGCTCGAGCAAGAGTGTGAGCTGCTAGATTTGCTTGCCTTCTAGCCCAAGAAAAGGAAATCTCCAAAATAACTTTAGCTAAATTCTTATATTCATTAATTATGAAAACAAATTCAGTAAAATTTTCAACACTAGACTTAATAGTATGAAAGACCAGTTGGTTATCCATCTCCACATCCACATTTGTTAGCCCCATATTAAGAATCCAAGCCAGCACCTCTCAAACACCAATTGCCTCTGCTATCTTTGCATGCATGCAACCCGTTTGAATTGTAGTAAAAGCTTGAACAAAAGAACCATGGCTATCACGAACAACTGCACCAATCCCATACTGATTCATATTGGCTAAAATGGCAGCATCCACATTAACCTTCAATCTTCCCACCAATGGCTTCTTCCAAGTTGTAGCACCGGCAGAAGACACAGACCCCACGAATGGTGAAAGCCGACCTCCAGCTTGTCTATGTTCTTTGATAGAATGCCATTCCTGCCAAGACAAACAAGCATTATGAACAATAATATTTGTATCTATATTTTTTTATTAGTATTTAAAATTATCAAAAAAAAATAATATTCAAATATAATAATAATAATTGTTATCTGAATCTAATGAATGTTTTAATTTTAAGTAAATAAAACATAAATTATAATTTGTTTATATCATTGAGTTTCTTATTTTCCATATGATATTTTATGTGCATTATTTTTTTTTTTCATTTTCTGTTGCTTTGACAAATTCAGATTTCTCTTAAATATACCAAATATATTAAGAATTTGAGAACAAAAAAATACCAAATATATATCTAAAATATTTCATTTATTAATATTTTCAAAATGATATAAATTGAATTGGTAATATAATATCTGTTATTACTGAAACTAAAATATATAAAACATATTCATATTTTTACTAAAACATACCAACCATGTACTCAACATATACTAGATTGATGGATTTTGAGATTATATTTGTTTTCCATAGACGAGACTAAAAAATCAACTATAAATATACTAAATATATATTCAGTTTATATCAAAAATATACTAAATGTATACTTAATATATATGCAACTTATACTACATTTCTAAATTTTGAGATTACCATTGTTTTTCATATATGAGATTCGAACAATCAACTATAAATATACTCAATATATACTAAATATATACTCAATATATATGCAACATGTACCAAATTTCTCAATTTTGGGATTACATATGTTTTCATATATAAAATTCCAAAATTAACTATACAATAAATCAAACATATACTCAACATATGCTATATTTCTGGGCTTTAGGATTATTTTTGTTTTTCAAATTTGAAATTCAAAATCAACTATAAAATATGCTAAATATATACCTAACATATACAAGATTTCTGAATTTTGGGATTATTTCTGTTTTTTCAAATCTGAAATTCAAAAATTAATTATAAAATTTACTAAACTAATATATCTTATCTTTTTTGATTTCTAAATAAATTTTTCATTGTTTTGCAACATGACTTTTTATGTGATATCGATATGACTGAAAATGACAAAAATCACATAAGGTTTTTTTGTCTGAAAAAAATCACATAAGGTTGAGTGCATAATTTCTACCATAACAAACTATGAATTCAAATTTTATTAGTTTATTTTTTATTTGACTAAAGAAATTTGGGAATTTTACATAAATACACTATAAAGAAAAAAGAATTAAAAAAATACTATCCAAATAACAAGTTTACAAAAATACTACTTCCTTCTTAAATATTTACATTTATACTTCTATTCTTTTTCTCCTCTTCTCTCTCCTTTTCTTCTCCAACCATTTCAGGAATTTCAAAGCTCATATACTATTTTCAAATTATTAATTACTTTTATTTTTAAATTATTTTTTTTAGTAAATTTGTTATTTTAACTTCACTATTTTCTTCAATTAATTATAAAAATTAACTAATATTGAGACTTGTTAACATCATAATCAATTTTTTTCTTCTTTTCTTTCTCTCTCCACAACAAAGAATATTATTAATGCTTCAAAATTAAAACATCTGCAGCCTTTTGCTATTACATTTTACTATTTCTTAAATTTCTTGGGCTTTTTATAAATCCATCCTAAAAAATATTAAAAGTGTTTTCAATTATACAGTAGTTTAAAAAAATCATTTTTATGCTTTAAACAATTTTTATTTGCAAACATTCATTTTTTGTGCAGATCATAACACTCCATGCAAAAGATATGGTATGTGTGTGGATCACAACTTAGATATGGAAAAAAAAAATAAACTTTCATTATGTTTTATATACTGATACTAATTTATTAAAATTTTAAACATTTTGTATAATTAAAAAAAATAATTAATTAGCTTAAAATATAATTTAATTTATTAATATTTTAAACATTTTGCATAATTAAAAATAAATAATTAACTAATTTAAAATATAATTTATTTTAATTTATTTTTAATTACATTTTAAACATATACTTTTATGTATTTTATTAAATATATATTTTTAAAATAATTTTAACAATATATATGTTCATATAATTTATGTTAATTAATTTTTTATTACATTTTAAACATATGCGTTTATATATTTTATTTAATTTATATTTTTAAAATAATTTTAACAACATATGTGTTCATATAATTTATGTTGATTAATTTTTAATTGCATTTTAAACACATGCTTTTATATATTTTATTTAATGTATATTTTTAAAATAATTTTAATAGTATATATGTTCATATATATTACATATAACAATATATATCAGTAGATTTATAAAAAAAAAATTATTGTACAACTATTATATGTTGTTATTTATTTGTAAATATTACATATAATAACATATATCAATATACTTAAAAAAATATTAATATAAAACTATTATATATTTTATATATAACATATATGAACATATAACAACTCATATCAATAGACTTGCAAAAAGAATATCAGTATACAACTAATATATAAAAAAAATATCAGTATACAACTATTATATGTTATTATATATTCGCATTTATTACATATAACAATATATATCAGTAAATTTTAAAAAAATATCAGTATATAATTATTGTATGTTGTCATATATGATATAACAACATATAACAATAGAATTGAAAAAAGAAAAATATCAGTATATAACTAATATATGTTGTTATATGTTCATATATGTTACATATACTAATATATATATATATATATTAATTGAGTTATGAAAAAAAATATCAGTATACAACTAATAAATGTTGTTATAAATTCATATGTGTTGTTATACATTACATATAAAGACATAAATAATTTTATACTTATTTATTTTAAAAATTAGTAAATATATATTATTTTATGTTACATATATAAATAAATAATGTTAGACTTCTTTGTTTTGAAATTCAACAAATATATGTTGTTATATATTACTGTTGTCCCAAGATGGCAACCAAGAGGGTGGGGTGAATTGGTTTTCTTGAGAAATTATGGCAAATTAAAAACTCAACAAACAAGAAATATAGAAGAGAGAAATGGTTGAGTAGTGAGTAGAAGAAAGAACACACAAGATTTATAGTGGTTCGGATTTTTCTCCAATCCTACATCCACTTCCTTAACAACTTGTTAAGGTTCCACTAACTTTGAAGTTTTACAAGCTCACTTTTCAACTTTGGTGTTTTTACAAGTTCATACCTAACTTGACAAGTTTTTTACTAAGGCTAACACTTGTGAGCGGAGATTTTTGCCCCCACTCCCGGTGGAATGATTCTTGTGACTTTGGCACTATTTAGGCTCGGGGCCTTAGAGAACACAGACCTAAGTCCGGAAAAAATAGAGTCGCCACCCGGAAAGGCTGGAAAAAAAAAGAAAGGGGCAGATAACTCGATTCCTAAGGAATCCCCAACCCCCTAATGGGTTTGGAAAGTTGGTTACGTGTGAAAAAGGTGAGAAATGGCCCAGCACCCCCATAACGCCCGGTTCATTGGAACCGGCCTTCTTTACAGGTCTTAATATTATAAAATTCTTAAATATAACAACATTATCCATATTACACATAATAATTAAAATAAAGCATCGATATATTAAAATCAAAGCAATGTCCAAGCAAAATAAATAAATGGACACCCATCTGAATATGGAAACAAGCTCTTACATCCATGCCTAAATAGAACACCCACCGAAAGGTAAAAACATGTCCTTTACATTGGTTCTAAAATAGAAAAGCAATTTAAATTACATGATATTTAACTAATGAGGTACCCACCAAGTGGAAACATACCTCTTACAACATTTGAAAATCTAAATAAATCGATAAAAGTGAATAACCATTCATAATAAATAAATCATTCATCAAAGATATTAAATATCAATAGAAAGTAAACATCCATTCATGATAAATTAAATAAACCAAGCATTGAACTTAAATAAATTAAAGCATATAAAATAAGTCAAAGCATAATTAAATATAAAATTGAATAACGCAAATAAAGATTCAAAATTATAGCTACTGTTTCCATTTAGGATTCTTTATTTTATGTGTTTAGGGTTTTGGAATTTATGGAATTAGGCTACTGTGAGTTTTTAATGGAATTAAAATAGATTAAGGTTTTATGATTTAAGAAGTTGGTAGAACTCTTTAATTAACCAAATTAAGGTTCGTGATGTAAAATCATGAAATTAGGATTTGAACACTTTAAAATACTTAGATTTATGGTTTACGGTTATTCATTGAATTATGTCTTAAGCTTACTGTGTAAAATTATGTTTATATGGTTTTTAAAGTTTTAAAGGATTAGGGTTTAGAAAAATTAGGGTTTAAGGTTTTAAAGGGGTTAGGTTTCACTATTTTGGTTTTTGGAGTTGGATTAGGGTTTTAAGATTTTTGATTTAAGGTTTCGGGGAATGAGTTTTATTTTAGGATTTGGAAAAAATAATTGATAACTTTATGAAGTTTTATGAAAATAAATAAACGATTTAAAGTTTATAAAAGCAAAAAAGAAGATTTTAGGGCTTTTGGAAGGAAACAGAACACAATTTAGAGTTTTGAAAATTTAGAAAGCAAATTAGGGTTTTGGGGTTTTAAAGAAACAAAACTAACAACTTTAAACTTTTTTGAAAACAAAGCAACGAATTAAGGTTTTTAATCTTTAGAAAAAGTGAATTAAGGTTCTAAAGTTTTTGAATTAAAAGAAAGAATGAGATGATTTAGCTACTGTGAAAAAATAAAAGAAATTAAGAATTCAAACCTTCTTTCGTAGGTTATACCAAAAATTGCTTCTTGGATGAACAGGGTCAAAGACAAGCTTTTTTGCCTTTGAATTGCTTGAATTGTTTTTCTGCTCTCTCAAAAAATCAGCTTGATTCAAGATTTTTCTTCAAAGTTTTGGTCTCCACTTTCTCCTCCGATTTCTTAATTCCAATTTATGTTAAAATTTCCCCCTCCTTTTTTGTGTTGTTTAGTCCTTATTTATAGAAGAATTTGATGTATAATTCTAGTTATTTACGGAAGGTAATATTGATTAAGAAAAGGAAACCAAAACCTAATTGCATTAGGTTTCGAAAAATTTGTATCGAAAAAATTTCGCTGGCAAAAAAAAAAACTGTTGCGAAAAAATGCGCTGGAGAAAAAAATCTATTGGGAAAAAATTGCGCTGGCGAAAAAACTGCAGCAGCTGGCTGTGGCAGCGGCGCGGCCATTTCGCCCGCAGAAAAATTCTGCGAGGAGTTTCCTACGGGTGAACTGCCTACGGGCCCGCGCTGACTTTCGGCGACGATTTTTTCATCGCCGATTTTTCCGTCATCGATTTTTTTTTATTTTTTAATTTTTATTCACTTTACCATTTTTTACTAAAATAAATATTAAAATTAATCAAGATACCACAAAAAAATTATTTTGGACTAACTAAAATATATTGGACAACACAAAAATTATTTTGGACTAATTAAAATATATTGGACCAGACTGGGTAAAAAATTAAGGGTCTACAGTTTGCCCCCTGCTTGAATAATCTGAAACTTTAGTGAAAGAGAGTGAAAAGCATCAAGACTTAATTTTTGATGAGATGGTTATTTGAATTTATTTTGGGTACTTGGACCCGAGACTGAACTTGATTTGGGTACTTGGACCCGAGATTGGATTGAATTTGGGTACTTAGACTCGGAATTGGATACTTGGACCCGATATTAGGTATTTAGACCCGAGATTGGGTGCTTGAACCCAAGATTGAATTTGATTTGGGTACTTGGACCCGGGATTGGGTACTTAGACCCGATATTGGGTACTTGGACCCTAGAATGAATTTGATTTGGGTACTTAGACCCGGGCTTGAATTGGATTTGGGTACTTGGACCCAAAATTGGATTGAATTTGGGTACTTGGACCCGAGATTGATTTGATTTGGGTACTTGGACCCGATATTGGGTTGAATTTGGGTACTTAGACCCGAGATTGGATTGAATTTAGGTACTTAGACCCAGGATTGGGTACTTGGACCCGAGATTGATTTGATTTGGGTACTTGGACCCGAACTTGAATTGGATTTGGGTACTTGGAACTGAGATTGGATTAAATTTGGGTATTTGGACCCAGGATTGGGTACTTGGACCCAAGATTGATTTGATTTGGGTACTTGGACCCGAGCTTGAATTGGATTTGGGTGCTTGGACTCGAGATTGGATTGAATTTGGGTGCTAGACCCGAGCTAAGTTCTGGACTTAGAAGAGATTCTAGGTTCTGGACCTAATTAAAATTTGAGTTCTGGACCCGAGCTAAGTTCTGGACTTAGAAAAGATTCTAGGTTCTGGACTTAAGGGTAATTTTGGTTCTGGACCCGATATTGAATTTAATTTGGGTGGTTGGACCCGAGACTGAGTTTGACTGACCTTTTATCATTTGAGAAGTTTGACTGCTCCGGTTATTCTATGCATTGTGGTTTTTCACCCTCAAAATGGATCTTCATCCTTTGAGACCGGGTCTTTACCCTTGAAAATGGATCTTCATCCTTTGAACTGGATCTTCATCCTTTGAGATCGAGTCTTCACCCTTGAAAATGTATCTTCATCCTTTGAGATCGGGTCTTCACCCTTGAAAATGGATCTTTATCCTTTGAAATGGATCTTCATCATTGGCATCGGGTTTTCACCCTTTGAAAATGGATCTTCATCCTGTGGACTTCGGGTCTTCACCCTTGCTTCAGCTTTTTTAGCTGGACTGATCTTTTATCTTTTGCATCTTCATTCTTTTGAGAGTTCTAATGTTCTATTCTTTTGTTCTTCATTTTTTCAAAAATTCAACTATTCTTAATTGGACCTTATATCTTCTCCTTGCCCCCCTGCATGGTAAAATATTTGTAAGTGAGTATGAAAATATTTTATATATAGACTCAAGAAATTGAAAAGGAGAAACTTTGCCCCCTGTGTCAGCTCAAACCCATGATCTTTCTATGCGGGCTCTGATTGATGTTTTTGTTGTCTAGTTCTTCGTACAAGCACGCATTTCTTCTCTTTGTAAATTACTAGAACTTTCTCTGGTAATGGGCCTTCTATGCCCCCCTGATTTGATATCTTCTTTTAATTGTTTACTTCACAAGGTGTTTTCCATTTACCTTAATAAAGAATAGACAATACAAGACAAGAAAGTGTAATGTGACATGCTCATATATGCATGATATGTATGATAATACTCACAGCGATTTCATTGACTCACAGAAGTGTTCTCATTGGTTCCGTTTTGACGCTTGCTCAAATCTTGCATTGGAATGATCGAAAGCTTTTGCATTTGTGGCTTTATCTTCAAGATGTTGAAAACATGAGTGGTGGAGATCCCAAGTAGCAGAGTCAGGGATTCATCTATTTTGAACTATGTCTAAGTATGTTAGTTGATAGCTTCTTCATGACCTTACCAATAATCATTTCCTGTGTCCTTTGGAGGTTCAACATACTTCTCTTAACTTGAAGGCTTTGTATGACAAAACATTTTTTTTTTTGAATTTTTTTGAATTTTGATTTTGAAATCAAATGTTGGCTTTGCCAAATTAATGTCAATGTACATCGGGACTTGATTTTTCCAAATTAACATATCTATAACATGACAACCCTAGTTACCGTACTAAACTCGGGAATCATTTCTATTTAAGCAAGAATTGTTGCACTTCAGATAGACACATACACATTACTCGGCCAAAGGTCTCATTTGAGTTTAAATATTGTCTATCTCATATGCATGCTTATTCAAACTATCTCCACTAATAGACTCTACCTACTAAGAAAGATCAACAGGTCTTCGATAGGCTTGAAATGGGGTCTATAAGGGACATGGGTTAAATGAATACCATTTTGAGATAGGAGCTGATGTGACACAATGGACAAACCTTCACATTACAAATTTCTTGTTTGAACATTAGGCAGCCGGGAGCAATCTTGCTAGACTCCAAATTCCTTCTATCTTATTGGCATTAATCTGGATCTTGATTAGGACAGTTTTTGCCCTTGCATAAAGTTTGGTTTCCACATTCGTTGCTTTTCTTCTTCTCCCTTTTCTTTCTTTTTCTTACTCTTCCCTTTCTTTGAGCACTTTATCATTTTGCCCTTCTTCCTTGTAGGACTCTCAAGTACAGAACTTTCAAGAATTGGATGGTCTTTCTCCTTTTTCTTTGATTTTGATTGAATTTTTTGTTGGGTTGGACCAATTCAGGTCAAAATGTCCTTATAACCCAAATGGAAGCCTTTTGTTGTCTTGGGTAAAAGAGAACTCAGTTGGCTTTCTAAACTGCCTTTTTATCTTTTTTTTTTATCTTTTCTCTTTTCCTTTTTCCCTTTTGTCCTTTTTTGTCCTTTTTCTTTTCTTTTCTTTTCCTTCTTTTTTCTCTTTTTTTTTTGTTTTTTTTTTGTTCTAGCTCAAATAGAGTTGTCTTGTTTGTACCAACTTGGGCTTCCAATAATGGATGAGTGGAGTAACATAAAACTTCTTTAACAGGGATAAATCATTTGTTACTCTGATATTGATGTTGTCTTGATATATTAGAGATATTAAGGGAACTTCAACTACCCTTATGGTTTTGAGAACATCAACTATCCTTATGGTCTTGAAAACGTCAACTATCCTTATGGTCTTGAGAGCTTCAACTATCTTCATGGTATTCATTTCTTTCTTTGATCTTCTTGCCTCTTCATCTTAGTGATCATAAGACTCATCAAAAGTATCACAACAGCTCAAGGTAGGTTGTTAGAGTTATATGCCAATGAAAAGAAAGCTAAAATTTTATGAAGGCTCAAAGGGACAACTAGGGATTGATATTTAATAGGGTGGATGCAAGTTGTTGGCTAACCAAATAATGCCTAGATCATTTCTCTCTTAAATAAGCAGAGTTCAATTTCGCCTTGAAAGTTTGTCAAAGCATGTTCTAAGACTGACTAAGACCTAGACAGGGGTAATTATTCAGGAGCCCTCTCTAAGTAAGCATACACAACTCAATGCAATAGAGCAATTCCCTCACCTAGTAAAGTCATTCAAGTCATGATGCCTAGACACATTAATTTATAAATATCAAGCTAAATTCCTCATCGATTGAGCACCAAAATGAACAAAGACCAACAAAATTTTTGATAAAAGTAATTTATTCAAACAAATTTAAATTTGAAAAACACGATAGTTCCAATTAAATATTAAAGAAAGTAAAATTGAAAAGCAACATTCAAGCTAAGGCAAGTTTATTGAGTTAGGCTTCTTTTCCTTTCACATCTTCAATATCCCCATCTTGAAAGGATGATAATACAAAATCTTCTTCTAATCATTTTCCTACCATGAAGGTTGCTGGTGGTGGCACCCTGTTGAACCTTGAAAATGGATTACCTTTGGTATTGGGCTTGTCTGGCTCAGGCAACTTGCCATTATCAATTAAATTATAGATCTCATGCCTCAACTTCATGCAATTGTCCATTTCGTGTCTAGGCCTTTGATGGAATTGACAAAATGCATTAGTATCAAAGTTAGGTGAAAGAGGATTAGGCAAAGGACGAGGAGTCAAGGGTTGTAACAATCCCTTCTTTTGTAGCTTATTGAGAACCCAAGACAGTGGCTTCCCTAATTCTGAAAACTGCCTCATTCCTCCTTGACTAGTGACATTAACATCAACTTCCTTTTGTGTACTTTGATTGTTAGGCTGATAATTCCCTTTCTCATTTCTTTTTATTGAAAAGCGATTCTTCTCCCTTTCCCACTCTTCAATTTGTAGACCAGTTTGGAGAAGATCCTTGAAATCACAGATGAGTATATGAGACATTTTTTCACGAAGGCTAGGCAGTACCCCTCTCACAATCATCCTTATTTGATTATATTCATCGGGCCTTTTCTTGAGCAAAGCGGCCTTGTTTCTCCATCTCTTCACATAGTCCACAAAATTCTCATTTGGCTTTTGCCTAATGGACTCAACTTCCATTAAGGTAACTTCCATTTCAACATTGTATCCATATTATTGGATGAAGACCTTGTATAGCAAATCCCAACTCTTTTGTGTTCCTTCATCTAAGGTATTGAACCAATTTTGGACAACAGGGTCCAATAAGAGCATAAAGTACCTTAGAGTTTGAGCCTTAGTAGCTCGGATATAATGCTTCACATGGAGATGAGGATTTCGGGTTCCATCAAACTTCCCAAAAGATGGCATCTTGAATTTGTACGAAACCTCTTCATCTAGCTCAAATAATTTGTCTACTTCGGACATTTCCTCGGTTTTCAGTTTCTTTTCAAATGTCTTTTCTAAATCAACAATCATCTTCTCAACATCAGAAGTCTCGGTCTTTTCAATAGTTGCCTTCTCAACAACCTTTAGCTCCTTTTTGTCTTGAGGATTTTGGTAGTATTGAGCCCAATCATCATCGTCAATGATCACCTTATCATCATCAAAAACTACTTCACCAATTTTAGTCTTCCCTTTGTCCTTTGGCTTCTTAGTGCTAGCAGATGCTTCGGCATAATTTTCTAAAATTGCAGTCAATTGGTTCTTCATGGTCTCAGCTAGGGCCTCTTTTATTTCTTCCATTTTGGTATTGAGGGCTTCATCCACCATTCTTTGAATGTGTTCGGGGATTGAGTCGTTGCTAGATACTTCATCTCCGGCGTAGGTTGGATTATTGTAAGCTTTTGAACTATCGTAATCCAGGGCTGTGAGCCAGAAAGGATCAATGATATGAGATGCAAATGTATGCATGTATGCACAAACAATCAACGAAGAAAGATAATTAGGACGTTCCTTCCAACCTTATAATATCCACACACAAATGGCGAGTCTCTTTTCCTAGGTAAATGGTTAACAAAATACCAGCATGGGGTATCTTGTTTTTAAATATTTCCCTCGGACATTTCAACCAATAGTTATATTTTCAAAAACGGAAATCAATTTATGATAATTCCCATTAATTAGGTTTTAATCTATTTATCCATCTAAAGTAGCTTTTATGCTATATTGGATTAAAACTAAATTAAGAGGTTTATTATAAATAGATTTCTCACTTGAAAAAGTAACTAATGATTGATGCCAAAAACAAGCTCATGTTTAATTTATTCTTAGTATAAACTAGGCTCACAATTGATTTTTGGTATTTCATAATTGACCTAAGTATTTTGCAAGCTCTTTGTAAGAAAAGGTTGGGTGAAAATAATTTTATTTCTAAGTCCATTGTAAAAAGGTTTTAGAAAAAACATATTTTGGGCTTATTATTTGAGCCATGAGCAAAAGAATTTTTGATTTGTTTTTAGAAAAATCTTATGTCCAAAGACCATCTTGAAAAGTTTTGAAAATAGTTTTGGTCTTTTGGACTTCAAAGGAAAATTTTATTTTGAGCTTACAATATACTTAGGTCATATTAGAAAAAGAACAAACCAAATAAGCCATGATTTAAGCCAAGATAAATTAACCATAGTCAAACAACATGCATTTGGAGTAAAAACCTAAGGAAAGTAACTAGGCCAATTACATGAGCTTTAGTCTTTGGGTAAAAAGGCTTAGGTTCTCATAGCAAGTATATACCAAATGGTACGCGGCTATGAGTGGTTATGCCATGCTTGATCTCCATACCTTGAGTAAAAGTATGGTATCCCTTATATAACATAACACGGGTAACACGGGCGTCCTAGCTCACGCACACAATGCAATATAATATGATGCAATGGATAATATTATTATAAGAAAGAATAGAATCATATAAAGACCAACGGAATCAACTTCTCTTATCCCCGGTGGAGTCGCCACTATGAGCGGGGATTTTTGCCCCACTCTCGGTGGAATGGTTCTTGCGACTTCGGCACTGTTTAGGCTCGGGGCCTTAGAGAACACAGACCTAAATCCGGAGAAAATGGAGTCGCCACCCGGACGGGCTGGGAAAAAAGAAAGGGGTGGATGACTCGATTTCTAAGGAATCCCCAACTCCCTAATGTGTTCGAAAAGTTGGGTACGTGTGGGGACGGTGAGAAATGGCCCAGCACCCCCACAACGCCCAGTTCATTAGAACCGGCCTCCTTTACAGGTCTTAATATTATAAAATTCTTAAATATAACAACATTATCCATATTACACACAATAATTAAAATAAAGCATCGATATATTAAAATCAAAGCAATGTCCAAGCAAAACAAATAAATGGACATCCATCCGAAGATGGAAACATGCCCTTACATCCATGCCTAAATAGGACACCCACCGAAAGGTAGAAACATGTCCTTTACATTGGTTCTAAAATAAAAAAGCAATTTAAATTACATGATATTTAACTAATGAGGTACCCACCAAGTGGAAACATACCTCTTACAACATTTGAAAATCTAAATAAATCGATAAAAGTGAATAACCATTCATAATAAATAAATCATTCATTAAAGATATTAAATATCAATAGAAAGTAAACATCCATCCATGATAAATTAAATAAACCAAGCATTAAACTTAAATAAATTAAAGCATATAAAATAAGTCAAAGCATAATTAAATATAAAATTGAATAACGCAAATAAAGATTCAAAATTATAGCTACTGTTTCCATTTAGGGTTCTTTATTTTATGTGTTTAGGGTTTTGGAATTTATGGAATTAGGCTACTGTGAGTTTTTAATGGAATTAAAATAGATTAAGGTTTTATGATTTAAGAAGTTGGTAGAACTCTTTAATTAACCAAATTAAGGTTCGTGATGTAAAATCATAAAATTAGGATTTGAACACTTTAAAATACTTAGATTTATGGTTTACGGTTATTCATTGAATTATGTCTTAAGCTTACTGTGTAAAATTATGTTTATATGGTTTTTAAAGTTTTAAAGGATTATGGTTTAGAAAAATTAGGGTTTAAGGTTTTAAAGAGGTTAGGTTTCACTATTTTGGTTTTTGGAGTTGGATTAGGGTTTTAAGATTTTTGATTTAAGGTTTCGGGGAATGAGTTTTATTTTAGGATTTGGAAAAAATAATTGATAACTTTATGAAGTTTTATGAAAATAAATAAATGATTTAAAGTTTATAAAAGCAAAAAAGAAGTTTTTAGGGCTTTTGGAAGGAAATCGAACACAATTTAGAGTTTTGAAAATTTAGAAAACAAATTAGGGTTTTGGGGTTTTGAAGAAACAAAACTAACAACTTTAAACTTTTTGGAAAACAAAGCAACGAATTAAGGTTTTCAAACCTTAGAAAAAGTGAATTGAGGTGAATTGAGGTTCTAAAGTTTTTGAATTAAAAGAAAGAATGGGATGATTTAGCTACAGTGAAAAAATAAAAGAAATTAAAAATTCAAACCTTCTTTCGTAGGTTATACCAAAAATTGCTTCTTGGATGAACAAGGTCAAATATAAGCTTTTTTGCCTTTAAATTGCTTGAATTGTTTTTCTGCTCTCTCAAAAAATTAGCTTGATTCAAGGTTTTCCTTTACAGTTTCGGTCTCCACTTTCTCCTCCGATTTCTTGATTCCAATTTATGTCCAATTTCCCCCTCCTTTTTTATGTTGTTTAGTCCTTATTTATAGAAGAATTTGATGTATAATTCTAGTTATTTATGAAAGCTAATATTGATTAAGAAAAGGAAACCGAAACCTAATTGCATTAGGTTTCAAAAAATTTGCGTCGAAAAAATTTCACTGGCGAAAAAATACTAGTGCGAAAAAAATGCGCTGGAGAAAAAAACTGTTGCGGAAAAATTGTGCTGACCAAAAAGCTGCTGCAGTGGCGGGCGAATTGGCCTGCGGGCCATTTCGCCCGCAGGAAATTCCTGCAGGCGAAATGCCCCCGGGCCCGCGCTGACTTTCTGCGACGATTTTTTCGTCGCTGATTTTTTTTATTTTTTATTTTTTTTTATTTTTGAATTTTTATTCACTTCACCATTTTTTACTAAAATAAATATTAAAATTAATCAAGATACCATAAAAAATATTTTGGACTAACTAAAATATATTGGACAACACAAAAATTATTTTGGACTAATTAAAATATATTGGATCGGACTGGGTTAAAAATTAATGGTCTACAACACTCAAACCACTTACAAGAGTTTTACCCAAGCTCACTCTCACAACCTAAGTATTCTAAGCTCACACTCAAACTTTTACAATGGTGTTTTTAATGCTTACACTTAACATTCATTACAATTCAAATGTTAATTTTAGTAATAAAAGAAAATATGTTGCTTGGCTATCAAATTCAGAATATCTTCTTTTCTTAACAGAATAATAATGCATTTATAGCCAATGTAGTCTAACTAATGTTATAGATAGTGAGAAATAAGTCTTGGTAGTTTAGACCTTATTTTAATAACTGTTCGAAGCAGTTAGCAGTCGTCCTTGATATTAGGACGGTCGCATCAATGTCTCACGTCGTCGCCCTTAGATAAGGGACGGTCGCTGTATTCAAATTTGCTTCAACGGTCAAATTTAAGTGCTCTGCTGCTGGAATCTTGCCCATGCTGTGGTTGTCGGGACGGTCGTGCATACACTTGGTGTGGTCGCCCTTTTTGAATGCTGAAGTGGGTTTATAACGGTTATTACACGTGGCATTCTTCAACTGGGCAAAATAAAATTCTGCCTAAATATGAATTTTGCGGTCGCCCTAGGTGCTAAATCGAGGTCAAATTGAGAGACTCGTGTCAAACTTCTGGACGCACCTGAGGACACGAACACTACTGTCAGTTTGAGTAGTTTTCTCTTGAATCAGCAGAGTAGTCGCGGAGTCTGAAGGACAGTCGCTACCACAGTAAGCGAGATCGTATTCTTCACCGTTCTTGTCACTGCGAACCTTATTGGAATTTGGATGATTTAGGTTTCTCATGTTGCGGTCGTCCTTTTTTATTGGACGGTCGCTCATGTTGATGTGTGGTTGCGACTGAGGTCGAGTTTCTGACCGCGAACCCTACTGTGATATGGTTTCATTCTTCATATCAATGGGGCGGTCGACTCCATGGTTTGTGTGACCGCTAAATATGCCCTGTTCGACTTATTTGAAACAACATAATCCTGCAATAAGGTTCTTAAAACACATGTTAAATAAGTCATTCAATTTGAGTTGTTAAGGATCAAAATTGAGATAATTTGGCTAACAATTACATATATAAATGGATAACAAAATATATAGCAATTGTATACCATGATTCTTTCCAAATTTAACATATATATATTGTTATATATAAAATAATTTTAGGAATTGACCTAGAAAATATCCCTTTACAAAAGGTTAATATATTATAGGCTCTATTAATCTTAAATAAATTATTTTTTTACCATAATACCTGTGACCCTATAAAAAAACTTTTATTTTTTTCTCTCTCTCTCTCTCTCTCTCATTTTCTTTTCTCTTTCTTCTTTTTTTACCATCACAAATCTCCTCCCATTTTTTGTTCCTTTGTTCATAAAATCCAAAAATCCACTCATCTCTAATTTTAACTCGAATTTTCTCTCATTTGCCATATATTGAAGCTTCTCTAATATAATATTTCTCCTCTCGTTGTTTGTCAGTGTTGAAGAAGGTACATATCAATCTAGACATGGCAGTAATTATCCTCAGGGTGTAAAAAATAGTGTCCAAGTAGAAATACCGGGTCTTAATTTAATACCAGAAAATGCAGATGCAAGATTTTCACCAATTATTGAATCTATCCATGTAGGCCTAGAATATTATAAAAATGAATATGATGTACCTAATTCATATGCAAAGGAATAGGCAGAACATTATAATGAGATTCTTATGGATTTTAATGTTAGGGCAGAACATATTAATGATGATCATGTAGAATTTCAGCATACTAGGTTAGAACACAGTAATGGAATTAATTTTTATTGTAATAATGTGGAGGAACATACTACTACTGATAATGAAGAAACTGTAACAGACTTATTTACATCTAGGAGCAATCCAGAGTTATTAGGCGAAACTTATATATCTGAAACAGTTAAAGAGAAAAAAAAAATTAATTCAAGGAATGATATTAAGACAATTATGTCGCTCATTGCAATTCGGGAGAAGTTCCAGTCTAAGGTCTTCAAATCCAATACTTCTTTCTTTATTGTACGTTGTATTAATAAAAAAATGTACATAGAGATTAAGAGCGAAAAGTCTTAGAGACCCAAAGGGTTTGTTGGATGGTGACAAAATATATGACCCAACATACATTTCTGACAAATTTTGAATAGACTAGACACAGACAAGCAACTAGTTGGGTTATCACTGAATGTGTTAAGAAGCGATTCATAAATTATGGGAGGATTTTTCAAGCCTAAGGATGTGATTGATGACATGCGAAATAAATTTGGTGTTGAAATTAGTTATTCTATCGGATAAAGGGGACAAGTATACATAGGAGAATATCATATTGGGTACTCCAAAATAATCTTTCTCAATTCTACCTGCATATTTGCATATGCTAAGCGAAATAAATCCTGGTATGGTTATACATCTACAATGTGGTGATGATAATAGATTTTTGTATCTTTTATTTGCTTTTAATGGTTCAATAACAGGATTCCAACATTGTAGACTTGTAGTTACTATTGATGATACTCATTTAAAAGGGAAGTATCGATGTGTGCTTTTTACTGCTATTCATCATAATGCAAACCAATAGATATTTCCTTTGGCATTCAGGATTAGTGATTCAGAAAATTATACATTATGGGCAAGGTTTCTTATGAGGTTAAAGGAAGCTTCCGGTGAATGACAAGATCATGTTATTATTTTTGATAGACACTAAAGCATTCAAAAGGTTGTAGCAAATATTTTTTCAAATGCGTTCTATGGGATTTGTATGTATCACTTGTTAAACAACTTGAAGTGCAAATTTAAATATATAACCGAGGACCTTCAGAAGTACTACTATAAAACATCTAAAACTTACAAAATAAGTGCTTTTACAACACTTTTTGGTGTTTTTTGCATTTCTATTCCAGGTATCAAAGAATATCTAGAAGGTGTTAGGTTTGATAGGTGGATGTAGTCTCATATGCATAAAAGGAGGTATAACATCATGACGACTAATATTTTTAAATCAGTCAATGTTGTGCTTGTAAAGGCCCGAGAGTTTCCAATCACTGCATTTGTCAATAAGGTTTGAAAGATGTGTCGAAAATGATTTTATGAACTTCAAAGCAAAGCAGAGGAGTCCACGGATAAAATGACAACAAATGTTGAAAAAAAATTGAGAAAGAGAATGATGATAGCACAAAAAATGATTGTAAGTTCTTTACTCTTTCAATGTAAAAGGTTTTTTTATTTATTATTTCTCATTTGTCATTAATTATGATATTGTCATATAACATTGATAAGGTTATTTTATAGATGGAGTCTTCTAGCAACAACAAATATGACGTTAAGAATGTAGATAAAAATTATATTATCGATATATCTATGAGGACTTGTTGTTGCAGAAAGTTTCAAGTAGATCAACTCCCATATATACATGCTCTTGTGGTTGTTAAAAATAGTACCCATAATGCTTATAAGTTAAGTTCTCCATATTACTCGCATGATTCTTGGTATGAGATATAGAAAGAAGTTATAAATCTAATTCGTTATATTACTTATTGGTTTATTCCGGAGTACATTCACAATGCCACTCTTCAACCACCAGATGTGCGCACATCAACTCGTAGGCGAAAAAAATACAAGATTCCTTCTTAGGTGAGGAAAAATTTCAACCTAAGTGTAGTTGTTACTGTAAGAATGGACATAATAGGTCTACTTGTCAAAATTGTATCTCTTTGCACACCATGTCAGGATCAAAAATTGTTAAAAAATAAAATAATATATTGTATCATTTGTTGTATTAATAACTATTTATCTACTAATTATTGAATGTTATTGGCATGTATGACAAGTCATTGATCAATTATGTAAATATTGGATATTATTAGATTGTTATGACAAGTTATTGATCAGTCATGTATGAATGTTGTTGTTGTGTAACTGAATTTCATACACTTTCATTTTTTATTATAACCGAATATTATAAATATTGATATATTTTGATGAGTGTATTTTTGGTCATTCTCACTGCAATAACTTAAATTATAGCATGGCAACCATGTTTTGGTAGGCGATAAATATTGTAAATGAAATGGAAGGTACTGTTAGGGGTAGATAAGGGATGGTAGGGGATTATAGGGGTTGTTAGGGGCTCACATCCTAACATAATATTTATCACAGCCTCTAACAATAAATTTAAAATTAATAATACCCCTTTAATAATTAATAATAGTACTTTACAGTCATAGGATGTTAAAAAAATTATATAGTATTCATAATTGTGATATTAATTTTTTTGTTGCTTCTATTGGAATGTTATAAACTTTTGTTTAAGTTGTCAAGTGACTAGCATGTTTATTGTAATTGAATATTGTAAATGAAATGGAAGATGTTGTTAGGGGCTGATAGGTTGTGTTATGGGCTGATAGGGGTTGTTAGGAACTGATAGGGGACTAATAGATTATGTTAGGGGCTGATATAAGTTGTTATATTGTGTTAGGGGTTGATAGGGGCTATTAGGAGATGGTATTATTAACCCTTAGCAGCTCATATCATTAATCAACTATCAACACTAGACCTGAATAGGCAATTTAAAATGAATATAAAGAGAATGTCTATTAAAAAATTATTTGATCAATCCTTTTGAACCATCATTCAACACCACATATTTCAAAAATCAAGTGATCATGCACACCAAACCTGAATAGCAATAAAATGATTATAAAAGATACTATTTTATAATAATTGTCTTTGAATAATTAACTTCAACAAAATTTATGTACAAATAAAAAGTATATACAATAAATTCTATTGTAATGTTAGCAGCATCAAAGTATGAATCACTCGTCATCACTACACCAAGAGCCAACATTCTTATTGCCAGCATGAAACAACAAACTCATTGTCATGTAGTATCTCATATCAATCATGCAATCTTGTGTGCAGTTTCAAATATCAAGTCCATCAGTCATAAAAAAACTTTATGAATTTAATAATAAAATAACCATAGTCCATACTGTAAACCAAAAAATTAAGTCATTAACTTGTCATCAATGAGACCATATAATTTATATATAATATGAATATCAAACAAATCTTGGAAAAATTACCTATCCTGTTGTGGACATTTGTTTCGATCATAGACAATTGTAAATTTCTTATCCTTTTTATTCTCCAGTTCTGACCTATGAATGAAGAATCTAACATGGTCAAGTGCTGCCGGAACCATTTTGGAAATTGGGATCACATATTGTTGTCGGGCACCTTTTTGGCTTGGAGAATAATTTGAGTCATACACATTAATTTTGCACTTTGTGAGCTGAATTTCAATGAGAAACCAATGCAAATTACTTTGGTTTATTGGGAGATAAAAAGCGTCTATATTTTGCACTGGATTCCCATATAGCAAATCACCTCTCAAAAACTTCAAGATGTTTTTCAGAGGTTCCTAATCTCTTTTTTTCTCCATCTTCTCCTTCAATACAACATTTTTAGATGTAAAATAATGATTACTGTAACACCCCAATACTCCATATAAATACTATACATATACCTAGTATACATACAGTAAGTATTTAAAGTATAAGGATGCCACTTTTCTTTTTACCTTTCAATACCTGTAACAAAATTCAAACCATAATAGGTCAATTTAAAGAACACTTACAAATTATTGTCTTTATCAAAACTTCATTTATACATATAATATAACATACTTAAAGTGGATACATGTATGCATTACCCTCTAGTTGGTCTCGACAAAATCTTACTCTTCTCGTGGCATACCAAAAGACTTCATGTCTTCCACCAAGCTACCTACGCGATAATACATCCGCGCTAAGCTCGAAAGCTTAGTAGTACAAATATAAAATACAAACATATATCATGGAAACACTAACATATAAAGATATCTCAATTCCATATATTTTTAGTTCTTATTAAGTTTATCCCTATTCATTTGCACCTTTCATATCTTTCAACTAATCTCACATCTTATACACATATAAACATAGCATTTCTACCAAGTCCAACCCATCACTAATATTCACAATCAACATCTCAATACACACATTATACATCATACCAATCACAAGTCACATTTCCAATTAAGACAATCATTGTCATCAACCACAATTCATCAATTGAATTCACAATCAATGCTAATACACACATTATACATCATACCAATCATAACATTTCTTTATTCACAATTCAACATTAATGATTCATCACTAGTGCTCATAATCAATATTTCAACGCACATATTACATATCATCAATCACATGTCCAATGAAATATACCAAAGATTTCATTATCCATTTCTTTCAACATTTGTATATCACATTGACAACAAAGACAGACTCGGGCCCAACAGACACCACTATGTTATTCAGAGTTCAGAGTTACTGCTTTGGTCTATAATCATAATCATCAAGCCCGTAGGCATCATATATCAATATTTCTATCCATGGATAGTGTAACAGACCTGGTCTCTTGGACCATCAACTCATCATGAGAAGATCCTCAACCCGGCAAGACTGTTACCAATCATATATTTCATATTCACAATTCTCATAGTGTAACAGACCCAGTCTCTTGGACCTCAATTCAACTCAATTTGAAGAGATCCTCAACCCGGCAAGACTGTTACGTTTTTCATTTTCCTTTACTAATTGTAAAACAGAAAAATATTCACTAAACACAACTCTTACTCTTCCATCACCAACACCAATTTACTTCTCCTTTTCAAATCTATTTCAACTCTTCTGAAAAAATTACAAACATACTTAATCATACTATTACTAAACATAACTCAATCCAAACACAACTTCAAAAAGAATCAAGGTAAACAAGAGAAAACTTACCAAGATGATAAAATTCCTTGAAATCCAACTTAGCTACTTGAAATCTCTCTCAACTTTGGAGCTTAAAATCATCAAAACCTTTCTTTGTTCTATTGTTTTTCTTTGCCAATGAAGGAGCCGGCCAACACAAGGAGAAGAAGAAGAAATGATGAAGAAAACACAAAGTCCACATGCATTAAATACTCATCCAAAAGAAAATTACTATAATGCCCTCATCCATTTAACTAAACTTTTGTCACATATATACCCATATAGGTAATTTCACAAATCACAAATAAAATATCTTCTTCCCTTGACCAAGCCCTTTGACCAACTTATATGTTATATATATCACCATATACACTACATATACACTTCTCTCTACACAATGCATTCCTTCCAACTACACACATATACATTATTTTCTCAACTTCTATTATCCTCCAAATAAATCATACACAATTACCACTTATCAATCACACATTCAATTCACTAATAACAATATTATCACAACTTCTAGGCACACTTAGGGATATTACAATTCTCTCCCCCTTAAATAATTTCGTCCTCGAAATTATCCATGCCATAACAATTCATTCTTAACAAAAATACTATCTTCACTTCCACCTGAAGTTAAATATATGCTTAAATTATTATGTCATCCAATCATATAACTTCAATTCCTTCTTTTAGAATCAACAATCTCCTCTAAATTCCATAATTCATCGTTCTATATGTTTATATACCTTCTTATTTCCTTGATCAAACATTCAAAATACTCATTACATCTCCTATTAACATTTTTAATCAGGAATCAAATCATTTTATAGTACACTTATACTTCATCTAATCTTTATATTCAATATATTTTGTTCCTTCACCTCTATGTAATTACTTTCTTAACTTTAGCCTCAACAATTATTGGTTTGAATCTTAGCATTAATTATCCCGTCATTACAATCACTGTCTAAATAGACATTTATCAACCCTCAATGGATAACAAGGTCCTTATTTTCCACAATTGGAGTTACCTCTTTAGCATGCTTTTCTCTTAACTTACATTTTAATACATTGCCTTTCAATTTATTTTATAAATAACCAATCTTCTCCCTTATTATCATAATTTATAATTACTATAATTCCATACATTCCTATCCATTCTTACTTTAATATTTTACATCATATACATTGTCACGTAATTAATTACATTCTTAATACAACTATACATATTAAATCTCAATAATACTTCATAATCTTAGTCCAATTCAGATCAATTGATCTATCTGTCACAATATATCCATTTTCCAATCTTGTTCAATTCCATCCAACGATTAATTTATATAACTTATCTTGAAATTGCACCATATTCATATATGTATATATGATCTAATTCAATTAGGGCAAACTTATATACAATTTCTTGATCTTTTCCAATCCATATTCAATCAAATTATTGTGATAACAAATCACTTCAAATCATATTAGTATAGTTCCCACCAAATCTTATAATAACTATTTAACTATGCTTCTTAAACAAAATTTTCAATCTCACCAATTTGTACTACAGTCATATTGTCTCAGTCCCAAATTTATGGATACTAAAATTAACCGGCTACACATACTAACCAAATCATATAGCCATAGGAGATGAATGGTCACACACCTGTAACTCATAAATCAATACTGTTTCTCGATTATTCTGTATCCAAACTTTTTAATTACACTATTTAGTTGTATCACAAGAATTATATATCCATTCTCCACACTTTTACTACACCAAGAGTTAACACATTTCAACTCCATCTCCATAAATTTTCTCTTGAACATACGATTATCATTAGTCTAACTCACATCAACAATATTATCTATAACATCTTTATACACAACATTTAATCATATACAAATTCCATTTATTACTCCACTTCTAATTTATCTCTTGTAACACTTTTCATACAGTATACTTTCCTTTTTATTATATACTTATACATATAGAATTTCTACAAACAAAATCCTTAATCCAGGAAACATTATATGATAGTTTAACTCAGTTATTATCATAACAATTTCATCTTCTAGTGTTACTTGAGTCCTTTCTCACTCTCCATTTCATCCCATAATCTAACTCTACATAGGTTAAAACCTATTCTCTCATAGATCCACTGATACATGCCCTATTATTCTCCACACCACTAAACAAATAATTATATCACATTCACATACTTAGGTTACATTCACAATATGACTTGCTTTCCACATTTCTTACATTTTCATTTACATTCATATCGAAAAGCTCATTCCACATTTTTCATACATGTATACACATAGTCATACAATTATATATAATTCCTCTTTTACATATATTTAACACAATTTAACATTTATTACTTTTTCTTAATCAACATCATTCTTACCCCTTTTTGACATAACTTAAATTATTTATCAACTCAACACATATATATTTCCTAACTACAATAATACTTCACAAATTCTTAGTCACCTTACTAAGGTGACATCTCTCTCACCTTTATTTTGAAATGCATTTAATATATCATCTTTATATCCGTTTGTTTACCATTCAACGTATATATATATTTTACTCATATATTTATACATATGTACATTACACCTAATAATATACAAATTGAGCCTAATAGCTCCTATACACTTAATTATATGCTCTGATTTTTATTTTCCTTTTTCATACATTCACTACAAATTTAGTGTTTATCACTTTCTTTTGAATACTATTATTCTCATTCTTCCAATATGATAAAAAGTATTTAATCACACTACAAATATATATTCTGACTATAATAACACTTCACATCCATCTTGGTCACATTCCCAATGTGACATCTCTTTACTTTCATCTTTAAAAAAAACATTTAATATGCTTCCATATTTTTTTTTTGCAATAAAATGACTTAAAATAGCTCCTTTTCATTTGCTTATCTATTTCTCTTTTTACTTCAAAACAAATTCTCATACCATCAATCACATTACTTAATTCATAATACTTTCATGTGCAATATTAATCATTTCACCTGGCTCAGGTATTGAATATACATTAAATCATCAATATCCAATCAATCTTTATCAGTTTCTAGTAGAACTTTAACTTTTCAACTTACTACTTCGCTTAAACTTTAAATTTACCAAACTCATCTTTTCTTAAAATCAATTTTAAAAACATCTCGGATATATATATATATATCATAAAGCAATATCAACACATATTTCTTCCCCAATTATTAAGCTCATTTCGAAAAATCTCAAATATCCCATATTATTACCATTACCATGAGCTTTCACAATATCCAAGCATCTCACATTTCTAACCTTAAATTCACAATGTTTACATTAAAATAACCATACCAATTTATATTCTTACATAACCAATATCATCTCTTTTTCCTTTAAATAATACCTTGACTTTATATATATACCCCAAACTTTCAATAATCATACCTTGTCTTTACTAATCAACTCATTCAATATTATTTTCCTTTTCATTTCTTTATGCTTCAATACATTTAACACTTCACTTTACTTGCATAAATTTCCATTTTTTAATTATCAATTAGACTTATATAAATTCATATCATTCATTATACTCATTTAAATTTATCATTATAGCCAACAACTATGACTTTATATACGTACCCTTCCCCAACCAGGTCGGTTGTCCAAGTTCGGTTGCCCATTCCAATGGGTCCGCATGGTTCCGCAGGAGACAGATAAGTCCGTTCATTAAACTTATCAATATATTTTTTTTAATTCATTTCTTTTTTCACAAGCAAGTTAAGTAATCATGCCTCAACATCTCACATTACAACAAAACAGTTTTCTCATAACATCATATCATTCACACATTAACATCCATTTCATATAACACAGATATACTATAAATCATATAATGCCACCTCCGAGACCAACCTAGGTGTGAATGCATATGCATGTATTACAAATTTCATTTTCAAAACTCTTCTTTTTAATTCATTTTAAGCGTTTCAAAACTTTTTCTTTTTAATTTTACTTAGGCCGAGAATCTCGAACCTAAGCTCTAATACCAAAATAATTGTAACACCCCAATACTCCATATAAATACTATACATATACCTAGTATACATACAGTAAGTATTTAAAGTATAAGGATGCCACTTTTCTTTTTACCTTTCAATACCTGTAACAAAATTCAAACCATAATAGGTCAATTTAAAGAACACTTACAAATTATTGTCTTTATCAAAACTTCATTTATACATATAATATAACATACTTAAAGTGGATACATGTATGCATTACCCTCTAGTTGGTCTCGACAAAATCTTACTCTTCTCGTGGCATACCAAAAGACTTCATGTCTTCCACCAAGCTACCTACGCGATAATACATCCGCGCTAAGCTCGAAAGCTTAGTAGTACAAATATAAAATACAAACATATATCATGGAAACACTAACATATAAAGATATCTCAATTCCATATATTTTTAGTTCTTATTAAGTTTATCCCTATTCATTTGCACCTTTCATATCTTTCAACTAATCTCACATCTTATACACATATAAACATAGCATTTCTACCAAGTCCAACCCATCACTAATATTCACAATCAACATCTCAATACACACATTATACATCATACCAATCACAAGTCACATTTCCAATTAAGACAATCATTGTCATCAACCACAATTCATCAATTGAATTCACAATCAATGCTAATACACACATTATACATCATACCAATCATAACATTTCTTTATTCACAATTCAACATTAATGATTCATCACTAGTGCTCATAATCAATATTTCAACGCACATATTACATATCATCAATCACATGTCCAATGAAATATACCAAAGATTTCATTATCCATTTCTTTCAACATTTGTATATCACATTGACAACAAAGACAGACTCGGGCCCAACAGACACCACTATGTTATTCAGAGTTCAGAGTTACTGCTTTGGTCTATAATCATAATCATCAAGCCCGTAGGCATCATATATCAATATTTCTATCCATGGATAGTGTAACAGACCCAGTCTCTTGGACCATCAACTCATCATGAGAAGATCCTCAACCCGGCAAGACTGTTACCAATCATATATTTCATATTCACAATTCTCATAGTGTAACAGACCCAGTCTCTTGGACCTCAATTCAACTCAATTTGAAGAGATCCTCAACCCGGCAAGACTGTTACGTTTTTCATTTTATAGGCATGCCTCCAAACCCAGAACTCTGAAAACTGAATAACACATTAAACACATATTTCACTTATTGTTTCATTATCAATTTCAATCTCAATGTTCATTATCATCTAGGCAAACATGCCTTATTTCTTTCAATTAGATCATCATAGCCAATCACAATGGCTTCACAACATGTCATATCTCAATCCATATGATACATATAACATCAGTGCTATAACATTACAAAGTACCTTATTCATATAGCACAATACAATTCACAAGATTCATAATACACAAATCATAGTATTGTTCATATAGTATCATGTGCATCATCATTATAATACTCAACATCAATTACATTAACCAAATGAACATATCATTATTGAATCACATGATTCACATTATACATATAGCATCATTGCTATAACATTACAAAGTACATTAAAGTAATTCTTCATAAAAATGTTTATCATAACAAATTTGCATAGCTCATACCTTGTTGAATGATCCTCTTCTCTTTCACACTATACAAGTCACATTAGATTAACAATGTAATAATTTACCTAATATTATTTAATTATACTCAATCAATTGTATTCTCATACATTAATATTCATCAAATCATTCACATCTTTCATTTTCCCATAACACAATTATATATATACATATCATTAATGATATAAACACATCAAAATACATTAGTGATATGCATTAACAATGCAATCATGCAACATTGGTACTTACCTTAATAACATTTCACACCACTCTAAACTCTTCTCCACTCAATAGTTCTTCACTTCACAAATTAGGGCAATTCAACCTCTTCACAACCTAATCCAAAAGGAATATTAGCAAAATGACCATATGAATAGTACATTCTGGTTTTAGACTCCATTTTATCCTTAATTTGAAAAATTGTATAAAATAATCTACTTGACTAAAAATTCTAAAATTTTTACAGAATTTAGTTTTGTATCTTAAAATCATTCCTTTAAAATTTCAGATCAAACTGAACACAAAATCTTGGTCAAATAGTTCACCTAACCAGACTGCCCCAATTGCCCTGCATCCTGGCAGCAGTTCTGAACTTTGTGAATTCCATAAATCAAATTCAATCAACGTGGTTCCAAATTATTTTTCTCAAATACTAGAATCACTAAGAAACAACATATCCAAAATTCAATTGGATATGATTTTTCTAAATTTTATTAAAAATCCCGAAATATAGCTGTCTCAATTAAGGTACCTGCTGGAACAGGTCTAATAAAAATAATCTTTCTAAACTCATAACCATTCCAAAATCGAATCAACATATTTTTCAGTCATTCTAGACTCATAGAGGCACAACATATCAAAAATTCACTTCAAGAACATTTTTCTATAATTAATTAAAAATCATACAAGTCACAGCCTTTACTAATTGTAAAACAGAAAAATATTCACTAAACACAACTCTTACTCTTCCATCACCAACACCAATTTACTTCTCCTTTTCAAATCTATTTCAACTCTTCTGAAAAAATTACAAACATACTTAATCATACTATTACTAAACATAACTCAATCCAAACACAACTTCAAAAAGAATCAAGGTAAACAAGAGAAAACTTACCAAGATGATAAAATTCCTTGAAATCCAACTTAGCTACTTGAAATCTCTTTCAACTTTGGAGCTTAAAATCATCAAAACCTTTCTTTGTTCTATTGTTTTTCTTTGCCAATGAAGGAGCCGGCCAACACAAGGAGAAGAAGAAGAAATGATGAAGAAAACACAAAGTCCACATGCATTAAATACTCATCCAAAAGAAAATTACTATAATGCCCTCATCCATTTAACTAAACTTTTGTCACATATATACCCATATAGGTAATTTCACAAATCACAAATAAAATATCTTCTTCCCTTGACCAAGCCCTTTGACCAACTTATATGTTATATATATCACCATATACACTACATATACACTTCTCTCTACACAATGCATTCCTTCCAACTACACACATATACATTATTTTCTCAACTTCTATTATCCTCCAAATAAATCATACACAATTACCACTTATCAATCACACATTCAATTCACTAATAACAATATTATCACAACTTCTAGGCACACTTAGGGATATTACAATTACATAGACATTTACTGCACGTCTTACGTTGATCAAAGGCATCTGGATAATAACATTGTTTTTGCCTAATGTAATATAATATAATATCGATATCCTGAAATAAAAAGTCATATAACAAGTATATTATATAAAACAATGTATAAATATTATGAATTGAAATATTGTTAGAAATAATTTATATGTTGAATCTTACATCATTTGTTAGCCAAATGTCAGTGGTTCACATATGATACCAAAATTATCTTGTTGAGACTTTATGTACTGTAAAGTCGTATATCTCCCCTTCGGGCAGTTGTTGATCAATATATTTATCACTAAAGTTTATGTAATAACATAATATTAATACAATAATATTACTAAATGATTGTATGAAAGAAAGAAGTATAAACATTGCTTGATAGAACTCACTATTAGTAATCTTAGAAATTATTTGTCCATCATTTTTTAAAACATGTGATTTCAGTGGGAGAAGGAGATTGCAATGGGTTTATCCGATGCACAGGAATATATGATTTGTCATTTTCTATCTTTTGCACAACTATTTGAGATTTTTTGCATCTCTGTAACACCTCTATATCCCGTATACGCACACTACATACCACCATATCTGTAATATACACATATTGAATAATGCTATGGTTTACAAAACAAACAACTCACTCCTTTATACAATAATATGATATCGTAAACATAACAGATAAAAACATTCATTCAATTCGCAGCAAAAAATGTAGAGGTATTTACAACTGCATGAACATCAAAATCAAATTTTACAAAACATAAAGTTTATACATGTTTGGCAGTCAGTCTTTGATCTTTAAGCCCACAATCAACACGTCAAAATCTAGACTCGACTCGGTCTAGATGAACCCTCTGGCTCTACCCTGTCACCTGCGTGATGAACCACAATCACGCTAAGCCAACGGCTTAGTGGTACAAATCACAATAACAAAATGTTTCAATGCAATGTCAATGTCACACATTTCAACAATAAAGACAACATTCATAAATGGAATGCTAATGTCACACATTTATATATCTTAAACAATACATAAGAATATCACATTTCAAAGTCTTCCATTAAATCTCATTATTCATTTGTTTCACCATTCATGACTCACATTTAAACAAAGACAAGCATGGGCCCAAAAGACACTAATATGTCATTCCACTTTCAGAGTTAATGTTTTAGTTCAATTATCATATTTATCATTATCATTATCCCAACTAGGCTTCAAGGATTAGGTTCAACCAAGCTTCAAGGGGAACAAAGCATGCTAAGTATCAACCCAACTTGGCTTCAAGAACCAAACCCAACCTATCTCAACTAGGCTTCAAGGATTAAATCCAACCTAGCTTCAAGAGATTGTTACCATTAGGCATGCCACCAACAACAAAACTCTGAAATTGGAATAACACATTAGACACACAATTCATTCATTATTTCATTATCAATTTCATTCTCATTTTCTTATCATCATTTAGGCATCCATGCCTCAATCATCTCATTTGCATCATTATAGCCAACAACAATGGCTTCACATCTAATCAATAGAGTATACATAACCAATTGCATTGGACATATACATTTTGAATTCATCATCATCTAGGCAAACATGCCCCACTTATTTCATTTGAATCATTATAGCCAACCACAATGGCATCACATCTCATCATATCTCTCACACTATACAAATCATGACATTAATCAAATTGTATTAACAATATAGTAAATTACTTAACACATTTACAACCAAATGTGTTAAGTCTCAAAATCATGTAAATGTATGCAACCATGTAAGTTTGTACTTACCTCAAGAGCAACTCACACAACACCAAACTCCTCTTCCAAGAATTCTTCAACACTTGGATTTGGGCAACTCAACTCTCTTCAAAGTCTAAACCAAAGATGATCATACACACTCACTTAGAGATACACATGAGATACAATAGATAAAAACCAACTAGGGAAAACTCTACACATGACAAATTCAACAACACGGGCGTGTCCCTGACCGTGCCCTAAAACCACAACACAGAAGCTTTGACACGCTCAGTGACATGGGCGTGTCACTGGCCGTGTCAATTCTTCCTCAACACAGTAGCTATGACACGCTCAGTGACATGGGCGTGTCACTGCTCGTGTCATCCATCCAAGAACACAGAACCATTGACACGCCTAAAATCTGGCCGTGCTCATGGGCGTGTTAGGCCAAAAATGCAGATTCCGGCAACAACAACTCTACATCCAATTAACCACTTACTTCCACCATTTTCCACTCCAAACCAACTTAACTAAACACACCCAAAAACTTCCACCATTTTCCACTCCAAACCAACTTAACTAAACACACCCAAAAACCATAACAAACTTGCAAAAACACCAAAACAACTCAAAACATACATCAAACACAAATCATAATTATCACCACAAACCCAAAACACAACCACAACACTATCTCTTCCAACAAACTTACTCTTTCCTTCAATCCAACCCCAAAATCCAAAATCAATTGAACCAAACACTCTTAAACACACCACAATCAAACAACACATATCAACCACAACCTCAACTCACAAACTCAAAGAAAATCAAAGAATCAAGTGGAAAACTTACCAAAGATGAAGAAACTCTTAAAATTTCCAACTTGATCACTTGAAAAATTCCTTCAATCTTGAGTTTGGAAGATCAAATCTCTCTCTTGCTCTCTTGCTATGGAGTGCAGGCCAAAAGAAAAGAAAAGAAAAAGGAAAGGAGATGAGCCACGAAGAAGAAAGAAAGAAAGAAGAAAACAAAGAAAGCAAAGTCAACCCTCAACAACTCTCTCCTCAAAACCCTCTCCTCTAAGCATTTAAACAATAAAATATTCAAAATATCTCCATCCCCTTCCACTCACTTAATTTCCATTTAATTCATTTCACTAATTTAAAATAATAATTATCTTCTTTTGACTTTCATTACCTTGACTTGTATATGTTGTATATATTTCTATATATAACATATACACTCTCTTTACTTCTTTTCTCTATCCATTAAGCATATACATTAAATCCAAATACAACAATAATTATTCCAAAACTTTTAGGGTATACTTTGGGATATTACAATCTCTGTCATTTTCTATCATCGAGCGTACAATGACCTCCTATGTATTAGGGATTAGGAATCTTCTTCCTTTTCTGTGCAACATCAACATCAAAGGCAGTTTTACTTATAGTCACGAGTGAACATGCAAGTGCATCACCATCACCACCATAATCTTTGTTGTCCTTGCTATAATATTGAGCATATTTATAATATTAGGATAGAAAAAGAACAAACATATAAAAAAATTTAAACTAAAAAAAAACAAAGTTTGTGTACTAATACGTATGGAGGTTGGGGTGTCTCATAAGATGTAATTTAGTGAGAAATATCATGTGTGGGAATTACATTTTTGTTCTTTTTAATTTTTCCTTCGACATCGGTCATTCTCACCATTAGAGACTTCATTTCTACAAGGATCTTTTTATTTTTCTCTTGCAAGAGAGTATGAAGTTCATCGTTTTTCTCTCTCAGCTCTTTATTTTCTTCCATAAGTACTTTATTTTCATCGTCCATTGCTTTGCATCGTGCCTTTAGAAGAGAAATTCGGTCAAGTATTTTACTCACATCCGAGGCAGGAATGTTAGAATCTCCAACGGTATGAACTTTTGTTGTCTACTTTTGGGTTCCCTCTAACATTTCATCATGTAATCCAACATTCATACTCATAGATAATCTAACTAAGTATGGATTATTGACTTTGTTGGTAGACATATGCATTGGAGCCGTCATCAAATCCTATTTATACCAAAATTTAATCAGTTTAATAATATAATACAATAGGTATACAATACATAGTTATATATATAGTACTTAAGATACCTGATCTAAAATATTATCTTCAATAGTTTGATATGGCATCTTTTTTATTAAGTTTATTCTCCAATTCAGCATCCTCGGGGACCCATTACATATTCTCTTCATGCTAACTCTTTCTAATGCTAGAAGAATCTCCATTGCATAAATCGATATTGCATCGAAGAACCCACTTAATGAGAATCCTTCCTTTCTTTTGGTCTTCAACTTCTGTATAACATCTTTCCAGTTAGAGCACAAGAAGTTCCAACTAAGTTTCCCCATTCAACATTGTTGAATGCCTCCATATTGTCAACAAGGCTAGAATATTTGGATCAACCTTTCAACCTCTGGATTTTTCAATTATCAGGAGCTCTACTAGACATGCAATGCCTAGTTTTACTTGAAGAACTTTATCTTGTGTCTTATAGAATGCATCCAACAATCTGCTCCTTGTAAATGTCCCATATTGTTGTATAGGGGTAGGGGTGTGCTACCCATATTCATCTCCTCGATCTCATCTATCCCAATACAAGGTAAATCGGTTATTAAGTAGTACTCATCGACTCCCATTAGCAATACATCATTGCCTATTTTAAACCGTAACTCGTCAATCACTGGATGGTACACTTGACGTAAGAACATATATGTGATTAATCTAGACCAATGAACAAATTTATTTTCATCAATGTCGAGAAAGTGTCTAACTTTGTATTTACGGAATGCTTCCACCTGCACAAAATAAAAGCACGACAAATGAATAATCAGATATTTAAAGACAACACAAACATACAATTATTAATTCAAAGCAATATAGCATAATATACCTTCCACTCATCCTTGCCAATAACATTATGGATATCACGGATAATATTCTGTAACACCCCAATACTCCATATAAATACTATACATATACCTAGTATACATACAGTAAGTATTTAAAGTATAAGGATGCCACTTTTCTTTTTACCTTTCAATACCTGTAACAAAATTCAAACCATAATAGGTCAATTTAAAGAACACTTACAAATTATTGTCTTTATCAAAACTTCATTTATACATATAATATAACATACTTAAAGTGGATACATGTATGCATTACCCTCTAGTTGGTCTCGACAAAATCTTACTCTTCTCGTGGCATACCAAAAGACTTCATGTCTTCCACCAAGCTACCTGCACGATAATACATCCGCGCTAAGCTCGAAAGCTTAGTAGTACAATTATAAAATACAAACATATATCATGGAAACACTAACATATAAAGATATCTCAATTCCATATACTTTTAGTTCTTATTAAGTTTATCCCTATTCATTTGCACCTTTCATATCTTTCAACTAATCTCATATCTTATACACATATAAACATAACATTTCTACCAAGTCCAACCCATAACTAATATTCACAATCAACATCTCAATACACACATTATACATCATACTAATCATAAGTCACATTTCCAATTAAGACAATCATTGTCATCAACCACAATTCATCAATTGAATTCACAATCAATGCTAATACACACATTATACATCATACCAATCATAACATTTCTTTATTCACAATTCAACATTAATGATTCATCACTAGTGCTCATAATCAATATTTCAACGCACATATTACATATCATCAATCACATGTCCAATGAAGTATACCAAAGATTTCATTATCCATTTCTTTCAACATTTGTATATCACATTGACAACAAAGACAGACTCGGGCCCAACAGACACCACTATGTTATTCAGAGTTCAGAGTTACTGCTTTGGTCTATAATCATAATCATCAAGCCCGTAGGCATCATATATCAATATTTCTATCCATGGATAATGTAACAGACCCGGTCTCTTGGACCATCAACTCATCATGAGGAGATCCTCAACCCGGCAAGACTGTTACGAATCATATATTTCATATTCACAATTCTTATAGTGTAACAGACCCAGTCTCTTGGACCTCAATTCAACTCAATTTGAAGAGATCCTCAACCCGGCAAGACTGTTACCAATCATATATTTCATATTCACAATTCTCATAGTGTAACAGACCCAGTCTCTTGGACCTCAATTCAACTCAATTTGAAGAGATCCTCAACCCGGCAAGACTGTTACCTTTTTCATTTTATAGGCATGCCTCCAAATCCAGAACTCTGAAAACTGAATAACACATTAAACACATATTTCACTTATTGTTTCATTATCAATTTCAATCTCAATGTTCATTATCATCTAGGCAAACATGCCTTATTTCTTTCAATTAGATCATCATAGCCAATCACAATGGCTTCACAACATATCATATCTCAATCCATATGATACATATAACATCATTGCTATAACATTACAAAGTACCTTATTCATATAGCACAATACAATTCACAAGATTCATAATACACAAATCATAGTATTGTTCATATAGTATCATGTGCATCATCATTATAATACTCAACATCAATTACATTAACCAAATGAACATATCATTATTCAATCACATGATTCACATTATACATATAGCATCATTGCTATAACATTACAAAGTACATTAAAGTAATTCTTCATAAAAGTGTTTGTCATAATAAATTTGCATAGCTCATACCTTGTTGAATGATCCTCTTCTCTTTCACACTATACAAGTCACATTAGATTAACAATGTAATAATTTACCTAACATTATTTAATTATACTCAATCAATTGTATTCTCATACATTAATATTCATCAAATCATTCACATCTTACATTTTCCCATAACACAATTATATATATACATATCATTAATGATATAAACACATCAAAATGCATTAGTGATATGCATTAACAATGCAATCATGCAACATTGGTACTTACCTTAATAACATTTCACACCACTCTAAACTCTTCTCCACTCAATAGTTCTTCACTTCACAAATTAGGGCAATTCAACCTCTTCACAACCTAATCCAAAAGGAATATTAGCAAAATGACCATATGAATAGTACATTCTGGTTTTAGACTCCATTTTATCCTTAATTTGAAAAATTGTATAAAATAATCTACTTGACTAAAAATTCTAAAATTTTTACAGAATTTAGTTTTGTATCTTAAAATCATTCCTTTAAAATTTCAGATCAAACTAAACACAAAATCTTGGTCAAATAGTTCACCTAACCAGACTGCCCCAATTGCCCTGCATCCTGGCAGCAGTTCTGAACTTTGTGAATTCCATAAATCAAATTCAATCAACGTGGTTCCAAATTATTTTTCTAAAATACTAGACTCACTAAGCAACAACATATCCAAAATTCA
Organism: Garcia nutans; assembly: GCA_947685225.1. Lineage (NCBI taxonomy): Eukaryota > Viridiplantae > Streptophyta > Magnoliopsida > Malpighiales > Euphorbiaceae > Garcia > Garcia nutans. The sequence continues at coordinate 33,096,982 of CANTUV010000043.1, forward strand.
ATTGGATATGATTTTTCTACATTTTATTAAAAATCCCGAAATATAGCTGTCTCAGTTAAGGTACCTGCTGGAACAGGTCTAATAAAAATAATCTTTCTAAACTCATAACCATTCCAAAATCGAATCAACATATTTTTCAGTCATTCTAGACTCATAGAGGCACAACATATCAAAAATTCACTTCAAGAACATTTTTCTATAATTAATTAAAAATCATACAAGTCACAGCCTTTACTAATTGTAAAACAGAAAAATATTCACTAAACACAACTCTTACTCTTCCATCACCAACACCAATTTACTTCTTATTTAAAATCAATTTCAACTCTAATCAACAAATCATCAACACACTTAATCATACTATCAATAACCCTAACTCAACTCACACACATCTTCAAAAATAACAAAGGCAAATAAGAGAAAACTTACTAAAATCATGAAATTCTTGAAATTCCAACTTGTATACTTGAGATCTTCCTTCACTTTTGAGCTTAAAATTCCAAAATCATCACTTGCTCTCTTGCTTTCCTTTGTCTTTGAGTGAGCCGGCCATCAACAACAAGAAGAAGAAGAAATGATGAAGAAAACACAAAGTCAATAGGCATTAAATACCCTTCCAAAAGAAAATTACTAAACTACCCTCAACCATATAACTAAACCTTTGTCTTTTACAAGCCCATGTTGGTAATTTCACAATCACAAATAAAATATCCTCTTCCCTTGACCAAGCCCTTTGACCAACTTATATTATATATATATGACCATATACACAACATATACACTTCACTCTACACAATGCTTTTCTTCAAACAACATAATTACCACTTATCAATCACACACTCAATTCAATAATAACAACATTATCATAACTTCTAAGCACACTTAGGGATATTACATATTCAAATCCATACCTATAGAATTAACTGGATGGTGCTTCCAATCAGACTGAGGGATAACATATTCAAAAGCCTGTGATATGTAAAGCATTGATAAATAACATATTCAATCATATTGATTCATTTCATTCATTAACTTAATTTTAACTTACATCATTCACACCCATCTTATCGGCATGTTCTTCATCAAATAAAACTTTGTTATCACCATCACTATCTTTAGAATCTTTGTCACATAATTGTAACCTCACAAACCTCTTTTCCTTAGTATCCTCCTCTTTCATTGGATCCTTAATATTTCTCCACTTATGCATTATACGCCTTACGGTAGGGGATAAGGCACCTAGACTTATAATTTAAACTCTACTTTTTTTTTTTGCAGTAGGGGGAGATTGTTCACTTTGCTCGCTTCTAGAAGAAGAATTTGAAGCCATGTAATATGAAAAAAAAGAAATTCAAAATATTACATTAACTTATAGCAAGTAAACTAATAATAATAGAGTTTGATAGGGTCTGTTAGGGGGTTAATAGGGGCTGTTTGGATATGTTAACGGACAACTGCCCCTAACAACCCCTAACAGCCTATAACAACTCATATTAACATCTGCACACATCATGTGAAGGATTTTTGGTTATTGTTAGGGGAATGATAGGGGCTGTTAGAGTATGCTAGGGGCTGGTAGGTGCTGTTACCCTAAAAATGCCTAACAGCTCCTATCATCCCTAATAGCACAAAACATAACCTAACAACTGCTAACAATAAGTGACACTCTTTCAGATGATGTTTACATATGTTACTATATGCTATTAGAGATTGTTAGGCGTTGTTAGGGGCAGTTGTGAACTGTTAGGGTAACAGACCCTAACAACCCCTAACAGACTCTAACAACTCCTAATAATATTAATAAAAAATTAACTCTATCAACATCAACTATCAATACCATTCACCACACTTACTACATTCATAAAATATATATTTTTTTAACATATTAGAAAGCATAAGAATTAAACAAAAAAAAATCAACACATATAATTTTTGGTAGTCAAATCATTTTCTTAAGAACTTTACCAATTGATATGGGTCTCTTTGACAAAATGATATAATTTTCAAGGGAAAAGACTAGTTGTTTGTATATTTTTTATACACATGTAAAGGCATGCACGGTCATAAACACATAAAGAGGGGCATCATAGTGTCTCAAGCCAAAAACAAATGGAAATATGTAGATAAACAGTGGCAAATTGAAAGTTCACTGCATCCATAGTCATGCATGCAACCAGAGCATATGTTCTTGTAAGAATGCAATTCCTACCATCATTTGAGCAACAAAATAGAGGAATCACACAACCTAAATGAGATACTTCGAACATAAATAACATCAAAGAGTACTCTATAGAATTTTTACTTGTGATATAACCAAACACAACAAACTTCTAACTACAAACCACTTCAGCAATCAAGAACATAATATCTCATATCCTAATAATAGAACACTCAACTTACAAACAAGAGCTTATTCTTGTACCATCAACATGAACACCTTGGAAAACAATGCCTGCACTATCACATTTGCTAGTATCAATAGCAATAGCACAAAATATTGCCCTAACAGTTCTTGCTATGGATTTTAGCAAGCCTAAACTATAAAAGGCCATTACATAAAACCCAAATTCATATCCAAACTATCAATTTAGATTTTCAATTGAGCACTTTGGAAAATAGGATAAGGAGGAGTAGCCAATTGACAAAATTAGGGAACACTAACTTAGCAATTATGCATTTGGATAAAAAAAACCATAGTAAACATAGAATTAAGCAAATGTATAAAAAAAATAAAAACAAAATCAGTATTTAAACTAAAAAGTAATTACTTTTCAATTATATTGCATCATAAGCAAAGGAACTGAAAAGGCAGAACTTTAAGGAAATTAAAATTAGCTTATATATATACATATAAAAAGCAATGAATTTAAGAGACACATAATATATTCATAGCAATGAAATCTTGCATTAAGTTATTTTGAATTCCTTTCTAAATTTGTCATATTATGAGTTTGAACAAAACCAACTTTACATGAGTTTAAACAATTCAGTTTCAGCAAGGAGTTTTCCCAAAACAAGAATGTAGCACAAACCGCATTTTAACAAGCTTAAATTCATGATGCAAACTTGTATTTACAACTTACACTACAAAGATCAATCATAAAAAGAAGTTTTCGCTTTCACAATTCTCTTAAGTATACGTTATGATAATTTAAACATGGTAGAAAAGCATGAAAAAATAGAAAAACTATACTGCATGAACTACGTCCTTAAAATTTAGAGAAAAAACAAAGAAATGATGCATATTGTCCACCAATAAATTTTTCAGACTATGAAATACCCAAAATTTGTATTTTTTTTTCTCAGTTGCAAAGAATGTGCCTTGTATAACTGAAAAAATGTTTCAAGAAATAAAATCGGAGAAATTTTTACATTTCCATTTTTTATACTGACCTCGATAAAATTAAAATAATCTTTGATTACAACTCATATGAGAATAACCTTTTCCGGTGAGGAGCTTTTACAACAAAATCGATTTTTGGCTTGTCTTCTTCTTTCTCCTTCTTTTAAATGGATTCACCCCATATAAATCTCCTTTTTTCTCTTTTAAATTCAATTTGCCAAAAGATTTATCTTTCAAATCGATGGCCTTTGCTTCCAAATTGACAAAAAAAAAATGATTTTCAGATAGTTATGGTTTTAGGAAAAAGTAACTGGAAAAGGGAAAAAAAAACCTTCCAAATATCTCTTTGCCCATTGTTTTTTAGCAAGACATGAGCGGGTATTTTATTTTAGAGGGTATTTTTTAAAAAAACAGTCTAACTAAGATTAAAGGGGTCTAGAACTGCTTAATGATGTATTCATGGATTTTTTTTGGATTAAATCTCAATAATTTTATACGTATTTGTTTTAAAAATTTAATTAATGGTTTTGATGAGAATATAATACACCAACAAACAACCTGATGTGAAAAAGTGAATGATGTACTTCTAAGAAATAAAATATAAATTAGTAAGAAACTAACAAAATATTATCACAGATAAAAGAAATATAAAAAAAATGATGAAAAGCTAAGCAATTGAAAAAATTATTCTTGAAAGCATTTTATTGAACATTTATTGTGCATTACACTTAAAGGAAAAAAAAAATCACTAATCATTATGTTTGAAACCCAACAATAATCAAAACAAAAACAAAAATAAAAGATTTGCAAAATAGCAACTGTTATTTACTTTTGTAAAAATAAAAATGTTAAAATTGAAATTGAAACCATTAAAGCCAAAATTGACCATATAATAAAAACACTAATTTTCACTTTAAGGAAGAGAATATAATGGATAATAAAGAAGCGGAAGAAAAAGATCCAACAAATTGATCCAAAAATACAAACACTGCATGCCACAGTGTTAAAGAAATGAATACTTGTAATTGAAATACGTCTCTTGTTTATGTTTTCTGTTCCCTTTGTTTTATAGTAAGAATAATAGTGGGATAGCTGTAGTTTGATTTTTTGGGTTCTTTTTATTTCAAGCTCATACAACCAGTATCAGCCATGAATGCTCTTGCAACTACAAAGTGTAATTTTTGCCACATTGCATGGATTTTTGGGTTGGATTCTAATGTCAAAGGAGTCTTTTGATCCCATTTAGAGAAATCAAGGTATATATCAAATCAGAAATGTCTCTGTCTTTGCTTTTGGTTCGAGTGTTATTTTTTAAGAGATCACTTTATTTGATAATTGATAATTAGAACACTGGCCAAATTGATGGTGTAATTGAAAATCTTTTGTGCGGAAAGGAGGTAGAAGAGAATGGTCATAAGCCACTATTGGATCCATTTTTTTCCTTTTCACTTTTGAGATCTTGATTTTTAAGAAATGTTAGAGAGAGAAAGGATATATCGTAGATTGGAATGTTAGAAGTATTTTACTTAAACCGATGCATTTTGGCATTGAAATGCTGCAAAACTAAAATGTATTATTTTGATTTTCATTTTAACAACTGATGATCACGCATTTAACCATCCTAAAAAAAGGGATCAAAATCACCAAATCATAAAGTTTAGGGACTTAAAATCAACTATCCGAAGTTTAAATGTCTAATGTACAAATCACACAAAATACAAGGGTTAAAAATTATTTTTTTCCTATAAAGTATTAGAAATATAAGAACAACTCAAACTCTATTATTTGGATAACAGTGACAACAAAATGATTCTAAATTTAAAGAGTATCAATGTTATGATAAAAGTAGGGATGATAATTTTATCCGATCCCATAGATATTCAATCTTACTTGATTTGATTAGGTAAAATTATGCTCAATCTATTTATAATTAAGGTGGGGTATAAATTAAAATAATTATATCTAAGATGACTTTGGATCGGATGCAGATTATACATGCCCTACTTGAACTCGATCTTATTATATATATATATATATATTCAGATATTTATGTAATATTTAATTTTATATATTATAGCAATGAATTTTATATAATATTTACTTAATATTAATTTCTTAATTTATTTTGAATAAAATAAATGAAATGTGAGATTTATTTAATTAATTAATTTCATTCATTATTTATTAGGTCAATATATTATGCTAATATTTTGAAGATGATACTACTTATATTTTAAGATATATTAACACTAATAAGATCATATTTAATATCAATATTTTTTTATAATGAAGAGAGTTGACCACTAAATTATATTTTTTTTATAATTTTTTATATTTGATTTTCATATATATATATATATATATATTATGATTTTACCCGATTTATGACTCGACCTTGCCTGTTTTAGCCCGATATGTGATAATAGCATTGTTTATATCCAACCTAATCCGACTCGAGATAGTTCGAATAACGGATAGGATATGTCATTTTACTTATAGGGCAAAATAAAAACTTTTAGAAATTTGGTTCATACCCGACCTGTTATTATCTCTAGATAAAAGTAAATCCAAATCTAAAGCAATTTTGAAATTCACCTAATTTATTATTTTGAAAATAGTTATAGCATGATTAAAAAAATCATTTTTAATATGATCAAACATTTTTAGTTTAAGCAAGTTGTATCCAAGAAAATATATGATATAATCGTTATTCTTTTAGACATCTTACAAACTAATTTTATAATAACTTGCAATGGTATGTTTTTAAAAATGTATTTTATAATTTCTCCAAGTAAATCTCATAATTTAGGGGGGTGTATTCAATTCAGATTTTAAAAGATTATGTCAGATTTTTTATAATCCATGGATTATGTAAAATCCATGGATTGTTTTAATTCTACATAGACTTTATGAATTCTTTAGGTTTGTGAGAAGATTTATAGATGGATTTCTATTTATACCAAATATTCTAGAATTCATCACAATCCATTATTCAATGAATTCTTTGAAAATCCATAGAATTTTCAATACCATTGGATTTAGAAGGATATTTTAAAATCCTAATTGAATACCCCGAGATTTTAAATGACTTTTTAAAATCCTAATTGAATACCCATAGATTTTTAAAATACAAAAAAATCTTATAGAGTCTCTATTGAATACACCCCCCTTAGTTTCTCCAATTATAAAATATAAAATGTATGTTATTATATTAATTAGATTACCATTTCAAGTAAGATATTTAATTGGAATAGCAGTTGTATCATATAATTTTTTGTTATATATATATTTCATTGAATATATATAATATAAATGTAAAAATGATATCATTAAATAAAGCCACGAGATTATATGAAAATGCATTAATTTATATATACAAGTGTTCACAAGCAATTAAGGAAAGAAATGTGAAGAAACTTGTGAATGCTATAAATTATTATTTAAATCTCTCTCTCTTTTTCTTATCTGAAATTAAATCTTCACTGCTAATTACTAACAAAAAGAGCCATTCACGTTTCATCTATGAATTTCGACATTATAACATCAACTACCCAACCTAACAATAAGTCGACTCTGCACTGCCTGTTAGAGCCAAAAGCTCCAGTTCCGTGCACTCGACTACCAATTGACCCATGAAAGATCTCTCTTTTTTCCTTCTCAAGAACTCTCTTGGATCCAAAATGAGAAAAGGGATTAGAAATTTTTGCAATGGAGATGGCTCAACTTCAACTCTCAATCAACACAAACCAAATGATCATAATGATCATGATCATGTTCTTGTTGATGATCATCATGACCACCTCATGACCACCTCTCCTTATTATAATAATTATAAGCACAGAACTAGTACTACTACTAGTGTAACCCCACCAACATTAGAGGAGATGATATTGCAGTTAGAGTTAGAAGAAGAAATTGCAAGAAAAGCTAAGCTTAAACATGATAATTTGGTTACCACAAGACGTGGTAGAATGTCAAGTGTTAATAATTCTGATATACTAAGGTCCGCAAGAAATGCCTTGAATCAGTATCCTCGCTTTTCTCTTGATGGTAAAGATGCAATGTATCGATCTTCTTTCAGGAATTTTGAGCAGGTTGCTGCCAGAAAATCTATTTGTTGCGAAAGAGGATTAGTCAGATCACAGCAGGAAAAATATCTGCCAGCGACTTTAGCAGGGGAAAGTGTGGTTTGGTGCAAGCCAGGACTGATAGCCAAATTGATGGGTCTGGAAGCAATGCCAATGCCAATCAATAGACAAAGAAACAGTTGTAGTAAGGAAATAAGTTTGAGGTCAATTTTAAAGAGGCAAAATCTGGGTAGAAGAGTGGAAAGACATGAAATGGAGAGAAGGGTTGCAGGAGGCTGCAGTAGTGATCATGATCATATGAACAATCTCTGTAAAAGAGGGAGAATACTGGGTTCTTTTTCTTGTTCAAGATAGTTACTGTGTTATGAAATCAGTTGCAGTTGAGCAGCCAAATGATGAAGGTGGTTGGCCAACCAGGGATTTCGTTAGGTTGAGTTTAATCGCAACAAAAAAATAAACTTTATTAGGGTCCATTAACATAAATATTCATTTGCATATGCCAGCCAAAGTGTGGTACAATGGTCCATCCATACTATGCCACATCTCAACAGTAAGTTAAAATCTCCTCCCTCATTGCTTACAAAAATTATTATTTTAGATATTTAAATTAATTATTATATTAATTTAAATATTTAATCATTATATATATATATATATTTATATATTGCGGTTGGAGAAATGAATATAAAACATTGTAACAGTTATTTCTTGTGAAAATCAATATAATACATATCCGACTCTAATTGAACTACTGTTGCCAAATATACTTGCATTTCATTATTTCACAACCTTACTTGCATTTCATTATTTCACAACCTTGTCCAAGATGTGTTAGAAAATATTATTTTTATAGAATAGAAATAAGTGATTTTGATAGTGTGTTTTCTATTCTTAAAGAATTATTGCCCCCACTATGTGTTGCTATCGGATTTTAACAGCATCCTCTAGAATTTAACAAAGTCAAAATAAAAATTTAAGATAACAATTCTCAAATTTCACAACAGCACGTAGAGAATTCTTATTGCTAGATAATTTGGACAGACAGTGAAGATGTATTTAATTATGAAATGAGTTAGATACTCATAATTGTTGATTGGATGTCTTAAATAGATAAAACTATTTAAGAATAGTAATTTCTCTTTATGAATAGATATGATTTTTAATTAATAACCATAACTATTCTTGAATAATCATAACTATTCTTGAATAGTCACAATTGTTCATGAATAAATACAATTATTCATGAATAAATATAACTCTTCATAAATACGCACTTCAACAATTATTTTGAATCTTCATAACTCTTCATTAATCACTAACTACCTTTAACAATTCCCCACTTAGGTAGTGATTAATGTACTGGCTTTGAAGCTTTATGCATATAGTAGGTGTCTTTCTACAAAAACCTACTACTTGTATAAATACTTCAAATTTTGTCGAAATTAATGCTTAGATTATACTCTATTAAACCTCAGTTTCTTAATTGACAAAATGGAAAAATTTATACATATAAATTACACAAATCAAGTCAAATTCTTAATGTGATCACCATGAGCTTTAGCACTATATATGGCATTGTGCTATCTCCTAAATTCATAAACACTTATAAAGTTTTATGTTCCAAACTCTAATTGAAGTGGCGCCACTTCTTGTAACTGAACTCTGTTTCTTCTTTAAGAGTAATTTATATCCACCCTCAGTTTCTTAAGTACTCATTATCATATCTCTCAAGATTCTTTAGTTAATGGGTTAGCTAGGTTATCTTTAGATTTTACATGGACAGTTGTGATAATACCATTATAATAAGTTGCCATACATACTCATACCTTAAAGCAATATGTTTAGACTTACCATTATAAACATTGCTAAATTCTTTAGACACGGTTGCTTCACTATCACAGCGCAAAAGGACAACTAGCATCAGTTGTGGCCACAACTATGTATTTAATAATAAGTTTCTTAGCTATTTTACCTCTTTGCATGTAGCCACTAAAGCTATAAACTTAGACTCCATTAAAGAGTGAGTTATACAAGTATGTTTCTTAGATGCCCATGAGATAGCACCTCCACCTAAAGTAAATATCCAGCCAGATGTTGACTTATTATTACCAGCAATAGTTATCCAACTAGCATCGCAATACCCTTCTAATAATGAAGGATATTTATTATAAAGCAACGCATATGTCTTTGTCCTTTTGAGGTAACCAAGGACTCTTCCTAGAGCTCTCCAATGATCACCACTAGGATTATTTGTATATCCTGATAATTTACAAACAACAAATGCGATATTAAGCCTAGTGCAATGCATTGCATACATTAATGTGAACCCTAAATTTATCACCTAATCAAACTGGTTCTTTCGATGTCAAAAAATTGGAAAAATTAATTTAATACATCCATTAAATTAATTTAATTTTGCTTAATATTACTGAAATTAATTAAAAAAAAATTAAAACCGACCACATGGTGCAGACAAGCAGTGCTAGTGCAGTTGTATGTGCATGTGCCCGACTAGCCCACGCACATGTTGGTTCCTAGTTTGTTTTTCTTTTCTTTTCTTTTCTTTTTTTTTTTATAAATAGAGGTCCCCTCTCAGAAAAAGGGTCCAACTTTTGGAGGCAAAATCTTGCTAAGATATGCTCAAAAATATGAACTTAATCATTCAAGACTTTTAATTTTGTTTTAATTAATTTTCTTTTACATTCTTTGCTCTTTTTATTTTCAAATAATTAATTCAGAGATCCAAGTGGTGGCGTTGCAAAGTAAAAAGGCTCTCCAACCTTATACCAAATAAAAAAGGAGATCTTCAAATGTATATCTCTACACGAATTTCTTTTAAATTTAGTAATAAAACCAAATATAATTAATTAATTTAAGCCCTTTGTATTCAAATGTATGAATTACTTACAGTTCTAATTATAACATTCTTATACTCTATATGCATATAATATGTACACTTAGTATATGTAAAATGCACATATACGATATAAAAATTATCACAACCCGGTTTAATAAAAAATTTTCACTTTTAAAATTTAAAATTTAAAATACTTTAAAATATATATTTAAATAACAAATAAAATATTATTAGAAATTATAGATTCTAAAATAAGCATTTTTCATAAAAATCTCTGAAAAAATTCGTCAGAGTTTTGTCTGTAATTTAAATATTCTCAAATTCAACAAAACCACAACTTGCACACAAAAGCACTTCCAATAAACCAATTCATACATTTCCCCAATACTTCTCAATTTCTCCAAGTTTCATAAAACATTTATACATATACAAATATATTTTTTATCAAATCACACATACATCCACATTATAAAACTTTTCAACCCATTCTTTATAATTTACATTATATATACCTCAAAACATAATATAATATACATAATGTCAAAATATACGATAATATAAAATATATACATATTGACAATTGGCACTGATCTCGAAGAAATAGCAAAATCAACTCAATCAATCTCAAAGCTAGACCTGACCTGATCTAGATGAACTATTCGGCTCTACCAGATCTTCCCTGTCACCTGCGTGATTAATTACAATTGCGCTAAGCCAAAAGTCTAGCGGTACAAACTTTGATAACAATAAAATTTAAATGCAATGCCAATGCACAATGATTATGTATTCCATGTCACCATGTGGCATACCAATTCATTTTAAACATATTTTTCAATCATTTTATAATTCACATAACAACAAACACAAGCATGGGCCCAAAGGATCTAATATGCTATTCAAATTTCAGAGTCACTATTTTGTTCTAAATTGACACCATGTGTCTAGCCCCGAAGGCAAATCATAATAATTGCTCAAAACCTAGCTTCGAAGGTAGATCATAATAATTGCTCAAAAGTTAGCCCGAAGGAAAATCATATCAAAGTGATGCCAAGCGTCTAGCCCCGAAGGCAAATCAAGTAATTGCTCAAAAGCTAGCCCCGAAGGCAAAAAATGAAGATAAGCTCATAGGCATGCTGTTAAACATAGAACTCTGAAAATTGAAGAACATACTAGGTACACAATTATTTCATATTTTTCATCATCATTTTCTTTCTCATTTTTCCATAATCGAGCTAGGCACATTGCCTCATTTTTCATTATCAATTAGGCACATTGCCTTATTTTCTCATTTATCTCATTTATATCAATTTCATCTCATTCCATATCATTATATATCAACATATAATCATAATATATCACATTTTACATTTACAACACATTACCCAATTATTTTGGATATTTTCACATTTTATTCAATTTAGCCATTAACAATGGCTTTTCATAATGCATTTAATGTATACATAATATTACGCATGTAATAGCACATTGTTCATGAATGTTCAATGTATCAAGTAGATTAACATATTTTCCAATCAAAATGTGTTAAGCTCAATATAATGCAAACATATTGAATTTATCCAAAGTTTGTACTTACCTCAAAAAGCAACCAAAAGCAAGCTCAAACACCACCTCCAACCTTCTCTTTCAACTTGCCTTTCAACATCTGGATTGGGAAAATCAATTCTTCTCAATGTCTAAACCAAATTTGATCATAAATAATCATTTAGTATCACATTCTAAGGCATTTTCAATCTTAAATCATAATTGAATATCATTCAAATAAAAATTTTAAAATTAGGGCTAACCTCACTTTAACTTTGTAATGTAATACTGAGCCATTCAATTTGGTATTTTAATTTTATTTATATCATTAAAATATATTATAACATGTTTAAAATAATTACATTACAAAAATACACAATTATGATCAAAACCCTAAAATGGCATAACCTTCACTATTAAAGATTTTTCATTCCAACTCAATTCAATTATCATTTCAAACTTATATTCATCACTTTTATCACTAAAGAACATGCATTAACCGATAAAATAAAATAATTTGATAACTTTGAAAAATCAATTTTCCAAAATCCTAAATCACCGCTTCCATTTTCAAACTCTAATAAAACTCAACCAAATCCATCATTTGAATTTAAAATACTTGTTTATGCATCAAAATAACTCATATAGAATCAATTTTCATAATTAAAATCCATAATTTCACAAACCCAAAAATTTCATAACCCTAAATTCTCTCTTCTCACCAATTTTTATTAAAAATCAACTATTTCTTCAATTTAGCCTTAAAATCATTATTAATCACTTAAAATAACTTCATTCATACCAATTACAACAATTAAATAATACTACTTCAAAAATCCAAAATACACATATTCATTCTTCCATGAAATTTAAAGAAAACAAGTTGGAAACTTACTAAATTTGATGAAAATAACCAAAAATTCACTTTAAGATCTTAAAATTCTTCATTTTGTGGAGTATGGAAGAAGCAAACTCCTCTCTTGAATAGCTATGTATTCTCGGCTAAGGAAGAAAAAGAAGAAGAAGATGATGAACAAAGAGATTTGCTCTTTCTTTCCACTTTCATTTTCCACCATATATATATTTTATTTAATATATTCTTAATTAATTAAAACTCTAAAAATATATCTTCCATCTAAAATTATTTATTTTTTAATTATTTAAATAATTTTAAATTTTTAAAGTTTAATTACAAAAATACTCTTGGACCTTTAACTTTTGATTTTTAAAAATTTGACTTTTGTTGACTTTGTATATGTTTTATATATTTTGCATATATATCACATATACATTTCACTTTTTCACCTAAAATCCTTTCATTTTTCATTTAAACTATTTATTTAATTTAACCAATTAAATTATAATTTATTTTATTAAATTTCTAAAAAAATTAGGAATTTTAAAAATTAGGATATTACAATTCTAAAGAAAATTTCGCCCTTAAAATTACCTGCTATCAAGTCTGGAACAACTGAGAATATTGGTTTCGCATTGTCTACTCACTCTCCCATATCGCCTCCTCAGTGGCATGATTTCTCCAAAGGACTTTTATAAGTGGCACCTTCTTATTCCTTAACTCTTTCACTTCTCGTGCTAAGATCGCCACTGGTTCTTCCTCATAAGTCAGATCCGGACTCACCTCAATGGACTCCATTGACAATATATGAGATAGGTCTGACCTATATCTCCAAAGCATAGAGACATGAAAGACATTGTGAATCTGATCCAACTCAGGCGGCAAAGCCAGTTTGTAAGCCATTGGACCAACTCGCTCCAGAATCTCATATGGTCCTATGAAATGAGGACTCCACTTTCCTTTTTGACCAAATCTCAAAATCTTCTTCCAAAGAGACACCTTCAGGAATACTTTATCCCCCACACTAAACTCTATATCTCATCTCTTCAAATTTGTATAGGATTTCTGAGGATGGAAAGTGTGAACCTCGGGTTCCGCCCGAAAAGGATCCGGGCGAAAGTTCACTCGTTGTCGGGAGTCGCCACTCAGTTTATTTTGTTCGTAGGGAAAAACTAAGAAAACCCTTGTTTGACTCCAATAATGCATCCAATGTAAAGGCTTCTAGTCTGCGAACCCAAGGAGGATTCGGGGACTATGTCATGCTTTTGATTAACTTGCAAAAATGGAACAAATTTAAAGACAAAAAGATTGTTGGTAGTTCGTGGACTTGCTATTTGGGGTGAATCCCAAACATGCCTACATACTCCCGTTTGAATAGGAGATCAAAGCCCATGTAGTTCGGAAAAGCCTATTTAAAGGCGATGAAAATTATGCTTCATGCATGTGTGTGTGTATGCTTCGTGCATTGTCGGGCTTCATGCCAAAGATGTGAGATTTAGGTACTTTGTACCAAAAGAGTGGAATTTAGGCTCCATGCCAAAGGTTGATTTTAATTGAGTCGGGCTTCATGCCAGAGTTGTGAAATTTAGCACTTAGTGCTAAATGGTGTAATTTTAGGTACTTTGTACCAAAAGAGTGCAATTTAGGCCTTTGGCCAAGTGTTGTCGGGCTTCATGCCAAAGATGTGAGATTTAGCACTTAGTGCTAAATTCTCCAATTTTAGGTACTTTGTACCAAAAGAGTGCAAATTTTGGGCCTTTGGCCAAGTGTGGTTGGGCTCCATGCCAAAGGTTGTGAATTTCAGCACTTAGTGCTAAATTGTGAAATTTTAGGTACTTCGTACCAAAATGGTGTAATTTAGGCTCCGTGCCAACAGATTGATTTTAATTGTGAAATGTAGGTACTTTGTACCAAAAAGATGTAATTTAAGTCTTTGTGCCAAAGAGGCTGATTGATTAGTCCATTAGGCCTTAGACCTAAAAGGATTAGGTCTTTGACCGAGAAGAAATTGAGAAGAAGATAGAATGCTTATGATATGCTTAAATTGACAAATGATGGATTAGAATATTACCTTGCTTAGGATTTTCCCGCTTCGAAGTTCCAGATCTCGTTTTCTTGAACCGGGGATTGTGATTCTTGATTACAGATTGTTTCCTGCAGCACACGGTTAGATTTATGCAAATAAAAGTTCTTAATCGTTTTTAAGCGTGAAAAGAATTCGACAGCATGAGGCCCACCCGGAAAAGTCCAACCAACCCCTTTTTCTGAAAATCTGAAGCCTATATATAGGCAAAATCGGGCTGGACGGCGGCCGAGCCGCCGGTCATGGTGGTCGGACCGCCGGAATCACGGCGGCTGAGCCGCCGGTCATGGCGGCATGGCAGCCGGAATCACGGCGGCTGAGCGGCCGGTTTTGGCGGCTGGGCCGCCGGTTTCGTCCGGTTTTCGCTCAAATTGATTTTTCGGGAGCTAGAGACCTCCAAAAATTATTCCGGGACCATATCCGTGATCCTCACGTCGTCCCGGACATTTCAAGTACCATATTGATATATTTTCGGTGAACTTTACCGCGGACCTTCGGTCCGACTCGGTTGTCCGCAGTCTGAGAAAATTGGCTTTCCGAGCCTCAAAATTCGAGTGTTCACAATTGCCCCCCACTGGGGTCCATAAAAATGATTTATGGGGCCCAGTGGTAGTCTGAAGAGCGAATTTTGAGCGAGGGGTACAAGATCCGCCTTTTGGCACTTCCGATTGCTTGCAACATTTCTGATTTTTCTGTACCTGCACTTTTGTTAAGCACAAACAGTACATATGTATGCATGATGTCCCCTTCTATTTTTCAAAAAGGCTTTTTTTTTTTTACAACCGTTGTATGCACAACTGGTCCAAGAGTCTCCATAAGGTTGAAAGGATCAATATGGAAAGATATGGATTGAAAGTTGTTGCTACTCTTAGAGAGATATTGGTGGATTGGGATTTCTTGCACGCTTGTACCAAATTTTGGGTTCCGCAAGCTCACGTCTTCAGGTTTGGTGCCCGGATGGACGAGATGTGTCCTCTTTTTGAGGAATTCTGCTCAATCATTGGATGTGACTCAAATGCCCCCCCCCCCCCCCTGTAAGGCATGAGGTTCAAATTGGCTATGTGGGGCTTTTCAGAGACTTTTCAACTTTACAAGGCCTCAAGCTCAAGCTATCAGTAATTATTTCTGGTAAAGAACTTTAGAAATAATCCTCTAGGAAGTCCAACTCCATTGGGGCAGGAACTTGAATTTTTCTGAAGTTGCCCCCAAATTATTCCCGGAGTTACTCGAGCTGTTCTTCAAACTTAAGTTAGGGACCATCAGATAATTAGGCTTTTTGCAGAGCCTTCCCTTGTTCAGACTACTCCCGAGTACAGAACTTGGTTTATAGCTGAAGTTTGGCCAATTGAAAAGCTGAGGAGGCTTGCATTGCTGCAGGAGCTGGAGGGAGAGGAGTTAGTTCCTCTTAATGAGGGGGAGATAGATGCTGCAGAGAGTTTCGGAACTAAGGAAGATACCGAAGACTCTGCCCCACGTAGGAGACGCAGGATTTAGACTCTAGGATTGACTCTTTTTTTTTTTTAGGACTTGTGGTTTGACTCTTTTTGGTTGGTTTTTGGTACTTTATGAAAGGAATGACTCTTTTTGAATGAATGACTCCCTTGGGAATGAATGACTCTTCTTGGCATGACTCTTTTCTTTGCTTCCCAAGCATTATCTACTTTATTTATTTGCTCTAATTTTTGCCTAAGTCGTCCTTTCGGATTTTCAACTTAGCGAGCTCTTACCCATTCTTGCCTAAGCCTCCCTTTGCGGGTTTTCAGCTTAGCGGGCCCCACTATTGCCTAAGCCGCCCTTTGTGGGTTTTCGACTTAGCGGGATTTTTTTGTTTTTGTTTTTTGTTTTGTTTTTGTTTTGTTTGTTTTTTTTTTTTGGCAAAAGAAAGATGAATGAATGATTTTTATTAAAATTTAGACCGTGCTCAAGGAGAGCTGCCTACATATCTCGAATTAGTTTGCGAGAATCAGATCTAATGTAGTTCCTTTTTGGAATGCATGATCATACATAATATTTCTTCAGTTGATCCAGATTGCATGGGTTTGTGAACTCCAGACCATCCAAATCAGACAAGATGACGGCTCCGCCGGAAAGTATTTTCTTCAAAATGTAGGGTCCCGCCCAATGAGGACGAAACTTCCCACGAGGATCTGTAACAGGTGTTCTGATCTCCTTCAAAACCAAACAACCTTCTTCCAACTTTCGATCTTTGACCTTTTTGTTGAAATGTCTGGCCATTCGCCTTTGATACACTTGAATCTGATGTAGAGCTTGAAGTCTTTTTTCATCCAAACTCAACAACTGATGATGATAATTGCTGATCCATTCAGCTTCATTTATCTGACTTTCTTGAATTATCCTCGCCGATTGAACTTCCAGTTCAATGGGGAGTACCGCTTCCATTCCGTATACCAGTGAATACGGGGTTGCCCCAGTAGGAGTTCTAATCGATGTTCTGTATCCCCACAAGGCCAATGGCAACTTCTCATGCCAACGCCTATGTTCCTTGACCATTTTTTGTATGATCACCTTTATAGACTTGTTCGCTGCTTCTACAGCTCCATTTGTTTGAGGTCTATAAGGAGAGGACTTATGATGCTGGATTTTCTTATCCTCCAAGAGTTTGGCAAACTCTGCTTGGAAATGAGTTCCAATATCAGTGATAATTTCAAACGGCGTTCCGTACCGACAAAGGATGTTGGTTCGGACAAACTGTGTTGCCTTTTTGGCGTCTAATTCTGCATAGGAAGCTGCTTCAACCCACTTTGTGAAGTAATCCACTGCTACCAAGATAAACTGATGTCCATTTGATGCTTTTGGATGTATTTTACCAATTATATCAATTCCCCAAGTAGCGAAGGGCCATGGAGAAGTGATTGGATTCAGGGCGACGGGAGGTTGCTTCTGTAGCTTAGCAAATATCTGACACTGATGACATCATTGCACAAATGCCACACAGTCTGTGTTCATGGTGGACCAATAATATCCCAAATTGGCCTGATGTTACACCAAAGAGTCACTTTGCAGGATTTAAGCTTCAAATTGTACTTGCGAAGTCTAAGGAAGAACTTCTCAAGTGCTTAGACATGCTCTTCTGGAGATTTTGACTTGACAATCATATCATCAACATACACTTTTACTTCTTTGTAAATCATGTCATAAAAGATTGTCGTTGCCATCCCGTCTATTAGCAAATCGATGTGTGGTAACGGGAAATCGTCCTTGGGACAAGCTTTATTCAGATCTCTGTAGTCAACACACATCCTGACCTTTCCGTCTTTCTTCGGGATCGGTACAATGTTTGCTAACCAGGAAAGGTAGGCAATTGGTTCTATGAACTTATTGTCCAGTTATTTGGCAACCTCCTCTTTAATTTTCAAAGACCATTCTGGCTTCATTCTTCTCAGTTTCTGCTTAACCGGCTTTGCATCGGGATATAGTGGAATCTTGTGAACTGCTATGGCTGGGTCCATTCCCGTGACATCACTTGTCTTCCACATGAAGCAGTCGACATACTTTCTGATGCATTCAAGAACCTGCTCCTTATTCACACAATCACATGCATTGTATGTATGTTCATTTTCTTTGCCAATTATTATCTTTTGATTTATTTCTTTTATTTCATTTATTTCATTTTTGCTAGATAATACTTGGAAAGCAAAAGACACAGGGTAACCAAGAATTTGAAGAGTTTCATTGATAATGGTGGAGTCATTCTCCAAGATTACATTAAATGTGACATTTGGGTTCTCTAAATCTGAAGCTATAGAGGACTCAGAACTAGACTCTGACTCGATGTTTGACTCAGGATTTGACTTAGTACAAGACTCGGGTTCAAGGTGTGACACAAGACTAGGTTTGACTAGAGCAGCCTGTCCCTCCTCGGCGTACCAGTTCATCAGTGGTCCACCTGTGGTCTTGATCAGCTTGGTGAAGCCCCTTTTGTCTTCAAAATTAGTTACCATAGCAACCTCATCAAAGAGACTAGGCTGCATGAAATCTTCCACAGTGATGGCATTGATGGAATGATTGGGCAAGGGGTTAGTGTTAATGTTTGGTTGCCCCCTGAGAGGAATGATGTCACCACTATCCACCAAATCCTGGATGCGGTTTTTCAAAGTCCAGCAAGCATCTGTTTTGTGCCCATTTCCTTGGTGGTACTCACAGTACTCATTGGCCCTGTAATTGGAGGGTAATGGGTTTGGAGGAGGCCTTGGGTCCAAAGGCTTCAAATATTTCCCTTCCACGGCCTTTTTAAACACTAGATGAAGGGGCATTCCAATGTCGGTATATTGCCTTCTTGGCTGATTTCTTTGCCCAAGATTGCCCACACGTAAAGGATTCGCAGGGGCAATATTGGCCACTTCATTTACTTCGCTTGAGGAAGCAGCTTGGCCTTGTTTTTTATACTTTGAGATAGCTTCTTCATCTACTATCTTACCCAATTGTATCAGATCTTCTACCTTGGTTGCAGTCGCAATGAGCGATTTGAAAGTAGGTAGGTATTGGGTTTGCAGTTGGGCTTGATATGTAGGCCTTAAATTCCTGATTATGATATCAATTTGCTCTTGTTCTGAAGGGCGATTGATCATCTGGGCGGCTTTTGCCCTCCACCTCGTAAGGAACGAGGAGAAGGATTCATTGTTGTTCTGCTTGGTGGTTTCAAGTTCTCTTCTAGTGACATCCACCTCAATATTGTAGTGGTATTGAGAGTTGAATGCATTGCAGATATCCTCCCAGGTCTTAATCTTGGCACGGTCCAGGCTTACAAACCACTTGAGGGCAGCACCAGTCAAAGATTGTTGGAATAATTGAGCAAAGAGCTCATCATTTAGACCCCAAGGGCTTAATGCCCCCACATACATCTTGAGGTGAGTTTCAGGGCAAGTAGTCCCATCAAATCTGTCCATCCCAGGCATCTTGAATTTTGGAGGCAATCTAGCTTGGGGAAACAAGGATAAAGAATCGATGTCTACCACCTCTTTATGAGTTTTCATGGCAGTGATTGACCTTTCCAGCAATTCAAGTTTTCTTTTCAGTTCATCAGTTTCAGTGACATTCTTAGAGGGTGGATCCTCGCAGTCATGGGGGTACTAGTTTGTCCCACAATAGGTTCCTTCCCTAAATTTCCAAGAGTAGGGACTATCTTTGGTGCTCCTCCTAATTCAGCCAGGATGGCTACCCTTTGGGCGGCTAAAGCTTCATCAATTCTTTCTTGCATTCTAGCTTCAATTTCCTTAGCCTGTCCATCTAGCAAAGCCTTAATTTGTTCAATAGTAGCCATTTCAGGAGTTGGAGTGGTTGGTGAAGTTGGAGTGGTAGAGCTTGTGGGTGATTGCCCAGTTGGAGTTGGTGTAGTTTGTGTAGGTGATGGCACACGGATGGTGGATACCTGAAAAGGTCAAGGGTAAAGGATCAGGGTAGTGTGTAGGGTAGGAAAACTCTTGGTCCACTTGCACATATCAAAAGATTTTCCCCAAAACCGTGTTGTTATGTTGCATGAATGCACCTCATCACATCGCAATTCATTTTAATGGTATGTGGCACTATCATTGGGTACATACAACCTAAGGGAAGGTTCTATTGGCACATGAAAAAATAGAGAATCGGCTTATAATAGGGACCCTTGAGTCTTGAGTAAGATATACCTAACCACATGTGAAACAAGGAGTTTCGCGTGGGTCTAACAGTACGATTACTCATGGGCCACTCCAAAAGGATTGGAATGGTTTGCGACAACAGGGAGGACGCTTTGGCTGTCCGCCGGCATAATCAAGGAGACCTGTCGGTCAGCGCTACTTGCTATCCAGACTCAGAACTTTGAACAGAAAGAGAAGAAATTCATTTGAAAACAATTTTTTTATGTAATGGAGGAAAAGGATTCCCCCATATATGCAAGAGAAAAAGATTCTCTGAATGACAAAACAAATGCACATTTAGCCAAACAAGAGATCCATCCGAGGAAAAAGATTCCTTTCTTCAATCTTCAGTCCAATATCCTTAAAGGAAAGATATATATTGCTATGGTACCCTGCAAAATGAGTAAAAACACCCTAAAGAAGGGCAAATTAGTCAAATAAGCAATAGTAGCCTACTAGGATCCCATAAATTATTTTTATGGTCTCCCGTGGCAAGTTAATCAAATAATCAATAGTAGTCCACTAGGATCCCATAAATGGTTTTTATAGTCCCCAGTGGAGTCGCCAATCTGTGAACCTCGGGTTCCGCCCGAAAAGGATCCGGGCGAAAGTTCACTCGTTGTCGGGAGTCGCCACTCAGTTTATTTTGTTCGAAGGGAAAAACTAAGAAAACCCTTGTTTGACTCCAATAATGCATCCAATGTAAAGGCTTCTAGTCTGCGAACCCAAGGAGGATTCGGGGACTATGTCATGCTTTTGATTAACTTGCAAGAATGGAACAAATTTAAAGACAAAAAGATTGTTGGTAGTTCGTGGACTTGCTATTTGGGGTGAATCCCAAACATGCCTACATACTCCCGTTTGAATAGGAGATCAAAGCCCATGTAGTTCGGAAAAGCCTATTTAAAGGCGATGAAAATTATGCTTCATGCATGTGTGTGTATGCTTCGTGCATTGTCGGGCTTCATGCCAAAGATGTGAGATTTAGGTACTTTGTACCAAAAGAGTGGAATTTAGGCTCCATGCCAAAGGTTGATTTTAATTGAGTTGGGCTTCATGCCAGAGTTGTGAAATTTAGCACTTAGTGCTAAATGGTGCAATTTTAGGTACTTTGTACCAAAAGAGTGCAATTTAGGCCTTTGGCCAAGTGTTGTCGAGCTTCATGCCAAAGATGTGAGATTTAGCACTTAGTGCTAAATTCTCCAATTTTAGGTACTTTGTACCAAAAGAGTGCAAATTTTGGGCATTTGGCCAAGTGTGGTTGGGCTCCATGCCAAAGGTTGTGAATTTCAGCACTTAGTGCTAAATTGTGAAATTTTAGGTACTTCGTACCAAAATGGTGTAATTTAGGCTCCGTGCCAACAGATTGATTTTAATTGTGAAATGTAGGTACTTTGTACCAAAAAGATGTAATTTAAGTCTTTGTGCCAAAGAGGCTGATTGATTAGTCCATTAGGCCTTAGACCTAAAAGGATTAGGTCTTTGACCGAGAAGAAATTGAGAAGAAGATAGAATGCTTATGATATGCTTAAATTGACAAATGATGGATTAGAATATTACCTTGCTTAGGATTTTCCCGCTTCGAAGTTCCAGATCTCGTTTTCTTGAACCGGGGATTATGATTCTTGATTACAGATTGTTTCCTGTAGCACACGGTTAGATTTATGCAAATAAAAGTTCTTAATCGTTTTTAAGCGTGAAAAGAATTCGACAGCATGAGGCCCACCCGGAAAAGTCCAACCAACCCCTTTTTCTGAAAATCTGAAGCCTATATATAGGCAAAATAGGGCTGGACGGCGGCTGGGCCGCCGGTTTTGTCCACTGCGGCTGAGCCGCCGGTTTAGGCGGCTGGGCCGCCGGTTTCGTCCGTTTTTCGCTCAAATTGATTTTTCGGGAGCTAGAGACCTCCAAAAATTATTCCGGGACCATATCCGTGATCCTCACGTCGTCCCGGACATTTCAAGTACCATATTGATATATTTCTGGTGAACTTTACCGCGGACCTTCGGTCCGACTCGGTTGTCCGCAGTCTGAGAAAATTGGCTTCCCGAGCCTCAAAATTTGAGTGTTCACAGAAAGCAGTGTTAAAATACAACCGAGAACTTAATGCATCCTGCAAAATTCTCCAAATTCTCGATGTAAACTTGGGATCTCGGTCTAACACTAAAGTACCGGGACTCCATACAATCTCACTATCTCACTGATATACAGCTCAACCAACGTCTCAAGAGAATAATCCTTTTGAACAGAAAGAAAAATGAGTTATCTTCATTATCCAATCAACTATCAACCAGATTGCATCATGCTTCTTCTAAGTCAAAGGTAGTCTAGTCACAAAATCCATCGTCACTCGCTCCCATTTTCACTCTGGACTGATAATGGCTAGAGTAACCCTGAAGGAACTTGGTGCTCAGCCTTCACTCTCTAGCAAATGAGACATCTAGATATAAACTCTACTATGTCCCTCTTCATATCTGACCACCAATAATATTGCTTTAAATCCTGATACATCTTAGTACTACCAGGGTGCATAGCATAAAGTGACTGATGTGCTTCGTCTAATATCATCCTCTTCAATTTTGTATCATCAGGAATACACAACCTATCTCTGTACCACAAACAATCATCATCTCTCACATGAAAGGTTCAACTCTCTCCCTTTTGGTAATCCACCACAATCTTCTAAATTTTCTCATCTGCCAACTGGGCCTCCCTAAAATGATCCAATAACACTGGCCTCAACTGCAACTATATAATATCCTAATTTTTGATGTACTTTAGAATAGTAAATATGGGAGATCATATGGATGTAATGGGTAGAGAAAATATAAGATGGATGTTTATGATGGATGTTATATATGTAATATATATATTGTTTATATGTACTACTAAACTTTGAAGCTTAGTGCGGTTGTGTGAATCGCCTAGGTAAGTAGATTGCTGATATGAGAGTTAGATAGTTGTGCCACGAAAAGACTGAGGGTGTGCCAAAGACCAACTAAAAGGTGGTGCATGCATGTAAATTTTGTTATTTTGTAGTTTGACCACATGTATATGTATATAAGTAAATTTTGGAAAGACAATGTATATATGTAAATTAATGAAAAGCTTAGTGATTTTGGATATGTTCCTTTTAAAAGAATGAGATTTGATAACATAAAATGTTCTTTCATTAAATATATAATTGATGTGAAATTAAGGTAGAGATTTAAATAACACTGTAAAGTGACATCCTTATATTTTATATGCGTATTATATGCAAACGGGATATATGTATGGTACATATATAGGGTATAGGGTATTACATTTATTTTGATATCTGAGCTTCTGTTGGAGATTCTCAGCCTAAGTGTGTTTTTGAAAAGAAAGGGAAGTAAAGCGTTGAAATGAAAAATGAGTTGTAGTACATGCATTTGCATTAGCACTTAAGTTTGTCTCTGATGTGGTATTATTTGTGTTTATTTGTTATGACAGATATAAGTTGTAATGGCTTCTGGAGGACGCATATCAGATGACAGTATTGTAGAGAGTATAGCTCCTGGTGAGGGTAGAGATGGAGCCAGAGCTGAGATTGATGATGAGGCATCTATTTTCGTGCCAGTGAGACCAAAAACTGATGAGATTTCGCCGAGTTGAGTATAACATATGGTGGAGTTATTAAGGTAGGCTCCGGTTTAGCAACGGCCGCCGACGAGGAAATATGACAAGTTGAGAAAGTTTAGATCTGAGGATTTTGTTGGTACTATAAACCCTGCTGTAGCAGAGCAGTGGCTGGACAGGATTCAGAGAGTGTTCATCCAACTGAAGACTAGTCCAAATGAGAAGTTTGATTATGCTAGATCTCTTATGTAGAGGGATGCCTATGAGTAGTGGAAGACGGTTCCATATGCTACTGCTGATTCACCAGTTCTGACCTATGACGATTTTCTGCGGGAATTCGAGAAGAAGTATACTTCGAGGGAGTATAAGGATGCGAAGAAGATGGAATTCCTGAGTTTGAGATAGGACACCAGGACAGTGACAGAGTATGAGATTGAGTTCATCTGGCTGAGTCAGTATGCTGGAGGGATTATATTTAATGAGATTGACAGATGCCAGAGGTTTGAGGAGGGGTTGAGATCCTCTATCATGTTTCTTATAGCAGGCTCCTGATATCAGCACTTTTCTCAGTTGGTTACAGTTGCCAGGAGTGTTGAGAGAGCACAGAGTCTTATAGCAGCTACTAGAGCCAAGGAGAGCAGAGGTAGGAGACCCCAGAGTGAGGCATGGTCTTCATCAGTGAAGAGAGGCCAAGGGGGATATCCTCAAAGTGTTAGTGAGGGTCAGGGGCTGCCTAGTAGGACTATTTAGTCAAAGCAAAGGCCCATATCATTAGAAGCTACTACCCCTATTTTTAGTTCTCCGAGACCTGCTCCATCAACATGTAATCAATGTGGTAGAGTTCATAAAGGTATTTGTTGGGGAGTCAATTCTCGAGGATGTTATAGATGTGGATCATAGGAGCACTATATGAGAGATTGTCCAGAGCCACCAATTAATAGTCAAGTAGAGACTGTTGATTTTAGATCAGGTTCTAGAGGTGGTATAGGTGGCAAGGCAAGATTTAGACAGAGAGAAGGGTCTATGACCGTGGATAGATCAGAAAGAGATAGAACAATGCAAAGGATGTATGCGATGCAAGGAAAGAAGGATATTCTAGAGATAAATGAAGGTAAAAATTTGATTATCTGGTATTATTAGATGTGTATGATTGTATGTGTGCTTTCTTAGATGAGATTATTAGAATTGAGGATTATTTAAATTTATTTGGGACATTGGTACAAATGTTTGAGGATGTGTATAAGGGGGAGAGTAGAGATTAGTGATTGTATTAATGGGATTTATTCATTGAGATATTATTTAAGGGGGAGAGAATTGTAATATCTCAATTTTTGATGTACTTTAGAATAGTAAATATAGGAGAGCATATGGATGTAATGGGTAGAGAATATATGAGATGAATGTTTATGATGGATGTTATATATGCAATATATATTGGAAATATACGAGAAATATAAATAAAATATATAAGACATATACATACACCTAACATATACTACACATATGCATGAGGTGTACATTGGTGGTTGATGAGAGTGATTTTATACTTGTTTTTAGTATGATTTTAATGTGTTTTTAGTTAATGTTTCATTTGATTTTTGTTTAAAGTTGGTTTTAAGTGTTTGTTTTAGGTTAAAGTGGAAAAACTCCCTTGGATGGTCAAAACAATGAAGAAAGAGCAAAATTCATCAATGGACACGCTCAAAGACACGTCTGTGTCACCAAGTGTGCCTTTTACAATGTTTCCAGTAGATGTGACACGCCCAGTGACATGGGCATGCCATTTATTCAAAATCACAGTAGCTGTGACACACCCAGTGACATGGGCGTGTCACCTATGAAAAAGATGATTTTCTGCCCGAGTTTGAGGAAAAAGTGGGGGACAACTAATTACTTTTGGCCAAAAGAAATACAAAACAAATAGAATATGGGGAATAAGGTATGGGGTGTGAGCTGGAAGTGAGTTGGGAAGTTTGACTTGAGCTTGGAGGGAAATAAAAAGAAGAGGAAGAGGAAGAAGAAGGGAGTTTTTTTTCAGCAGAGAGGGAGTTCTACAGGTTTTTGCAGAAAACAGAGATAGAAACAGAGAAGAGAGATTTGAGAGGAGGAGGCTTGGGCATACACGTTTTGGGCAAGGAAGGAGTGACACTTTCCTTGACTCTTCATCTTCATCCTCCATCTCCATCATCTTCATCTTCCATTGACAGCTCCTGCAGATTTAAGAAGCACACATTGAAAGGGGTTTTTCTATTTTCTCCTTTTATGTATTTTGTTATTATTATTGTTGTTGTTGTATTAATTGTATTGAACATGAATTAATTCATTTTCTATCTAGATATTGAAGAACCCTAGCTTATTTGTATAACTAGATACTTTTAATTAATTGAGTTGTTTTATTCTTGTGATGCTTAATGATTATTGCCAATTGATGATAGCATGTTGATTGATTGGTTGCCATTTTCATGTTATTGACTTGAGAAATCTTGGCATGAATTGATTACTCATAAGGGTTGAGGATTGATTGGGGTGCTAGAGATAGACCTACAAGATCCTTTGGTGTATAGTTCCTTGTTCTTAATGCATGACCTATTTAATTGTGTTTTGAGAAGAGATTCCGGCACTCTACTTAGCGATTAGAGATTAATTCACTCGAGAGAGGTTTTAGTCTAAGTTAGAGGAATGCCAATTCAACTCTATCATGTAATGTAATTGAGGCTAAGGGATTCAATATCTGGATAGTATCATTACCATCAAACCTTTTTACACAACACACAATTTATCTTTACTTGCATTCATTAGGTTAGTTGTATTTCATTACTTGCATTTATTTAAGTTAATTGTATTTAATTACAAAACAACACAAAAATATTAATTCGCTAAACAACGGTTAAGATTTGAACTAGTGCTTGGCCTTGTCCTCAGTGGAACGATACTTCACTCACTACTTTATTTACTTGGGCGACCCGTGCACTTGCGGTAATTGCATATAGCACTAACGACACGCATCAGTGGTGAAAAAGTTAATTTTAATTAAATAATAATAATAATAATACTAATAATAAAGTGAAGAGGATAAAGTCAAAAGAAGAAGGGAGTTGATTGATAGAGGGTAAATTAAAGTAATTAATACATAATATTATATTGTTAGAGATAATGATGAAAGTTTTAAAAAGAAGAGTCTTCTTTCTTCTTCTTCCTCTTTGAACGTGAGATTGAGAGCGAGTGAGAAGAGCTTGATTTTATTGATAGATACACCAAATTC
The DNA here is from genome assembly GCA_947685225.1 of Garcia nutans. Classification (NCBI taxonomy): domain Eukaryota; kingdom Viridiplantae; phylum Streptophyta; class Magnoliopsida; order Malpighiales; family Euphorbiaceae; genus Garcia; species Garcia nutans. The sequence goes on from CANTUV010000043.1 coordinate 33,124,249, forward strand.
ATAAGAGTTTTAAGAGGTTTGAAGGTGGATATTGAAGGTTTGGCAAAGAATTCAAGTACTTTCTTCTTGAGCTTATTTTATGGATTATATATATATATATGTATGTTATAGTTAGTGAGAGAAAGTGACGATTAATTGAATAATATAATGACAATGATATATTGAAGTATATATATATTGAATTGATACATAAAATGAAGTAAATATGGTTAGATGTTGGGATAATGATGAGTAGTTGGAATTGAGAAAAAGAGTAAGGGTTTGGTAAAGTTGAGCTGGGGATTGGGTGAATTGATATATGGATGATGGTATGAATGAAATATATGATGATTGTTATTATGATTTGGTGTTTACATTAACAAGAAGTAAGTAAAGAAGAGTAAACTTTGAATAACCAAAGGTTTGTGCATAATCTCTTTAGTTTATACATATGATCTTGAGTTTATATATATTTGATTTAACATGATTTGTAGTTGCTTATGTGATATGTGGGTATTTTATTAATGAAAATGGAGTGAAAGTGTTTTTTGTGATGTCATGGGCATACCCAGAGGTTTAGCATAACACGCCCAATGACACTTCCACGACTCTGGGCGTGCCGTAGTCACTGTAATACAACATTAAGGACACGAGCAGTGATACGTCCATGTCTCTGAGTATGTCGTAGCTACTATAAGACAGCATTAAGGACACGGGCGGTGACACGCCCATGTCTCTGGGCATGTCATGACTACTGTAAGGCAGCATTAAGGACACGGGGCAGTGACACGCCCATATCCCTAGGCGTGTCAAAGTTTCTGTAAGTAGAGTGTGGCTTATGCTTGCATGATGAAAATATGAAATGAGAAAATGTGGTTAGATGTCAAGTGTGAATTATAAATGAATAATGATTATGATATAGATGAGATGAACAATGTGCTATGACATGTGATTTGACATGTATGCAATTAATGCATTGTGAAGCCATTGATAATGGCTAAATTGAGTATAAAGTGAAACATGTGCAATATGTGAAAGTGACCCAAAGTGTTTGGGTAATGTGGTAAGTTTAAGATTGGAAATGCATGTGACTTATGTATGAATGATGTGAACTGGTAATATGATGTGATCATAAATAATGGTGATCACTGGAAAGGTATAACTAAAGTGATGTTAAATGTGTATAGCCTATACCATTACTGGTCTAATTGTGTTGAGATTAATTGGATATGTACGAGAGGTCCTGAGCAGAGCTAGGCCTAGAGGTGCATATCTCTGACTCTCAACTGATGATACCCTAATCTCAAATCAATTTTAGAGAATATTGTTGCTCCCTTCAACTGATCAAAGAGATCATCTATAGAGGCAAAGGATACTTGTGCTTGATGATCACCTTATTTAACTAAATGTAATCAATACATAATCTCAAGGTGTCATCATTCTTCTTGACAAACAAAATAGGAGCTCCCCACGGGGACACACTAGGGTAGATGAACCCTTTATCCAGTAACTCCTGCAACTGTACCTTTAACTCTCTCAACTCTGCAGGTACCATCCGATAAGGGATAATAGAGATAGGAGTGGTACCGGGCATTAGATTAATACCAAACTCCACCTCTCTCTCAGGAGGTACCCCTAGCAACTCATCAGGAAAAATATCTAGAACAACTATGGGTATACTGTCAAGCTGAGACCTCACTACTCTGGTATCTACAACATGAGTAAGATATACCTCACATCCCTTCTGAATCATCCTCCTAGCTGAAACAAACATGGATTAAAGATGTCTCTGCTCACTAGATATCATCACATCTCTACCATTACATGTTCTCAGGACAACATGTTTCCATTTACAGTCTACCACAACCACATACTTGAATAACCAATCTATGCCCAAAATTAGATCATACTCCCTGAAAGGCATCTCGATTAGGTCACCGAGAAACTCCTCATCTTGAACCACAACCGGACTATCTCGGTGCACCCTGCTAATCATAACATTGTGCCTTAAAGGATTTGTCACCAAAATATCAAATCCTAGAGACTCAGAATGCAAATCACTGATAGGCAAAATGAATACACTTATATATGAATGAGTCGATCCAGGATATATCAATTCAAGAACTGAAGTGACGAATAAAGTAAAAGTATCAGCATTAACAACTGAAGCATCTGGCTACCTCTGCATCACATAGACCCTTTGTGATAACACTACCTCATCTTATCTACTCCCGGCTATAGAACCACCTCTCCAACTACTCCCAAATCGACCATCTCTATCAAAAGCTCTGCCACCACGACCCCCTCTGACACTGGGTCGAGAAGTTACAGTATATGTTTGTCTATCCTCTAGTAGTTTTGAACAATCTCTAAGAAAGTGGCCCAGTGACCCACATCTATAACACACTGCTGGTACACCTGTCCTCCAGCAGACACCCCTATGTGCCCTACCACAATGGACACAGGTAGGTGGAGCAGGCCTTTAAGCCTCAAGGATCAAAGCACTAAAAACTGCAGGTCTCTATCTCTGTCTCTGCTGTTGTACTGACCTGCCAGACTGCCCCTGGCTCCTATTGAACCTTTGAGGATATCTCCCTCTATCTCTCTTCACTGATGAAGACCCTACCTAGCTCCTCTCTCCTCAGCTCTGGCAGCTGTTACAAGAACCTGTGCTCTCTCCACACTCCTGGCAGCTACAACCAGCTAAGAAAAGTCCTGATACCAAGAGCCTACCACAAAACACATAATATAGTGTCTTAGCCCCTCCTCAAACCTCCTGCACAGGTCAATCTCATCAGATATGATCCCTCCAGCATGCTGACTCAGCTGGATAAACTCTATCTCATACTTCATCACTATTTTAGTGTCCTGCCTCAAACTCAAAAACTTTATCTTCTTCACATCCTTATTCTTCGATTAGAATTTTCGCAGAAAATCATCATAGGTTAGGACTGGTGGATCGACCATAGCTTGTGAAACTGTCTTTCACTGCTCATATGCATCCGTCTACAGAAGAGATCTAGCATAATCAAACTTCTCCTCTGAATTAGCCTGCAACTGGATAAACACTCTCTAGACCATGTCCAGCCACTGCTCCGCTATAGCAAGATCTGTAGTACCAACAAAGTCCTCAGCTCCAAACTTTCTCAGCTTATCATACTTCCTCGTCGGCAGCAGCAGCTTCGGCTGTGGTGGCGACAACGGCTGCTGAACTGGAGCATGCCTCAATAGCTCCACCATATGTCGTACCCATCCCGGTAAAATCTCATCAGCTGCTAGTCTCACTGGCATAGAAGCTGAAGCCTCACCAACAGTCTCAACTCTAGCTTCATCTCTACCCTCACCAGGAGCTACACTCTTTGCACTACTCTCTGCAGACTGATGTATCTGAAATGTCATAACTATCTATATCTGCAAACACATCAAAAATTGCCATATCAAAGGTCAAAAACTGTCAGTGCCAATGCATGTATCACAATAGAAAACCATATTTAAAATTCGCATTTTCTCTCTTTAACAACTCACTTAGGTCGAGAACCTCAAATCTAGGCTCTAATACCAAAATAAATATGACACCATTATACCCTATATACGTATAATATATATATCAAGTATATATAAAATACGCATAAACGGTATCAAAATATCACAACCTCGTTTAATAATTTTTTTTACTTTTCAAATTTAAAATCTTAAATACTTTAAAATATATATTTAAATAACAAATAAAATATTATTAGAAATCATAGATTCTAAAATAAGCATTTTCCATAAAAATCTCTGAAAAAAAAATTTATCAAAGTTTTATCTGTAATTTGGACATTCTCAAATTCAACAAAATCACAACCTGCACTCAAAAGCACACCCAATAAACAAATTCATACATTTTCCCAATACTCCTCAACTTCTCCAAGTTTCACAAAATATTTATACATATACATATATATTTTTATCAAATCACATATACATCCACATTATAAAACTTTTCAACCCATTCTTTATAATTTAAATTATATATACCTCAAAACATAATATAATATATATAATGTCAAAATGTACGATAATATAAAATATATACATGCTGGCAATCGGCACTGATCTCGAAGAAGTAGCAAAATCAACTCAAGCAATCTCAAAGCTAGACCCGACTTGGTCTAGACAAACTCTCCAGCTCTACCGGATCTCCCTCGTTACCTGCGCAATGAATTACAATCGCACTAAGCCAAAAGCCTAATGGTACAAACTTTGATAATAATAAAACTTAAATGCAATGCCAATGTACAATGCTTATGTACACCATGTCACCATGTGACATACCATTTCATTTTAAACATATTTTTCAATTATTTTACAATTCACATAACAACAAACACAAGCATGGGCCTAAAAGATCTAATATGCTATTCAAATTTTAGAGTTACTGTTTTGGTCCAAATTGACACTATGTGTCTAACCCCAAAGGTAAATCATAATAATTGCTCAAAAGCTATCCCCGAAGGTGAATCATAACAATTGCTCAAAAGCTAGCCCCGAAGGCAAATCATATCACAGTGACGCCAAACGTCTAGCCCCAAAGGCAAATCAAGTAATTGCTCAAAAGCTAGCCCCGAAGGCAAATAATGAAGATAATCTCATAGGTATGCCGCCAAACACAGAACTCTGGAAATTGAAGAATATACTAGATATGCAATTATTTTATATTTTCTATCATCAATTTCTTTCTCATTTTCTCATAATTAAGCTAGACACATTGCCTCATTTTTCATTATCAATTAGGCACATTGCCTCATTTTCTCATTTATCTCATTTATATCAATGTCATCTTATTTCATGTCATTATATATCAACATATAATCCTAATGTATCACACTTTACGTTTACAACACAATACCCAATTATTTTGTGTATTTTCACATTTTATTCAATTTAGCCATTAACAATGGTTTTTCATAATGTATTTAATGCATACATAATATTACACATATAATAGCACATTGTTCATGAATGTTCAATGTATCAAGTAGTTTAACATATTTTTCAATCAAAATGTGTTAAACCCAATGTAAAACAAACATATCTAATTTATCCAAAGTTTGTACTTACCTTTAAAAGCAACCAAAAGCAAGCTCAAACACCACCTCCAACCTTCTCTTCCAACTTGTCCTTCAACACCTGGATTGGGCAAATTAATTCTCTTCAATGTCTAAACCAAATATGATCATAAATAATCATTTAGTATCACATTCTAAGGCATTTCTAATCTTAAATCATAATTAAACATCATTCAAGTAAAAATCTCAAAGTTAGGGCTAACCTCACTTTAACTTTGGAATACCATACTAAACCATTCAATTTGGTGTTTTGTATTTATTTATATTATTAAAAACATATTATTACATGTTTAAAATAATTATATTACAAAAACATACACTTATGACCAAAACCCTAAAATAGCATAACCTTCACCATTGAAGGTTTTCCATTACAACTCAATCCAATTATCATTTCAAGATTATATTCATCACTTTTATCATTAAAGAACAAGCTTTAACCAATAAAATCAAATAATTCAACAACTTTAAAAAATTACTTTTCCAAAATCCTAAATCACAGCTTCTATTTCCAAACTCTAACCAACTCAACCAAAACCATCATTTGACTTTAAAATACTTGTTTATGCATCAAAATAACTCATTTAGAATTAAGTTGTGCAATTAAAATCCATGATTTTACAAACCCAAAAATTTCATAACCCTAAATTCTCTATCTTCACCAATCTTTATTCAAACTCAACTATTTCTTCAATCCAACCTTAAAATCATTGTTAATCACTTAAAATAACTTCATTCATACCAATTTCAATAATTAAATCATACTACTTCATAAACTCAAAACACACATATTCATTCTTCCATAAAATTTAAAGAAAAGAAGTTGGAAACTTAATAAATTTGGTGAAAATCACCAAAAATCTTCTTTCTCTTAAAATTCTTCAATTTGTGGAGTATGAAAGAAGAAAACTCCTCTCTTGAATGGCTACGGATTCTCGGCTAAGGAAGGAAAAGAAGAAGATGATGATGAACAAAGTGATTTACTCTTTCTTTTCACTTTCATTTTCCACTGTATATATAATAATTAATATATTTTTAATTAACTAATTATTTATTTATTTATAAAACCCCAAAAATACATCTTTCATCCAAAATTGTTTATTTTTGAATTATTTAAATAATTTTAGATTTTTAATATTTAATTATAAAAATACCCTTGGACCTTTGACCTTTGACTTTTAAAATTTTGACTTTTGTTGACTTTGTATATGTAATGTATATTTTGCATATATATCACATGTACATTTTACTTTTTTTTACCTAAAATTCTTTTATTTTCTATTTAAACTATTTATGTAATTTATCCAATTAAATTATAATTTATTTTATTAAATTTTTAAAAAAAATCAGGAATTTTAAAAAAATTAGGATATTACACTAATTCTCATTCAAACGAGATAAGTAGGATACTTTGGAATTTTACTCCATATAACTAGCCCCTTATGGCCACAAAATTGGACCTTTTAATTTATTTAAATTATTTTCTTTATTTTCAATTTTATTCTATTTGCCATTTTGTTTGATGAATGGATTAATTTAAGTTGTTTATTATTTGCTTAGTTAATTGTTTTTTGATGATTTGTGCTTAGCCATACCCATAAAGGATGAGTTAATATTCCTCTATGAATGTTATTTTGGAGTTGTAACAAATAAGTTAGTTGGGGATTTGTGCTTGGCCTAGTATCCATAAAGGCTAAAGTCAAAGCTCCCTTATATATGCAACTATGGGGTTATAACAATTTACTTTCCTTGCACTACGAATGTCATACTTTAACTATTCATATATTCATATTCATGCCATTCATTCATAATAATTTGTCATTGCACGAAAATAATCTTTTCATAAAAAAGTTAAAATTTTATTAAAAGGGAATTTTTTTTTACTTAAATTTACTTGATTTTGGACTACAACTTTTTGGGTTAAATATCAAACACTTTCATGGAGTCAACAAAAATGGATTTTTTTTATTTTTCCAAACTAAAATAATTTTAGATGGTGACTCTCCCATTAGCTTTTAAAATAAAGCCACCCCATTTTCAAAATAAAAAGAATAGTATTCTTTTTAAAATAAAAGAATAAATCTTTTCAAAATAAAAAATCTTTTTCAAACCCATGCTTGCCAAATCTAGTGATGATCATACCCTATGGTGTCATATGAAACTAAGTCCCAATGGTTATTTTAGCTCTATATTCTAAGTAGGCCGGATTTTTGATGCTCGGATGTGGCCTTACAGTTGACAACTCCACTAAAAAACTTAAAATTTTCAAAATAAAAATTTTGGGCTTTTTCCAAGTAAGGTTATATTCCCCTTTAACTAAATTTTTCCTTTCCATCCATCATGCATCAGGGTTCTTTACCATTTAGTTTAGAAAACCTTTGGGTAGCAAGTAACTTCCACTTAGCAACTTTCATTAGACATGTCGAGGGATAGCGAAAGCATCCAACCCGTGATAAATCATCAATTTTTTTTTTAGGTGTAACGGATATGCATGTACAATTGGACCCATACGATATTATTATTTGATATGTGATTAGGTATATAGCTATTCTAGTTTGACAAAATCTTTTGGACTAAGCCATCTTTTTCATGTAAGGACCATAGCACTTACCCTTAGGTTGTATGAACCATAACAAACTCATGCCACACTCATGAAACCTTTTTAATCCATGCATACATACATGCATAGCCTTTCAAGGACCATTAAAATCTTAAGGCATAATTCCTTAAAAATCAATCAAAATTAAGCTTAAGTCTAAACAACATTGATTTAATCTATCAAAAATCAATCAAACATAACCCTAAACCACATTAGCTTAAGTCACAATGAATTAACCAATCAAAAAAATAAAGCCACATTAGCCTGAACACACAACATAAGACTAAGCCCTACTGGCTTAGCCTTAGCAAAAATTAAGCCACATCAGCTCAACTATGAAAGTATGAACCTTAACCATCAAAGTTAAACTACATTGGCTAAAACTGCATTGGCTAAACTATTAACAATCACCAAAATTATTATAGCAAAATCTAAAACAAATCAAAAGAAAAAATACTCAAACCCCATTAAATCAAATTCTATAGACCACCTAATGAACAGTTCAAATAATTCCTTTACCCATTCACATTGTTAGACAAAACCTTACATTGAGCCTATTTCTTTGTTCAAAGGTCAAATAATGAATCGAGAAGAAGATCCCATTATGAGATCAGCCCAGTTCATAAAGCCTCGGTGAGATAATTGCTTCAAAAAAAGAAAGAAATATAAGTAACCTCCAATAAACCATTTTGGCAAAAGTCCAAACTATGATTGACCAAGTATTCACCCAATACCATGCATCAAAATATGCAAATACTTGCATATCATCACTAATCCAACCTTCTTTTTCTCCTCCCAAAGTGCTAATGACTCAGCCAACCGAATTCTCTGACATATAAAGCTTTTTTGTGGCCATTCTCAAGAGACAAGAAGAAAGCTTCAGGAACATGTTCATCAACCAGTAATCTAACTTCAACAAGACCTTGGTTGATTCTTTGAGTGTATAGTACAACTCCATCATGGCAAAAGCTTAGACTATGCTGTGAAGGAAGCAGCCAGACACTAGTTCATCATCTACTTATACTGCACCTATTATTGACCTTACTCATTAGGGAACCACTACTGAACTGCCAAAGGTTCCTACGCTGAGCTCCTTTGTGCATCCTTTTAAAAAAGGAGACCATTCTGAACTCTGTCTTCTCATGGAAAAGTTAGAAGCTATAGAGAAGCATATTAAGAACTTCAAACATAGAGATGAGAGTCTGGATCTTGAATCTCCAACCCTGTATCTTGAGGTGCGGTTATCCCTCAAGTTTAAGATGCCAAAAACGGACAAGTTTGATTTGACTTCTTGTTCCAAGACTCATCTCAAAATGTATGTGGGAGCCTTTAAGCCTATGGGACGGAACTCAATGATGAGTTCCTTGGTCAACTATTTCAAAGGTTCATCACCGATGTTGTAGTAAGATGGGGTGACGGTGACTAAAGGTCCCTTATCGGTCTATTGACTTTTTCCAAATTATTTTTGCTGTTATTTATTTTTAATTTTCAATTTTTAATTTTAATTTAATTTTAATTCTCAATTATAAAACCCTTATTATTTGATTTTCATTCAAGTTTTATTTTGGTTTTCAATATAAATTTAATTAAGTAGTAAATTCCCTGTAAATTTGATCTTATTCAATATTGTTACAAATTTATTTTGCATAGGAATAGGAATTTATTTTTAATAGCTTTGACACTCATCAAAATTTGACACTGTAGCCAAAAAAATTGATATTAACTTGTTTTATTTCTTTTGATGACTAAGTCTATTACAGTTGCCACTTTACAACAATATGGATACAAGTGCGAAATTCCAAAAATAGTGAATGAGGTAAATATGACTTCTCTTGAATCCATGATTTTTAAACTAACCACTTTGGTGCAAAATATGGTTGTAGGTAATATGCATCAAGCTAGAGTTTGTGAAATTTGGGCATATATGGGACATCCTATGGACATGTGTCCTACACTTCAAGAATATAATCAACTATAATGGAGTTATGATCCATACTTTAATGTTTATATTTCAGAGTAAAAAGATCATCCAAACTTCAACCATGGAGCAAAGCTGTCAAATTTTTAATAATTTCAGCCATGGCTACCTTAGCACCACCAACACCAGGTATGTCTCTTGATGAAATATTTAAATCATTTATGCCTAACACTCAACAATTTCAATAGGGATAAGAGCCTATATTCAAAAATTGGAGGGCCCATTAGCAACATCTATAAGGAAACTGGAGTCTCAAGGCAAATTACTCTCTCAAATGGTGGTCAGTCCAAAATAAAATATAAGTGAAATTACCTTGAAAAATGAAGAAGAGCTGCTGGAATATTTATACTAAAGAATAAGCCTTGAGTAAGGCTTCTGAAAAGAGGCAGAACATGAGATTGTTGAGAGGAGATGCAACCTGTCAAGTCTAATTCTAACCAGTCAACACCATTAGTGCCACTCCCTTTTCCACAAAGGTTGGCTAAGTTAAGAAAAGGACAAAGAAAAAGGAAATTTTAGAGACTTTTCGCAATATCGAGGCACCAAAATGGAAATTATCAGACTATAATATAACAATCATGATCTCATGTTCCAATATTAAAGAAATTAATTTGAGATGTTCACTAGGGCACTTGAAAAGACTGTGAATGTCTAGTTAAATAATTTAAATACAGGCACTTGTTGGGAGGTAACCTAGCCTTTTTAAATTACTATTTTTAATATTTTTTATTTTAATTTGTTTTTCTCTTATTTTATTTCATTTTACTTTGTTTCATTGTTATTTTTTCTTCTTCTTCCTTCAAAATCCCAACAAGTCTCTCTTTATCAGGTTTGAAGTTGTACAAAGATGGAAATGATAACTCATCAAATAAACTCAATAAATTCTTTTAGCTAAGGGTAAAAGAGATAAGCCTTACCTAAGGCTTAGGATGGAAACTAGTCAAATTACCCATTTACTCTAAATGGGCTTAAAACCCTAGGTCCATATCTTTTTCTCCTCCTTTTTACAGCTGCCATAAACACTCCCCATCTCTATCTCTTTCAAAAAAATCACAAATCCATCTCTCTCGCTTTGTCCACCTTCATTCTTATATGTTTTTCTCTATTCCAAACACTATAAATCAACATTCATGAAAAAAAAGAGTAGGTATGAAATTCAAAAATGAAAATACATCCTGCACTAGTAAAATTAGATCTGAATGGTCATTTGGATTTAGATTCGCGAGAGGAACAAAATTAGTAGTCTAAAATTTGTGGGTTGTAAATCATTCCAAGTAAGCATGTTGATTTCCTTACTCTTGGGTCTTTAAATATTACAACTAATGTAATTGAGTTAATTGGTGGAATTATTTAAGACTCTTACTTTATGATGGATTGTCCTGTGTATGTGGAATTAGTTAGGGAGTTTTATTCAACTTTTCAATTCATGAAATCTGTAATTTTTAATTTAGAAACTCTTGATTTAATTAAATTCTACTTGATGGGCAGGAGATTCAGCCTCTCAATAATTGATTTTAATAAGGCCACGGGTTTTTTGACTGTGTGATTGATTATTGTGATTTTTATGAAAATATAAGATTACTAATGTGTACAATAAACTGTGTGAAAATGTACTTGAGTAATATAACCCTGATAAGTCTAAGGACATGCACTTTAAAGAAACAAGTTTTAAATACATTCATAGCTTCTTAGCTTACTCTTTTTCAAGTAAAAAAGATGCAATAGGTATTGTATCCAAAACTGAATTATTCTTACTTATGGTGCATGAGTCAGAAAAAATAACCTGAAATTTTGGTTAGCAACACAATTTATGAATGTTATTTCTTTTAAAAGGCCATTAATCCTAGAATCTATTATAACTCATTTGGCTATTCATGAGCAAGTTAATTGATATAACAATAATGATTTGCATTTATCTTACACATCTGCACCTTTGAATTTGAAAACTTTGGATGAGATGGATTTATTATGAAAGGAGAATGGTGATTTTTGCTTAACTCCACTAGGTTTAGTTATGCCAAAAGATCAAAAAGTGTTTTAGAGTCACCCCTGCTACCATACATCTACGAACATCAGCCCTTCACCTTATCCATTACAATCATAATTACAAATGATGGAGGAAAGGATTAAGCATTTGGAAGATAATGGTGTGTAGATGGAAGCACAACCCACTAGGATGGAATAAGTATTGATGAGTATAGCAAAAGGTTTAGGAGTCTGACTTTCCTAACAAAACTGACATGCTCTCAACTTCACCCTCCCTCAAGAAAATTCAAGGGAAGTCCTATGTTCCTATATTTCATATATATTTATTCTTATATTGAGGATAATGCAATATTTAAATGTAGGGGAGGGGTACTTAATGTTTGGTTTTAAAATTTTTAAGTTTTTTTTATTCTTTAATTCTTTTTTGTGATAATTTTTTAAACTTTATTGAGTTTTTTTCTATTTCCCTCATTATCACTCTGCTGTAAATAAATTTTTTTTAAAAAAATAGGTTATAGCTGACGGAGGAACTAGACCATTTGAATTGAAAGTTGCTTAAAAGAGCTGTAACAAGTCCAGAAGATAAGCCTTGGGCAAGGCTTATTACATCTGATAAAAAGAAAGATGGAAAACCTTGAGCATAAGCCTTGGGCAAGACATAACTTGACTAGACTTAATACTGAGAAAATTATTGATGCAACTAGATTTTTTGGGAATAGATTTGCAATAATTTTTAGAGAGATATTAGAAGATCTTTTTAAATTTTAATTCATATTTAGAGACAAGGATGATTATTATTTAGGATTTTTATTATTTTTATCATTTATATTATCATTTTCTTTTTTCTAATTAGAATTTAGTTATGGTTTTTAGTTTTCTTAAGGAGATATATGAGAAGCATATGGACTGCAACCCTGAATGACTTTTGGTGGAGGACTTAAGTCCTCGACTTTATCAAATATTTTCACATATTTCTTTTAATATACTTTGAGGTTTCTTTCATTCAAATTATGATCAACTAATTTTTCAATCGGTTGAAGGATAATTGAGGTTTCAATTCACCAAAGAATTATGAGATCGAAATAATCTCTTGTCTCTTTCTTTAATTTTTCAATATTTATATATTTTCTGTGGTTTATTAATATTATTGTTTTGCTAGTTAATCAATAGTGTCCATTATTTATTTAATTTAACAGTATATCATTAATTAAAATAATTGAATTAATAATTGTTCTTGTTATTTTGATAATTAGTGGTAATTAGGTGTAATATTAAGAAAATATATAATCTAACTTAAATGAGGCATGCAATTGAGTTTATTAGTTAGAATCAAGTCTTTCTAATTCTTAAAACTATTAGTAAATTGAATTATAAGGACACTCATATAGCGAATGTCTCCTAATTAATTTATAAACTAAGGAATGATTGGTAGTTGCGAATATCTCTAATGACTAAAACTAATTTATTAAAAATTAGGAAGAATTATCTTTGCATCAATGATCAATTTAAAGAATTAAAACTAAAATTATTCCTTCAACTGAAATTAATTACATTGACTTTTTTTAAATTATTTTTGCTGTTATTTAATTTTTAATTTTTAGTTTTAATTTAATTTTAATTTTCAATCATAAAATCCCCCTTATTTAATTTTCATTGAAGCACTATTTTGGTTTTTTTTTTAAATTAATTAAGTCAATTTTCTGTGGATTCGACCATATTCACTACTATTATAAATTTATTTTGTGTATGAGTATGAATTTATTTTTAGTGGCTTCAACACCCATCAATAGACAAAGACCATATTATAACCTACATACCCTCCATATTATTAGAATTAATATTTGAAATATGGAAGTTGCTAAATGGAAACCACTTTTGATCGAATATTTGCTCTCACGAGTAAACTGCCACATAAATCTATCTTGCCTTTAGGAGAGACTAATAGGAATTTGCACGATGTTATTGATATCAAGAGGCAAATGATTTTAAATAATAGGTTAATTCCAACAATGTCTACTTGCATCCATCAACTCACTTACCATCACTTTCCTCTCTATCCACAACAACAGGTGAACTAACCTTGAAACTTGAATTACTAATAATCCAAGGATCTCTCCATACATTAATAGATGAACAATCTTTAACTCTCCGTCCAACACCCTTTTTCAAGTCCTATATAGCATGCAATAGACTCTTCCAAGTAAAGCTAGGACTATTACATTCACTAGCCAATAAAAAACTCATCCTTGGAAAATATTTTGTTTTGAAGATTCAATATGAAAGAGTATTTGGGTTAGAGATAAATCTTCACTCATACTTGCCAAGAATAGCCAAATTAAAACATAGTAGATTTTTAAAACCAAGACCACCATTCTTTTTCTTAGTACACATATGATGCCATGTTGACCAGTGAATTCTTCTCCCATCATTATAGTTTAAACTGCACCATATTTGATAGCAACTTCGGCCCAACATATTTGAAAGAAAAAAAGATATCGATGTATATAAAAGATCTTGTATATTACTCATATTATCAATGCGGAGATTTGCAATTAAGAGGCTACATAGATGTTAATTATACTAGAGTTATGGATGAGAGATAATTCATTTATGTATTTGTTTTCTTACTTGACAATGGTGTCATATCTTGGAGTATCACAATCATCTATTACATCATCCAAAATGGAAGATAAATTTATAGCATTTTTAACTACATTACCAGAGGTAATATGATTAAAAATATTTTTGAAACATTTAGGTATATGTGCTACAAGTGTTTTTTAATTTTAATAAACTACTAGATTTAAACAACTATAGCTTATCCTATTATAATACATAATGAGACAGACATAAAATACATTTCTATGCTTTAGATGGTTGTGAATCCTTTAAAAAAAACTCCTACAAATGTATTTAATGAACATCAAAAGTCTCAAAAATTATATAGATGTGTGAGGCCTTGACCCAAGCACAGAGCTCAGCCTCAAAAGGATGGCAACTGAAATACTGAAAATTAGGCTAAGTCTCACATGATAGTGCAAGGTCAATCTTTTATCGTAGGTTATGCTTGGCTTAAATAAAATGATTTTTTGAAAGAATCAACACTTGAATTTATTTTTTAAGAAAAGAAAAAATTTAAGGAAAACCCAATAATTTGATTTTAATATTATTCAATGGATAAAAATTACTAGCCTCGAACCAAATGATGGATTTGAGAGCTAAGTTTAGACTCATTTTAAGTAAAAGAAGTTTGGCCTTAAACTAAATAAGAACTTACAAAATAAATTTCATAAAATGACAATTATATGATATGACAAGTTATATTTATACATTAATCCATTTAAAGATAAAGTATAAAATTAAGTTACATCTCAAAATCCAAAATCAAGGGATCCCAACTTTAGCTTTATGGATTATAGGTTGAGCACACCCTTCCCAAAGAATAATCGAAGTTCATGTTAAAGAAGAGATTTTAAAGAGAATTGGAAAATAAGATAATTTTTACAAAGTAGACTTGGTACTTAAACTAATATTTCAAGTACCCGCATATCTTATTTGAATTAGAATCAAAGTTCATACAGTTCTAACCATTTTGCAATGGTTGGTTTTGGCCTGAAATTATAGTTTTCTAACCTAAGCTATATGAGCCTAAATCTAAGTCCAATTTTAGGCAATTTTAGGTTTTAACTCTTTAAAACCTAAGTCTAAGGTTTAAGTTTTACGTTCACATGCTAACCTAAGTTTGAAGAAGGATAAATTAAGTTCTTATGCCAACTTAATTTGAAAATAAATTTATTTAGGTTCTTATGTTGACTTAAGTTTGAAAATGAATTAAATTAAGTTCTTATGCCAACTTAATTTGAAAAACAGTTTGATTTAAACTATATTCATATTCCAACCTAATTTGAAAAGGAGTTTGATTTCATCTAGGTTTATATTTCAATCTAATTTTAAAAAAGAGTTTGATTTAAATTAGGTTCATATTCCAACCTAATATAAAAAAGGGATTTGATTTAAACTAGATTCATATTCCAACCTAATTTGAAAAATGGATAAATTAAGTTCAACTTAATTTGAAAAAAAAAGATTGATTTGAATTAAGTTCCTATTCCAGCCTAATTTGAAAAGGAGTTGATTCAATTTTTAGGTTAAAACCTAAATTTGAAAACAATTTTGGGTTTTGATTTGTTCAAGTTTAAGTCTAATTTTAGTTTTTTAAAGTCTTGGGTCTAATTATTTTAAGTCTAATTCAAAAGTCCAAATGATGGTCTTTTGAAGTTTAACAAAGAATAAATTAAAAGAAAAAAAAAAGGAAAGTTAGGGTTCATATCTTCTTTGAAGACCTTGGTGGTGTGTTGTAGGGTTAAAATTCAAAAAAAATTAAAAAACGTTGGATGAGAGAACCACGGTAGGTTTTTGGCCTACCATGGCTAGGGCTACACGCAGCAATAAGCCAACCGACCCATTGCATTGCCATAACGGGCCCAATCCTACGCAGGAATTTTTTGGAGGCCCGTTCTCTTTCGTTCAATATCTGTTTTGAGTGATTCAAATTTTATTTTGATCGTAACAGACTAAGTTTTAATATTATGATGAAAAATTAAGAGTTCATAGGATGTTGATGTATTTATGTTATTTATTTTTTCCCATTATTGTTTATTTTATTATTTTTATTAATACATAAATATGATGTTTGTTTTCATACTTAAATGAGTATGTATGCTTGGTATATTTCTATTTATAACCTTAATCGTACTATTATCTATTTGATCCCTAAAATTGCTAATCCTAAGAGCATGAAGGATCTTCGCCCTATCTCTTTGTGTAATGTGATTTATAAAATAATCTAAAAAATGTTAGCTAATAGACTCAAGGTTTTGCCTCCTTCTATTGGATCTATGTCCCTATCGATTTTTGTCCTATGTTACTTAATTATAGACAATGTATTGGTAACTTTAAGATTATTCATTTTTCAAAAAGAAAGACATGTGACAGTAAGGGTGAGATGGCTCTAAAAGTGGATATCAGCAAAGTCTATGATCGAGTTGACAGAGAATTTTTTAGGCTAATGATGTTAAGTTGGGTTTTGATGATAGATGGTTCATATTATTATGTAATGCATCGCTTTTGTTTCTTATTCTGTGTTTTTTAATGGTACTATGCTTGATCCTATTTTTTCTTAAAAAAAAGGCTTAAACATGGGATCATTTATCTCTATATTTATTTATTCTGTGTGTGAAGGTGCTCTCAACTTTATTTGCTCAGCTAAAAGAATAAGGAGTATCCATAGTTGTCAAGTAAGTAGATGGATAGTTTTTATATGTTTCTCACCATCTTTTTGCAGATGATAGTTTTTTTCTTTTTTAAAGCTGAGGAAAAGAAATGTTGTGATGTGAAGAATATTCTTCAACTTTATGAACAAGCTTTAAGTCAAGCCATTAATTTTTATAATTCAGGAGTCTTATTCGGTACTAATGTGGATCTTACTAGGAGAGCTTTCTTAGAAAAGAAATTGGTTTTCATACTATACTCAATCAAAGTAAATATTTGGGGCTCTCCTCTTTCGTTTGTAGAAATAAAAAATAAAAAAAAAGCTTGCTGGTTGAATTTTCAATTAGTAAAATAATTTTCTTTCAAAGGAAGGTAAGGAGATTCTTATCAAAATGGTAAATGAAGCTATTTCATCTTATAATATGGGTGTCTTTCTGTAATACCCTGTATTTAAAAAATAATAATAATAATAATAATAATAATAATAATAATAATAATAATAATAATATATCATGATAGGTAACAAACTAAAAAAATATCTGTGTGTTAATTAAAAAGGTATTTTATTAAATAAATAAAGTAGGTGTTGGATTAGTTAAGTTAAAAAAATAATAATTAAAGATTA
Organism: Garcia nutans; assembly: GCA_947685225.1. NCBI lineage: Eukaryota > Viridiplantae > Streptophyta > Magnoliopsida > Malpighiales > Euphorbiaceae > Garcia > Garcia nutans. The sequence continues at coordinate 33,141,798 of CANTUV010000043.1, forward strand.
GTTATAATAATGATTAAAATTGTTGTATTAATGATAATAAAACAAGTAGATAATATAAAGTATAATTGTTGAATTAATAAATAAAATGATTTTGATGAAAATAATTATTAGCAACCAATATATATATATATATATATATAATTAAAGTTAATGTATAAATAATTAAAGTAATTGAACCAAAAATAATAATAATAAATAAAATCAGAATTATTAGTGTTAATTGGATATTATTATTATGGTTAAAACTATTGTTTGACATATATATATATATATATATATATGTATATATATATATATGAGTATATAAAAAAATACAACAACTAAAAGAAAAGGAAAACGTGTTGAATATTAAATAAACTAGCTACCTAACTAAATTAATTTTTGTCTGAGATATTATTATATATATTAATTTTTAAAATAAATGTGTTGGATTATTAGTATTTTTTAAGAGATGAGTAAAGTAAATTAAAAAATAATAATAGAATTTTGAGAGGAGAAATTGAATGAGAGAGAGAGAGATAGAAAGTGAAAGAAAGGAAGAAAGACAAAGTGACAGAAATTAGAGAAGAGGAGGAGATTTTCGTTAGTTTATTTTCACCTTTAATCTACCGCTTTCTAGGGATCGAAGAGTGACACGAGCCGGACAGGGATGACGGCCACCGTTAGACGAGTCGACTGCCACTTGAATCACAGCCATCGGCCACCATATGGAGATCCATGTGCCGTATAAAGGAGCTGTGGTGGTTGACGCAGGTGATGATTTTCGATGACTATTTTGACTATTTTTTGATATGTTTTTTTGGTGGCTCGAGTATTTTTGAAATCCTCTCATACGAGCTTCGATTCAATATATTATTTGTTAATTTTAGATAAGTTTTAAAAAATACATATATATATTATATTAAATTTAAAATAAAAATAATTAATAATTAATTAAATAAAATTAATAAATGAATAATTATTATGTAATTAGTTAAAGATTTGTGAATTAGTGAAATTAGAAAATATAATTTTAAATATTTGATTAATAAATTATGAATTAAGCTAATTATTGTTAATTTTAGGTATTGAATTGAAATTAATTAGTTAATACCCCAACTCTTTCAAAGTTAGGGTTTAACTTGCTATAATTCTCAAATTATAATTTAATTATTTCATATTTATCATAAGCATATAATTATTTATAATATTTATTTCATTATTTACATCATTAAAGATAATCTAGATATTATGTTCCACAAAAATTTAACAATTTTTAAAATAGGATCAACTAAAAATACTAGTTTGTTGGCCCGACATCTTCTAAATACCGAAGATTGAAATGAAAAAGGAATTCTACTGAGTTATTCTCCAACTGTATCTGAAAATATTTATATATTAAGAGGTGAGTCTAACTACTCAGTGAGAAGATAATTATATAACAAAAGGGAAACAAACAAGATTTTTCATATTTATATATACTACTAATATAAGATTCATACAGTTGCATAAATATCATTCTTGTTTATATCATAATGGTGCTAAATAAATTCATGATATTCTAAATAAAATCAAACAAATACCTTAATACACTTAAAATATATTATTCATATATTTCGTAACACTTTAGGCGCAAATAAATATATATTTATTGCAACTTAAGGGCAAATGCTAACATCTTGGCACAATGATAACACATGACAGTACTAAAAGCAAATAAACATGGTCATATACATATATAGAGCTGCCTTCAAAGGGTGACCACATGATTTACGCCTTAAAAGGTATATGTATACCAAACGTTGTCCTAAACATAATATCAAATCATAATCTGTTAACTCATCTAATACTTCATCATCACATGTGTCACTATTAAAAAAATATATTATGAGTATATTCAAAGTATTTATTTAGTTGTATTAATAATTAATTATCATATCATAATTCAAACATCAATATATCATTATTTGTTTTCATTTTAAATATATAAAAATTATTTTTTTAAATCCATCATAAACATAATTCATCATGAAATAATTTTTAGCAAATCATATATAAATATATATATATACTTTAATAAAATATCAATATTATATAATTATCCATTCACCTTAATCAGCAGTTCAAATTATATAACCAATTGGATCACCTCTATATTCTACTATTGCAGTTAGATCCACATATAAAATGATATAAAAATAATAATTTACTAAAGTATTATCTAGGATTATCACTACTAAGAGGTAAATGATATGAAAAAGAAACGTGAAAATTATTCCTAAAATTTTAACGAATTTCGGCGGAGTTTCGAAATAATTCGATCGTTTTCAAAATTTCAAAATAATACTTGAATAAGTATTCTCTCAATTTATCAAGACACTTGTTCATTAAATTTTTTGAACGATATTTTTAATAACCTAATATAATTTGAATGTCTAAATTTATTAAGTATTTGCAATATTTCATTTTACAATTAAATGATATTAATTTAGTTCATTTATTTTAATAATTTAATAATAATAATAATTATGAAAATACTTATATTATTAGTTAATTAATTCAATTTCATTTAAATAATATTTATTTAATCTTTGGTATTTTAAGATAATACAATCTTATATTTATTTTTAATAAAAATAAATTAATTCATATACATATTTAAAATTTGTTTAACTTAGTTTTCAAAAATAAGATTGTGTTTATAATAATAATTACAACAATATACTAAAATGAAAATTTTATTAAAATAACAATAATATCATTTATTTAAATTTTATTTTACTTCTAAAATATAAATAATAATGACACTATTAATAACATTAGTAGTAATAATAATAGTTACTTAGATATTAAAATTATATGATTAATTTTTTTTAATAATAATTACTTAACTACCATAGTAATTTATATTAAATCTAGTAGTAATAATATTATTAATACTAACTATTGAAATAAACCTATAATAAATTTAAAAGCAATAAATATAATATATTAAAATTGACAATTACTACTAATAATTATTAGAATGAATTCATGGTTAAGTTTATTAATAATACCTTATTACTATAACAATAATAATATTAATATTTAATTACTACTTAGTATTAATTATGTCCTAACAATTATTATTATTACTATTATTCATTCATAAATAAAGATTATAATATTTTAACAAATATATTTAAAATAATATAAACTTTAATATTTAATTTTTATGAATTTTCAAACACAATATATTTATAACTAATTTTGATTATTTAGCAATTAACTAATTCAATTTAATTTATAAATAATTTGATTAACTTAATTCAATTTGTAAATAAAAACTCTTATATAGTTAATAGTTTATTAGTAGCATTTAATATGACTTAATTAACAAACTATTGATTTATTATCTTTTAATTAATTTAATTACCCACATACATATATATACATTTATTTATATGTTTATATTTAAACATAATTGATTTATTCTAAAATTTACAAATAAGATTTATAATTCTAAATTCTAACTTATTTTAACCCTAAATATTTTTATTTAAAGTTAATATACATACATATATATATATATACTTATTTCCATTTTAATTGCGAATAATTAATTCAATAAATAAACAATTATGTTAACAAAAATTCTTAAATATAATTTAATAATATAAATTTTTGAACTAATAACTAACTATAGTTTCATGAATAAATATATATATGTATGATATAAGTAATTTGTTCTATAATTTACTAATAAATATTTATAACTCAGACATTGAATTTATTTAATCATTCTCTATATTAATATTTTAAATTTAAATTTTATTACATGTTATACTTATTTTTATTATTGTAATGTATTTTAAATTTTCATTCTAATCCCAACTAGTTAATTAATTTTATCATTAGATAAATAATAACCATACCCTGGTTTTTAAATTAGAAATTGATTTATTTAAACCATTTGGTAACATAAATAATTCTAAATAATAATTTTAATCCAATTCAATAAGTAATTAATTAATTTTTAATTGATATTAAAATTTATAATATGCAGTATAATTTTAGTTATTTAATATAATTATGATTATTATTTATGTATTTATTTTGTTTATTTTTCCTTTTCAACATAATCAATTTAAAATTATATTCCATTAACTTCATAATATTAACTAATTAAGCATATATATAAACTTAATTACTTACTAATATTATTTCTAATATTAACTAATATTCATATTGATTACTTATTAATATTATTTTAAATTAAATATATTATTTTATTTTAAATTTAAATGATAATATATGATTTCTTAAATATTTATCTATAATTAGCAAATAATATATCAAATTAAAGTTTAAAATGATAGAATCTCAAAAATATCCGAGTCGTCCAAAAAAGTAGTCAGAAAATCATCGGAATAGTCATCAAAAGTTCACGCCGGCATCACAATCGGACAACACATGTGAGCTTCTCCGGCGACCTTTGATGGCAAGTCAGGAGGCGGTCGATGCATTTTCGAGAGGCTATCACGGTGGTACGGCGTGTCTAGCAACCAAACAAAAAATATATATATATATATATATAATTAAAGTTAATGTATAAATAATTAAAGTAATTGAATAAAATAATAATAATAATAAATAAAATCAGAATTATTAGAGTCAATTAGGTATTATGGTTAAAAATATTGTTTGGTATATATACGTGTGTAAAAAAAATACAACAACTGAAAGAAAAGGAAAACATGTTGAATATTAAATAAACTAGCAACCTAACTAAGCTACCTAGCTAAATTAATTTTTGTCTCATGAAATATTATATTATATAGATTAATGTTTAAAATAAATGTGTTGGATTATTAGTATTTTTAAGAGATGAGTAAAGTAAGTTAAAAATAATAATAGAATTTTGAGAGGAGAAATCTGAAATTGAAAGAGAGAGAGAGAGAGAGAAAGTGAAAGAAAGTGACAGAAATTAGAGAAGAGAGGGAAGAGATTTTCATTAGTTTCTTTTCATCTTCGATCAATCGCTTTCCGGTGATCGTAGAGTGACACACATTGGACAGGGATGACGGCCACCGTTAGACGAGTTGACCGCCACTTGAATCATGCACCGTACGAAGGAGCTGTGGTGGTTGACATCGGCGATGTTTTTCGATGACTATTTCCACCATTTTTCGACGTATTTTTTTTGCGATTCAAGTATTTTTGAAATTCTGTCATTACGAGCTTCAATTCGATATATTGTTTATTAATTTTAGACGAGTTTCGAAAAATACATATATATATATTAAATTAAATTTAAAATAAAAATAAAAATAATTAATAAATAAATTAATAAAATTAATAAATGAATAATTATTATGTAATTAGTTAAGGATTTTTGAATTAGTGAAATTAGAAATTTTAATTTTAAATAGTTAATTAATAAATTATGAATTAAGCTAATTACTGTTAATTTTAGGTATTGAATTGAAATTAATTAGTTAATTAATGAGTTGAGTTAAAATTTTTGTTTATTAGTTGATTATATATTTAGAATTTCTTATTTTATTAATTGATCTAAATTTATCAAAACACTAATTTAAAATTTGATTATAATTCTTATTTATTAAATTGTATAATAAATTAATAGTGTAAATAAATAGATATACATATGTGAATATGTATGAAATTAGTTAACTAATTTATAAATTACTGTGTTATTATTATTATTAAATAATGAGTTTTAAATTAAAGTATTTATTTATTTAAATTAACTAATAATTATTATTATTAATATTATTATCACAATTAATATATAGTGAATAATAAATGGAAATAAAGGATAATTAAAAAATATATTGATTAACTTAGTAATAATTATTTCTATCATATAATTATTTTTAATGTAAACAATTATTGTTAATGTAATGACTAATAATTAAATAATTGAGTTAATAATTAATTATTAATTACTAAATAAATATATTTAATATTTGATTACTAAATGATTTAAATTAAATAGTTAAAATATTATCTTTAAAGTTTATAAAACTAATTATTTATTTATATTAATTAGACTAATTAAATTATCATTATTAATGTTATTATTATTTATATTATTAAACTGATTTCTATTAATATTATCATTATCTAGGAATGAACTATAGTAATTGTTAAAATATAATTAATTTTAAGCACTAGTTAATTATTAATATTGTTGTAGTTGTAGTAATTAAATATTATTATTAAGTTTATCATAAAAAAATTATTATAATTATTATGACTAGTAAATATTAATTTTAGTGTTATTATTATTAATATTATTACAATTATTATTATTGTAGTTATTATTAATTTAATATGACAAAATAAGAAAAAATAAAGTAAATAATAATATTCTATTTAAAGGATATTTTTTGTAAAAGTTTAATTATTAAAGAACTATTCAAGTAAATTTATAATGCATATTTAAATTTAAATAATTGTTAAAACTAAAAGTATTCATGTAGAGTTTAGGTTTAACAAAATATGTAAAGTTTATGTTTAATAAAATAAGAAGAAAATGTATTATTTTCACTATTACTGTGATAAGTTAATATTTTTGAAAAAACTAAAGTAAATAAATTATTAATTATAATTGAAATATAATTATAAAATTATTCTATTAGAATTTGTTCAATATTAATTTAGCAAATAATTTTAATATTAGGTGGATATCTTGTAAGTAAGCTAAATAAATATTATTAAAAGTTTAATAGAATAAATTTATTAGTAACATTAATATTATAATAATAATCATTAAATTACAAGAAAAATAAATTAAATTAATTGTAGATTAAAATATTTTAAATACTTAGTATTTTCAGACATTCAAATTATGATAATTCGGCAAAAATTATATAGAATAATTGGATATATATTATCAAAATTTTGTTAGAATTTAGGGTTTATTTTTATACATGTTTCTCATATCATACATATTATAATAGTTTAATAATTTTAGAATATTCTTTAGACAATAACTGTTATTATATAACTCTAGGAATGGATTCTACTCCTAAGATAAATCATAGAAGTAATTCAGTTAGATATACAAATTTAGCTTTTGGCCAAGGTGAGTGGATAATTATATAATATTAGTATTTTATTAAATTATATATATATGATTTGCTAAAAATTATTTCATGATGAAATTATGTTTATGATAGATTTGAAAGAAATAATTTTTATTTATTTAAAATATGAACAAATAATGGTATGTTGATGTTTGAATTATGATACGATGATTAATTATTGATACAGTTAAATAAATACTTTGAATACATTCATAATATATTTTTTAATAGAGACACATGTGATAACGGGGTGTTAGATGGATTGACAGATTATGATATGATACTGTCTTTGGAACAACGCTTAGTATATATATATCATTTGGGGTGTATATCAGGCAGTTATCCCTTGAGGGTAGCATTGCATATTATCATTGCGCCCAAGATGTTAGCATTTCCCCTGAAGCTACAGTCAATATATATTTATTTGCGTATAAAGTGTTACGAAATCTATGGATAATATATTTTGAGTGTATTAAGATATATATTTGATTTTTATTAAGAGGGTGTTTCTCAAAACTTAAAAGCTGGTCAAAACTGATTATAAGCAGTTTTTAGATTATAAGTTGTTTATTTAAGTGTTTCTGAAAACTTAAATAGTAGATTATAATCTAATTTTAATCAGTTTTTTAAAAGTTGGGTTTTGCTACTTTTTTTTAAGCACTTATTTTTTAAGCAGTTTTGACCAAGTAAAAGACCATACTATCCATACCTAATCTTCAATATTTCAAATTTGCCCACCCTATACACTTTAGTTCCCATCAAAATTTTTTTATGTTTCTTCTTAAATAATTTATTATTATTATTATTATTGAAAAATAAATTTTGAATTGACATTTAAAAAATTATTTTTATACAATAAATAAATTTAGGGACAGTTTGGTCATTTTGACAGTTTCTGCAATTAAAAACTGATTATAAGCTGATTTTACAGAAACACTTAACTGATTATAAACTGATTATCAGCTGATTATTAACTAGTTTACAGAAACGCTTAACTGCTTATTTTTAATCTGATTATAATCTAAAAATCACTTATTCACAATAAGCTGAAAAGCTCCAGTTTTGAGAAACACCCTCTAAGAATATCTTAAATTTATTTAGCAACATTATGATATAAATAAAAATGATATTTATGCAGCTATATGAACTTTATATTAGTAAGTATATATATATATATATGAAAAATATTGTTTGTTCCCCCTTTATTATATAATTATTTTTTCACTGAGTAGTTGGACTCACCCTTTAATATATAAATATTTTCAGATACAGTTGGAGAATAACTCAGTAGAATTTTATTTCATTTCAATTCATCGGCATGTAAAAGAGGTCAGACCAATAGACTATGTAATATCCTAATTTTTAAAAATTTCTAATTTTAAAAAATTTAATAAAATAAATTATAATTTAATTGGATGAATTTTCAAAAATTAGAATATTAGTTACTAGATTCCAGTTTGATCTTATTTTGAAGATCTTTAATATCAAGATTATCTTTAATGATGTAGATGATAAAATAAATATTATAAATAAATGCTTATGATGAATATAAAATAATTAAATTATGATTTGAGGATTATAGCAAGTTAAGTCCACCCTAATTTTGGGAGAATTGGGATATGATATCTTCCATATTCCTATCTCCCTTTGTGAGGAACTCCAAAAACTGACCTTTTTGTTGGGGTTCAAAGGTAATGGTAGTAGAGACTTGCATTGTATATCATGGGATCCCTTATGTGCTAAAAAAAAGGATGGAAGGCTTGACTTTTGAAATCTACATTATTTTAATATGGCCATATTAGACTAGCAGGTTTGCAAGTTCCTATCCAATTTGGATACTCTTACCACGAGGATCTTCAAAGTAAAATATTTCCCAAGAGAGTTTTTTAAAAGCTAAGGAAGACCATAATCCTAGCTTTATTTAGAAGAGCATTTTGCATGTCTTAGAGGTATTTAAAATAGGTGTTAGATGGAAGGTTGGGGATGGTTCATCTATCTATATTTGGATAGATCCTCGGCTACCTACAGAGAAAATTATCATACTATATCTGTTAGGGGAGATGAAGATAATATGAAGGTGTCATCACTTATTAATTATAGGCAAAGAAGGTGGGGCTTGCAAAGAATTATACGTTGTCTTAGAGAGGACGAGAATTTCATCCTTTAAATACCTCTAACTAATCTCATCATATTTTCATTCAAAAATTTCGGCCAGCCTTGCAAAATCAGCATAATTAATTAAAACACATGCTTAAATAATTAATTATAAATTTTAGACATGCATAATCCAAAAAAATTCAAAATAAACAAAAAAATATTGAAAAGCTTAACATTAAAAATTTAGGATTTGAAATAGAAATTTTGATAAGCTATTAAATTTTTAGCAATATTTTTATTTTATAATATTGATTTATTTTTATTACAATTTAGCTCTGCAAGTAATATTAAAAAAATTGTATATTAATTAATTATTGTTTATGCTTAGAAGTCTTACTTTCTTCAAAAATTGTCTTTAAACTTGATTAAAAGAGAAAAAAAGAAGAAAGAAAATGAAAAAAAAAAAAAAAAAAACAGAAACAATGAGAAGAAGAGTGAAGAAAAAAAAAATTGGGGGGCCAGAGTATAATCCCCTTAAAAAATTATATGTATATGTATATATATAGTAAAATAAAAAAATGGAGAGGGGGCCTTGCCATTAATGTAAGTCAGCCTCTACTTATCTATGCTGAATAAAGACGAAATTATTTTAAAGCAGATTATCTAGTGATAATTGAGATATCATGCATAAAATAAGATAATAAACTCATTATATATAATCATATATGCACCTATCTAGATCTCCAAATGTAATTATATATTTTTCACTAAAATAAATTTACATAGGCTATGCAAATTTATTCTTATTTAAAAGTGATTAATTATAACAAGTGAAAAAGGACATACAAACAATTTCAAAGACCTTTATTTGAGAGGAAATTTAAAATAAACATTAATCATACATTTTTAAACATCTGAATCCGTGGAGAAAATATATCAGTAATCATGAAAAAATTATATATCAATCACATGGCATCATATATATATATATATATATATATATGAAAATCTGAAATTACATTAATAATAGTAAGTAGTAAAGAAAAAGAAAGAGTTGATTATTGATGGGTGAAGTATGTAGAGAAAGCTATATATAGTTAACTAGAGGGAAGTAAATCTTGCAATAAGCCATAATTATTATCAGGAGGAAGATGAAGCTGCTGAGGAGGAGCATTAACATTATTAAGGTGTTGATGATAAAAGAAGGGCATGGGATTATTATCAATTTTATTATTAGCAGCAGAGTCATAATTAAAATAACAATTCTGTGGGAGGAATAATGGAGCAAAGAGTTGCTGATAATGATGAGAAAAGCTTGAAGAACTCACCATTGAAGAAGATGAAGAAGAAGGTGATAACATTCCATTAAAATTAATAGGTCTGAGAGTTGCAGGGCATTGATGGTTATGTTGTCCTTCATATGTTGTGATCACAATTGTTGGGTCTTGGAATGATCTCTCTACACGTTTCTTCACTGTGCATTTCTGACTTGTGCATCTGTAATAACTTCTGCAATGCCAATCAATTATTTTTATGTAATTGCATTAATTAATTATTAACTTATTCAAATGAAAGATCGATATTCAAAACTTGACTTTAGTCTTTGTATAAACATATTATATACTTACATATTAAGATTTATTAATAAATAATCAAAAATCTCTTTTACCCTATATTGGACATATTCTATTTATAGAAGTATATTTATTAATTTTTAGTTTGATGTACATGGGAAGTAATTTTAATTATAATTAGTAAAAAAAATAAATAAATAAAACCTGGGATAAGGGCTGTTCTTGACTGCTTTCTGCCCATATTTTCTCCATCTGTATCCATCTTCAAGCTGATCAGTTTCAGTCTTCGTCAAGAATGCAAATCTTGGCTCTCTTTTCCCTTTCTCTTTCTTTTTTCCTTTGCCAATTCTGCAAATTATATTATTATTTAATTATTAATTCCTTAATTATAATAAATAATTAAACAAACCTTCTTCTACAACTAGCAAGGGTTTCATAAATAGCATCTTTTTTTTATATATATATTAATATATCAAAAAAGAAACTAATACAGCATATTATTATTATAGCTATAAATTGAGTAAATGCAAATTAGAACATACCCAACTTGAAATTTCTTTATCTTTAAATAATAATATATAATATAATACTATTGTCATAAAAATAATATTTGAAATTATTGTGGATTTAGATTCGATCAGTTTCAAGTGTAAAATCATAAAAAATAAACGTGAAAACAAATTCAAAATGATTAATCATTTCAAATCACTAACTATCCAAATGAATTCTAAAAAAAAAGCCATAGAAACGTACTCTTTCTTATTATTATTATGCTTCTGAGATTGTTTGGAGATTTGCTTATCTTCTTTCTTGGTGTTGCTTGCTGCAGCATCATTATAAGAAGAACAAATGCAGGAATCTGGACTCGTGGAAGGATTGTCAATGGTGGTCCGTACAGAGGCAGCAGCAGCATGAATTTTCTTTGAGGAAGAATCATCAGCAGCTTCTTGGATTGGAAGATGATCAGTAGAAGTGATAAGGTCGAGCTCAGGGGAAGAACAAGACATGTCAAAGACTCTTGATAAGGTGTTATAGATATCCATAGACGACTTATGTAATAAGCAGTCTGTGAAGCTTATATTGTTTGATGAGTATGGAGGATTGTTAATATTATTATCGTAGCAGCAAACAGATGAAAATGGAAACTGTAATAATCTTGATGATGAACTCATCATGGCTCCCTCTTGCTGAGTAATATTATAGCAGAAAGGATCAAACTGAGATGGGTTTTGCTTTTCATTTGACATTGAAGATTCGAACGTTTTAACAACAAGAGAGCATGGAGATTATGTAAATATATCTCTCTCCTCAAACCTATCATTCATAGAAAGCTTCAACAATATGCCTACTTTTTGTTCTTATAAAAATACACAAGCCTTTATTACGTGGGGTTTGTAAATCCTTTAAATTTACCCATTTCTTTTTTTTTTTTTTGAAGGTTGAAAGAAAAGATTAATGGATACAGTAATTTTTCATTTATATATATATATATATATGCATATGATTGGTTGAATATAATTTTTTTTATTAAATAAAATTTATGTAAATTTTTTTAATATTTATATATAAAGAAAGGGAATCAATCATTGATTAATTATTTAAAGAAATATGCATTTACCATTATATTGTAATTTAGTGTGCTGTAAAAGTAATTTAAATGAAACTTTTTAAAAGTTACATATTCATATATTAATTAAGTATATATATATATATGTGATGCAAATATACAAACAAAAATTATAAGAATTATTTTTTAAAAAAAATTGGCTAATGTGATAATATAACATTTAAAAAATTATGAATACTTTTCAATATTAATATAAAAAAATGTAATTAATTTTAAATTTATTATTCAGAAAAATATATATTTATTGTTATTATATATTTAAATATAAATATTATATATATGTTCATTGATTAAAATATTTTTTAATAATTAATAATGTTGATATATAAATTAATTCAGTATACAATAAATAATTAATAACCTTTAAAAAATAAATAATTAGATAATGGGTAATAGTAAATTTATTATTTTTTTTAAAAAAAATATTGGTTAATGTGATAATATCACTTTCAAAAAATTATGAATATTTTTTTAATATTTATACGAAGAACTGGAAATAATTTTGAATTTATTATTTTAGAAACATATGTATCTAGTCTTAGTTTATATCTAGATGTGAAAAATTATAAATAAATATATATTTATTCGATGATTAAAATACTTTTTCATAATTAATGTTGATATATTAGCTAATTTAATATATGTTAACAACCGTTAAAAAAAATAAAAAAAATAGATAATGGGTAATAGGAAAATTTATTGGTTTTTTTACAGTTTTTGGAGAAAATACAAAATAAAAAAAAGGGGGGGACCATGACAAGGCAAGAAATGGCAGATAAGGAAATGCATAGAGTCGGCTTCATGTAATTAAAGAGGGTGGAGATGAAAACAGTACTAACAATCGTCAATTTGCAGTTTCATTTCTGAAGATTAGAGTTTTACACGTGCTAAGTATTGGGTCCCATCTTTTTGACTCCATCTGGCACGTGGGAGATCATTTCTCTGTTACGCATTGCTGACTTCTCCTTCACGTCATATCCATCTCTTTATCATCTCCGTTACTTTTCTTTTTCCTTCCAATTTTAATGTTTCTAGTCATTTTATAAGCCTTTAGAACTCATCTCTTGAATTTTTTCATATTATATATATATATTTTTTAAAAAAAAAAAAAAACTTTTTTTCTCACAAAAAATTTATTATTGTGAGGCGGACTTAATTTTTTTTAAATATATTTATTTTATATATAACTTTTTAAGTAAATAAAAGCCTAACCTTATAACAAATAAATTAAAATAAAAAATTATTATGCAGGACATATTTTATAATAGAGAGATCCATCCAATCATCATAATTATAGCGGTCAAATATTATTAATTAAACAAAACGAAAAAAAATTTTATTTTATGTTTTCACTTTATTTTTCTTTTTTTGTATTTTTCCTTTTTTCTATTGAGTTTGAAGATAATTTCTAAAAAAATGATTTTTAAGCATCAAGCACAATTGATAATAGTACTCAAGATGTCTATAATTAACAATTGAATTAATTATATTGATTTATTTACACTTTTCTTAGTTTTATTTTTAAAATCAATATGCTAAAATAAAAAAAAATTTGCTAAAATTTTATTAGATTATCAAATTCCCCATTTAAAATCTTAAATCTTCAATATTAAATTCTTAAATAATTTCTTCACTTTCATTGAATTGTCTTTAGATTACCAATTTGGAGATTGTGATTAATTATTTAAGTATGAATTTTTAATAAATTATAATATTTTATTAGACTAATGTACGAAAAATTTTAAATGGCAATGAGATGGAATTAATTATATAATATAAACTTGAATTTTATATTATTTTGTAACTAAATTAATAATAAAAAATAATAATCTAGAATTTGCTTTGTCAAAAAATAATATATTTGATTTTGTTGGCCGAAACTTTTAATAAAATTTAAAAATTTTATTGTGAAAATTTATTATAATTTTGCGTTATTAATGTATAATATATATAATTCTAAGTCCACTTCTAATTGCATATATACTAAGAAAAATTTAATAATAAATATATATCTTTTAGATAATAAATTTAAAATTGATTTCTTATTTCCTTTTATTTTGTATCAATATTAAAGAAAAACAAATTATTATTATTATTATTAAAATTATTTATTATACAATTGTTGAGGAAACTTTCAAACTAGAATTAGTGTATCTATTTGAAATGGAAAGGGGACAAATTCAAAACTTTTATATCCTATCACATTAACTCCATTTAATTAAAATATAATTAGTGGAATCAGGCTTGAATTTTTGTAGTATTATTTTGTATTAGTTTGTTAATTGACTTTTTGAGCAAATTCCAACTTATTCACAAGTCTAGTCAACTAAATCAAACATTATTAGTAATACCTCTTTTTCAAAAATAAAAATACTTCATCAAACTATTTTAATTATACGGTAATTATAGCAAACACTACATATAATGTAGAAAGAAAGAAAATAGGAGAAGCCTTTAGATATAAAGGTAAGGTATCATAACAGACTATATTTGAGTGATAATCTAATATAATTTTTGATTTTTTTTTATTTTGAACCACACTGCTTAACTCTGATTAACTAATATCTTATTTTTATTTACACCTCAATTTTTGTTACCCTGGATTGCATTTTGTTATCTTGAATAATCCTTTGTTCTAATTAATTAATTTGTTTAAACAATTATTTTTGATCATCTGTTAATTGCTTAATTATTCACTTTGATTTCTTGACAAAAATTATTATTGAGTTATTTTTATTAGTATCTTATTTTCTTCTGGGATTATTTATTGATCTTATTTTATTGACTTTATGATTCATCTCTTAAGTTTATTATTGAATTATTATTATTGATTCTAATTTTTCTATTGATTTGAGATATATAATTATTGAATTTTTTTATTATTCTAATGAGACTGTTTAATGAGCTTATTATTTGACCTCTAGTGTTGTGATATAGCCTAACTCTGATGGTGTTAAACCACTAAACGGTATACATTGTAGTTCTATTATGAGTGAAAGGGAAAAGTTGCCACCCTAATACATAATTAATGGCTACTCTTTTCTGAATATTATACTATATATCTGTTTATAACTATTGTTATATATTCTTAGTTATTTTTCATGAATTTCGAAATTTGATACAAATTTATTTTGATTCGTTGATCACTTTTTTTTCACTCATTTTGTATGTGCCTTTCCTTAAGTAATTTTATTAATTATTCCATCCAGTCGTGCATTAGGTTATGATCTACTAAGTTAACGGCTCATCCATTGTCACAATTTTTTTGAGATTAGTGATTTGAATATGGATGCCCTTGGATTTCTACTTCTCAACTACTGGTTAATAGTAGAAGTATATTATGTAATAATAAATAAAGTTTGTAAAATACTTTTGCTCTATAGCTCTGTGTTGGGAACAATGTAATATATGAAAAAGTATTTATGTCTATAAGACTTTAAATACGGGTGAGTTGGTATTAATAAACATATGTTTCTATAATAATATTAAATAATCTGAAAATGATATGGAAAATGTTCTTCATGACATTTGGTGGCTTTAAGTTGATCTGAATCCTAGGATTATCACACCTTACTTTTTGAAAACCAAACCGAGAGTGGGGTGTGACAAGTAAGCCTCTCCCCCACTTCGAAAACATACCTAAAAATTATTAAGAATATTGTTCTACTATTTTTTTTTTCTTCTATTTTCTCTTCTTCGATTATTTCTTGATTTTTTCCAAAGTTTTAGGCTCAAGTCCAAATCAAGCCAAATCAAAGTCCAAGCATTCTGCAACGCTCAAGCCTTCCATCAAGACCAAGTCAAAGCTCTAGTCTTCCATTAAATCAAAGTTAAGTAACAAGCCTTTCATCAAGCTCAAATTTAAGCGAGAGAACATCTTCAAAGGTAACATACCAAAACTCATATTTTTCAAGTTCATTAATATAACTTACTTAAATTAATTAACCAAAACCCCTTGCAATCAATGGTACGAACTATCAAGTATCTTAAGTATCATTCAAAGGGATATGTAAATACATCTTAGAATTTCACTCAAAGTGATGGGCTCACCTAAAAGCCACAGAATTAGTTCTTTTTCTCTTATTCTCCTTTATTTTGAATTTATTTTATCATACTCTATTTATCTCTTTTGGAAATTAATTTATATTTAACCTAGCATCCATAAGAGTTAGAGCTAGACCATTTGTATGATTTTTGAAGTTATAATTTAATTTTTTTTAATTTATTTTATTTCACTTTACTTTTCTCTTTTGTGAATTTATACTTAACCTAATACCCATAAGAGCTAGAGCTAAAACTCATCTTTGTATAATATTTGGATTTGTAATTTAATTCTAATTTTATTTTCTTTATCTATACTTTGAATGGATATCATATAGTTGCTCATACATATAGAATGCCTTTTATTTTATTTATCATTACATGAAATAAATCTGTTTCTAAAAAGTTAAAATTTTGTTAAAGGAAAATCAAATTTTACTTATAATTTAAAAGCTTAATCCAAGACCCATTATAATTAGTTTTGGATTAGTACTGCTTTTTGGATTAAAAAGAAAATATTTTTTATGGAGTCAAATTAAATGAATTTTTTCTTAAAATTTCTTAAAAGCAAAATAAACTAAGGTGACTACTCTTAAAAAATAAAATGATTTTTAAAAAATAAAAATCATTTTCCTTTTTAAAACAAAAGAAATAAACATTTTCAAAATAAAAAAGTCAAAATTTTAAACTCATGCTTATAAAATGAAGACTGTACAACCCAGTTTTATTTGAAGTTGAATTTAAATGAGCATTTTGGCCCCATCTCAGCGGACTGGATTGGTACTCGTTCAATGTCTCACAGCCTATAGATTTTTTCTCAGTAATTTCCGACTAATATTTTATCTTATGTATTGACTATAGATTTCAGTCGTCAGTTTTACGGTAGTTGTTGATGAATTTTTCTGTCGAGAATTGCATTATAGGTAAAGTTATTAATAAGAGAATTTTTTTATCGGTAATTTCTCGATAAATAATTTTGCTAATTAAAAAATAAAAATTACGGATAAATTTTTTTATCAGTAATCTAATAAATTATTGCAATGTAACTCATTTACAGCCCTCATTACAAATTCAATTAGATTTGCTGTGTCTTTAAACTCCTTACCATACCGACCCTGGAAAGCGTGTAATAGACCATTATTATACCAGTGATCACATATACAAAAATTCAAGTTCTTTTTTTTACACACATATTACTTAAACTATTTTATTAATTTAGTCCGTTTTGACAAACATAAAGCAGCCCATAATGATGATCCACAATTAGTTTCAACAATTGATTCAATACATTTATATATACATATATATATTAAAGTTGAATGAAACTATTGTGGTTGGTTCATTAACCATGTTAAAAATATTCCTTTCTTCCTCAAATATTACTAAATATCGAAAACTAAAATTGCAAAAACAAACATAGTGAAAAACATAGACATGAAAACTAATGATTTTAACCCACTAATCATCATTATTTAGCCACCAATGACTAATAATACTATATATCAAAGTAATTTTACTTTTCCTTTATTATTGTTAGCTGTTTTTGTGGATTAAAGTGACGTAATTTTTAAATTGCGTTATTAGAAATACAAAATTTTCCACACTCAATCTTATGATTCTGTCTCAAATGACAAGAAAAATGTTATTCCTATTTGAAGAATATATTCAAATGCAAAATATTTCTATAAATAAGGACTCTCTATGAAATTTTACAACATATAGCAACATTCATATACTTTTTCTCTCACAACTCAATCTCAAGAAATTTGAGGCCTTTTTCTTAAAGTGAAGGTAATTTAATATATATTCATAATTCATTATTTTGAAGTAAAGAAATCTTATATCATTTCTCATAAATTTTTATTTTTATTTTTTTTTTGTTTAAAATGCAGTTTCACATAATTAAGCTAATTATCTCCACATATATAGTTTTACAGGTATGTTTTTTTTTTCAGTAAATATATACTTGTTGTTTCATTTAATGGTATTAAATTCAATTGATGAGTTATCATTTTTATTGGCTAAAATAAAATAATTTGAAATTTCTTTTAAAATAATTCATATGGTTATAGGCTTAATTTTATAGTTTTTATATTAAGTCTATTATAAAAATTTTAATTTTTTTGTTTTGTATTTAAACTAAATTTATGTGTACCATCTAAATTATTAATCTATAAAGGGCTATTATTTTTTCCGTTACGATATAAGGAGAGGGGAATCGAATCTTGATTTACCTAAAAAATGTATAGTTATCGCTGAATTATATCTTGATATGGAAAGAGCTATTATTATTTAATGGTCTATTGATTGTAGTAATTTAAAATTAATAAGCTCTTAAAAATTAAATTTTCATGTGTACATGTCTTTATAATATTTTAAAATTTTCAAGTGAAAGCAAAGTCCTCTCAGTAAGAAAGAGCTGATAAAGACTACAAGATTCTATTGGATTTTTATTACTTAAATTTAAAATAGAGAATAAAAAAAATATTAATTCAGAGAAATATAATTAAATTAATATAAAAAAGTAAAATGAGAAAAAAAATATAAATTTTGATAAAATTATATTTCGATATAATGATTATCATTTTAAGTGATTGCTCAAAACATTTATTTTTTTATTATTTTAATTTATCTATTTAATTTTCTTATAATTTTTAAATATTTTTAACCACTATACTTTTTCTTTGAACTCAACCACTTTACTTAATGTACTACACTGGTAATAATAATTATAAAAAGTTAATCTTCAAATCAAATGCATGCATCATCCTTTACTCATTGCCGTGAAAAACATGTACGCATTTTTTTCAATCAACTGGATCAAAGGGAAGAAGATGTGCTTTAAGATTATCACCTAATCATTGTTTTAAAATTATTTTATATATTTTTAATTACTTTTTTAATTAATTTTAATAATTTATATAAATTTAAAATTTATTAATTAATAAATTATATTTGTGATTTTTTAATCTTTTATTAAATAACTACACATTAATATAATTTTATAATATTAATTTAAAATTTTTATTTGTAGCTTTTAATCTTTTATAAATTAATTATACATTATTATAATTTAATAATATTAATTTATATATATATATATTTTTTAGAATTTTAAAAAGTTAAAAGATATTTAACTCTTAATCTTCATAATAAATTAATTATAAATTTAATAATTATTTATAATAATTAACATAATTTTAAAATTTTAAAAATTAAACAATAAAATATATAATTTTTCACATCCCTAATAAATTAATTATATATCAATAACTTATTTAATTATTAATTTATTTTGTGAATTTTGTGAATATTTAGAATTGTGTGTACTATAAATAAATATTATTTTTTATAAGTGTAAATTTTGATTTAATTAAATTTGATCTAAATTCATATGTTCATTGTAATTGATTATCAACAAATATCTTTTAAACTCATCTTACATCTAATAATTATAAGAAACATAAGTAATTTATAATAAAAAAAGATAATTTAAACTAAATAACTTAGGTTATTTTAATTTATAAAGTCTAACTTATTATAAGCTCAAAATATTTTGTATTACCTGAATTACTATTTATTTTACTACTATGATTCTATACAATTTGATAGTATTTGATAATATTTGAATGCACTTAATAAATGAATGATTAGACCAATTTTATAATCTACACATATAAAAAAAAGAATAAATTATAAAAGAGAATAAAAAACTGTTAATGTTCGAATTTTTATAAAAATATATTCTATTAATATTTAAATAATTCTTTTATTTTGAAGAATTTCTTAATAGAATTAAGGAATTTCTTAGCTTTTAAAAATAATTTTATATAAGTGTTTTTTACCTGATTTGCAGCTTTAAGATATTTAAAATTGGAAAAAAAATTTAAAAAAAATCTAGTTGTTGAATGCTAAAATAAAATTTTAAAAGGAATTAAAGAGTTCAAATTAAAAGATTTTCTAATTAAGAATCAACATTCTCAAAATCATAAATAAAAAATTTATTCAAATACAGGAATAATATATTTTAAAAAACTCAATTCAATGCCAGTAATATAATTTTTCAATATAAAAACAAAATAATTTAATAAAAATTGGTATCAATTTCAAACTTTATCAATATTAAGTTCTCTCTTTAATATTAAAAAATAGACAAAAAGAATATTGCCTCTAATGATTCCAAAAATGTCTCCTACATTTAAATATATCATGCAATATAAAATACTAAAAGTACAAAGAGCACTTACGTCATTTTATCGATAAATCCATAAAAAAAAAGGGGAGATTAAGTCTCTTATAAAAAATTTTAAAATTTTTTACTTTCTTTTTGTAGAATTTTTTAATAATTTTAAAAAAATATATAATTAAACTCATAATAATTTATTAATAAACTTACAGAAAATATTATATATATATAATCATCTAATAATAAATTTTATATATATTCTATGCTGCTAATATATTTATAAATTGGTCAAAAAATTCTGATAAATTTAATAAAATTTTTAAGAACTGATAAATTTATAAATTTATAATATTATCAATTTCTTCTCATATTTGTAAAGGTTTATTTAGAGAGAGAGAGAGAGAGAGAACTCAAATACTTCGGGTGAACCCAACATTTCCAATATATTAATACGCCCAAAGTCTTTAGAGTCCATAATAAAACAAGACATTTAACCATCACATTTCTAAAGCCTTTTTCTAAAGGATTTTCACAGAAGTACATTTAAAAATTAAGTTTTTTTTTTAATACAACACTACATTATTTATTTACAATCTAAAAAAAAATGTGTCAACCCTCCAAAAATATCTTATCATTTAACTTTATGTATATATTATGCAGATATTAATTAAGAGATTAATATATATATTATGTTATCTAATTATTTTTTATAATTTAAATTTTATAATTTTACTAGTTTAAATAAAAAATTATGTGATTCTGTAGTTAAAATAGGCACATATATATAATAAAATAAAAATATATATAACATTTATAATATAATAAAAAAGAATTGTATTTTTTATTAAATATAATTCAACATATACATCATATTAAGAACATTATGTGATTTGTAAGTTAAAATATAACATGAAAAAATATCTATACAATATATACACAAATTGGGAGGAAGAAACAGATGTAAAAATAGAAACAATTTTCGAAACGAAGGGGACTAAATAGGAATAAGAGGGATCCACCGAAGAAGAATATTACATAAATATTATATATATATATATATTATGTAGGTTATGTATATATTGATTATATACTATAAATATATTTTTTGTATGATGTATATATGCTAAAAAGTAATGTATATGCTAAAAAAAATTAAACACACACATTTAAATATAAAAATTAACTCTAATAAATATTAAAATAAAATAAATATAACTAAAAAATATAACACTATTCAGAAAATACATATTGAAAAGAAATATATGAAAAAAAAATTGACAAAATAAAAAAAAAATTCCTCTTCGAAATATTTTATCAAATATATATAGTACTCTCCCATTAAAAAATACCAATACCCCAATAAAATTATTTTATTGCCAAAAAAATATGTGTAAAAAATTAAAATCAATGAAATCAATTATCACTATTAACTATCTCTACCACAACACCCCCCAATAACTCAAACCTAATACTCAATACACATATTCCAACATTTAAAAAAAAAAGCAGTTGCAAAAAACTAGAATCTACAATTTAATAAATCAACCAGCAATAGCAATCAAATATTGGCAAATAGAAAAAGGAAATAAAAATAAAGAAAGAAGAAGAGGGAGAATGACTGAAAAAGAAAAAGAGAAAACAAAATATGAAGAATGAAAAGAAAAACTAAAAATTCTGATGGAGAGATATACTTAAAAAAAAATTAGAATTGAAAAAAAAAATTGTGTACTTTTTTTTTGAGCAATGATAATAGAGATTATCATTAAAATAGGAAAAAAAAAGTACATGAAGCCTCTAAACAAAGCACAGAAATTCTATCAAACTTCCCTTTAATTGGCTTGAAGCATAATGATTATTCTTCTCCCATGAACAATAGCCATGGATAAACATTATTAAGGCCTACAGCAAAATAAAGAAAAAGAATCATGTAAAAATTCACAGTTAACAGCATAAGAGCAAGAAGAAAATAAATACATGCCTCCAACTAAATATCTCAAACAATCTCAAGTTTTATCGCAATGGTGAATGAGGGAAATAGAGAATATAAACACTACTTCAGGGACCAGAAGACACCGCTCGGATAAAACATTGAACAATAACTTAGTAAATAAGGCTTCCATAAATGCCATAGAATCCTCCTCCTCACAAACTAGCCAAGGAAAAGTTTCAAGGCGAAACAAAGTAGATCTCTAAGAAACACCCACAACACAAAGTAAAGGTTGAAAAACTTCTAAGACTCTTGTAGAAATCTTACAGCGCCAAAAGAGCAGAAGGCCTTGGCTGAACCATGGCCTAAAAAAAAAACCCAGCATCAGAAGCAAGCGTCTATAATCGAGAATAGAGGATTTCAAAATTCCTAAAAATTGGAGAAATAGGCTTTTAATCAAGAGAAAAACACCAAGAACACCTAAGAAATTGAGGAAAAACCCCAAACCAAGCCATGAAAGCACAATCCTAAGTAGAAAAACTAAACTAAGAAAAAAAGACAAGAAAAATATGAAAATGGAGCTGCCGCCCGCCAGAACATAAGCCAAAGCAAAAGCCAAGATTCAATACAAAACCAGCCATCCATTTCCCTACAGAATTCTGAATCAGACCAGAACAAAGATTAAGCTGTTATTAAGATTCCAGAGCAATCAAAACTGATAAGTAATATTACTTCCAGGAAATTGAGAGAGATGGCAGCAACTGATGAAGCTGTTAATAGAAGCATGAATCGTGCACCTTCAATTTTTTCAACAGCAATGGATATTTGGGATAAATGGAGTATTCAAACATTGGTTTTATGTTCTTTTTTTCTCCAAATCATCCTAATAATGTTTGGTAGGAAAAGAAAATACATTTCAAGAATTTTACTTCATGCTATAATATGGTTATTTTATGTATTTGCGGACTGGGTTGCAACTCTTGCACTATCTAGCCTGGCTAGAAAAGAAGAAGATGCTGATAAGTTGGTTCCACCATCTCATAATACAATTCAAGCATTTTGGGCACCTTTTCTTCTCTTGCATCTTGGAGGTCCTGATACTATTACTTCTTATGCTCTTGAGGATAATAAATTATGGTCAAGGCATCTTCTCGGATTAGCAGTGCAAGTAGCTGTTGCCATTTATGCATATTTTGGAGCTTCTGCTAGAAATGTTCTCACATTTGCAGCCATTCCAGTGTTTGTTTCTGGGCTTATTAAGTATGGAGAAAGGACTTGGGCACTTAAATCTTCAACCACCAAACATATCAAGAACTCTTTGGTCAAGTCTGCAACTCATCATCATGTCAAGAATAATTCTAATAAAGATACTAAAATGGTGGTTCCAAGACCAACTTGTCCCAAGCCTTCAACTCATTATCTTCATCGAGCTCATTACTTGTTCAAAATGTCATCATATCTTTTTTCAGACCTTATCTTGGGAATTTCTGAGTTAAGAGACAGTTATTCCATCATATCTTGTGTCAAATCACCAAAAGAAGCTTTTCAGTTAGTAGAAGTTGAGCTTGGATTGATCTATGACAGGCTTTATACAAAGGCTCATATAGTTCAATCTTGGGAAGGTCTTATTCTTCGTTGTTTCAGCTTCTTGTCATTGTTTACTGCATTGGTTCTCTTCTCAATCATAAGTTTTAGTGAGAAATTTCCACATTTCAGCGGAGTGGACATTCGTATAACATACACATTGTTAGTTGGAGGTCTCACTTTGGAGGTTTTTGCATTTGCCAATCTCATTCTATCTGATTGGACAATGATTTGGTTAGTGCAGAAGTCTGGAAATCCACCTTCAAATTCAGTTTGCAGATTTATTTTCTCTCTACATGAGTATTTTAACAAGAGTACGAGATGGTCAGGATCAATGGCACAATACAACTTGATACATTGTTGCCTCAGAAAAGAATCTGAATATATCAATAAGTGGTTCAATTGGGATATTGATTGGAAGGATGTGAACGGTGTTACTGATCTTAAAGAATCAATCTTTAGGCACCTTCTAAAAAGAAGTAAGCAAATTATAAAGAAGATGAATGTCAATGATGAGGAGGAACCAATTACAGTAGTGCAAAGTGATAGTAGTACTAATGATAACGAAACAAAGGTACCAATTAGAGAGCTGCAAGATGATGATGATGATGAAGGACAATCTGCAAGTTCTCCTGAGTTCTTTGTTTATCAGAAATGTGCTAAAATATCCCTTGCAGAAAAGAAATTTTGGATCGAAAAAACAGCGTCACTTAACCATAACATCATTATATGGCATATAGCTACTGATCTTTGTTATCATAGTGATCTTGAAAATTCTGAAAGATCTGCCATTAACCCAAATTATGAAATTAGCAAAGCCTTATCAGAGTACATGTTATATCTTCTAATCAAGAAGCCAAAACTGCTACCAAGAGCAGAACGCAGTGCAGTTAAGAATGAGTACAAACAAGTTCGTAGCAGGATTCATTCGGTTTTGAAAGGCAAATGCAAAAAGTCATTCTCTTACCTCCATAAAGAAGCTTGCAATAAATTATTAATGGAAGAGGAAGATTGTAAGAAAGAAGATGATGATGGTGATGATGATAAGTGTTTGCTGAGAGTTGTAGTTGCTCTTGCAAAAGAATTGAACAATAAAGAATTTGAAGAGAAATGGAAAGTCATAAGTAAAATTTGGATGGAAATAGTTTCTTATGCTGCAAATAATTATGAATGGAGATACCATTCTCAAGAACTTACCAATGGTGGAGAGTTCATTACTCATATAACTCTTCTTATGGCACATCTTGGTTTAAGTGAGCAATTTCAAGAATTTGATGTTGGAGTTCCTGATAGGCTGCGCCATATTGTATAAATCATTATCCCCTCCTTTAAATTTTTCAACATTTGTTTCTTTACCTCAATTTTCTTTTCTATTTGTAGATTGTAAACATTATTCATGTCATATTACATCCATCATCTCTTATCAATATACTTATCTACAGTTTTCTTACTAAAATTTGTTTTGTATATTTTTTTTTTGAACTGAAAAAGTTTGTTTTGTATTATTGCAAAATAAATTTTAGAACGAAGTTGTGTATTAATATATTGGCTAAATAATTATAAAGTTTCTAAGATTTTGCATATTACACTGGTCAGTTCCTGTATTTTAAATATCCAATTTTTGCATCCTCCAATTTTTAAAAATTAAACTGTTTAGTTTTTCTATTAATATTTTCATCCTAAAAATATTAGTCAATTACTTTGATATTGTAAAATAATATATTTATTTTTTCTTTATATATATTTTTCTTTGTTATTTGTTAAGTCATATTTATTTTTAATTTTATTTATATTTCTTATATATAATTTATTTTTATTTTATAAATATTATTAAAAAATAATTTTAAATAATTTAAATAATATCTTTTATTATTTTACAGACAATCTATATATATTATTTATTTTAATTTTATAGGTATTATTATTTAATAATTTTAAATAATACAAATGATATCTTTTATTATTTTGTAGATGATCTATATATAAAATAAAATTAAAAATGAAATAAACTTAATAAATAATAAAGATAAATATATATAAAGGAATACCAAATAAGTTATTTTATAATATCAAAGTAGTTAACTGATGATTTTAGAATGAAAATATTGACAAAAGGAATAAACAATTTAATTTTTAAAAATATAGAAATATAAAAATTAGATACTAAAAATATAATTACTGACTAGTATAATATGCAAAATCACATAGACTTCATAATTATTTAGCCTAATATATTCTAGACAAATAATAGGTGTAGTTTATTCTATATTTATTTAATTATTATTTTTTATTTTTATTCAATTTTATTGCTTGTATATTATTTATTTTTGTATAATTAAAAATTAACTTTGGAAAAAAAAATATTTGCTAATGACATGATTTTTTTTTTAATTCAGTAGTATTAATTATTTATATATATATATATATATGTATGAAGAGAGTGAACAAATTTTTTTTAGCAAAAAAGGAATAGTTAGAGAGTGTTTGAAGAAACAATGGCAGAAGGAGAAGAAGAAAAAGGGAATGGTAAAGGAAGTGAAAATTGGCTAGAAGATCTGCAGCGTACCGTCATTCAATCAAAGGACTCTGCCATTCGTTCTGCTCGTTCCTTTCAACAAAATTCATCTCCCCATCTTCGCTCTTTACAGGTAAATTCTCTTCATTTTATTCATTTTTTAGATTTTCTTTCAATTTCAGCTTCTGGGTATTCCTTTCCTGATCATATCATAGCATAATTTATGTATTATTATGTTCTTTACAGGTAAATTCTCTTCTTTTGATTCATTTATTAGATTTTCTTTCAATTTCAGCTTCCGGGTATCACTTTTTTTTTTAAAAAAATTATATCATAGCATAATTCGTGTCTTTGTAGTTTATTATTATTGTTGTGTTCTAAAATAAACATCACAATTTGACAGGATTATATGCCAAGAGCCACTGCCCAGTTCAAAACTTATGAAGATGCTTTTGTCAACGAAGCTAAAGGTATGCAATTCATTTTATGGATTATTTGTCGGCATTAAAAAGGGTTTTGCTTTTGGAGGTTGGATGTTGGTCCTCCAACTCAATGTATCAGCCCTATTACCAGAGTTATTCAAATGGTGGGAACTGATCCATCATCAACATTTCAAAACCTTCAGCTTGAGATAAATCATACATTTTTGGTGAAATAAAGCCATTTGGAAATTATTATTATTGAAAATGATGATTTTAACCAAAAGTTCAGTGTTTTGCTAAATTCCTTCTTTAGATGAGTTGATGAGTGCAAGGGAACGCCCAGTTGAGACTATTGGGATTGCTGTAACTGCTGGTCTCCTTCTTATGCGAGGTATTAATGAACTCTTGTTTGTGTCAGGTTATAACTAGAGATCTAGATAGGAACTATTTTAAGTCCTAGCCAAATTTAATTTTACGTCATCAGAGTTGTTTGTGTTTAATCATGCTAGTTTTGTTGTTTGTGCATTATAGTTTTTGATTTTCATTAATAATCAGAGTTTGATCTGTGTGAAAAAGGTTTTTCAGATGACTAAAGCAAAATTGCTATTAGCATTGCACTGAATGGGAACTTAACGACGGAGCAATTAGGTGCCTTTGTTTAGAATTGGTCTTTTTCACTAAGACCCCAACTACAGAATGTTTTATGCCATTATTTAACTTATTTAAGGGATGAGGAGATGACTCGAAAAATGGAAGTAGATTCTTACGCTTGAATATTCCTACTTGTACCATAATGATTATAATAATGAATTTTCTTCTGACCTTTTATGTGGGGGAAATACAATAGACTATCTTTCCTTTAATTGAACAAGGGGCTGTGCCACTATCATTGGTCATCTGCATTTCCTTTGTCACTCGTAAGCTTGATTGGATAGTTTAGGGCAATATAATATAATATAAAGTATTTCTTATTGGCACAACAAACTCTCCCAAATATTAGAGGGATGCATTACTTATTGAGCCTTGATTCTTCAACTGGATTAATAGCATATGTTTATTTTGCAGAATATTTGATTCATGTCCTTGCCTACTTTTTTGCAACTAACATGAAATTTCAACTACTTAATCACTTAAAAGAAGATTGATTATAATTTTTTCCTGCTGCATTTAATGTGAACTGAAAACCAGTAGTCTGATATTCAAGGATCTGTTCACAGGCCCAAGAAGGTTTTTGTTTCGTCATACCCTTGGTCGACTTCAAAGCGAGGAGGCAAGTCATCTATTCAGTGTCCATCCTACAGAAGATTACTATCCTATGCATATTTGATTGAGATGTTGTTTGCACATATATGTGCACATGAACTGCCAATTCAACTTCCTTACCACAGAAATCTAAATTCTCTGATCCTAGTTCTTATTTGACATATATCATTTAAGACTGATGCTTGTGTATCTGATATGTGGTCGTCTGTTCTTATATGTTCAGGCAAGATTTCTTAAAGCTGAAAAGAATGTAAAGGAGTTGAACCTCTCTGTAGATTTAATGAAGAAGGAAAGCAGAAAATTACTTGAAAGGGCATCTCTTGCTGAAAAGGATATGAAACATGGCCATAATGAGCTCTTGTAAAGGATTTTGTGTTCTTTTGACTTCTGCTATATGTTGTTTAACGTCTCAGTTTTTTACTCAAGTTATTTATGTAGGGATGCTGGAAGTCACATTCAACAACTTGCTAAATCAGTTTACAAGGTTGAAAATTAAGTAGCAGGTACAGATGATTTTGTCATGTTTCCCTTATTCTTGTTGATAATGCCATGATGGAGTCATAAAAATAAGAGCCTAGATGGATTCTTGTCGCTTTAGTGCTTTTCATTTTCTTAGACGCTTGCACTTATGAAGCCTTTCAACTTCATATTGCTTTTGGATAGAAAATTTAAAAACCAAGAATTTTACTTTGGGATTATAGTTCAAATAATATAAACAAAGATTTGGAATGTAATAAATAATTAAACTGCATCTTTTTATTGGACATTTCGAATTCATTTTAAAGTTTTCCTTTACATTCATGAATCTTATCTCCATGACGACTCAATCCAACAAAAGAATATGAACCTGAATAGAAGTATAATCCAAAGAAAAGTTATCAAATTGAAATATCTTTATTTTGTAAAACTCTGCAGCTTCAGCATGTCATTTTCTTATATTGGTTTATGGTCAGTGATGGAATGTGTTGCATTGGCATTTTCCACTGAGAGGATCATAATAGAAGATAGACAAGGGCTAAGATTCCTGATGACTTGTTATCTATTCACCACCAGTCACCTTGATAGCGCATTTAAAGAAAACATTGAGTTTCAGTTAAAGTTTGCTGCACTCATAAATTTTATGAATTTATCAACAAAGAACCCACAAGCATGGAATAATCTCAAACTAGTTTTGAAAGGAATACTTGCAGTGATAGTCCCTTTTTGTTTTATTTGTGTTAGATTTGATGGATGGGCTACGAGAAATCCCTGGAAGGGAGGCTTTGAAACTTCGAGCTGAGGTAAATGAAACATAGTCTTGTTTTACAATTTTAGATATTCTTGCAATCGATAAGTTTATTAAAAGATGCTGTGACTCTCTTTTGCATTAATTAGGCTGCTTCCATGGCATCAGCTTTGAAGCAGCATAGGACCATACTGGACAAACGGATCATGAAGATTTCTGAACTAGGTGTGCCTGTTTGATAGCACATGATGATCCTAACAGCACCATTTCGACCAACTTTATTTTGTTTATTTCTTGTTTAAATCCATTTCGCTGGTATTCAGTTACCAAAGCAAGTTTGCTATTAGGGAAGATGGAATTTTTCTTTTTGAAGTTGCAATTATATTGGAAATCCTGATCATCATATATTGAAATGGTTAAATTTGTGAAATTCCTTATTTGAGCTAACTGATTAAGGTCTGCTATTAATTTTAGTATTTGAAGGATAGCTCTGTTTCAGTAGGCATTTGGTAGTTGAATCAATCAGGGGGTTTACCTTTCTGCAGGCAACAAGTGTTTGGAACTGCAAAATATTAGATGGGCAATTGAATGGTTTCTGAATTCTATTGGGAACCGTCTCAAGGCCAATCAAAGTATTTTATCATAGCAATGATCAATCAGTTGACAGTTGCTCACTAAGTATGATGGTTGCTGCCTGCAAATAGTTGGCAGTGGTAATTAATCAAAAGTGCTGTCTTTGAAGGCATCAATGTGAAGAGTTAAGAGGGAACTTGATATCCTTGCTTTACTCCACATACCGATTGCTATTAAGACTGCCTGCCAACAAATATCAATCAAATTCATTTTCAAACCTCAAGTAATGCGATGTGGCTTTTTTTTATTTTAAAATTAAGATCTTATTAAGTAAACAGCCATCAGAAAAACAAGCAAAAGAAACTGAAGTCTTTATCTCTTATTAAATCCGAGTCAATAAACTAAATTCTTTATCTCTTAATAAATCCGAGTCAAAAGAAACTAAAGAAAGTAAGATCTATTAAATCCGAGTCAATAGACTCTCCATGTATCCAAACTAAAGTCTTTATCTTTTATTGCTACAGTTAACAGTACAAATATCAAGATCAATAATTAAAATTAAAAAAAAAAAGAGTAAAATTTCAATCACAAAAATTTACATAGGATATAACTATCAAAGTATAATTTAGTGGCCAGAAATTTATATTGCTTCCGCCTAAATTTTTTATTCAAATTTCAAGTGTTCCCTTCTTCATATATAATTAATAATAAATAATAAAAAAAAAGCAATGCAATATGCCATTTAAAACTCCAAATTGGTTATATTATCAAAAATTTCCTTTTGTTTAAAAAAAATAACACTTATTAGCTAATACAAAAGTTATAAAAAGCCATTGACAAATCAAAGGTGTAAACAAATAATTCATTCTTTGTCTCAGAATTCATCATTTCATTTTAATTTCATTGCACCATTGACAACCCTTACAATTATCTACCTAATCAACCAACACTATACAAAGCTGCCCATTTTGATGTGTATGCTTCATTTATTTATTTATATTTTATATTTTTCAATATCCTCTCTGTCTGAATTTTTTTTTTAT
The DNA here is from genome assembly GCA_947685225.1 of Garcia nutans. Lineage (NCBI taxonomy): Eukaryota > Viridiplantae > Streptophyta > Magnoliopsida > Malpighiales > Euphorbiaceae > Garcia > Garcia nutans. The sequence continues at coordinate 33,172,945 of CANTUV010000043.1, forward strand.
CAGAATAGAGATATAATATATTAATGAAAATCCCAGATTACACAAGATTCTCTTCCATAGGAGGGAAACCAGAAAGAGATATGAAAGAAATATATAACATAAATATGCTTTTCAAACAAATACGTATCTCTAGCACCACAAAGGTGGATCAAATTCCAAATGATCCTCAGGCCAGATAAATAAGAGAAAAATCCATGAGAGGACTTCCAGCACAGCAAAAATGAATGAAGACTAAGAACAGAATTGCTTTGATACAAGCCAAAAACTAAAGACGTGGAAAAGAGCCATAGATGACAAACTGATTGAGACTCTAGAAAGAGAGTGAGAATAAGCATCATAAACTTTTCTAAAACGGGGAATCTACTGATACCCAATACAAATACACAGTACCTACCTGTTACTTTAGTCAAAACAGCCATGGGAGTTGTTATACACAACATTATAAAAAGATAAAAAGTGGATCCAAATAGATAGTAACCTTGCACAATGAGTAGGTAAGGATTGCAAAACTTCTTCACAATAAAAAGGAAAAATCACGGGATTGAATGGGAAGTAGCATCGACTTCTTCTTGTTGGTCTTCCCTCTATCCTTCAGCACAGACCAGCACACACCGGCCCTTTGAGGATCACGGCCAAAGTTAGACACAAAAAATCTAGAGCTTTGGAGTGAAATCCTTTTTGGAGCTACTGAATCTGCGAAAAAAACATAGGCCACCATAAAAGTGGCAAGTAATAGGAAGCCATGGAAGGCTAGAACTAGAAAAAAGAATGATTAAATCCATAAAACTTAAAGAAACTAGAAAGCAACTAAATAGAACAAGTAGATCTAGGATTGCCCGACGACAATCCTAAATCTAAATGCTAAAGGACCAAAGAGAAACTTCTCTCAGAGAGCAGAGGACAGAGAAACCAAAGATTTTTTTTTCCCTCTATCTAAAATTGAAAAATACATTTTTTTTTTATTACTGAAAACTTGCTACAATTTCTAGCATAATTCAATATATAATATAGTATTTTCAGCATAGTATAATATTGGCAATGTATTATGTTTAGAAAGATGTAGTAATATATGTTTTTTTTATTTGGTTTGATGGTATGATTTAGTTTAAATAAATAAAATGATCAAATACTTTTCAATCTAATATTTCACAAATATTCATATTTTAAAAAAATTAGGTTGTAAATTAAGTGCATCTTAAAAACTAATAAGATTTTGACAAAGTATATATTTTATTCATAAAAATAATAAAAATAATTAAATTTTATAACAAATTTAAGTGATAACTAATAAAATTTTTACCAAGTATATATTTTATTCATAAAAATAATTAAATTTTAAAACAAATTTAAGTGATTATGCCACTCTAAGAAAATATGAAGTATTAATAAAAATTTGAGTTGGGAAGAAATTAGAATAGGATTACTTATTGTGCTTAGATTTTGGGAAATTGAGATTTAATTAAGGTTATTTTTTACAAAAAAAAAAAGATTGTAAATTAACTGCATCTTAAAGACTAATAAGATTTTTATCAAGTATATATTTTATTCATAAAAATAATAAAAATAATTAAATTTTATAATAAATTTAAGTAATAACTAATAAAATTTTTACCAAGTATATATTTTATTCATAAAAATAATTAAATTTTATAACAAATTTAAGTGGTTATGCCACTCTAAGAAAATATGAAGTATTAATAAAATTTGAGTTGGGAAGAAATTAGAATAGGATTACTAATTGTGCTTAGTTTTTGGGAAATTGAGATTTAATTAAGGTTATTTTTCACATAAAAAATTGAAACATCCCAATGCTCTAGATTGGTGGTTTACTAAAATTGACATAAATTTTTATTCTTACACTATGAGAATAATTAATGAATCTTGAAAAAAGAGTGAAAATATTCCAAAACACTTAACCATATTGTACTAATTCATAAAAAATCTCATTCAAAATGCTTCTAAACACACTGTAAAATTAAGAAAAATTAATTATTTTTATTTAAAAAAATAATTTATAGTTATTTTTTGCTACCTTATTTTAATATATTTAATAAAAATATATTAAATATAAATATATTAAAATTAAAAAAAGGATGTGTGTTTCTTAATTAACTAATTTATTAAAATGTATGAGTATTTATTAATTTATTTTTTAATTGCAAGCATGAAACCCTAAAATCTAACATAAATCTATTTGGTAACATTAGGGGTGTTATCGGGTCGAACTGAACTGGATTTTACCTCAATCCGTTGCCCAGTCCAAAAAATATTCGGGCTGTATTTTGCAGCATATGGCCCAGCCCAATTTTGAATCAGGTCGGGATATTTCGAGCCTGACCGGGCTCAGGCGGGGTCGGACTAGCCCAATAATTTTTTATTAAATATAATATAATATATTTAAAAAAATTATATATAATACATATATATGCATAAAAATACAAGAAGAAAGTTGGCAGTAATTTTTCTTATATTGCACGCCTTATGTATATATACATATGTATAAAAGAGAGACAACACTACTGTCTTCTATATATATATATATATATATATATAAAAGAGACACTAGAGAGACAATAGTGTTGTCTTCTCTTTCTTTTAGATGTCTTTTATATATATATATATATATATATATATATATATAAAAGAGAGACAAAAATGTTGTCTTCTCTTTCTTTCAACTGTCTTCGGGGGCAAAGGTAGGGGGATTCTCGGGAGCAATGGACCCCCCCCCCCCCCCCCCCCCCCCCCTTTCCTCCCTCTTGTTATATATATATATTTGAATAATATACATATATATATATAAATTATTATATATAAATATATGTAATTATAATTATGTAAATTATATATTTATATATAAATTATAAATATATATATAATTATGATTATAATTATAATTATATATATTATATATTTATATATATATTATTATATAATTATATATAAATGTATATAATTATAAATATATATAATTAAAATTATATATTTTTATATATTTTAATTATTATATAATTATAATTATATAAATTATATATTTATATATATAAATTATTAGATTTTTTATATGTAAATATATATAATTATATATATATTATTGTCTTTTTGTATTATGTATGTTTCTTTTTTTAATTAGTGGATATTTAGAATTTTATGATTAGGTATTTAGATTAATACTAAAATTTTGTAATTTGATTATGAATTGAGTAAAACTAATATTCTCATTTAAAATAGTAATTTTAAAATTTTAATTTAATAAAATTATTTAAATAAATTAATAGATTTAAGAATTAAAATAAAAAGATATGTAAAAAATTTAATAAATAATATAAAATAATAAAAATATAAATTTTACTACAATATTAAATATTCAATTTTTATCTTTCATTTGTTTATATTTTTTTTTTGCTAAAAAATTTTGCCCCTCCTTTATTCAAGCCTTGATTCTGTCGCTGGCTCTTATATATATATATACACACACACACACATACAACACTGTTGTCTCTCTGGTGTCTCTTATAAGGCGTGCAAGAGAAAGGACAACATTGTTATCTCTCTGGTGTCTCTCTCTCTCTTCTTTTGCACGCATTATATATATATAAGGCGTGCAAGAGAAGAGCGCGAGATACATGCGTGTTTTCTTGTCTCACGCCTCTCGCCTCTTCTCTTGCACGCCTTATATATATATATTATCAACAAAAATTAATATTTAAAAGATTTATCCTAAGCAATAATCAATCAGGCATAAACTCAATTCTTAGATCTAAACAAAAATAAATTTAAATATAAAGAAAGTAGAAGATACAGAAATAAATACTTTATTAATATTTAAAAATATATAAAACATAAATACAGAAGTATTGGTGCTTGAAATTGTTACACCCAATTGCAGATAGAAATACTGTCCATTAGGATTCAACTCCTAAATTTATATCTGGTTTTTATCCGATATACCAATAGATCCAATATTTATATGGAAATATAAACAATATAAACTTTAAAATAAATTTCTGATGTACCAGATCAGAACAAGCTGCAGGTACAAAACATACTTATACAAAAATAAACTTTAAAATTTATAAACTTTAAAATATAAATTATAACTTACAGGAGAAATATACAACAGTTGGGATACAAATATGGAAAAAGATCTTTAAGCGAAAGAAAAGAAAATGAGATAAAGTAAGTCTTGAAGTTCTTCAGAGCTCCTGAGAGTGAGAGGATTCTAAAGATTGCATCAAGCTTCAGAAATGGCTCCTTAAATGGATAGAAGGTTTTTGCTTTACTATGTTCTTATCACATGCTTGGTATTGTGGATGAATAGTAAGATATCGTTACTATTTATTTTTACTATACATTCACGCATTTTTTTTACTGTAGATGAATAGTACCTTGTCGAGGATACTATTTGTGTGTACTGTGGAGAACTGTTCTTTTGACTTTACTGTTCGTTTTCTCTGGTGAATACTGTAGATGAACAGTATTTTGTTAGTGGGGACTGATTTTATTGACTTTAGTGTGAATGAATAAGATTCCTTCTGTCTTTAATCCTCTGATGAATCAAAATCAGAGTCGAATTTATTTTTTTCTGTTTCTTTTTTTATTTTTCTTTTATTTTTCTTTTTTTTTATTTTTTATTTTTTGCTTTTAATCTTTATTGGGGACAAGGCCCCATAATAATCATCTTCGTTGCTGGGACAATAATTTGAGTCAGAAAATGTCTCAGTGGAGGATGATGTCATGGATGATGATGAGGAGGAATTAAAAGATGAAGGAGACTTCTTTCTTCTGGAATGGACTTTAGATGATCTCTTAGATTTGGTTTTATTCGAAGATCAGCAGAACTGGTCTTAAGAGACTTTATGGGCTCAAAGGTTAAAGAAAGATATTCCACCATCTATTGCATAAGGGCTTTATAGTTTTCAGGAGTCTTTACAACTATAAGAAGGGCTATATTCTAGGCTCTTTGGGCTCCAAAAAAAAAATAGATAGCTTTGGATAAAAGTCACCATAGTTTCTCTTGAGAAGCCACTGCTTTACAATGTGTTCAAAGGTAGAGTTGCGAAAGGCACTCCACCATTTGATTTTAGTTTTCCTCAATATTACAGGTATATTAGAATCAGGTTGTATTCCAATATCAAAATACTACTGATATACCCAAGAAATATTGAAGGCCATTGAAAAGAGAAAAAAAGAAAGAAATTTCTTCTCAAATGGGCTTGGATTAAAATAGGCTTTAAATTATTGAAAGGCAAATAGCATATCTTGTGGTAATATTCGATCTTCACTACCATAATAATACCACCAGTGAACAAATCACATGAAAAGTTTGTTAAACTTTATATTGGAATCAAAATATATTAGCCAGAAATGGGTTTGGCCAGGGTTTTGAAAAAATAAGGTTTTAGTCTAAGCTTCAATATAATCTCAATAATTATAAGACAGATAATAAGAAGTTTTAGGAAGGGCTTTAAATTGCACAGAAATGTGCTAAGATCTTCGTCATTCAGAGGAATGAAAAATTTTCTTTATTTTAAAGGAGAAATAGGGAATGACATCCTTTTTTCTTTTGATTATAATTGTGCTTCAAAAATATAGACTCAGAATCAACAAGAATATTTAAAAAATATTTCTGAGGTTTAGATAAATCATTTACTTTAAAAAACCATTCTTTAGAAAATACAGATTCAACTATTTTTTATAGATTCTGCTGAGTAGATCTATATTCAATAATTAATTCTATACTAAAATAAGCTTTAGTAAATCATTCTGTTTTAGAATATTTTGAAGAAAAATTTGATGAAACAATTTGAGTTGAAGGGTTTGAAACATCCAACTCAACTTTAGAAATATTTTGAGATAGGGTTTTAGGAGTTGAAGATTCTCCTATCTCAATTTGCTGCTTTAAATAAGGGATTGAAGCATTCTCATCTAGAACCCTTGGAGGAGGATCGTGTCCCATCTTTAGTAGAGCTTTAACCACTTTTGGAGATTGGGCCAGCCGGAAGACCCATTTTTCCATTTGGGCTTTGACCCAAGGCTTAGAGGGTTTAGAAATGACTTTAGTAATATTATCTGAGTGATCAGATAAGGCTTTAGGAGAGTCTGACTTTAGGGTTTCTTTATCTTTATTTTTTTATTTTTCTTTCCCATTTTATCTGAAAAGAAATCCACGGGTTAGAAAGTTTAGTAAACTATTATTTACTCCCTTTATAAATTCAATATTAAAATAAAAAAATACTTAATATAGTTTGTCATCTAGCAAATATTTGCCTTGAAGCAAGGTTTTTAACATCTTTTTGTAAAACTTTTTTAGCACTTTTACAATCAATACGAAGTAAAATCTTTTGATTTAACAAGTTAGATTGAAACTTTGATATACATCAAACAATACTCAAAAAATTTTTTAATAGTAGAATAATTTAATTGGGTTGAACTCTTATGTCCTGAATAGAATTGGACTATGGTTTCATTTTCATCTTTAATCTGCTTTAAAATTTCACCAAATTTTATATCTGAAGCATCAGTCTCAACTATCTTAGAAACCAATGGGTCAGCTATATGGACACAATGAATAATTTTTACTGAGATTTTTATCTGTTTTTACTATACTAGTGTGGAAATCAGTCTATGGGCCTGGATTCTTCTTTAAACTATTATACAATGATTTTATAGTCCTATTTAGATTGGAATAAAATTCTAAAACATAATTTAGATATCCAAAAAACCTTTGTAATTGGGCTTTATTAAAGATTTGTTTAGAAAACTTATCACCAAAGGCTAAGTTTCTTTCTATAGGTTCTAAAACTCTCTGTTCTATATAGTGTCCTAAGAATCTAATCATAGTTTAAAACAAAGATATTTTAGTTTTACTTAAAACTAATATATTTTGTTTTACTATCATAAAAAATATTTTTAAATGTTTAAAATGCTCATATATAGTTGTAGAATATATTAATACATAATCTATATAAACTATACAAAATTTAGCATATGGATTAAATATATCATTCATTACTTTCTGAAATTCTGAAGGTGCATTCTTTAAATCAAAAGGTATAACATTCCATTCATACTGTCCAAATAGAATAGTGAATGCAGTCTTATATCTATCTTTAGGATTAATCTGGATTTGCCAAAATTCTGATTTCATATCAAATTTACTAAAAATATTAGTTTTATATAATCTTCCTAATAGATCTTTTTTTATTCAGAATAGGATATCTAATCCATTTTAAGGCTTTATTTAATGGTTTATAGTTTATTACTGATCTAGGTACTCCTCTTTCTATTTCAGAGGCCTTGTTAACATAAAATGTAGCACAAGACTATGAATTTTTAGATTTTGTAATTAACTTTTTATTTTCTGAGTTATTTATCTCTTTTTTTACAAAACTCAATTATATCATGTGCCATTTGAATTGATCGGGCTTTAATTGTAATAAACTTTTCATCAAAGCCTACTTCATATGATAGATCAACCACTTGCTGCTTCTTATTCTAAAATGCATTTGGAATATCAGCATATAAATCGTTTTCAATTTGAATCTTTAATTGATTAATTTTATCCTGTAAAAATTTATTATTTAATTATTTAATTATTTTTTTATAAATGATAATTATTCTTTAAATTATAAAGCTGTTCAGACTTTACTTTTTTTTATTTTATTTATTTGTAATTCATAAATCGAATGAGCTTTAAGTAAATTTAAATTTTTCTTTTTATGTTTCTATATAAATGAGAAAATAATCTTTTGATTTTTTACTTCAAAACTTATATTATCATCTTTTACAGAATATGGTGTAATTAAGTTCATAAAAGGTGTTCTTAAAATTACCATATGATGAATATTAGTCAAAATAAATATATTCTTTATCTCTAAACCTTTATCAATTATTGAGACTTCTACTTTATTAAAAATATTTAATTTAGATTTATTTGTAGCTGATAAATTTTTATTTATTTTATGCCAAAACTTTTTAGTAGCTAGACTAGGTTTAATAGAATTTAAATCAATTTCTATATCAAATAATGTTATAGTTTCTATATTATAATTATTTAAAAATTTTAAGTTTACTTTTATTAAATATTTTCTTGATGTAATTTCATGTAGCATAAAAATTATATTATCAGGGATCTTTACTTATTAAACTAATATTATTAGTTTCTTCTTTATCTTCTTCTTCCTCCTCATGTAGAATTTAATAAAGACTTTATTATTTGAGAATTATTTTTTTGTTTAATTTTTAATTTTTTTAATTCTATTTTTATTCTTTAATTTTCTTTTGTAAATCACTTATAGTTGGTTTATTCTTGATTGTTTTATTTTTATTTAAAATTATAGTTAAATCATATGTTTGTTTACTAGTACTAGGTAATATTGATTTTTTAGGCTTATCACTAAAGTCCTCTAATATTTTAGTTAAGAATTTTTCTTGAATTTTTGAATCATTTATATGTTTTATTGCTTTCAATATATATTCTTGTTTTTTAGTTAAAACATTTATTCATTTACTACTAGTTTCAGAACTAGTTTATGAACTTATATCTTCTATTTGATTTATTTCTTCAAAATCTGAATAACTTTCAGAGTTTGAATAATCTAAATATAATTCATGGATTTTATTTAATACAGATTATTCTAAATTTAATTCTTGTAATTTTTTTTATCAAATGTACAGAATTTAGATGTATGTTCTTTTCTACCGTAATTATAATATGTTAAATCTTTATATGATCTATATTTTTCTTTTCTTTTAAAAGGCTTATTACTAGATTTTCGAGATTTATAAGGTTTTTATTTTTTATAATAATCTTCTTTATTATATTTTTTTTATAATTCTTATTATTTTTATATGACTTTTTATATTTTGTAGAATATTGACCATTACAGTCCTTATAATTTTGAGTTATACTATAATCAAATTATTTACAAAATGAGTCTAACTCTTGTTTAGTTTTTCTCATCTCACACTTTAATGATTTTTGAAGTTTTATATCTTGATAGAGCTGTAATCCTTCCTTTTAAACTATACTAACCAATTGACCATAAGTCAAATTGTCATAAGGATTAGGATTTTCATATTCCTGTTTTATATGATTTCTAACTTTCTCTTCTAGGAAAAAGGACAATCCTATTAAGAATTTTTCCTTTCAAAAAGTCTGGTTGAAATATTCTCTAAGCATAATCCTAGTTAGAAAAGTTATTTTATAAAACTGAAAATTACTAAATTTTTTACACGTAAGGTTACTTAGTAATTCATCATTTTTATCCTTTAAGTGAGTAGGATCTCCTATAAAGTGAAGTGATATAATCAGAATTAGTGTTGCCACTGCATCTTGAATAGTATCATCATATTCATTTAATACAGGTGATCCATCTTCATAAGTCTTCATAGCATTTAATATTTTTAAATATTGTTCATCAGTGAGATGATTATTCTATCAACCTTTTAATTGGCTTATGAAGCCAGCTATAATTAATTATGTTATAGTTCTATCTAATGTATCTATTTGGGTTCTATAAGTATTGACATCTATTATCATCTGCTGTAGAAGACTCAAAATATTATATTCTGAGAGGCTATTAATGTTCCATTCATATACTGAGCAAACATTATATTTATATTGTGATAATGTATTAGGTCTATCTATAATTTCTAAGTCTGGAGCAGATATTCTAAGTACTATAGATTAATTATGTGTTATACAACTTATTTGTGGATCTATGTCTTTACTGAAAGATTTAAGATCTTCAGTCTCTGGTTGAGAATCTTCAACTGATTCTGAATCTTGGTCTTGTGTTACTATACTAATAGTTTTAGAGACTTTAGATTGAGGTGTCTCTTGTACTACCTGTTTAAATCTAGATGTAGAATCGATTTTACTTAATTGGTCTCTAATTGCTTTTATAAAATCAGAATCTTTAGATTTAACTTCTTTTTGTCATGTTTTTGAAATCTCAAAAGGTTTAAAAATACGATTCTTTAATTTTTTATCTGGGATAGGTTTTTCAATTGTAGTTATTATTTCTTTATCTTTAATAGAATTTTTTATTCTATTTAAATGTTGTCATACACTTAATAAATGTGCATTACTAAAGTTATTTTGTTCTAATATCTTTTTATGTGGATCATTTTCTATAACAGTTTTAAATTGTGCAATTTAAATTTCTCTATCACCATACAAAAATATATTTGAGGCTTTAGGTGAATGTTCACTTTGTATAATTTTATCATTTACTTTCCATTCTGCCTCTTTTTTCCTAACTGTTATAGGATTTATTAATTTTTCTGTTTTAAGTTTTCCTTTATAAATTTTTTCTAACCAATAAAAGAATTTCATATTAATTTCATATTGTTTTTACAAAATTAATGTATTCATTCTTTACAGATTCAAAGTCTTTTACCTTATTCATTACTTCTTTCAATTTATCTGCATTTTCACTGAAGCTAATTTTTTATCTAGTTTATCTTTATTAAATATAAATGCTTTACTAATTACATTTAGTTCTCTGTCTATGCTTTCTATATTATTATGGAGAAGGAGATTGTTCTCTATCCTGATGTTGATTAAAATTATGGTTTGGTTCCAATGGGTTCATGGTTCTTGTTGGATTATAAAAAAGATGTGGTACAGTTATACTGTAATCTACATCTTTTAATTTACTACTGATTTCAAGTATATCTGATGTAGAATACCTATGTTTTATTACTGTTTGCAAAACAGATTTTGGTTTATTTTCTTTATATGAGACATATATTATAGAAGGTAATTGTGAAACTCTACCTATATCTACCGTCGAAATAGAAGAGGAAGAGTTAGAATACCTACTGCTAATACTATGTCTATTAAATTTTAATTTAACTTTACCATCTTCATACTGTTCAATTTTACTGAGTTCTATATCGGGCTTTACTATTTTCTTTAGTTCTGGAGGAGGAACAACATCTTCTATGATCCACTCATCAGAAAGACTAATATCTTTCCACTGAATAGTTCTAGGGATTACTGTATGGGTTTTACTTAAGTTTGTTTGAAGAAATTTAGTTTCTCTTAATTTAGGTTTCGTTATATATTTTGTTGCAAAGGCAGATACCATAGCTTTTTACTTTATTTTATATATTAATACTACTGGAATAGATCCTTCGATCATTTTATAATTATGAGTTTTAATTTCTAATATTACACTCTTTAATATGTTTGGATCATTTAAGGATATAGTTATATAAGAAAAATAGTCAAATGAAATGGATTCACTCCTCAGACTGATTTTTACAGTTTCTAATAGTGAATCATTAAAATTTACAAACCTAACATCCCTAACTACTGCTAAGATACTAGTATTTAAACTTTCTCTGGCTAAATGTTTTTATTCCTATATGTATAAGTTATATATGTATATATTTATATTTTTTACATTTATAGTGCTTTATGAATTCTGCAGATAATAAAGTTATCTTTTCAAAGGGTTTACTTGATTGTACATTTCTTTTTTCAACTTTAATTATGTAATCATTTTTAAATATATTTAATTTAGAAATTTTAGAAATTTGTTTTTTATCTATGTTAGGTATTACCCAATTATCAATTGCTTTTTTAAAATATTCTAATATTACTTCATTTCTGTTTACAATTCTTTTACTTTCTGATGACTCAGAGTCATCAAATCTAGTTGTACTAGTAGATTTACATAAAAATAGCTTCATCTTTAAATGTTTGAAAAATAAATTTTAAAGTGTGTTCATGTTATTTTCAGATGCGACCACTGACTTACTTGCCCTAAATGCTTAACCATCGGCTAAAATAAGTCTTATTGCATATCCAAATTCTAGTCAATACTATATATTTTTAAATCTACAAATTAAATATTTAATTATGAAATTAGTTTTATATCTATCTACTACCACCCCTAAAAGAGAATGACTATAATATCAACAAAAATATAAGGCGTGCAAGAGAAGAGGCGAGAGGCGTGAGACAAAAAATACGCATGTAAGTCTCTTGCACTGTCTCTTATATACATAAATAAAAGAAAATGCACATATAAACAAAGAGAAGACAGCACTAAGAAAGCTGCTGCACTATATATTATATAATATAAATTATATATTATATAATATATATCATTTAATATTAACGTTATTAAACATATATGATAAAAATTATATATTATAAAAATTAGACCGGATTGGATTAGTCCAAAATTTTTTTTTCGAACTCAAAACTCGATTCGAGTTTTAATAGGATTATAATTTTAAGCTTGAAGCCGGGTTTAAATAATTATTCAGACTGACCCAATTCGATCGGATTGAATTGGGCCGTGCCGAATTGTTCCAGCCACGGGCTCTTTTAACACCCCCTATGCAACATACATAGGAGCAAGATCATCAAATAATCTCCGCAGCGAGAGGCGGTAGAGAGCTAAACAAGACACTAAGACGAGGAAGACAGAAATATGTGGAAGCGCGTAACTTCACTTTCTCCATTAATCTTCTGTCTGAAACCAACCATCCTTAACCAGGTTAATTCATTGATCAGAATTCTCTCTTTATGGTCTTAGGTTGATCATTGTGCAATGAGACAATAAATTGATTAAAATGAAATGATCAACAGTATAATCTCACAATAATTTCTCTGAGACAAATGATTGAATTATTTGATTTGTCAATGACTGATCATCTTTCCAGCTACTCTTTTGTATTGGCAACAATTTTCTCCCTAATTATCCTTTACTTTTGTGCAGGTAAATTATGGTACTTCGCTTAAAGAGAAAACCCCATTTATAACTTTTGTATTAGGTATTAATTGTGCTTTTATAATATCTATTTCTATTTCTATTTTTATTTATTTTTTTGAATGGAAAATTTTGGTACAGAGCCTGCAATATGCTACCAATCTACCTTATTACTTGTTGCATGCTAGTAAGTCCGAAAATGAATTTGATTGATATTGGGTCTTTTGTTGGCAGACACACTGTTAGTAGTTGTCAGTATATCAAGTAAAGTAAAGAAGTCAAGTTCTTTCTCGCTTTTGTCTTTCTTTTTCTATTTTCAAGATTGGGACAGCTTTATGGGTATTTCATGTTCTGTGGAAGTAGTTTAGTAACTGATACTTCAAACTGAACTTTGCATATTGATGCCGTGAAAAAGCCCTTGCGTGTTTACTACTTGTTATGGAGTTGTACATATTGAGATTTTACCCTTTTTTTTAAATGGTTATGTATGATCTGAATTAGTTCCTTTTCAGGTGGCCCTGGCAATGGAAAAGGTACACAATGTATAAAAATAGCAGAGACTTTTGGATTTACACATCTGAGTGCCGGGGATTTGTTAAGGGGAGAAATACTTTCTAGCAGTGAAGATGGGTAATAGTGCCTTACTCTTTTGGTCAGAATCTTTTTAAACGAATGTCTTTTAATTCTATGCATGTCTTTTGACAATGGAACTAAAATTTCAGTACCATGATTCTGGATACAATTAAAGAAGGCAAATTGTTCCATCACAAGCGGCTGTCAAGCTAATTGAAAAGGCAATGGAATCAAGTGCCAACTATAAATTTCTTTTTGATGGTTTCCCACGAAATGAGGAGAACCGCATAGCATTTGAACGCATAGTGAGTTTCTCTTTTAAGTTATACTCGGCATAAATTTTCCCAGTCTTATGTTCACATTGATTTCAGAAAACATCTCGCTAGATCCTTCTTAATCTTGAGTGTGTTCTCAGGTTCGTCCGTCATGTTAAAAACACTGTGATAGAATGTAATATTCTGGTGATTAATGCAATATTTAGATGAATGAAAGAGGAAACCAAACAAACTAGATGAGTAGGTGACGTGAAGCAGTAACAGGTTACTGGGGTCAAGCCAAATGATTTTATGCTGCTTGTAGAGCCTATTAAATTCGTTTTTTTAAAATGCAGATTGGAGCAGAACCCAACCTTGTGCTTTATTTTGATTGTCCAGAAGAGGAGATGGTTTAGCACATGAGGTGATTTTGTTTATAATTTTCCTTATAGGCAAATTATGTGAAAGTGAACTTTAATTCGAAGCGTGAAGTTACTTTGTTGTAGGGTCAGGTTGATGATAACAACGATACAGTGAAGACCCGTCTTAAAGTATTTTCAGCATTTAATCTTCCTGTTATTGGCTACTATTCCAAGAAAGGAAAACTGTATACAGTATGTATATGCTTAATGAATTTGTGGTTTGAAACCTAAATTTATTAGTTATCTTATGAATATGTCTTTTGTGTCCACTGATATGAGGCCATTATGTGCAGATTAGCGCTGTGGGGACAGTAGATGAGATTTTTGAGCAAGTTTGCCCTGTTTTTGCTGCGTGTGAGGTATGCTTTTTTCTCAATTTTTTCTACTTGACAATGCAGCAATTTCACTGTGTTGATCATCACATAGGCATTGGCCTTCTTGATGTTGACAGAATCATAGGTTTATCCTCATAACTGGCACATGCACAAGAAGTACTACTTCTCTCTCTGTGTTACTCTTAATAACAGTTGGATGACAATGTTATTCTATTGATATATCATGCTCTTAATTCGATAACTGATTCTGTTCAAATTTCATCGGATCCGTAAATCTAAAGCTATTTATGCATGCACAAATTTGTTTTAGCACTTCTCAAGGGCAATGACTAATCTAATCTTGTTCTGCTGCAGGCACTGAAATGAAATATAATTTTGATAAAGGACCAACATTATAAAATCCATGGCATTTAGTTGGAGTTATTTGAGCTTTTCTGGGCCACGACGACTGGAGGCTGTTTGAAAGCCATTAGTTACTGGATGGTGATGGAGTAAAATTATAAGTTCAAGATAGCAAATTAGTTAAAATAATTGATTGTTTGCTTTTCTGTGCCTCCCATAATTGATATTACGCCACCAGATAGCAAATTAGTTAAACAATCGATTGTTTGCTTTGCAACTTCACCAGCTAATATCCACCACCTTTTGCGTAAAAACATGGGCATTTCATGGAAATCGCTGAGGCTTTGTGAATCTTGCGGGCATATAGATGAAGCTCACTTGTTCTTTGATCAAATGTCTAAGAGAGATGAGACGGCTTTTGCTTGGAAATCGCTTATTGCTGGATATGCTGAACTGCGTCTATATGAAGATGCCATCGCTCTTTACTTTCGGTTGGATGAAGAAGGTGTTGAAAGTGACCGGTTCATGTTTCCTCTTGTGTTGACAGCTTGTTGGGGACTTGGTTTAATTCAAGTTGGGGAGGCCGTACATAGGGATTTAATCCGAATGAGATCCGCAAATGAATTGTTTGTTCTAAATGCTCTTGTTGATATGTACGCAAAAGTTCGCGATATTGTTAAAGCTCAAAGGAAATTTGTTAAATTCGTTTGCAAGTAGAATTGCAAGTCTTTGCATTTGTAGGTTAAATACAAGACTTTTTTTTGCCTTTTTTTATTATTAACATCCATATTTAAATAATGAGCTACGCATTAAAGATAATTACCCCTTTTTTCATGTGCCCCCGCGCATCTATCCCAAGATTCCAATTCAAGACCTCTTCAAAGATACTAGAAATCCTTAGGGATTTCACAAACTACTAATAAAAATAAATCTCTCTTTTTTTTAAATACTACAAATAAATCTCTTTTTTAAAAAATACAAGAAAAAAATATTTATATTTTTATAAAAATTTAAGTTAAATTTTTAAAAATATTTTACTCATTAAAATAAGATTTTTTTAAAAAAATACATCTTGTCTCATTTCAAAAAATATTTTACTATAATTTTTATTTTTTTTTTCAAATTTTACTATTAAAATAAATATATTTTAATAAAATAATAAAAATTAATATTTTAAAATATATTTTCAACCAATAAAAATTATTAATTTTTCATAAACAAAAATTTTAATTTTGATTATAAATAACACCAAAAAAATTTAAAATATAATAATAAAAATTATTAAATTTATTTTTATACAAATTTTATATATTATAAAGATAAAAAAAGATTTATTAATTTTGTTACGTGAATGTTATGAGTATGTTATAGATGTTGTAAATATTATATAGATGTTATATTTATGTTATATATCTATTGTATATATTATTTATATATTGAGTATGTACTGTTTGGATATTGTGTGTATATAATATTAAATATTAAATAATTTATGTTAATATTGTGTGGATGATATGTATATGTTTGATATATGTATGCATTATGTTACTATTTATTTTGTGTGTTTTTATATATATTATGCATAGGTTTGACTTTCTGTTGATAATCTGAGAATAAAAAAAATATTTATGAATAAAAAACATAAAAAAATTACAAATTAACAAAAACAGAAAAAAAAGTCATCGCTGTTTTTAGTAAAAATGAAAAAAAAAAAAAGCGAAAACAGTAAGAATGAAAAAAAAAAAAAAATTGGTGGCCGGTAAATTTGAAAACTAAAACGCCAAATTCATATTCGGGGTCTCAAGCTCCAGCCTCATCGACAAAGCACCATTACTGTCTTAGCCAAGATTGGTCTAGTGGCCTATGAACTGGAACTCTCTGTTTCTTCAGCGATACACCCAGTATTTCATGTTTCCTTGCTGAAACATTGTGTAGGGAATAAAATTCAAGTATCCACATAACTGCCTCAAGTAACTAAGCAAGGGGAATTTAAGATTGAACCTTTAGCTATACTAGACTCGAGTAATTACAAGAAAGAAGCAGCAGGTCAAGCAACTTCTTATTCACAGGGTTAATCTGCCAGTGGAAGAAGCCACTTGGGAAGATGTCACCTTCATTCGCTCCCAACTTCCAGACTTCTTCTATAAGGACATGTTTTTTATGTAGTGGATAATGTCAGGACCCAAATAGTAAAGGGAGTTGTGAAAGCTGGGGTATTGGGGTCTTATCTGCTGGGCCTGACTTAGTTACAATAGCTGCAACAACTGAAGTTCAAAATACAATCCTTTCAACTGATTTAGATGGAGGGAAAGAGGCTAATTCAGATGATGGGAAGAATGCTGATCACATGACAGGAGTTGAAGGAAATAAAGTTTGTCAGCTAATTGTAGGAATGTGCATTGTAATAAGAGAAATTGGATCTCGTGCAATAGATCTATTAACAGAAAAGTATACAAAGAAATCAACACATAATGATTGAATAATCATTGAGAAATAAAACAATTTGACTCTCTCTCTCTCTCTAATTCTTCTCCTCCTTCTCCCTTCTTCTTCCTACCTGATTGTTGTGCACCATTATCACCAAAGCTTCTACTAAAACTCTGACATCTCAGCCGAGCCAGAAAGGCCAGATGACCCAAGTCCCTAACACACCGTGCCTATTTAAAGTTGAGATTGAATGTTTAACCATGATAGCTCATAAACTTGAGTGACCTCCTCTTAACTTTTTAGACTAGCATGATATGGTCATTTCTAATTTTCCAAATTCACTGTCATCTAATTCTCTGTCATCCATCTCGTTAATCCTCCTACATAAGAGGTCTCGTAGATGAGGATTGCACAAAATAAATAAATAAATCTCATCATGCATCGATCAAACATATATTTTATCTACTACCAGTTGGGGTACAATCACAGCTAGAGAAAAAACAGGACTGAGAACACTTTTTTAATCTCTACTTGGTTAAATCAGTCTGCCGAAGCTGCAGGTCCAGTTTTACAGACCACCAAATATGATTAGCAGGACTCGCGTCAACAAAATGAAGAATCTTGGAACTCTACTCACAACTTGATCCTTTTTACAAAGTAAATCACTTTTATCATATAATCAACTTTTTAAACATGCAGTGATTTACCATATAATCAACTTTTTAAACATGTATCATGCCTATTTTCTCATTTGTGTGAATAGTTTAGGAGGTTTTCCAGTTCCCCCCGCATTGCTACTGAAAGCTGAGAAACCATCAGTTCCTTGTTGGTTGGCTCCTGTATTACTACCCAAAGTTGAGAAACCAACTCCCGGCTGGCTATTGAAAGCTCCAAATCCACCACCTGGACAAATTTGCATAAAAATCCGCAACGACCTGGACAAGCATTTTAAAAAAATAACAGAGAAAAAAGTAGTCAAAATAACATTGCCTGCTGCAGCAAATCCACCACCACCAGCAGCTCCAGCAAAACCACCACTGCTAGAGGCAGCAGCTGCAAACCCACCAGTTGGAGCCAAGCCACCAAATCCTCCACCCGTACCTGAAGCCACACCGGTAAATCCACCAGCACCTGAAGCCACACTGGCAAAACCACCAGCACCTGAAGCCACACCGGTAAATCCACCAGCACCTGAAGCCAAACCAGCAAAGCCACCAGCAGCAAACCCACCACTGGTTGCAGCACTTGAAAAGCCACCCATTGAGCTAGTACTAGTGAAGCCACCATTACCAGGTAAACTGGCGCCAAATTGCCTTGACTTCCCAAAAGAACCAAGAACTGAACCCAGTGCTTGTTGTCCTGCACCAATCTGTGCAGGCTGGCCAAAACCACTTGGTGCAGGAGCTTGAGCAATTGCTTCAGCAGCAAAACCACCAGAGAGTGCACCCATATTTGCTGGAGGAGATGGTTGGGGTGGCTGTGGAGAAAAGCTAAATGACACAGGTCGAAAGAATTCCCCAGTAGGTAGAGTCATTGTGAATGAAGAACTCGCTTGAGTTGTTCCTATATTACCAAATGAACCACCGAATGGATTTGATCTAGGAGCCGTCGAGCTGGGGGTTGAGCCAAGACCAAAACCCCCAAGGTTCCCCAGACTAACTTCATTTGTACAGCTAGTCTCAGGAGCCTCCTCCTCCATTTCATCCTCTTCATTAACATCCAAATTTGCATTCTTTCCACTTGTGGCACTATCAGAAGTTAGTTGTGCCCCAAACTGTACCTGTCCATTAGATGGCTGTTTAGGCTGAACATTCAAAGCTATAATGGATGAAGCACTCACCATATTGTTCAAACTGGACTGACTTCCAGATACCAACGGAGTTGAAATTTCAGTTATAGGGGCTGATACTGGAGGTTCAATCTGCGAACTAATTGCGGGAGGTTCCAACTGTGGGTGTAATGGTGGAGCTGTTTTACCAATATCCACATCTGTTCTTGCGCTAAGTTTGTCTAAAGAAGGCTGTAGCTGTGTTTTAGGAAGCTCAGATGTCAAAGAACAAGTTTGATCAGCAGAAGGTGAAGCTTTGATTGCAAGGGGTTGAGGCCCAGGTTTGGAAAATTCTGATGTTGAAGGTGGAGGAGTTGCACTAACAGAACATGTTGTGCAACTGGTAGACAGTTGAACCTCTGTTTTAAGAGACTCTGATGTTGAAAGTGAATGAGTTGGAGTTACAGGAGGCAGCACTTTTCTCGTAGCAGATTGAAGCTCTGTTGTATATGACTCTGAAACCGGGGGTGAAGAGTTCAAGGGGGACAATGACTTGGCAGGCTGAAGAGAGGAGGAACTAGAAGAAAAAACAGAAGAAACTGATGATGAAGATATTAAAGAAACTGTTTGACTAGCATCAACGTTGCCCTTGGAGCTAATAAAAGGCATGCTGAATGCAGTCGTCGCTGACAAGTGCTTAATGATGAGTTGATCATTGGAGATGAAACTGAAAGTGGCATTGATGAAACTGAAAGAGACATTGAGAATGCCTGTGGTAATGATGCTTTTTCACTAGGCTGGCTTCTGTTAGTTGCAACATTTTAACTGTGGAACTTTTCCAGGATGAGAGGGAACTGCTGCAGTGTTTCGAAGAGAAAATGAAGAGTCAAAAACTTTTGCACTTGTGGGTACATGATTGACATTTTCAATTGTTGAACTTGTATGCACATTCCCTTTCATATTGGAACTGATTACTTCACTCGACTTCTTCATCAATGTGGGTGTCTGTGTAGTTAATTCCATCGAAACTGATGATTTTTTATGTAGGCGAGTTTTATTTTGCTGAATAGACTTGGCCTCAGTGATCAATCCAGAATGACTTCCCAAAAGAAGAAACCCTGCCTTTTAATTTATCTGCTGTAACATTTCCAGATTCCTTGGCAAGGACTTGCCCTGTCATAGTCCATGCATGGGAAGCTGAATTTGATGGCGAAGGAGAATTATCACTTTGCAATATAGGAGGCCCCGAGCCTGTAGCTTGAGATGGCGACAGAGATTCGTTAACAAATTTAGATTGAGCTGATTTTTCATCAAAGGCCTGTTTTGGGAACATATGCAGGGTGCCTGATCAAAGCAAACAAAGCTTGTTCATCAGCAATTATATGAATGCAAGAGAGGTTTTTGTCTACAGATAGTCATGGCTCACCTTTGTTTCTAGATGGGTACACGAAAGTTGGAGGAGCTGTCAAGTCCTTAGAGTGAGTGGCTGCTGAGGTATCTACCACAGAAGGGTCGAGTTGCTGCCCATCCATCAAGGATGATTTATTCACACTTGCTTTTTGACTTTCTTGCAAAAGTACCCTCTTTACAGTTGTTTTTGAAGGCTCAAAACTAGCCCAGCTCTGCAGCAAGTTCAGAAGAAATAAAATCAATGTTTGCACAAGAATCTATCAGCACCAACAGGTTAATGATAAGAGTTTTTCCAAATTAGCACTTGAAATATTTAAATTTAGAAATTGGAGACAAAATTAGTAAATCTGCAATCTGCTTGTTTCATTCAAGTGAGAAATCCTACGTGCATCAAATTCACACACAACTCCACGTATAAAAGGTGGCAGAACATGTAGGTGCTTTACCTAGTGTGTGCTTGGTATTGAGTTTAAAGTGCTTTTACTAAAATGATTTTGGATTCTATACGGTTTAGGAAACCATGGCTTTGGAAAAGCTAGATTATTTAACTTTTTCCAAACCATGGTTTATCAAACACAATTAATATTTTCTGAAAAAATAAAAAATAATTCAAAGCACAATTCTTAAAGCAGGTTAAGCTCAATCTCAAACACACCTGGATAGAAGATTAAATTTATCAACCCTATACAAATATTTAGCCAATGATGGAAGATTATCATTCATCATAATTTCAAAATTTTAGACTAATTCTGAATTATCAAATCTGCCAGAACATTTACTAATAGCAACAACAGTGTGCTTGAGCTAACACTACTAAAACACAAAAAATTGCTGAAATTGTTTGTGTTGGAAAGCAAGATCTCAGTGATGTAACTTATGTAAGTAAAAATTTTAATTTTATGTTTGCTTTTGCAAGCTAGTTGCTTATGGGTCCCTCGAAGTTTCAATCACAGAACCTGTCTCTGTGTTGATGAGGCTTTCTACCTCCCAAAATCCAACAATTTTGCATAATAAGAAACTATACACTTAGGAAGGAGAAAATATCAACCAAATCAATAGATATATGGCAGAGTCGTACAGTGGTTACTTGTATATCCTCCAGCCTTTGTTCATATTATTCCCATAAATATAGAAAATTACATCAATGATGTTCAAACTTTTAAACTTTTGTTACAATTAAGTTTCTGAACTTGCTAGTTTTTACTTAAAATAGTGTCTCTAGCAGATTTTACAGGTTAAAATTATTATATGCGTAATTTTGAACAATAAATTTACATAAATATCATCCTTTTAAGAGATTATATTTTTTCAAATCCTCCTTTTAGAATGTCATTTTTTTTTTCTTTTCTTCATTTTTTCTTTTCTTCATTTTTTTCTATCTTTTTTTTATAGTTTATATCTGCTTTCTAAGAAACAAAAAATATAAATTAAAAATTTTATAATTATTTTTCTTATTTAAAATAAAGTAATATATTTTTCTCCATTTTAAAAAATAAAATAAAATTCGCTAAATAAAATTCATTTCTATTTTTTCTATAAGCGCCGAATAAATTTAAAGGGAAATAAAGCATTTGAAAAAACAATAAAGAATAAAGAGAAAAAAAAAAAAAGAAGTGTGAGAAGTAAGAGTATTTGATTCATTTTAGCATACAAGTAACATAAGCACTTTAACCTTAGACAAGTTATAGACACAAAAATGTTAAAAAAGTTAATCAGTTCAGACACTTAATTGAGCAAAATACAAGTTCTAACAACAAAATAGCAAAAATTAGAAAGTGTAGATACCATTACATATCTTTTCCTATACATATCAATATACTGTGTGAGATTAGGCTGCAAAAACACCATCCGAACGGTGCAAAAGAGGATAATAATCAATGACGTCAAATGACTTGGAGAAGGTGAGTGATGTTATACCTCAACACAATTGTATTGCAGGTTCATCACATAAAACAAGGCAAGTAAATCACATGAATCCTGATTAGACACTCTATGATTTCAGAAAGCATGATAATCTAAAATCACTCTGATTTCGTAACATCACATTCTATCAAAAGTTGTCACTTGTCATCTTTTGTGAAAATTAAAAAAATGCTCAGAGATGAATGTGAGCAGAAAAATAGCATCATCCTACAACATTAAGTAGTTTCTCTCATTCATGACAAAACTGTGAACCCATTGTGCCAATATCTCGTCTTCAAGAATAAAAATAATTACCACAGGAAAAGAATGGCATAAAATGCTTTTCATGTCCTTCTAACATAGGCAACACAGTGACTGGCCTATATTATGATCTTTGATAAATTATGTTATACAGTTAAAGCTGCATGGCATGCCACAAAAATGGGCCAAGCCTGCTTATAAAGATCAAATAAACCTGAAAGTTTAAACTTGCAGGTTTACATCTTTATTCTTCAACATGCTTTCTCTAGCAAAACCCAACTAGGATAATCATGGACTGTGTTACATATAAAGAGGAAAGCAGAGAGGGGAAGAAAGGAAAATGCTGAAGTGCTGAATGATGTAGGCAGAGAGAGAATTATAAGTAATTGTTAATTTTTGCACCGCAGCATCTAATAGCTATTTATGAGGAATGTAATGTTGGAAGGAATATTTATTATGCAATATGAGTCTACTCTCTAATTCCTGATGCTCTATCCCTTCCGTCTATTTCCTTTTTCTTCTATCTATTTATCATTTCTCATCTCTTCTATTTCTGCCATCTACAATCTGCTTCTCCTAATCCTCATTTCCCTTGCTATTTTGATAAACTATAACTTCTATTCTTTAGTGATTATTTTCTGATACAGAACAAACTAATTCTGACATTTGAGTTACATGGCTGCAAAGGATTCAAACTTCAAACGACCTGGACCTGATCAATAAGACCTAAATACCATACCAAAGAACATCAAAGCCAAATCTTGCAGACCAATTTTATTTTGTCAAGTGCAAACTCATGTCTAAACACTGAATTTAGCAGATGATAAAATAGCAGAAAATCCACCTAAACACCACTTAAAAACAACAAACGGTGACATTACTTTGTCAAGTCTAGCATGTTTATTCCATAACTTTAGAATAAAACTTAGCCATCCAACATATCAAACATTCATCGCAAGCAAGTATGGACAAAGCACTGACTATTAGAATTACCAATAGAAATTGAAAATCTAAAAAGCAACCAAAATCAGAAGCAATTTAAAGCAAACTTACCTGATCCAACGAGTCTCTTCTTCTCCTTCCAGTTTCTGAATCAGCACTCTTCATAGCACTAGATTGACGTCTTCTGGACTGATATTTATTAGCAGCAGAATCTGAAGAAAGTAAATATTTCTTTAGTGAAGAGGAATCGCCAACTTTTGTTGCATCAGGAGAGCTAAAAGATGATTCATAAGGGATCCCAGTTGTTTCAAATAGTTCCTTCTTTACATCCCTTGGTTTTACAGGTGATTCTACACGCAGTACAGCCATTTGTTTTGAGAGACATTCTGAAAGTCTTTCAGCAGCTGCTAGCTGTAAATTTGTTGTATTTTGTAAACTATGTAAGGACTGAACTTGCCTGCAGATAGAACATTTTTCAAGAAGTTAGAAATTTTGCCTTGCCATTGTGCACAATATAAATGAATCCCTTCTGTTTCCACTTGATTGCAGTTCAAACAACAGTAAATTACGTTTACGTATTTTGGAAAAGATTAACCACCATAGTATTATTTTTGAACTTGTACCGATTTATGAATTGATATCTTTTTCTTCTTTTCTGAATTGGTATTATCTTACAGCCAAATACTGACAAGAGATAAGAAATAACTCTAATAATTATTTTACAAAGCGATAATGGTAGGAAATATTTATCGTCTTCCATCTCAAATTTTTCTTCTTCACATGAGATCATTCATCAAACCTCTGGTGTTTAAGCTCCTCAACAAAATGGGGCTGCAGAACATAAGAACCGACAATTCATTGAAACGACTCATACTCTTCTTATTCATCACAATGTCTCACTTCATTTTTTGAGATGATGCTCTTCTTACCGCTTTTTATTTA
Organism: Garcia nutans; assembly: GCA_947685225.1. NCBI lineage: Eukaryota > Viridiplantae > Streptophyta > Magnoliopsida > Malpighiales > Euphorbiaceae > Garcia > Garcia nutans. The sequence goes on from CANTUV010000043.1 coordinate 33,197,257, forward strand.
ATCAATAGAATGCCTTCTTCAGTATTACAACCCCTCATTCTATTTTATTTTAAGGAGAAGATCCTTATCATTTACCATTATGAGTGTTTGGTTATACTTGTTTTGTTCATAATCACACTCCAAGGAAGGACAAACTCAAGCCCAAAGCCATCAAGTGTATTTTCTTGGGATATTCGTGACTTTAAAAAGGTTACAAATGCTATGGTCCAACAACAAAGAAGTATCACATTTCTGCTGATGTAACATTTTTTGAGTTATCACCATATTTCTCATCTAGTACTGAAAACAAGAAATTCATTTCCAATGTTCTTCCAATTCTATATCTAACTTCATCACAAACGGAGTTGACAAAATAAAACCTGTCCTTTCAAGTTCACTCAAGATGACATTACCTCTCTGTTCATGATACTATTGTTAGCCAGAATAGGATCAGATTCTGCAGATCATCATTTCCTTATTTAGAGCCTCTTCTCCAGCAAGCCAAATCTTCAGTATTTTGGAATGTTTCCTGCACAGGATTACTCACAGTTATTAGCATATATTATTTCCTCTTTTATTGTATGTACTCTTGTATAAAACAAATTAATTTGATTCAGTAATGATATATATAAAAATAACAAACACTTATCTTCCAATTCTTCTTCTTGTTTCTTTAATCTTTCGTAACCAAAATTACAATATGGTATCAGAGCAGGATTAAATTCAGTAATCATCATTTACCATTACCTGCACAAGATCAAAGTAACAGTATCTGTTCAACATGGCCGAAGAAGTTTCTTCTTCTATCTTGGATGAAGAACTTACAATGAGGATTGCTAACCTCATTAAAAATAGCACCCATCAGACTCAACAGACCCAACAGACAAACCAGAAGCAAAACAACTCAGACACCCTAACCCTCAGCTTAAAACTGAATACCCAGAATTACACCCTTTGGTCACGGATTAACCACTTGACTGGAACCCCAGATCAACCAACCATCGGAGATCCAGAGTATGATCGGTGGGAACAAGTCGATCTCCTTGTATTCTCATGGCTAATTCAGAATATAGAACCCGAGATCGCTAATAACCTGACAGAATACCCAACATCAAAAGATCTGTGGAACGCCTTAGCAACCACATACAGTAGTGGTCGCGACAAATTACAGGTTTTTGATTTACACTCAAAAGTAAATGGAATGAAACAGGGAACAATGAAGCTAGAAGACTTCTGGCTCAAATTACAGGGTGTTTGGGGAGAGATCGAGAGAAGAGAACCTAACCCAATGTCCTGTGTAGCGGACATAGCTCGGTTCAACAACATCAGAAAGGAACAGAAGATGTTCCAGTTCCTGAACGCCATAGACCACAAGTATGACCAGGTTAAAAGAGAGATTCTACGTACCGATCCTCTACCAACCGTCGAGGAAGCCTACGCCACCATCAGAAAAGAGTTTGCAACAGTTAACATCCTCGATGGTTCAAACATCACAAATCAGACATCACAGGGTATAGGCGAGGGGTTGATTGCTTCTGGAAGGTCAGATCAGGAAGCCCTAGGGCTCTTTTCAAAAATCCAGCAGCGCCGATCAGACTCCCGCTCAAAGGACTCTTCATCCTGGCAGGATAAAAGTAAACTCCGGTGCTCACACTGCGGTCAGTCCAAGCACACAAAGAATCAATGTTTCAAACTGGTAGGCTATCCAGAGTGGTGGACTGAGAAAAATAGGAACAAAGGTACAACAGGAAGGGCCGCCACCACCGTGAGCAACACCGACGGCAGCGCTACCAGCAGCGGCGGCAGCAGCCATGGGAACAGGAGAGAAGGAAATGCAATGGTGGCAGCGGCTAGGGCTTCTTCAAATATGGAAACAGAGGGTTTTATAGGTAAAGGACTTGAGTTATTATACTCAAGTCCTCAAACTCATGCTTATTTTATAATTGATCCCTTATTGTTTGGAAAAACTAAAATTAGTCCCTGGAGTGTTAGTAATTCTAAAATTGAGCCAAATTTAGGGAATAATGTTAATTGTCATCCTCTGAATTACAATAAGGGACCCATAGTTTCTGATAATTACAGTTTGACCCCTAAACATGAGAAAAATAGGTCTAGCAAACCTAGTTCAGAATCAAAATGAGAAAGATGAATGGGTTTTTGATACTGGTGCTACTGATACTATGACAAATGATGCTAAAGACATTATTGAACCTTCAGAACCTCATAAAACTCATGTTAAGACTGCTAGTGGGGAACTCACACCAGTGGAAGGAGCCGGATCAATTGAAATCTCTCCCAAATTGAAATTGTCAAATTGCCTTTATGTGCCATCTTTGTCTCACAAGCTTCTTTCCATTAGTCATGTTACAAAAGAACTGAATTGCATTGTTCTAATGGCTCCAACTTTTTGTTTGTTACAGGATATTCGGACGGGGAAGATAATTGGACATGGCACTGAAAGACTTGGATTGTACTATGTGAATGAGGTTGCTCAACAAGGCACTGTGATGCTTGCTCACGGGACTGCTGATAGAGAAGCTTGGTTATGACACCGTAGCCTAGGGCACCCCTCAACCGGTTATCTAAAACTTCTTTTTCCTAAGTTTTTTAAGTCTATTAATAATTTGAATTGTGAGACTTGTGTGTTTGCTAAGAGTCACAGACAAACATTTCGTCATAATAATACCAGGACAAACACTATTTTTTCCTTAGTTCATTCTGATGTGTGGGGACTGGCACCAGTTGTGGGCGGTCATGGTTTGAGATATTTTTTGATATTTGTGGATGATTGTACCCGAATGACTTGGGTATATTTTTTGAGAAATAAATCTGAGGTCGCTAGTAAATTTATGTTGTTTTATAATATGATAAACACACAGTTTAACACAGACATCCAAATTCTTCGATCTGATAATGGAGGAGAATTCATCAATTCTACCCTTCAAAACTTCACCCAAGAAAAGGGCATAGTTCATCAAACTACTTGCCCACATACACCAGAACAAAATGGTGTAGCTGAAAGAAAAAAATCGAATTTTGTTAGAAATGACCCGAGCCTTATTATTTGATTCCCGTGTCCCTAAATCTTTCTGGCCTGAAGCTGTAGCTACAACTACATACCTAATTAATAGACTTCCTACAGAAATCCTTAACCTTAAAACACCCCTTCAGACTTTAGCAAAAAAAACTCAAGTTCCATCTTCCCTGAACCTTGAACCACGAGTCTTTGGATGTTCTGTGTTTGTCCATGTACCCAAAAGTGATAAAACTAAGTTTGATCCATGTGCTATTAAGTGTGTATTCTTAGGATATGGAGTAAATCAAAAGGGGTATAGATGCTATGATCCTAAGAATAGGCGAATGTTCACAACTATGCATTGTGACTTCCTAGAAACAGAATTTTACTACAATAACCAACCAAGTGGTCAGGGGGAGAATACAGAGAGTGACACCCTAGGTTGGTTACCTACTTTCGATCTTCTCCTTGAAGCAGATCCAAAAGAGCAAGTTAACAGGACCACCGAGCTAGACTCTGAAGCAATGGTACAAACTGAGGAAGTTAGTCTCACTGAAGATTTACCTAACTTGACTCCAATATCCGAGGTAAGAAGTTCTGAGCCTCTTGATCCTTTGAACAATGATCCTTGTGATGCTCATGATGTAACAGAAGAAGAGTCTCCAAGGAATTATATAACAGAAGAAGCTACTGAACCAGAGGATAATGGCAGATACATCCTTCCACCTAGAAGTAATAGAGGGATCCCACCAAAGAGATACTCACCAGAAAGGGAAACCTCAAGATCTAGGTACCCAGTAAGCAACATAGGCGAAGGAAACTTATCTAAGACTGCCAGAGCTTTCTTATCCAAACTTTATGCTGAAGAAGTCCCCAAAAATGTAGAAGAAGCTTTGAAGTATGAGAACTGGACTAGAGCTATGGAAGAAGAGATGAAGGCCCTGACAAAGAATGAGACATGGGAAAGGTGCCAACTTCCAGAAGGAAAGAAACCAGTTGGGTGCAGATGGATTTTTACAATCAAGTACCTGCCTAATGGGACAGTTGAAAGATACAAGGCTCGCCTAGTAGCTAAAGGATACACTCAGACATACGGGATTAACTACTCAGAAACCTTCTCTCCCGTAGCTAAGATTGATACCATAAGAGTGTTGTTCTCTATTGCTGCTAACAAGGGATGGTCTCTTCACCAGTTTGATGTAAAAAATGCCTTCCTGCATGGCGATCTCAAGGAAGAAGTTTATATGGAAGCTCCTCCAGGTTTCTCAGACAGTTTCAAGAGAGGTGAAGCTTGTCATTTGAAAAAGTCACTATATGGCCTTAAACAGTCTCCAAGGGCTTGGTTTGGGAGATTTACTATAGCAATGAAGAATTATGGTTTTGAACAAAGTAACTCAGATCACACCCTATTCCTCAAACAGCGAGATGATTTTGTTACATGCTTAATAATCTATGTCGATGACATGATTATCACAGGAAATGACACAGAAGAGATGACCAGCCTCAGGAGAAAATTGTTTGCAGAATTTGAGATGAAGGATTTGGGAGCATTGAAGTATTTCCTTGGCATAGAAGTCCTTAGATCTCAACAAGGGATATTTATTTGCCAAAGAAAGTATATTCTTGAGTTTCTAGCTGAAACAGGTATGGTTGACTGTAAACCCATTGATACTCCAATTGCAGTAAACCATGGACTACGGATTCTAGAAGATGGAGAATCAACTGACAAGGAGAGATATCAACGACTGGTAGGGAAACTCATATATTTATCCTATACTCGTCCTGATATTGCATATGTTGTAGGTGTGGTTAGCCAGTTCATGCATCGACCTCAGAAACACCACATGGAAGCTGTAATCAGGATCATAAGGTATCTTAAGGGTACTCTTGGATTAAGAGTTGTGTTCAGAAATCATGGCCACTTAGAAATACAATGCTACACTGATGCTGACTGGGCAGGTAATCCAATTGATCGTCGATCTACATCAGGATACTTCACACTGGTTGGTGGTAATTTGGTGACTTGGAGAAGTAAAAAATAGAAGGTGGTGGCTCTCTCCTCTGCAGAAGCTGAATTTCGAGGAGTAGCTAGAGGTCTTACAGAGGTTTTATGGCTCAGGAAATTAATCATAGAAATTGGCTTTCCTCCTATAGAAACATGCAAAATACTTTGTGACAACAAAGCTGCTATCAGCATATCAGAGAATCCAGTTCAACATGACAGAACCAAACACATTGAAGTGGATAGGCACTCATCAAGGAAAAAATTGAGACAGGTATTGTTGATCTTCCCTATGTCAGATCAGAAGACCAATTAGCTGATATTCTAACCAAGGCAGTCAATGGAAGGTCATTTGAGAAGGTACTGAGCAAGTTGAGTATCAACAATCCTACTACTCAACTTGAGGGGGAGTGTTAGCCAGAATAGGATCAGATTCTGCAGATCATCATTTTCTTATTTAGAGCCTCTTCTCCAGCAAGCCAAATCTTCAGTATTTTGGAATGTTTCCTGCACAGGATTACTCACAGTTATTAGCATATATTATTTCCTCTTTTATTGTATGTACTCTTGTATAAAACAAATTAATTTGATTCAGTAATGATATATATAAAAATAACAAACACTTATCTTCCAATTCTTCTTCTTGTTTCTTTAATCTTTCGTAACCAAAATTACAATAACTATGCTTGGAGCCTATGATTTATATGCTCCAACTCGAGGAGGAGTGTTGGAATATCTATTTGTAATAGTATGAAGTGATTAGTTGAGTAGAATGGCAAGTTGTAAAGTGTAGTGTGTAGTGTACTTTTTTTGTATATAAAACTCAATTGTATTTGTACAAGATGGGAGGGAAATAATAAGAGAAAACAATAATTTACATGGTATCAAAGCCTGAGGTTTGAACCAGGTTGCCTTTTCTTCTCCTTTTTTCTTTCCTGCCCCACTTCTCTTTCTTTTTTTCTTCTTCTATTCTCTGCTTCTTGCCACTGCCAACATAAATCACCTTTGAGGGGTGATTGTTTTCTCTCACAACCATACTCAAGAGGAGCGGCATCACAAACTTGGCCTCTCCCCAGAATCCAGTCGCTGGATTCTTGCGCAAGTGTTTACAAGCGCCAATAGAAATTTAGACATGCGGTCCACGCGTCGGCGCGTGAGTCATTCTCCAATGACAGTTTCCGATGATACTTGACCAGAAAGCTCGCCTCCTCATTTTGCATCCATTGGTGATGTGTTTTTTAATTTTTTGACAACATCTGTTGGTAATCCATTTTTGGCAGTAGCGGAAAGTCCGTTTTCTCAGCTCCTTTTTTTGTTTTCCGTTGGTAGTAACAGACCTTGAGAGTATTCTTTGATCAATTTAAATAGAAGGCTTTTAAGTGATCAATTTATGTTGTTTCCATTTTAGCAGTAGCTCAAAAGTATTCTTTCACAGTAGACCTTAGGTAAATTTTACTTCGGGTACTCGTGGTTTCAGTTTGGCAGTAGTAGATTTTTTTTGTTACATTTAAACATAAGGTCATTAAGTAATCTCCAATGTTAGAAACTTTAGAATACTTGCAGTATCAATGTTCAAAACAATATTTTACCTCTTCTATGGTTTTCGTCGCTCAACCCAGTAATGCCTTTGCTTGCTTAACACAATCTTCATTCAATGGACCTTGGATATTGGATTATGGTGCATCTAATCATATTTTCGGTAACAAAAGTTATTTTGCTACTCTCACTTCTATTAATAATGCATCCACTGTCACTTTTGCTAATGGTTCACAAACTACAGTTAAGGGTATCGGACATATTCAACTTTCCCCATCCATTTCTTTGACAAATATCTTATTTACTCCTGAATGTCCATATAATCTTGTTTCAATTAGTAAATTAACAAAAAATCTTAATTATTTTGTTACTTTTGTAACAAATTCTGTTATTGTGCAGGACTAGAATATCGGGAGAATGATTGGAACAGGACGTGAGTCGCAAGGCTTGTACCATCTCTGCCATCCGAGTTCATCGGTCGCTTTCTCTTCTACCCCTTCTGCCAAACTTCTTCACCATTTTTCCATCTTTGCTTCTGATTACTTGAAGAAGGTAATCTTCCTCCCTGCCATCTGCAGCTTGCTGAAAGCATCCCACAATAATGCTATCAGGACGCACCCACCTGATAGAATCCACTAGTGCAGTTATTAAAAAAATATCTTAGTTTCAGAAGTTAACAACACAAAATGTTTCTAGCAGACTAGAGAGAAAATAAAAAAATTTATTTAATAGTAAATATAAAGACAAAAACCAAGATGATCCATCGAGGGAATTATGCAATTTCTTTTTTCAATTGTTTTAACTACTAAATGATTCTCTTGGTATACTGAAGTAGGAACCCCTTTGGTGCCTTATAATACCACTTCTGTGGAGGGACAAAAACCCACAAAGACTATGCAGTTCTATATATTGATTTAAGAGATTCATATAAGTACAATATATATCTGACTTTAGTATTTCTACTGTTAATCCAACAGGCAAGCAAGCTCTAAATCTAATAATGCTAAAAAGCAATAAATTTCAACAACTATTTCTACCAACAAGGTCCAAAAGGCCTTAGGAAGCAAGACAAGTACAAATGCTAACCAATAGCAATCTTTTTTTTACTATTCCACATTAATTTTCAGTTTTACAAGATTATGTTGCCCATTTATCAATCATCTAAGAAACAAGTTCTAGCAGCTTGCTTTGCCACCACGACAAAGCACAAGAAATCATCAATGATAAGAAGGAAAAGTTCTTTCAATCCATGTGTGTGCGTATAACAACTTCTTCTTTCAATATATAAATAAAAAGAATGATTAATAATGAAAGTGAAACCCATAAAAAATACCTTTAACACTACAGTTGTCACTAGAATCACGAATCCATGACTTTAAAGGTAAGGATATCTACAACCTTTCCTTGAATTTAGATGATAAAATACAAAGAATATTCTCTCTGGCCACAACAATATACTTGCCTTTTAAACTCCATTCAACTATCAAAAAATAACTATCCCAAATCATACATTTGGAAAATTATATATATATATATGAAATAGCAGGAAAGAAAAAAGAAAAAGTACACAAGCATCCACATTGTCCATTACTTGTTTAAGAGGAGCAGAAAGAGTAGCATGATATAGCTTCCTATGATTTGAAAGAACAAGATAAGAAGTTTTTATTCTCCTCCTCCATTGTACGTCTTTGACAAAAGCACTTGATTCACCCAATGAGCAAGAGAAGGATCGGTTAAGGTCCTACAAATGTATAGAGAAATGAAAAATAAAAAATAAAATATTGTACTAGAAACTTACAGAGTATAAAAATTTAAATTGGGCTTGTCTTATTGACAAGAGAATCGATAGTGAAGAAATGAACATCTGCAGCAGCAGAAACAATAAGAGTAGAAGAATCAGTAGAGAGAGAAAGAATGTGAACTTTCTCAATAGGAACATCTACAATACACAAGTCTTGCAAAGAAGAAGATGTTGAAGTCCCTTTAGTATGAATATCCACGGTGGCATCCATAACATCCTTAGTTTTAGCAACACAAAACCCTAAAGGGTACGCAAGGAAGATGAGGCGGTGGAGGTTGGAGACGGCAAGAATAAGAGAAGGAGGAGATTGTAAATCAAAAAGAGGAAATTGAGATTCGGATTGGTGATTGAGGATAGGAATGGGATTGCCAATTCTGTCAAAGAAGTAGTCTTTGGAATTGACATGGAAACCTTCCATATCTTCTTCAATTTTCACAACATGATCATCATCTTCTGACTCCATAATTTCTAATTTCGTATTAAAACCCCAATAATCAAAGAATTAAACCCTTTGAGGAGGTTCTGGGGTTTTGACGTAGCCGAAGTAATAATCAAAGTCGCTATTCCTGTTTAGTCTAAGAATGCCCAAGTAATAAACACAAAATGAGAGAAAAACTTATCTACTAAATTATTATTAAAATTTGAAAACTCTCCTTCACTTCTTAAAACATTATATTATAAAGTTTTAGGGCTATATAAAATTCTAATTCCAAATAATGAAAGTTTTCAAAATGTAACAGATTACCAAAATAAAAGAATTACAAGCATAAAAATATATTATTTAACGAGGCAGATAAAATGTCCAAACGACGCCTCTATCCAAGAGTTCTAAATAAGAAAATAAGAATATACTCTAAGCTGCCATAAAAGTAAAATAAGTTTTCGGAGGCCTAAACAATAGAATTTGGCCAAAAACTGATGGACCATACTGCAAAGCAGTGACTTTGACTCACTGGCCCATTTTTCATTGGGCTAAGCCCAACATCAGTTTTTGCAGTAATTACCAAACTGCCACTATGGCAGTTTTCGGTCAAACTACTCCATGAAAGTTAAAGCTTTATGTTCTACATCATTCCCCCCATGATAGAAAAAATTTGCCCTCGAATTATTAGCAGTATCATCATCAGAAGAGTCCCCTTGAAAAGAAATCAAATGCTTCACATTAAATACATCAGTAGTACGGATATGGCTGGGCAATTTGAGGTGATAGACATTAGGATTAATCTTTTCAATGATTTTCATAGGAACAATCTTCTTGGCAGAAAGCTTATTATATTCTTCAACTGAGAAGTGCTCTTTAGTGAGGACAACCCACATAAAATCACCCACCTTAAATTCAACATATCGGCTCTTACGGTCTGCAGTTTGCTTATAGTTGGTGTTGGCTTGCAGTAAGTTGGCTTGTACTTCCTTATGAATTTCCTGCAAATTAGCTACAAAATCTGCTGCTTTTCCATGAACTCTAGTCTTATCAAGCAGAGGAAAAAGATCTAAGGGTCCCCTGGGCATGACTGAATACACAACCTGAAAAGGGCTGAAACCTGAACTTTTATTGACAACATGATTATGAGCAAACTCAGCCTGACATAACTTCTGGTCCCAACTCTTCACATTATAACCAACCAAACTACGAAGTAGATTGCCCAAGGATCTATTCACCATTTCAGTTTAACCATCAGTCTGTGGGTGATAAGCACTGCTAAAATTCAATTGTGTATTAACCATTTTCTATAAACTAAATCAGAAGTGACTTATGAAGCTGATATCTCTATCAGACATAATAGATGTAGGCAAGCCATGAAGGCGATACACTTCACAAAAATACAATTGGGCCACATTGACAACATCTGACGTTCTCTTACATGGAATAAAATGAACCATCTTAGAAAAATGATCAACAACAACAAAGATGAAATCATTACCACACTATGTGCGAGGCAAGCCCAATACAAAGTCCATGATGATGTCCATCCAAGGCTGAGTAGGTACTGGCAGGGGCATGTATAGGCCAATATTAGTGGTTGTACCCTTAGAAACTTGGCAAATTTGACATCGTTGCACATATTTGTCCACTTCTCTTTGCATAATAGGCCAGAAATAGGAAGCTTGAACCAGTTGCAAGGTTCTATCGTGACCGACATGCCCTTCGCCATGTAACTTCTGAATTATCTTGAGGCGCAAGCTATAATCTGGAATACATAATTTGTTCCTTTTGAATAAGAACCCATCATACAGCAAGAAATTTGTTCTTTCACCTGCTTGAACCTTTTCCAGAATAGCAGAAAAGAATGGATCAGTAACAAACAAGTCACAAAAAGAGTCCAAGCCAGGTACTTCAACTCGCATTGCAACCAAGAAATTACTCCTACAGCTCAAAGCATCAGCAACTCTATTTGTAACTCCTGACTTATGTTTTACCACAAAAGTAAATCGTTCTAGGTAGGCTACCCATGGAGCATACCGTGAAGACACCTTATCTTGGCCATGCAAGTGTTTCAAAGCCTCGTGGTATGTGTACAATACAAACTCTCTGTTGTATAAGTAATGCCTCCAGTGCTTTACTACTTGAACTATTGCATAAAACACTACATCATAGGTGCTATAATTATGCTTGGAACTTGAGAGTTTCTCACTTAAGTATGCTACATGCCTTCCATTTTGACTCAAAATAGCCCCAATGCCCATTTTAGAAGCATCACGGTGTAATTCAAGTGCTTGTGAAAAATCAGAAAGCACTAAGACAAGAGCGGTGGTCAAACGTGTCTTAATAAGCTGAAAAGAGTCCTTTACTGCCTCTGTCTATACAAACTTGCCACCCTTCATACAATTTGTCATAGGGGCCATGATGCTACTAAAATGTGGGATGAAATGTCTGTAAAAAGAGGCAAGCCCATGAAAACTTTGAACTTTAGTAATTGTATTAAGTCGAGGCCACTGCCTAATCACCTCAACTTTAGACTCATCAACCTGCAGCCCCTCTCGAGAAATCACGTAACCCAAGAACAACACCTTAGGCACCAAAAAGATACACTTCTTTACTACTGCATAAAATTTTTCCTTGCAAAGCACAAATGGAACTTCTTACAAATGTTACAAGTGTTTTGTAAGGTTAGCACTGTAAATCAAAATATCATAAAAGTACACCACAACAAATTTGCCAATAAATGGCCTCAGTGCTTGGTTCATCACCCCCATAAAGGTACTTGGTGCATTCGACAAGCCAAATGGCATTACTAACCATTCGTACAACCCTTCCTGAGTTTTAAAGGCCATTTTCTACTCATCTCTTGGCTGTATCTGAATCTGGTGGTACCCACTTTTAAGGTATAGCTTGAAAAAGATTGTTGCACCCCTGATCTGATCTAATAAATCATCTAAGCGAGGGATGGGAAACATATACCTCACAGTGATCTTGTTAATGGCTCTACTGTCTACACATATACACCAGGAACCATCCTTCTTATGAACCAATAAGGCTGGCACTGCACAAGGGCTTTAGCTTTCTCGCACACGCCCCTTAGCCACTAATTCTTCTACTTGCCTTCGCAACTCCTCATGTTCCCTAAGGCTCATCTGGTAGTGAGGTCTATTTGGTAAGTTTGCACTAGGCTCTAAGTCAATATGGTGCTGAATGTCACATAAGGGGGGGTAATCCATCAGGCAACTCATTTGGAAGGGGTTGCCTCATTAGGAACTTTCAACTCTACGACAACCTCCTTCCCAACAAGAGCAAAGATCATTTCTGTTCCCTGCAACTCATCAATAAATCTGGCCAACGACAACAGCTTGGTATTATCCCCAGTTGGTTTTACCTTTTCTAGCTCTTTACTAGGCAGTTATACAATTTTTATATTATTAAATATAAGAGAATATATATTAGCATGGTCATCATGAATGACCTTCTTATCATACTGCCAAGGTCTCCCTAACAATAAGTGACATGCATCCATAGCAACCACATCACACCACACACTATCTTTATATTTAGAACTGATGAAAAAGGTTATCAAAGTACGTTGTGAAAAAGTTACCTTACCACCCTTCTTTAACCAAGTTAGTTTGTAGGGCCTAGGATGCTTCTCAGTCTTTATTCTCAATTTTTGCACTGCCTCATCTGCAATAATATTCTCACAACTACCAGCATCAATGACAAAGTGGTAGACCTTATCGAGAATGGTGCAGGTTGACTGAAAAATATTACTCCGTAGTCAATCTTCTTCAACAGCCTTAGGGGTCAGACAAGAATACTTGACGATCAAAGCAACGCCTGTATCTCCTGCTACCACCTATTCATCATCAAACACTGGCTCTCCTACAATGTTTACACATCCATCTTCATAGTCATCTGCTTCCACAAAGAGTGCATTCTTCCCTGCTGTTTTCTTACATTCAGACTGCCTATGCCCAATCTCACCACATCCGAAACACTTTAAACCACTACTAGTTATTCTGTTGTGCTGGTTTTGGTTGGTAGTGCCTTGTTAATCACCCCTCCTACTCGATTGGCTGCACTACTGCTACCAACGCCACTTCCACTACCTCCCATATTGACAGAGGACGCATAAGTACCTATTCACCTGGAGTGTTTCTCTACCTGTAAGGCTTTTTAATGAGCAGCAAAGATTGAGATAGGATAAAATAAATTGACAGTATCCTGAATCTGCCCCCTAAGACCGCCAATATATCTTGCCACCAATTGATCCTCTATCTCGTGTATGTCATTTCTGGCTATCAACTGGTAGAATTCAGTGGTGTGGCCATCCACTGACCTAGCTCACTACCTTAGATTCTACAACCTCTGGTACATTAACCTCTGAAAGTTGTGAGGCAAAAACTCATATCGCAAAAATTTCCTCATCTTTTCCCAACTGACGATCTTAGCCTTGCCTTGTCTATTCCTTGTTAATTTGGACCGCTGTCACCATGCCGCTGCCTTATCCCACAGTCTTGTTGCAACTAAGGAGACACATTTATCATCAGGCACTCCTTTAAATTCCATGATCTCTTCTGTTATAGCCAACCAGTCCAAAAAATCTTCTTGTTTAAGGCCGCTATGAAATTTTGGTATTTTTGTTCTTATTCCAGATTCCCAGCGCCTATCTTCAATAGGAGCTCTATATTGTCTGCGCTACTCTTCTTCACAATAAGCTCCTCCTTCAATATCAGAACTAGGGTTCCCCCGCTGGTTAGGGTTTGCCCTATTCTGACCCCTCATGAGATGAGCCATTCGTTCTGTTAACCGGTCCATCATCTATTCCATTTGTTCATCCATCATCTGTCCCATTCGTTGCTTAAGGCAGGCTATGTGTTCACACTCATACACCTCCTCTAAGCGCTGTTGCAGTGGTCTTCGTGATGCCATCGTTGTCCATGAACGAACACGGCTCTAATACCAACTGACGTAGCAGAAGTAATAAATAAAGGTGTTATTTTTGGTTAGTCTAAGAATGAGGTAATAAACACAAAATGAGAGAAAAACTTCTCTACTGAATTATTATTAAACTATGAAAGCTCTCCTCCACTTCTTCAAACATTACATTATAAAGCTTTAGGGTTACAGAAAATCCTAATTCCAAATAAGAAAAGTTTTCAAAATGTAACAGATTGCCAAAATAAAAGAATTATAAGTATAGAAAGATATTGTTTAACGAGAAAGACAAAATGCCCAAACGGCGCCTCGATCCAAGAGTTCTAAATAAGAAAATAAAAATATACCCTAAGCTGCTATAAAATGAGTTTTCGAAGGCCTAAACGATGAAATTTGGCCAAAAACTGATGGATCTCACCGCAAATCAGTGACTTTAACTAGCTGGCCCATTTTCCATTAGGCTAGGCCCTTAGAACGCCCAGTTTGCAACATCAGCTTTTGGCAGTAATTACCAAATTGCAACTATGGCAGTTTTCGGTCAAACTACTTTATGAAAGTCAAAGCTCTCTGTTATACATTAGGTTTTAGAGTTGGGCGGGAACAATGGAAGGAATCGAGAATCAAATTTTACACATGATTCATCTCATAAGTTAAAATAAATAATTGAATGAATTTATGGGCGCATTTGGACAGGCGGTGGGAATCAGTATCGGAATGAATTATTAATCCCCGTCCTGCTAAAATCATCATACCTTTGCGTGGCACTAACTGAAAAAATTTAAGAGGGCGCTTGGCGAGGATGGGAATCGCAATGGAAATAAATTGTTCCTGTAATTATTGTTTAGTTGGATAAATTAAACTGAGAAATAAGAATCTTATTGTCTTAACTCTTAAGAAAGAGAATCAAAAAACCAAAAAATATATTTTTAGAATAAAATGCAACTAAAATCTACTTTTCTGCTTTTAAAATAAAATAAATATAATTAATTTTATTTTTTCTAATTATAAATATTCAAAATTTTTTAAATTAAATCAAATTTTTTCAATAAAATATAATCAATTTAATCTTTTTCATTATTTTTCTAATTATAAATATCTAAATTTTTAAATAAAATAAACTTAATTTGATTAACAAAATTAAAATAATTTTTTGAATTTTTAAAATAAAATGTAATAAATTTAGTTCTTTCATTTTTTTCAAATCATAATATCTCAGAATTTTTTAAAGAAAATAAATTTAATTTTGTATATAACTAAATCATTTTTTATTAAATGGTGATGTATTTTAATTATTTATTATGGCATTTTTTTTATAATATTTGATTTTCATATTCCAATTTTATTACAATCCAAACAATTTCAAAGAATTAGGATTTTGATTTCATACTAAACCAAACAAAAAAAATATCAAACCAAATGACAACTTGATGAAGTTTCTCTATCCGACCTTTGCACTACCTTTGGTCTTTCTTCTTCAACAATCCTTTTCAGACCTTTTCACCTTCAAACCCTACATCATTTTCCTCCATTACTGCTCAACTTTCTTTTCCTTCTATATTCCCTCAATCAAAATTTACTACCAACCTTCAACCTTCCCTCATTATACCTCATACCCCATAATTCCTAAGATTGAAAAATCTTCGAAACCAAATTGAATGTCGAAGATTTTCAAAATGTTATTTTCGGAACCAAATCAAAATTTAGAAAAATTAGATATTATATTGCTATAAGTTTTCAGACAATTCGGTTTGAAAATTACGTTTTATTGTTATTCATTTATATTTAAATTAAATTATAAAGTTATTTTGATTAGTAATAAATTAATATAGTTAATTGCTTTAATTACATATAATTTAACCATCATTTTTATTTTTTATTCATATTTATGCCTCATTTTGTAATCAAATTAGAAAAATGATTACTTAATTGTATTATTTATTTACTTATTTTTCAAATTATTTTTATGAATTAAAATAAAGTAGCTTTTATAGTTTAGAAATGGATATTGTAGAAATATTTTAGTGAAATTTATATATTTAATTAATTAAGTATAAAATAAATGAAATTAAAGTATATATATACATGCATACATACGTTTAATATGATAGAAATATCAAATAATATATTACATAACATAATATGAAAAATAATTATAATATACCTCATAAAATATTTACAATTTATGATACTTATATCTAAATTCATATTTGTATTATTCATATTATTCTTAAATTCATTCATAATTTATTTATCTTCATAATCACTAGTATTAGTAATTATTGTTAGTACTTGCACCCATTATTTTTATTGAAACTACTAATATTATAATAAGAATCACTTGATAGTAATTATTAATATAAACATGTTGAATATTAATTTAATTTAAAATATTTATATAATAACCAGGACTTTTATTTATTTTAAAATCCTATTTTTTATAAGAACTGAAAATAAATTT
This sequence comes from Garcia nutans, assembly GCA_947685225.1. Lineage (NCBI taxonomy): Eukaryota > Viridiplantae > Streptophyta > Magnoliopsida > Malpighiales > Euphorbiaceae > Garcia > Garcia nutans. Next base: position 33,213,417 of record CANTUV010000043.1, read on the forward strand.
ATTTTTTATATTAATATTCAAAATAATATAACTTTAAGATATTAAAATATATTTTATGAAATTAGTTATTTGAAGTTGTGATTTAATATTATATATTAAAATAAAGTTTGAGTATAAAAAATGAAAATGTTATAATAAAGATATTTGTGTTGAAAATTCAAAAAAAATTATATTAAGTCGGTTTGCTTCTTTGACAAAAGAGAATTTTAGCAAGTTTTTAACCATTAAATCTATTATTATATATTAAAATAAAGTTTAAGTATAAAAAAATGAAAATGTTATAATAAAGATATTTGTGTTGAAAAAAAAAGTTATATTAAACTCAATTTGCTCCATTGACAAAAGAGATTAATAAAAGTATGTTGAAGAGAATCATATGCCATTGGCCTTATATTTCAATAAATCATGAATAAATGAGTTTTTGTGGTGTTGTGACAGGATCACTGCACTTGTCAGAGTAACAAATCAATTTTAACACCTGGTTTGAAATGAATGAATTTCACAAAATTTTATGGAATTTATTTAAATTCTAAGAATTGCTTGTTTGGAATGAAATCTTTTATTCATTCTAATTCTATGAATTCAAATCCATAGAATTTAGTTAGTGTAAACCATAAACCAAATTCTACTAAAATAGGTGAAATTTGTAAGTGAATTCTACAAATTAATAAACACAATTTTTCTTTATAAAATTGCTCTTAATGAACATATACACATTTCTTCCATTATACTCTTTCAATTTTTCTACTTTTTCACCATACTAATTCCATAAAATTTTTTATTTCTCCTATTTTAAAATTTTAAAAATAATTTTTAACAAAATTATGTCATTGATTTTTAATTTTTTAAATCTAAATATCCAATTTGGATATTTTCCCTTTTAACTTCATCAATCTTATCTTAATATTTTATTGAATTTTCATTTTAATAATCATTTAAAATTAAAAAAAAATACTCATTATATATAAACCCTTTTGTAAAATTTATTATCAAAACAAAAAAATATTTCTATAAATATAATTAATAGTCTAAAAAATGAAAATTTTTAAATCTAAATATTTTCATATAAAATTATGTTAAAAAAATATATTGTTCTAAATAATAATTATTACAAATAAATTATAATAGTTTCAATCAATTAAATTAATATAAACTAAAAATATATATTTTTTAATATTAAAAAATAAAATATTCATATATAATAATTATTTAATCAAAAAATACATTATTATCAATTTATAACAATAAATCTAAATAAAAAATTTCTTTTGACATTATTTGAGCATAAGCTTTAAATATAATATTATCATAATAAGGGTATATTTGAAAAAAAAGATAAATAAATGAATTCTAAATGTAATTCATTTATTAATAAATTCTACAATCTAAATTCATCCATTCCAAACATAATGTAAAAGTTTTAAACTTTTTATGGAGTTTGATTATGACATATGTTAGATATTTGGCTCTTAGTTATATTAAGTTATAAACTGAATAAACCACAATGATACGAAATGGTGTCAAATTAAATGTCATAGGATTGTTAAACATTGTACTTAATTGGATTTAGTTATTGTTAATAATCAACCAATAATTAAATTAAGGTATTGTTAATTTCATATAATGTATATACTAGAGAAGCATATATATTTATATGTATGTATATACCACATTTCTTATAACAAGCTAATGTACAAGATAATAATGAAATTTATTGTTTGGATAAATATATATATAAAGACAAAATTCTCACAGAAAATTTATATATTTTTTATTTTATAAAATTAAAATTTAATAATATAAAAAATTTAAAATAATTATATACTTAATTAGATAATAATCTCATAATTATATACAATAACATTAAAAAAATACAAACAAAATAAAATACACTATAGTTTAATTTATTTTACGTGTGCAAATAAATAAAACATAATATAATACGTATAATATGTAATATGCATATTATAATATGTTATAATATATATTTATAACATATAAATTATATTATATATAATTTAACGGGTTAGAGTATAATCCCATCCCCGCTCGCCCTGATCAATGAGGAGACTTTTCTTCTCATCTTCGTCCCCGTGGAGGAAATATATGGGGAATCCTCACCATATTCTGGGCAAATTCTTGAGGAGAACAATAATTTCTCACCCTAATGCCAACCCTATTTAAAATCTATTTTTAGGCACTTTTCTTAAGATTATTTCAAAACACATCAAAAAAACAAGTTTAAAACATATTTTTAAGTATTCCAGGAGATTTGAAATGCAGAAAAATTTTTAGGAAGTCGAAAAACTAAAAAATGAACCTAAAAAATCTTAAAATACTAATTTTGGCCTAAACTGGAATTTCACCAGTTTAAAAATGCCAGTCCTATTTAGAGTACACCACCCCTTGGGCTCGTTTAGATTTTTTTTTTTTTTGGGGGGGGGGGGGGGCACTTTTACTGAAACTTTAGAGAAACTTTATTGAATTTTTGTTTCAATTATTTTAGAACTTTGAAAATAGATCCAAAATACCTCTAAAAACACCAAACGCTTCAATTTTAGAAAGAACTCCCATAAAAAACTCGAGTCTATTAGCCAAAGGTTTTGGGAATTCTTAAGGATGCATTTTCTTGAAGATTAAAGACCAGAGGAGCCTACTCGTAAGTTTATACATCTTTTTCCTTATTTTCTCTTTATATTTTTCTTTTCTCTTTATATTTTTCTTTGTGTTTTCTTCTCTATACATTTTTCTACATATTGGATTTGTGATTTGGCTCATTAAAATGGATTAAGAGCCCTTAAATGGGTTAATATGGTTTTAAAATGGATATTAATACATATTTAGTAATCTTCATAATTCAAAATCAATTTGGACTTAAGGTTAACATATAAAGTGGACACTTGAACATGGATTTGAGTCCCTAAATGATCCTGAGCATTCCCTCACCGAGGATAAGACTTTGAACCTTGAGATGGATAAATCTTGGACTTTAGAACCTTGTGAACAAAGAACCATATGAACATTGCTTGGAATTTGATAAATCTTCCAACCATTTTGATCTTTATACCATTATTTAAATATTAACACAATTTAGAATTGAACATTAAAATAACAGATGCTGGGTATCATAAATCTGTTAAAAATCAGACCATAAACTAACCTAAACACCGGATTTTTATCCAAAACCAAAGAGATCTAAAAAAAGGACGAAAATGGAGCGAAAGTGGCTACCACCATGGGATTGGCAATCTGCCACTGCCATTTCAATGATTTTTGCTACTTTAGCCCTAATGTTGTGTCCATTTTGAATATTTTTTATTCATTTTTTAATTCTAAAATTATTTTCATTGTTTTTAAAATGTTTTAAGATGACTAAGAATGATTTTTGAGAAAAATTCCAATTTTAAACCATAGAAAGCTTGTTTAGCCTTGGTTCTTGTGCTGAGTTTTTAAATTGAATCTAGATATAATTAAATATAATTGGATATTTGGCTTATTTTAGATTGATTAGAATGATAATTGGATATTTAAAAAAAAAACCTTATTTTTACATAATTGGACCCGATTTATCTCAATGTGCATGCTACATGGGCGAACATGTTCAAGGGCAAGTGGGGGCTAAAGCCCCTACTAAATTATATATATGTGTGTGTATATGTGTGTATATAGGATATTTTAGGTATAGTTACTGTTTTAGATATATAGCCCATTAGCCTTTAGTGGAAAAAGGCATATGTCAGCATATATATACACACACACACACATACACATATCATATTAATCAGTTAATTGACAATCGAAATAATCCATATAAAATTGTCAACTAAGGCCAACTCCAACCATGTGCACCATTTTTTGCACTAAAATAGTGCAAAACACTAAAATGGCGCAACATTATCTCCAATCATCTGCACCATTTTTATTACCAAAAAGAATATTCTGTTTAGATTCTTCTCTCTCATTAATATTATATTATTCTTTTACTTCAATTTTATTTATCCATTTCACTTAAAAACTTCATATCATTTTAAATGAAAAGTGATTATTGATTTATTATTTATAATATATTTATGGAATATAAATTGTTTAAAATAAGTTGTGAATCGTTTATCAAAATTGGATAAATAAGCTATTGATAAATGATTAATAATTAATAGACCTGTTTATTGAAACTATTACATAAATAGTATATTAATGATGATAGATAATTTATATGTTAATTATAAAAAAATATATATTTTAATAATATTAAATATAAATAATATGATTATATTATAGTTTTTGAAATTAAATAAAAGTATACTAGTCTTTTATTTGAAAAAATCAATTTTGAATATGAGGAGAAAAAAATAATCAACAAATTATTATTTATTTATAAAGAGCTAGCTGTTTTTAGTTGCTCTAGCTGTTTTTAGTTGCTTTAGCTGTTACCATTAAGAACATAAACAGCTAGCTGTTTCTTGTTGTTTTAGCTGTTACCATTGAGAACATAAACAGCTAGCTATTTCTTGTTGCTTTAGCTGTTACAATTGAGAACATAAACTGCAAGCTGTTTTAGCAGCTGGTTTTTATTGAGAACATAAACAGCTAGCTGTTTCTTGTTGCTTTAGCTGTTACCATTGAGAACATAAACAGCTAGCTGTTTTAGCAGCTGTTTTTTATTGAGAACATAAACAGCTAGCTGTTTCTTGTTGCTTTAGTTGTTACCATTGAGAACATAAACAGCAAGCTTTTTTTTTTAAGTGTAAAGACATTGTAATTTGAATATTTTAATTAACTTCCTTTATGAATTGTGAATGTGATTTGCTAAAGTATTTTTTTTATTTTTTTGTATTATAAATAAAATAATTTGTTATAAATACAATTCATATTTTACATAATATTTATTTAAATAAAATTTTACATTTTAGTTATTAAAATATAAAATTAATAAATAATACAATATATTGAGTGGGTGAAAAAAATAAATACCTAATTACAAAAATTTACTTAAAAAATAATAAAGTATGACTTGTTTAGAAAATATTTAAAGTTTTGAGTTAAAAATAAAAAAGAATAAAAAATTAAAAAAAATGGTTCAGCTACAGTACTGCACCAAATATAGTGCAACATTGTAGCTGATCTTCAAAATGGAGCAATAAATAGCGACTGGTTGGAGTTAAAACCGTGCGCTATAATGGAAATTGGCGCACGGTTGGAGAGGCTCTAAAGCATACAACATATTAACACATAGTCACATACACATTTTTTTTTGTCAAATCACAAAGAATAATTTGGTGGGATAGCTATATTATAATGAAAATTTTATTATTTTAGGTGATTATTGCAATTGAAAGAAGAAACAAAAATTATGTTTTCTCTTCTGTTGTTGATCTGTTACATTTCTTTTTTTATTTTGCCAATTTTTTCTCTAACTCTTACTTAGTTTTTGGTGGTTTGAAAGATCAAGAAAATTTTCTCTTCCTCCTTTGCACGTGTAAGTTTCTCAATTTTATATTTTTTAATTTAAGACTTATATGTTTTTGCATTAGTATATTTATTGTTTGAATTTATATTTTTATATTATTCTATTTATTATTTGAATTTATTTTAGATGATATATTTGAATTTATTTTATTTTAATATATTGTTTGAATTTATTATCTATAATTTTTCTCAGCATTATATTTTTCTTAATGGTAGTATAATATGTTTGAGTTTTTTTAATAAAAATAAGTAAAATAATATGAAAAGGATGAGATTATAAATTTTTAAAATAAATTTTATTCAAATACATTGTTTGAATTTATGTATGTATGCTAAGACTTATTCCATTTAGATATTGAATTGCCAAATACTAATATTAATATATAGTTATAAATTTAAATCTTTTAATAATTTTAATTTATATTATCAAACATTTCAAAAATTGACTGTTTTTATAATTTATACTAACCCTTTAAAAATTTAACATAACACTCTCTTGATACTCCATTTATTAGCATTGGAACTTTTACACTCTGTTTGAATAGTTTATTTATATATAATTTGGTATATTACTATATAATATAGTACTATAAGCAGTGTTTATCATGTTTGGAAGATTATATAGTATGATTAATTAAACTATTTTTATTTGGTTTGATTATATAATATGGCTGCAGAAATAATCAAATAATAAGAATACCCTCAACAGAAATTAATATTAATTTTAGTTAAAATTCATATAAAATAATTTTAAATTTATTTTTATAGTCAATAATTAATTTTTATTTTATTTTTATAGTCAATAATTAATTTCAATTAAAGATATAAAAAAATAATATTAAAATCAATAAAATATATATCAAATTATTACCTAATAATTTAAATTGAGAAAATTATAATATAATTAATGCACAAAAAGAATAACAAATATGAAAAATCATATTCTTAATTATTTAAAATATCGATCTAAAACATTAATTTAAAAATAACTATTTATGTTGAATTTATTATGTTAGTTCATTTTAAAAATACTTTGTCCCATTTTAATTTGCTTGAATTTATGCCTTTAATAATATTCTACTAAATTATTCATTATGCCTTTGATAAAATTGTGTCCCTTCATCAATCTATCAATTCTTATTTTTTCAATATACTAGTGACACCAATGTAGTAATTCATGTAGTAGTTTCTATATAGTATATAATGTTGTTCCTTGATGGCAACCGAAAGGGGAGGATAAATTGGTTGCTTGATGAAAAGAGGGCAAATTAAAATTTTAAAAAACAAAAAGAAAAGGGTAGAAGAGATCGAAAACATAAGGAGTTTATAGTGGTTCATATTCCTCAATCATACATCGACTTTTCTCAATAATTTGTTGAGGTTCCACTATCTTTTAAGTTTTTATAAGCTCAACTCTGACTTGGTGTTTAGCAAGATCACATTGAACGTTTTATAATGGTTTGAGATTCCTCATCATCCAATAAGAGTTTTACCCATTTTCACTTTTCAAACTAGTATTTCTAAGCTCATAGCCAACTTCTATAATAGTGTTTAATGCTCATACCCAATACTCAAATACAATAAATGAGAAATGAAATACAAAGTAACTGAATTTGATTATCGTGAATGAATATCTATTTGATCTTTTGAAATATGAAGTTTTATGGAGTATTTATAGCCATCAAAGGTCTAAAGAGCTATTTGAAAAGGTAATTGGTGGGTACCAACTTCATTAAACAAAGTCTCTTACTTCATTTATTGGTTAGCATATTTTCATGGTTGGATTAACCTTGGTTTGATTAGCATAGGGATTTTATGGTTGGACTGAAGCTGGTTTGGTCTGCCTTTGATTTTGTGTAATAAGTTTCACCAATAGCCATTACATGTGGCATTCTTTAATTAGTTAGGTGGGTAACATTTAAATCTCACCTACCAATTAACACATGGTCCAGTAGGTATTTTGAAATTTTTATTATTGGTACATTCTAATTCAGCCGCTTTTTATCTGTTTATTAGTTGTTTAAATGTGCCTATTGTCTTTTGATAATATTCAAATAGTCAAGTCAGATTAGAATGGAATCTAGTCAGCCTTACCTGGTCTGTTGAAAAATTGGCCATAACACTGGGCGTGAAACTCTTTGGAACTTTGGAATAATTTTCAAAGGTCTGGTTCAGTCATATGACTTGGTTTAGTCAAAACGTGTGGTATGATGAGAATTTGGGAGCGGCGTTGGCTGTGAAGTTTACTATGTGTTTTTGGTTTGGAAGTCCAAGATATGATTCGGTCAGACTCTCTAATGGTCTGGTTGGGACTTGACCAATTTCACTAAAATATGAAGTTCTTGCACAATATATCTTAGTACAAATATTAATATTATTTTATTTGATTGTTTAAGATAAAAGTAGAGTGTATAAACTTAAAGATTTGGCTTAAAAATCTCTCTCTTTTTGACTTTGGTAATTAAATTGAATTGTGAATTAAAAATACATAAAGTTTTAAGTTCAAGTTTGGTCCAATATGCTATTATGATTCCCCTTAATATATGCATAGAATTTTGTTCATGTTATGTTTCTTTTATGTTTTTAAGTTGCTCCCCTCAACGAGTTCAATCCTATTTGTGAGATTATATTTAAATTCACCGTTTGACTCTTAATTCAATTTCTATGTTTACTTGCAAATTCAATTTCAATTTTAATTTTAATCATTCTCTCCTTTTAAATTCAATTTTAGTTTAATTAACCTTTTTCAATTTTCTTTGATGCCTTCTATTTAGTCAATTCAATTTTCTTTTTCTTCTCCCCTTTTAACAAAGGAAAATAGGCAATTACAATAGCACAAAACAAATAAAAAGATGTGTGATCAACAAAAACAATTACAAAAACGAGTAAAAGGCATCATTTGCAATAAACATAAAAGAACATTTCATTAAAAAAAATGCATACATAATAGATTAAAATGTGTGATCAACTACATAGTTGGCCATAAAAAAAGGATCACACACAAAAACTAAAAACAAAATAAAAAAAATCTAAGGAAGGGGAGAGTAAGATGGAAAGTCCTCATCATCCCCTTCATCACCTCCTTCCTTATCTCCTCCTTTATCTCCTTGGTGATGGAACTATGGACAAAAGGAGATAAGCTTTCGTCATCTAAGGGGAGGCATTGAGGAATTCTCAAAGCTCCTTAGATGTCTTTAATATCCATACGGATATGAGAAAGCCTTTGGAAGATGTTGTAAACCTTGGAGGTTTGAGGAGAGAGTTGCCCTTGAATGTCTAGAAGAATGGTGAGAATTGAGCTTTAATCTCTTGGGTTGAGGTCTAGGAATTTCCACTTGAAAATTTTATTGAACTTTATCTACAATCCTAGCCCTCTTTTTCTTGTCTAGCTAATTCTCCAAAAGCTCTAAGAACATACTCAAAATTTCCATCAAATTTTTTTATGCACTTGGAGTACTTTAAGTATACAAAATTGATGTAGTTTTTTGTTGGATTAAGAGGATTAGAAAGGGTGGCTCTATGGTAGGAGTAAAGGCATGAATAAATTTTGTAATTTAGGTGACAAAGGAAGAGATCAAGATGGTTCCAGAGGATTTGTTCGGAATATGAAGGAAAGAGTCAATAAAAAACTTACTAGTTTGGATTTGGTCTCTCTTGATAAGAAAGCAAAGAAAAAGAAGATCCCTTTGAGTCACTTTCTCATTGCTTTCATCCCCTAGCATTGATAGTATAGATTTTAACCTTATGTAATATCTAAATACTTAGAGTCCTTAAATGTTTGGCATTAGATTATTTGTGGAAATCAATTTTAATTGAAACTTCTTCCAAAACTTAAGATGAATTTCAAGAGTAATAATTTTGTTAGTTGTAAGAAAGATACCCTCAGTATTAAATCCCTAAATTGAAGCAAATTGTTTAAGGGTTAACTGGTATTTCTCATTAAAAAGCCTAAAATTAATCCCATAGAAACATAGAGGCTTAACATCCTTTTACAACTAGGGTTGTGAGAAATTCTTTGGTTAGAGATTCCCAATCCAAATCATCATTTTCTACAAATATAAAAGTTTTCCACCTAAGGTTTGCCAAATCAGCTCTAATTTCAGTTCTATTCCTAGTGATTCAAGAGAGAAGAGAGAAAGGACTCCATTTGCTTCGATTTTCTTATCCCTAATTATTTTATATCTTTTTCTTTCATTTTAATCAAGATGACTAGGCTTGTGTGTTCTTTGTCTTGGTATTTCTTCAAGTGAGGTAGAGGAGGTAGCTATTTCCTTGCCCTTATTTTACTTAGATGATTATTTTTCTTATCATGCTCGGGAGCCATTGAAGGAATTTGAGAAAATTTTTGAGAGTTGAGTGTATAAAAGAAATTAGAGTGAGTTTTAGATGAATGGAGATTAATAAAAGTTCATAAAAATTGATTTTTGGAGGGGGGTTATAGTGATTTTGTGCATTATTGGCCAAAACTAGATGTTTAGGGCTATTTTGGCACATTTCTAGATAGCCTCCGATGATTATATTTTTTATAAAAATTGGGGGGTATTTCGGTGAGACCATAGATGGTCTATTAGGATATTTGAGGAAAATAGAGAAGTCTGATCGAACCAAGTGAGGTCTGAGAATAAAATCAGATTTATAACACAATGATAAAATTTTTTTGAAAGTGCATGGTCGGGCCAAAAAGTGGTATGCTTAGGACAAAAAAAGTTTTGGCTCAGCATAAATTTGCACAAATGGTTTGCTCGGACCAGTTAGTGGTCTGATAAGAAAATTTGAAAATTTTTAAAGATATGAGATATTTTTAAAGTAATTGGTGTAGATCTCAGTTTGTGGCATAAATGTATGATCAAAATAGATTTAAATAAAGAATTAGAGCATATAAAATGGATTCATTTACAAGCAATTCTAATTCCATTATTGACTATGCATATGTTCAATCAATAAAGTAATAATAAACACAATAACCACACATGATTTCAATTCAATTAATAATTATTAGCATGTAAAGATAACAATGCACATAAAAATGCAAATATCAAGCAAATACAACTTTTTCGATCTAAGGTGCTTCCATCAAGCATCTCAATATATTATTTTATAAAATTTAATCTTTCTTCATTTAAAGATTTTGTAAAGATATCAGCAAGTTGATTTTGAGTTTCGATGAACTTTAAAACAACATTGCATTTTTAAACATTGTCTTTTAAGAAGTGATGTTTGATATATATATATATATATGTATATATACTTTGAACTAGAATATTGGATGAGATTTTTAGATAGATTTATAGCACAAGTGTTGTCACATTTAACAGGAATGTGGTCAATCATTTTACCATAAATATAACAATTATTGCGTCATCTATAAAACTCATGTGCAACAAAAGCAAGCTGCAATACATTTGACTTCTGCAATAGATAGAGCAACCGAAACTGGTTTCTTGCTAAACCAAGAAACTAGTCAATCACTAAAAAAATGACATGTCCCAATTGTGCTTTTCCTATCTAATAGGCTAGCGGCAAATTAATATATAAATACCATAAGATATCAAATAAAGTGTTCCTAGGATACCAAAGTTTTAAATGCAATATTTCACTTAAGTATTTTAAAATTCTTTTTATAGCATTAAAATATGATTTCTTAGGACATGATTGAAATCTAGCTTATAAACAAACACAATAAATAATATCCAACATAGAAGTGGTAAGGTAAAGTAGAAATTCAATAATACCTCTATATTTTTTCTTATCTACTTTCTTATTAACTTCATCCTTCTCGAACCTCAAGGATGGGCTCATTGGAGTCTTGCTTGATTTGTAACTATTCATGCCAAATTTCTTGTGAAGTTTCTTGGTGCACTTGGATTGGTTGATGAAGATGTCATCCTTGCATTGCTTGATTTATAAACCAAGGAAGAATTTAAGCTCTCGCATTATGCTTATCTCTAATTCCTTAGACATACAAGAAGCAAACTCTTGGCACAAGGCCTTATTAGTAGTATCGAATATTATATCATCAATATAAATTTGTACAAGCAAAATGTCATGTTTGTTTTTCTTAATAAAAAGAGTTATGTCTACTATTCCTTTTGAAAAGCCATTTTTAATAAGGTATGAACTAAGCCTTTCATATTAAGCTATAGGAGCTTGCTTTAATCCATACAAGGCTTTTGTTACTTAAAAACATGATTTGGGAGTCTATAGTCTTTAGAACTCAAAGGTTATTCAACATATACTTCTTTATTAATAACATCATTTAAAAATACACTTTTAATATCCATTTGAAAAACTTTGATATTTATATGACATGCAAATACTAAAAGAATTCTAATAGCTTCTAATTTGTCAACAAGAGTAAAAGTCTCATTATAATCAATGTTTGCCCATTGATTATAACTTCTGAAAACCAATCAGGCCTTGTTTCTAGTGATGAGACTACTCTTATCAAGTTTGTTTTTAAATACCCATTTACAACCAATAATTTAGTGATCCTTAAGTCTAGGAACTAACTCTTAAACTTTGTTTCTCTCAAATTGGTTGAGTTCATCTTGCATAGTAATCACTCAATACTCATCAACTAGAGCCCCGTCTATGGTACTTAGTTCTATTTGACAAACAAATGCTATATTAAGTAGTTAAGTTTAGAAAAAGTATTTACACCTTTGGAGGTATCCCCAATAATAACTTCCTTAGGGTGGCCTTTTTTGTATTGCCACTTTTTGGGAAGATCTTAGCTTCCTCCTCTAGATGCTTAACTTTTAAGTTCATTTTCTTGATGTGGTGGTCCTTCCTCAATCTCCTTTGAAGGATCTTTAGTGTTAAGTTACTCAAATGAACCTACAATGTCATCAAAACACAACCTTCCCTAAGCTCAAGCTTAGAGGATTTATCAAATATACATACATAGATTCTTTTACTACTAGTAACCTTTTGTTAAAAACCCTATAGGCTTTGTTAGTGGAGGAATAGCCCAGGAAATTTTCCTCACATGATTTGGATAAAAATTTTCTAAGATTATCCTTGGTGCTCAATATGAAGTATTTTCATCCAAATACTTTGAGATATGAAACTTTAGATTTTTCTATCATTCCATAGTTGATAAGAAATTTTAGCCATTAAATGTCTTTTAAAATCTTATTGAAAATATAACACATGGTATTAATGGCTTTAGCCTAAAAGTATGAGGGAAGATCATATTCATTGAGCATGGTCTTAGCTATTTCTACAAAAATTCTATTTTTCCTTTATACAATATCATTTTTTTGTAGGGTTCTAGGTGAGAAAAAATTATGTGAAATACCAAACTCATTATAAAAATTTTCAAAATCAACATTTTTGAATTCTCTACCATGATCGCTTTTAATAAAGGTGATTTTGCAAAAAATTTTAAAAGCATCAAAAATATCATTCTTATGAGCTAAGAAATTAACCCAAGTAAACCTAGAGTAGTCATCAATTAACACAAATGCATAAAGCTTTCCTCCTAGACTAGCTATCCTATTTGGTCTAAACAAATCTATACGCAAAAGTGTAATTAGTTTAGTAGTACTAACCATGATTTTAGATTTGAAGAAACTCTTGTGTTGCTTCCTAAGTTGGCATGGTCCACACACTTTGTTCTTGTGGAATTTCATCTTGAATAGGCCTTTCATAAGCTCCTCCTTATTTAAGCATTGAAGTTGGTTCATGCTTGCATGCCCTAATCTTCTATGCAAAATCCATGAGTCATTACTAAAAGACACTATACACTTTAAAATATAATTAGTTTCATGATGTAAGACAATTTTATAAGTGTTATCAATTCTTCCTCTTTTGAATACAAGTTCTCCATCATGAGATGTTACTTTACATTATATAGAGTTAGAATTGATATTGTAACCTTTATCACATAATTGATTTACACTCCAAATATTATGTTTCAACCCTTTAACTAACCAAAAATTATCGATAACTTTCTTACCATGTGTTCCTATGGATCTAATGCCAATTATTTTATCTTTAACATTATTTCCAAAGGTCACACTTCCTCCTTTCTTGGTTGAAATAATTGTGAAAAGTTTTACATTTTTGGTCATGTGCCTTGAACAACCACTATCTACAAGCCAAATGCTTTCTTTGGTTGTAGTCTTTAGGCATACCTACAATGCATTAAATATTTACTTTTTCTTAGATACCCAAATGCACTTGGGTCCTAGGGAATTAGTCTTGGAAAGATCCTTTAATTTGAGATGAGTCTTCCTAACGTAGCAAAATATATTTGTGACCATATTTCATGCAATAGTGACACCTATATACAATTTTTGGTTTTTTCATCCTTTTTTCTAATAATTTTTGATGGATGATGTTGTGAATGTTAGTAGCCATAAGTGATGTGAACCCATAAGAACAATGAGTTAGAATCCAACACCTTTAAGCTTGGACCAACTTCCTTAGAAGGCTAAATCAAGTCATCAATAAACCTTAACCTAAATCCAATTAATGTAAAAGATAACTTTGGTATATAAATCACTCAAGTTATTAACTCTTTGTGATGATTTTTGTTCAAAAAGAATCAATACAAGAGTTATTCCTCTCAATCACAAAAAGTTTTGTAAATTCATTCAAAGATTTAAGACTATCAATATAAGACTCATGAGATAGTTTAAATATGGATAGTTTAAATATGGCTAAGTGCTAGAAACCGTGCTCTAACTTGTTTGGAAACAAGATTACAAGCATCCTAATTCCTAAAATAGCTAATGCAAATATAGAATAACTTAAAAGTTTATTCCCATACAAAATCATGGGTCAAAAGAAACCAAACCCAAGTACAAGTTTGAAATTCCAACACATAAAATATAATGAAAATATACAAAACATATAATGACATATTCAATTGGGATTATTAAAGGCAACTAGACCAAATGGCTTTCTTGGACTAAACAAAGTGAGACAAGACTTGGATTGGGATGTGACAAACCAGGCTTCAAATGTGTATCCTCATTATGATCCTCCATGATAGCTAAATCATTCGAAAGTCCTTAAATAATCAAGAACATAGTATTCTTGAACTGTTAAAGCTGACCCCTCATAACAGATCCATCAGGAAGATGCAATGGGTCCTTGTGCTTTGGCACGAGTTGGTCGTTGGTTGCTTCAACAAGTATGTTTGAAGTGTGAGTAATTTTGTGCATGCTTGTGCTTTTGTTCATTTCTTGTATACATATATGCATGATTTGCTCTTGGAGGCTTAGCTCTAGAGCTTCGTGGATCTTTTATAGCCTTTTTGGGGATTTTTTAGCTTGGTGTGTGCACTTGTGTTCTTCTCAATCCCAATGTTAAAAGTTTGAGGTGTATAAGCCTTAATGAATGTAGGTGCTTTCGATGTGAGATGAACAACTGAATCCTAAACGAAACTTGGAGGAGGGTGGCCTTTGAACACTAATCAAAGTATCTAAAGACTCCTTTCCCTTATGAAATTCTGAAAGGGAATTTTTTAATTCATTTATTTCTTCTCTCAATGTTTGACTTTCTTTTGAAATTTCATCTAAGCTAGAATAATTTTTTAAAATTTCATCCAATGAGTCTTAGAGTTTCTTATTGGAGGTTTGTAGTTCTAAAGTAGAGTTTTTTAACATAATAAAATCTTTTTCTAACTTAGAGCATTTTTTTTATAGAATTTTATTTTAGAAAAATATTTTTAAACTCTTTTATTCATTTGCTTAATTAATTCACCATCATCCATATTTTCATCAACATTATCATCACAAGTAATGCTAGAGTTTAAGGATGAAGGACTTATTAGAGTCATCATGATCTTCCATAGCCATGAGATAAAAATTTGCAATCCTTTGCTCCTTTTCATCCTCTTCACTTGAGGAGTCATCATCCTAAGTAGCCTTGACTGATTTCTTCTTCTCTTTGTCCTATTCCTTTTTATTCCTAAGTTTGGGACACTCAATTTTGATATGGCCCGGTTTGCCAAATTTATAGCACTTGACTTTATTTTTCTTATCCTTGTCTTTGAAGGAAGATTTGGAAAATGAACCCTTGTTAGCTTGCATTTTCCTTTTTCTCTTTCATTCACTTACCCTCTTTGATAACATGGCCATCTCCTCATTATCATCACTATCACTTTTACTTAAGGATTCAACTTTTTTTATAGCTTTGAGGGCTATTACCTTCTTTTTCTCCCTCTCATCTTTGTCATCTCCCTTTGAAATGTGCATCTCATAAGTGAAAAGTTTCCCAACAAGCTCATCGATCCTTAGTTTGCTAAGGTCATGACCTTCCTTAATGGATGAAACTTTAACTTGAAGTTCTTCTTAGGGCTGAGACCTAACCGAATTTCAGAGATTTTAAAATTACTAAAATTAAAACCAAACCAAAATATAAAATATCCAGTATTGTATTATTTAAAAAAAAATCGGTATGGTCCGGTTAGGATATTCAGTTCCAATGGAGCGGTTCCAGTTCCAAACAGGGGCAGAGATTGGGAGCTTTTGAAATTATTTTTTTTTAATTTAAGCAATAAAATAATATTTTATTATTTTAGCCATTAAAAAAAGAAAGTTATGTTAAACTCCAATATTCACATTACAAGCTATTCATAAAATTAAAATTTCCAATATCTAGTATCGAATAAAATTATTTAAACTCCAATATTTACGTTATAAATAATTTATAAAATTAAAATGTCCAATATCTAGCATCAAATAATATTGTTTAAACTCCAAATAATTACAAATTCCAAATAAAATACATAAGTAATTCACTATCATTACTTATAGTATTAATTATTATTATTAATATATGCACTCATTATTGTTATTAAAAACTACTAATATTATTACATTGAGTTACTTTATTAAGCACAAATTATTATAATTAGTATAAATTACTATCATTAATACTAGTGGTAGTAATTATTAATATAAATATGTTAATAAATTATATTTAGTTATAAAATTTGAAATTAAATTAAGAAAATAATTATTGAATTATATTTTTATTTACTTATGTTTAAGTTAATACTCATGAAATTAATATTATGAATGAAAAAAAAATTATGAATGAAAACAAAATAATTTTATAGTTTAAAAATGAGTATTATAAAGATATACTAATGAAATCTATATATTTAATTAACAAAACATGAAATAAAGAAATCAAGATATATCTATATACATGAAATCAAGAAATCAAGATATATCTATATATAAAAAGTATAATATAGAAAATTAGAAATCTCAAAGTGAATATATAACATGACATAATATGAATTAATAAAATCATTCTAATACATTTTAAAAATATCAAATGTTATTAATAATAGATTGGATATTATTTTAGTTATTCGGTTCGGTATGGTATTATTCAGTTTGGCACGATTCTCGGTATATGTATAACCTAATATCTAAAACCGTTCCATACTAAAAAAAATTAATTCGGTTTGGTTCGGTTCAGAGAAAGTAAAAAATTCAACAGATTTTTTCAGTTCTAGATATTTTGGTTTGGATATTCGGATCAATTCAAATATCTTCAGGATCCGCGAGCAACCCTAGCTCTTCTTTGGGAGTGCTCTTAAGATTTTATTGTTCACATCCTCTTTAGTATAAATTTTTTCATACTTCTTCAAGTCACTGACAATTACTAGCAGTTGATTAGTTATCTCAATAACATTTTCGCTTGGCTTCATCTTGAAGAGTTTATACTCTTGCATAAGTATTTGGATTTTAATGGACCTTTCTTAGGTAGTGCCCCCATGATAGTTCCCAAGAGTTTTTCAAATTCCATACGTACTTGTAATTTGTTGGACTCTTTCTAATTCCTCTCTTGACATGGAATTGATTAAGATGGAGCTAGAATAATTGTTCTTCTAGAGAGTCCTCTCTTGTGCTTTGGTCTATTATGTTTTAGGGATAGGTATTTGGACTCCCTTAACTTCTTGTATAGGGGCTTTCCACTCATTGAGCACACACTTCCATAGCTTAATCCTTTCATTATAAAGGAACTTATACATCTTGTACTTCCAACAAGAGTAATTAGTTTCCAATAAAATAAGGTCTAAGATGAGAGTTTAGGTTTCCATGGAAGGAGCAATAGTAGTGGTGGTGGAAATTGAGGTGGTTGGAGGAGGAGGAGCTGCCATAATAGATCAAATTTCATACTTAAGTTTTAAGAAATTTTTGAGGCTTTGATACCATTTATTGTCCCTTGATGGCAACCTCAGGGGAGGGGTGAATTGATTATCTGATGAAATGTGGCAAATTAAAATTTTAAACAACAAGAAAAATAAGGTAGAAGAGATTAAACACAAGGAGTTTATAGTGGTTTGAATTTCTCAATTCTACGTCCACTTTTTCAATAACTTGTTGAGATTCTACTAGTTTTGAGTTTTTACAAGCTCAACTTTAACTTATTATCTTAGACCAAACTTTTATAATGGTTTGAGATTCCTCATATCCCAATAAGATTTTTACCCAAATTCATTATTCAACCGAGTATTTATAAGCTCTCATCAAACTTCTACAATGGTGTTTAATGCTCACACCCAACACTCAAATACAATAATAAGAAATGCAATACAAAGTAAATATATTTGATTATCTTGAATGAATGGCTCTTTAATCTTTTGAAATATAAAGTTTTATGGAGTATTTATAGCCATCAAAAGTCTAAAGAGCCATTTGAAATGGTAGTTGGTAGGTACTAACTTCATTAAATAAAGTCTCATGCTTTAATGATTGCTCGAAGTGTTTTTATGATTGGATTAGCCTTGGTTTAATTAGCATAAGCATTTTATGGTCAGACTGATGCTAGTTCAATTGACCTTTGATTTTGTGTCGTAAGTTTCACCAATGTCTACTGCATGTGGCATTCTTCAATTAGTTAGGTGGATAATGTTTAAATCTCATCTACCAATTAGCATGTGGTCCGATCGGCCTTCTACTGAGTCTGATTGGAATTTTTGAATTTGTATTATTGGCACTTTCTGATTCAATGACATGTTATCTTCTTATTGGTTGTTAAACACACATGTTGTCTTTTGATAATATTTAAATAGTCTGATCGAACTAGAATGGAGTCTGATTGGCCTATGCTTGTTCCGTTGAAGAATTGGCCATAATAATAGATGTGAAACTCTCTAGAACTTTTGAACAATTTTCTTCAGGTATAGTCCAGTCACACCATGACTTGGTCTGGTTAGAAAGTATGCTACGCTGAAGATTTGAGAGTAGCAGCTGGACGAGAACCTTACTGGATAAATTTTAGGTTTTCCTTTAATTGATTTCTAGTCGAACTTTCTTTATCCATACAATACATAATACATAATAGTTTCAAATATTAATGAATATATTAATATTCATGAGAATTAACAAGTTTAATGTTGCCTTGAATTACCACCAAATATCTTTTTCAAGTTAAAAATGTATTGCATCATTAGGTAATTTCACAATCTCTAAGAAAAGCCATATAAGCTTATGTTTCCATATTAGGTTTTCAACCCACGCTCGATACGAATTCCACAAAGCACGCTTTCTATTATAAGTGGTTTACTTGAGAGCTCGCTTATTGATTCAACAATGCAACTAAACCCACATTTTAGAATATATAATGCACTATCCTTTGAGGTTTATTTGGACTGCTTTATCCTAGAGGCTTGGACTTCAAATTATGCTTGTGTTATAGGTGTATCAAGAGTTGGTGCTTCATCGTAGTCAAACTCAACCTCACATTTAATAAAAGTTTCTAAGGTATAAGAATTGCCAAATATAGTTTGAGCAAATTGTTCTTTTCTTCTCATGTTTGTTGGAACATCATTGCTTTCTCTAGTAGCTTTGTCTTTTCCATATAGCTCAAGTAACTTATTACTACTTTGCACGAATTTGTTCTTCAATTTAGTAGCTACATGATTGGCCTATAAAGAATGAAACAATAAATTACAAACAATAAATCAAATATTAATGAACCTTACAACATATGTATCAATCATGTATATTACATGAATTAGCTATTTTTAAATCTCATCTTTAGCTTTAAACATTTTTGTCTCTAGAATCCATGAAAAACCACTTGACCCAATTTGGAACACATCATGCCATTTAGTAAATTATCTTTTAATATTCTCATTTGATTGTGGACTCATTCTTTGTCTATTGGCTTATCTAGATATTGTTCTTTCAATTCCTTCACAATGTTGTCTAATATATGTGCTGTAAAAGTCCCACCAACTCTTTTGACAATATTATATAGATTGGTCCAAGAATGTATCAATGAAAGTATCATCTATTGCATTTGACCATGCCCATGTGCTTTGTCAGTTTGAAGTTTGTGTCCTTTTAGGCATTTTATTAACTACATAATAATAGTAATATTAACTACAAAATAAAATACTAATATAATTATCTCTAAATCAAAGATAAAGTTTTACATAAATAAAATATTCCAAATTAGATCCATCACAATTCCAAAATATACAATAATTCAATTACAAAACAACAGCACAAATAAAATGTCACATAACATCATTAATATAATTAGCCCATATATGAGCAGCTATGGAATCCCTAATCCATTCTCTTCTCTTAGTTTGTTCATTATTATCCATAATATTAGGATGTTCATATTGTTCATTTTCTAAAAGTTCAGCTTCAACTTTTGTAAGTAGCTCATCATTTAGATCTAGATGCAAAAATGATGAGCTTATAAGTTTCAAGGCGATATCTTAGTTTAGTTAAGCTTAAAATTATAGGGAAACGCTTTTTAAGGACTCTAAAAGACCGTTCATGATGAAGATTAAATAATTCACGAGCATTCAGAGGTAGATTTCTTAAGTACTCTTTCAAGTGATACCACTCTCCCCTATAAGTGCAATAAGTACACTCCTTAACATAAATCCAGCGCCAACAAGATAGTATTTTCCTAAAGACATATAATAAATTCAATTATGGTCTGCATATCTTATAAAAAGTCTATATTATAATTACCTTTGGAAATTTTTAAGGCATGTTGTCTGGTTAATACATCTTTAATTATTCTTGAATCAAATGTCTTTCCATCCGACCTAGCTAAGATATAGGTGAACTTTAAATCAAATGTGTATGCTACCAACACATTTTGTGTCGGACATTCTTTCCTACCATGAAATCTGAGACTATATTTTCTAGGTACTTTTACACACATACGTGTGCCATCAATTACACCAACACTCTTGATATCATATTATAATAATTAAAATTAACATTGCTCCCCTTACAATATATTGATAGATAAAATAGATTGAGCACTAAACAAATTACCTTGAAATAAAGATAGAATCTATAAGTATTGGCTATTTCTAAAGGCATTTGGAGCCCATATAGTTGTTTAATAGATTTGTCCTCCAATTATAATATGGCTCGTAAGACATTATGGGAATGATTACTAATTAACTCACTAAACCATTGAAACATCAAAGTTAGGACTCCAGTTTTTTACATTATGCCCTAATAAATAAAGGGTTTAGCAACTTGTTCTTCCACTATTACACAAAGGGTTAGCTTAAGCCGACCTTTTTTGACCAATAAATCAACATTCATCCTTATTATATACTGATAAATATCATTGGAGGCCAACTATTTTATTAAGTTATCTCTAACTTTTCTCCTTCTAGTTTTAATTCACATGCAATTTCACTCCTATTATCATCCTTTTGCATTACAAACATGCAATACCAAGCAATAACCAAACAAACTACTTACGCAACTAAAGCAGCTAGTCGTTGCCTTAACAATAAATTCTTATCATCCATTTATAGAATAAAATTGCATGATAATCTCATATAAGATCAAAATAAGTGTAACAACAAATAACAATGTCACAAAAAGTAATAAAGATTTGTATTGAATAAAAGATGCAATAATGATTTCTGTTGATAATCTAATTAAGCACTTCTTGTCAAATGTATTGTTGTTAGGTATATATAAAAAGTTATATGTATGTTGTAATGTTTTTCTATATTAATTTGCATACATACATGAATATCCCATGCTAGCATGTTTTTTCATGCACATAACTTAGGTGTATTAATAAAGTTGATGTTGATGTTTTCTAATTGTTATTTGTGACTTGTCCATTGCGAATTGAATAATTTGGGTTACTTTCTAGGAAAGTTAGCTAATGATTTAATTAACTAGAATGTAATGATTAATTAACCATCACTCTTCTTTTTGTTTGCTTTAATTTTTATGACTAATATATATATATATATATATATGGTATAATATATAATCTTAGATTTTATGTTTTTGAAAGCCTAATCTTCTGTCATATATACATATTCATTTGATAAATAGGTTGTGTGTATATAAGCTTAAGTTTAAGATATGTTATGTTTTAACTGAGAGTTAACTAGTTAATTTCTAAGAATTAAACTACTGTCAAGAATTGAGAATACATAGTACACTGGTCTCAAGAATTAATGAAATTGCAAATCTTTAAAAATCAAGGCTTCCTCTCTAGGACATCTTCATAAATTTTGAATATCTTTGAGTTTGTATTGCTACTAGAATTGCTATTGATTTTCTCCTTTCTTGAAAGCAAATAATATTCCTTCTAAAATATTCATAAAGGGTTTGGGCTCTATTTATTAGTCATTAAACGATTATTATCATCATCAACAATTAAACTCTTTAAAATATACGACAAGTTTAATTTGGATATTTGTTTTATGTTTTGATTAATCAACAATAAACCAATAAAATATTCACAAAAATACAAACACATACACCTCATGAGTTTAGTATACTGATTAGTAAAAAATAAAAAAAAATACAAATCAAGAATAAAAAATAGCAGAGAAATAAGAGTAAAGAGAATCAAACTCATCTTTGTGCTTGCAAAGAAGAAGCAAATAGCAATTATTGCGAAGATTGCCAAAGAAAGAAAAAGAACAAAGAAGGATAAGTAGTTGCAGAAATGGCGAACAAACAGAAGAGAAAGATGTTCTAATAAGAGAGAAGAAATATTACGTTAAGAAGCCTAAATTTAGAATATGATAAAATTAGAAAGGATAATTTTGAAAGATTGATTTAGGAAACCATGGCAAACCACCGATTTGGTGGTTTAAAAATCTTTAGAAAAGTGATAATTTTTAAACTATGGAGAAAACCATACTAAACAATACCATGGCTCTGGAAATTAAAACAAACAACTTAATAAATCATACCATATCATACTAAACCTTTGCATACCACCATCCAAATGTAGTGCTAAGATAAAATGTGATAAATTTTGATCCCATTTAACCCTAGTTACTTTAATTTTGTTTATAATTCATTTGAATTTAAATTATTTTTTAAATTATTTTTTAATAAACACTATATTTTTCTTAATGGTAGCGTAATACATTTGAATTTTTTTAATAAAAATAAGTAAAATAAATATGAAAAAGATGAAATTATAAACTTTTTTAAAAAAATTGTTTGAATTTATTGTTTAATGATTTTTTAATCAACATTATATTTTTCTAATTAGTAGAATAACAATTTTTTTTAATAAAAATAAGTTTCTCAATTTATTCCTTTTTTTTTTTTACTTTTTCTCATTAATTTATGTTATTGATGGGCGAAATTAAAAATAATTAATAAGTGTTAAATTTAATATTTCAGAATGGAGAATATTTTGCAAGAGTTGTGGCTAATAAAAGTTCTATAAATATAGGTTTAAGTTTAATATCTAATTATTCTAATTCACCAAGCGTTTCCATTGTCCCTTACTTAGAAGTTAATTTAGATGAGCTTCCTGTTGATTTAGGGTTAAGAAAAAGTATATATGGTATTAATGATGAGAAGAAAGTTTAGCGAGCATATTTACAAAAAGGGCTTTGTCAACCTAAAAATCATAATTTTCCTTATACCTTATTGGACCACAAAGATGTAAATTTATTTCTGCATGGTTCAATGACTATAATAGTTGGTTGGAGTACAGTATATCAAAAGATGTTGTATATTGCTTACCTTGTTATCTTTTCAAGCTTAATCATATAAGCCAAGTAGGTGGTGATTCATTTATTGGTGCAGGGTTTAGGAATTGGAAGAAAGATAGATTTAACTTTTATGATGGAGATCATAATAGTACTCATAACATGTGCTTGTATGCTTGCACAGATCTAATGTGTCATCGACAACATATAGATATTTGTTTATCTAATCATTCTAAACAAAGT
Organism: Garcia nutans; assembly: GCA_947685225.1. Taxonomy (NCBI): domain Eukaryota; kingdom Viridiplantae; phylum Streptophyta; class Magnoliopsida; order Malpighiales; family Euphorbiaceae; genus Garcia; species Garcia nutans. The sequence goes on from CANTUV010000043.1 coordinate 33,237,070, forward strand.
CGGGTAGATAATTGTATAAGATTAATTACATCAATTGATTATGTTAGATTTCTTTTACATCAAGGATTGGCATTTCATGGTCATGGTGAATCTAATGAATCAAGTGATCTAGAAATATCACACCATCTGACAATTATGTTAAGAACTATCAAGAGATATCACACAATGCCTATTCACTTTTCATTTTAATATTTAATAAACACTAGAGCTAATATCAATAATTTTTTTTGCAAAGTCTCTCCTAAAATTTGACACTGCCAATATCTTCTCTAAACAAACACAATCTGTAGAAAAAAAAAACTCCTAATATTCCTCGCATTCAATCTCAACTTTAATCTCAACAACTCACTAATAATAATCTACAATTTAGTGCAAATAATTATACTTTTATCCTCCTTTTTGCATTATATATCTTTTTCTATAACTAATATAATTTACTATAAAGTTTTAACCCAAACCATTCTTACAAATTATACGAAACTCTAAGTTAACTATAATTGTACAATTGTCATTATAGTTACAATATTCTATATGAGCATAATTAAATATATAATATAAAACTTTTTATTAACCACCTTTTGATATGTTGTTGATCTTGAATTCTATAGCTTACTCGACTGGATCTATTATGCTCATCTAATCTGTAAGTCAGAAATAAATCTAACATGCTAAGAAATGCTTAGTTGTACTTGCATATTCATAATTTGCCAAAATTATAACATACGAAAATATTATTGGACTATCATATGTATAGACATAGAATCATCACCTTAAAATATTAACAAGATATGTAAATAATTTTAAATGAAAATTGATTTATCATAGCATCAATAAATTTAATATTCAAGATAATTAATTAAAATTAATCACTTCATAAATTTTTTTTATTTTGATAAATTTTATATGCTTTGCCCCCACACATTGCATTTTTAAATTTTAGACTCAGATAATAGGTTCAGTAACGGCAATTTAAATGCATGGTAAAATATCAGTCGATACAGCCAGTGGCCTAGTAACAACATGAATGCCTAGTATCAATAATGATACATATAGCGTCTAATAGCAATATAGACGTTCACCCTCTGGCTAGCCATTCAATCCAATTCTAGGTTTAATATCAGTATGGTTTGGATAATTCAATTCTTTCTTTATCATTTAACTGACTTCTTTTTAACCATACATTTAAAGAAATGCTTCTTAAATTAAGATCAAACACATTTTATTTAGAACATATTTACCAAGTATATTATAACAAACATATTGTTCATATTTATTTCTTAAATTGAATATATATTTTTTTGGCTTATTGTCTTGGAATTTTAATGATTTTTAGATATTTTTATATGAGTTACAATTGATAAAGAAAGTTGATAAATTTTAGAAGAAAATACTGAAAAATACTTAATGAGAGTCTTCGGCAAGCCATATTACATTTGATGAAGGCAGATTCAATCTAGAATACACGCCCGTAGGCATAAGCCTTTGGCAAGGCTAATGCCCGACCAGGTTTGATACATTCAACACTTTATAACTTTAAAAGTTTATAAGCCTTGGGCAAGGTTGATGCTCGAGGCAGATCTAATTCATTCAATACTTTATAATCTTAAAAGTTTCTTTGTTTAACACCCTTATTCCTTATATACATATAATATATTCACTTGGTATATGTAAAATATGTATATTGAATACAAAAATATTACATTATAGTCTCTTTAAAAAAAATTTCTTAATTTTATAGTAACCATTTAAGAATACTTAAATTGTATTTTAATAAATAAATAAAATTAACCATTAGTAAATTGAAAAGTAAAAAGGTATTAAATGAAAAATCTCTAAAAAAAAATTCGTCAGAGTTTTGTTTGCATTTTATATGATCCGAAATTTCAAATAACCCAACCTGCAATTAAAATACACTTCTAATTATTTATTCAATGCATATATTTCTCCAAAATAGCCCAACGACTCAATCCACCAATATTTTATCAAAAACACATTCATATATATATATATATACATACATATAAATCTCATTGTTATTTAATGTATTACACCAAAGGAAAAACATATATTTTACACCATATACATGATTATATATATAATGTACAAACTCAAAAGCATTTTAAAAGTTTAAAAGTGTATACATGATATGCAAGTGGCACTGGTCCTCAGTAGCACAAAGGTCTTGACACATAAAAACCTAGACCTAGGGTGGTCTAGATACACTCTCCGGATCACCAAGATATACCTTGTCTCCTGCGCGATAAAATTTAATTGTGCTAAGCATATTGCCTAGTAGTACATACTTAAATTAAATATAAAAATGATGTCATACATATGTAATGCCATATATGCATCATGTTAAAAATGTTAAACATTTTTATTATACACATTAAACAACACTATAAACATGGGCCCAAACATTTTATATAATTATCTAGTCTCAGGCTCATTGTCTTGTCTATTTTTGGTGTCTCACTCAGGAGTAAGTACATTTCTGTGTCGCTCAGTGTCTCACCCATTTTGGTGTATGGTATACCAACATCCAACCACAATCTTCTGACAACTAGAAAATATATAAGATACACACAATATACATTCCTTTCAATGTGCTTTTACATTTTGACTCACACCATAGTTTTCACAAATTATTATCATAAATAATGCAAATGTAGTTTACTTCCTCATGTTAGTGTATAAATTGCACTTTACACATTTTATACAAATATTTTATTTAGCCATTCTCAAATGGCTTATCATGCCACAATCAACATAAATCAAGCATTGCTACTTCAAACAATACGATACATACACATTCACATATTGAAATGTATTATGCTCAAAATTAATAAAATCAACCACACTCAATGCAAAAGTATGTACTAACCTCTTTAAAGCGATAAATGAAGTTAAAACTCCACTCCATTTCCAAAACACCCAAAAGTCTTTCACTACTAAGTTGATGGAAATCCTATATACTTAACACCTATACCCAATGTGAATGAACATAATCAATTAATATCACATTTCTAGGTGTTTAAAACCTAAAACAAAATTTAAGTCTTAATTTTACAATTTTTCAAGTTTTTTTTTTTTTCTGAAATGCACTTTAACTTTGGAAAATCATTCCTACACATTCTAAATGGATTTTTTAGCTTAAATATATCTAATACATTATATTTTAACACATTTTAAGTATTAAAACACAATGTATCACATTTTCTCCAAAATTTCAAAATTTTGGCCTAAACCACTTTAATTTTAGTTTTTCACTCTAGCTAATTCTAAATAGTAATTTGAGTTTATTTATATTATTAACAACATTAAATAACATAATTCAAATTATAAAATCAAATAAATATAAATTCTTTGTGATTACTATTCCCGAAACCCTAATTCTTTACTACCCCTCCAAAACTCCTACTTAACTCAAACTTTTCTTCCATTTAACCTTAAAATCAATATTTACTCATCAAAATAACATCATCCATAATCAGTCCAACAATTATAACTTATTCTTTCATAAACCCAATTCAAACATATTCATAAACTTTCATAAAATTGAAAAATTAGGTAAGAAAGCTTACTAATTAATGAAGAAACTACCAAATCTCACTTCAATCCTTCAAAATTTGGTATTTGGAGCAAAAATACCTTTGGCCATGGTGAAAGTCGTGCTTAAGTGAGAAGAGAAGAAGAAGATAAATAGTATTTTTTAAACTTATTTCTTTCTTTTTTAAAAAATATCTTTATATATATTATTTAATTATTTAATTATTTATTATTTATTTAATTATTTTTAATTCACTAATTTTTAACATACATCCAAAAATAAATTTATTTTTGAAATATTTTATTTATTTATTTATTTAAATATAGTTACCATTTTACCCTTCATTTTACTATTCATCTATTGACTTTTCTAATTTATATTTGACTTTATATGTAATGTATATTTTTCTTATATTTCACATATAAATTATTTATTTCTCACTTCTAACCCATCATTTACCCCTTAAATTATTTAATTTAATTTAATTTAAATTAAAACCTAGCAATTAAGTGGATGCTACACTTTAAGCTAGTTTTTGTTTAATAAATACACCTATTCTTAATCAATGATGAACTCATAATCAATTACTTCATGAATTAGTTTCATATCTACTTCTAAACTCTAAATTTATTGAAAACCTAAATCAATTCTTTTATGGATCAAAAATTGCTTTAAACATGATTTTAAGCTAAAAATTATACAAACATACTTAAAATCATTCAAAAATAAGTTTTAATCAATTTTCTCTTCACTTAGCTCCATATTCAAATTTCCTTCTAAAAAAAATTCAATTGATTAATTTTCATCACAAAAATTCAATTAAAGTGGTTAAGTAAATTATATAATCAATAAAAACCAAACGAAAACAAAGAAATAACAAATTATCAATATACAAGCACAAACCTCCCTTTCAAGTGGCTCTTCCTCCCTTTTTCTTATTTTTCTTTGATTATTTGGTTATGATCTTAATATTTCTCACATATACTCATGAATTCTCTCAAAATTTTGAGTTATAAATGAGGTTCCTTTAATTTTTTTTTAAGTGATGGAAGAAGAAGGAAGAAAGAAATATGGTGGAGGTGATGGGTGGGTGGCATTTTTGAATGGGAGAAAGAAGAAGAAAATTCTAGTTTTATGTATATATATATATTATTTAGTTTTTTATACTATGTGATACTCACACTAAAACTTCGGTATAACTATTTTCTTAAATTATTTATAAATTTAACTTTTAATTTCGTAAAACTATAAAAATAATATTTTAATTAATTTAAAGCTCTAGTATTCATATTTCACATTTCAATTTCAATAAAAATCCAATTTATAGGGTCAAAAGGGCATTTCTATAAGATTTCACTATTTAAAGATTCCTTTTCAAAAATACCAATATTGTTTATATACAAATTTAATTTTTCACTTATTAGGGCTTAATCAACCTTATCACTATCAATTCTAAACTCAAACCACGCATAACATTATGATAGGTCTAATATATAGACCTATATATACACTTAATACCGAAAATCAATACTTAGAATTTTCAGGTATTATAATGAAACTTTCTATAACTCTTAAATTGTTGAATATAATGATGAAATAAAAAAAGTTTCATTGAGTAATGCGCTTAAAATTTTGAAACTGACATCACTTAGAATTCAAAAGGATATCATCAATGCAATTGTAGTTAAGACAATAAATGTAATAACTAAAGAGGTTGGTGATAAAATAGTTTCTATCTTAGTTGATGAAGATCGTGATATATCCCTAAAGAACAATGGTAGTTATTTTTCATTTTGTGGATGAAAGAGGTTGTGTTATTGAACATTTTGTTGGTATTATACATGTTAGTGATACTACTGCTTCATCATTGAAAATGAACATTGAGGCTCTTTTTTCCAATTATGGTTTAAGTATTTCAAGTTTACATGGGCAAGGTTAAGATGGAGAAAGCAATATACAAGGAGAATTTAATGGACTTAAGAGATTGGTTATCAAGGAGAATCTATCCTTATAGTTATGTTCATTATTTTGCTCATCAACTTTAATTAGCATTTGTAAGTGTAGCTAAATGTCACCTAAAAATTAGTAAATTCTTTGATTTCATTACGATGGTGACAAATGTTTGTTGGTGCCTCATGCAAACTTGTTGACTTTCTTCTTGAAAAGAAATTTAAACAGGTTATTCAAGAAATTAGTGATGGTGAAGTTTTCATTAGGAGGCAGGGGTTTTATCATCTTAACATCCAAAACTTTCTTAAAAATAACTCCCAAAGGCATCTCCAAGTTGGAAAATGTCATGTCATGCCAGCCTAATAGGTTGCCAAGTACTAATGTTAGCTACTTCACTACTCTTTAATTCCCTATTGAATTTGAAGTAGAATTGGCATTATTTCCTCTCTTTCTATACTTGAAAAATGAGGGGACTGCTGATTCATCCTTCAACTAGCTTGTCTAAACCAAATCTTAAATTTTGGTTGCAGTTGCAACCAAGACTTTAAAATATGGGAGATACTGGATCTGGAGATGGGTTTGGTAAATGGGCTGCAAGTTCTTAACTATTATATTTATTTGCTTTTACTTTGATGGCCTATGCACTATCTATGCTGCTTTCGCACTCTACTTCATAAGGAATGAGAAAAATGACTCCTTTGCACCCTATTTAGTAGTCTCCAAGTCCCGATGGGTGACATCTACTCCATATTATAGTGGCACTGCTTTGCGAACTCAATGCAAATATCATTCCAAGTCAGGTACTTTTACTAGTCAAGATCCACACACCACTTGACGGCTGCCCCAGTCAAAGATTGTTGGAATAACTAAGCAATGAGCTTGTCCATTACTCCAAGAAGGGAGAGAGCACCCATATACATATTTACATGGGTTTTGGGCAAATAGTACCATCGAACCTATCCATGGTAGGCATTTTAAACTTTAAAGAGCTCTGGCATTTTGAAAGAGGGGCAATGAGTCAATATTCACGTAGGCTTCATAGCTTTTAAAGTTCCTCATTTGTCTCTCAAGGGCTTCAATTTTCTTAAGTAGTTTCTAAAAGGGATAACTTCCTTGGAAAGGGTTAGTAACAGCTTCTGGCATTGGGTTTGGGACATACACCATTGTGTCAGGTCAATGATCAGGACAGTTGAATTCTATAGAGGTGTTGCATGAGGGAAAGCTAGTGACAGTGGTGTTTGGTTTGGCGCTGTTGGTCGAGCAGGTGGTGTTTGGGAAGGGGTGGCCATATTTGGGTCGGTGATGGATGGGTTAGATTGAGCAAGAGTAGGTATGATCATATTGGCAACTTCTTGAAGGATAACATTCCTTTATTCGGCCAAGGTCTTCTTCAACTCAGTTTGTTAGTTCTCCATCATGATTCTAAAATACTCCTCTTGTATTTTAATAAGGGCACTACACTGGTTCGCTATGCTAGGCCATGTTCACCTAAAGGAGATAAATGGGGTTAGTGAAAGATAGAAGAGGTTTAAGGTAAAGAGATATGGGTCATACAAAAATGGATTGGTCTATCATAAGCTAGACTTCTCTTAAAATGGACTCACGGTGATGGGCTAGATGGGTGTCTAAACTTTGAAGAAAGATCTTCAAGGAGGTCCTTAAGCAATTGGCAGAGGTAATGATGGGATCATCTTCAATAGAAATGGAAAAGGAAGGATAACATGTATTAGACCTAATACAACCCAAATTTATAAGGTTGGGGTAAAATTTTTTGTAAGAAGTGGATTGTAGACCTCTAAATCTAATCCTTGAATAAATCTAGACTCAATTAAAAAAATTCAAAAAATCCAAAAATTAGTGGGCCTACTATTCCCTAAAGGCCTATAGCGAATTGGCTCATGGCCAATTCCCCATGAATTATGGTGAATTGGCCATGGCTCATGATCAATTCGTCATGAGTTATTGCGATAGGCCCCATTATTCTATTTTCTCCTAATATGCATGGAATTTCAAGTTTTTTAAAGATAATTATTAAATTTCTAGCTAAATCAGGTCTTTACAGCCTGATTAACCCTAATACCTCCTATATAAAGGGAGGGCAACCAATAATCAAAGAAAAAACCAATAATCAAGAGGAAACCCAATAATAAAAAAAAGAGGCAGAAAGCAAGCATATAAGTAAAACCTTTGAACAATATTGTTCAACCCCAAACACAGTTGATCTAAACCTACCCTAAGACTATCAAGTAGATTTTCACACCAATTTTTACAAGGAATTATACTATTCAAACAAGGCTTGGCTCAACATTGTTATTTGGTGGAACCAACAACATTGATATGATCTTTAATACTCTTGTTCATTCAACTCAATGGATTATCATCTTTGTTTGTTCTAAAATTTCGTAGATTCATTTTACTTTATTATGTTATCTTGATTTGTTCGGTTAATTACATATAGAACCCTAAATAGGTATTTTGACTATTGAATGCAACCTAATTTAGTGAATAATTTTGATACATTGAATATATTTTATGGTTGTTTAAGTGTCAACATAAAATTTGTATAGAAGCTCAATAAACAACATTATGTTAAATATTACTTTTAACATATACTTAAAAGGCCAAATAGTACCTATAACGAATTCGCTATGACCTTTAACAAATTTGCTATAGCCTATAGCAAATTCGTTAAAGGTTTATGATTTTATGTTTTTTTTGTAAATAATTGTCTTTGAATTCAGGTTTAAATTAATACTGTGTTTTTAAAATTAATTTACACACTATATTTGTAAAGCCAGCAAAAAAATTACTCATTTCACTTTTGTAAGTTAGGATGTCATGATATGAATTTATTTGGTTTCCTTTTCATATTTACTTATGTTAATTATTCAAATGTTTTATGTATATCTATATTATGTTTCTTGTTATTTCTCCTCTGGATGTATTATTTTAAAGACTTGTAAAAGACATGTTTCTACCTACTGTAGGTGCCTTAGCTTATTTAATTTTTTCTTTTATTTTTGGGACATTTGTAAGGGCATGTCTTTACTTTATGTGAGTGCTCATTTTTATGGACGATCATACATTGTAAGAGTATGTTTTCATCTTATATGAATGCTTATTTTATCATTTAATTATTTAATTTATGATATGATGGATTTTATTTTATTTGGCTTGTATTATGAATAATGTTATAATAATCCAAAATTTTAATAATATTTAGACCTGAAAAGGATGTCGGTTCCAATGAACCAGGCGTTATGGGATGCTGGCCCATTTTTGACCTTCTTCATATGTATTCAACTTTCTGAACTCAGTAGGGGTTAGAAATTTTTTAGGAATCGAATCATCCACCCCTTCTATCTTCTTCCTGGTCCATCCTGGCAACGACTCCTATTCTCTGAGTTTAGGCTTGTGCTCTCTAAGGCTAGGAGCTTAATAGTATCGAGTTGTAAGAACCATTCAACTGAGAGTAGGGATAAAAATCTCTACTCACAATGGCGACTCATTTAGTTGATTCCATTGGTCTTTATGTTATTTTATTTTTTTTATTATAATATTATTTATTACATCACTTAGAATTGCATTGTGTGTATGAGTTAGAATGCTCTGTGGAACCCGTGTTATGTGCGTGTAAGTGATATCATAATTTTATTCAAGGTATGTTGGTCGAGCATTGTATAACCACTTATAGCCCTGTACCTTTTGCCATGTACTTGCTGTGGGAACCTGAACATCTTACTCTAAAGACTAAAATTCATGTAGTTGGCCTAGTAATTTTTCTTAGATTTACCCTAAACAGTTGTTGTTTCACTATGATTAACATGTTTTAACATAATTAAGGTGCATTTGGTTTGGTTTTTTCTAATATAACCTTATTATGATGAAAGCCCAATATTATTTTATGGCATAAAATATTTTTTGAGCCCAAAGCCAAAATCATTTTCAAAACTTTTCAAAATAGGGGTAAAACCCTTTTCAACAGAGATGGGTCAAAATTTATTTTTTACCTTATGGCCCAAACATAAAATCCAAAATTAAAAAACTTTTTTTACAATAGGCTTTGAAATACTTTCAAAGATGGGCTCAACTATTTTTCACTTTATTACCCATTTTTCAAAATCAAACTTTCATTAGGCTTTGAAATTATAACTATTTTACAATAGGTTAAAAGTTTTTTTTTTTTGAAATGGGCTTGTAATTAGTTGGGTCAATCTAGAATATTAAAAGCAATTGTGGTCCTTATTTATGCCAAGACTTGTTAATTATGGATTTATTTGCAGTATGGATTATTAGTTGCCTTTCCAAATGAGAAGTCTATTTATAATAAACCTATTGATTTAGTTTTAATCCAAAATATAGCAAAAATGCTGCTAAAATTTTTCAATTGATCCAAATGATTAGTAAAAATTATCATAAACTGACTTTTATTTTTGAAAATATAACTATTGATTATTTCATATGAGTGATTCTTTCAAAAACAAAATATCACCCATTGATATCTTTGTTGACTATAACACCTAGAAAAGAGACTCATCACTCGTGTCTGGGAAGATAGAAGACACCTAAAGCAATGGATCTTAAGTAAGTTCAAAACTTAGTGAATGAAGACCTCACATCGAAGATGGAAGAATTAAAGGGGACCTTAGCTGAAGTTGTGAAGAGTCAATTAGTTACACTGCTAATGTAACATCCATATTTTCGTTAAAATAAAAATTAAATTAAATTAAATAAATAATTTGGAGGGTTAATTAAAGTGATGGAAGTAAGAAAATGTTAAATGTATATATTAAATATAAAGAAAATATACATAGCATATAAGGTCAAATGGTAAATGATAAAAGTCAAATGGTGAATAATAAAAGGTTAAAAGTTAAAAAATTCAAAATTAAAAATAATTTTGAATGGAAGATATAAAATTAAAATTTAAAAATAAATAAATAATTAATTATTTAAAATAATTAAATAATATATATGTTTATAAATGAAGGAAAGAAAAAAAATCCTATTTTGCTCTTCTTCTTCTTCTTCTTCTACTTGATTTCATGGTGGCTTGAAAAGGAAGAATTGTCTCTTATAAACACTTAAAATCTCACCAATTTTCAAGAACTAAAAGAAGTTTTGGTAGTTTTCCAACTAACTAGTAAGTATTTTCTTGGAATTTTAAAGTTTCTTTGAAATATATGAATATGTGCGATATGGATTTTTGACGGGGTATGTTATAATTGTTGGAATGGGATGGATGATGTTAATTTGATGAGGAGACAATGATTTTATAATTAAATGGTTGATTTGTTTAAGTTTGGTTGGAATTTAAATGGGTTAGTGAAGAATTTAGGGTTTTGGTAGAACATTGCTAAAGAGTGAGTGTTAGTTATGTTTAATTGCTTAAATCATGTTACAATATGATTTTAATGGTAAAAATGAACTCAAATTCAATTTAGAATTGATTGGAATGATATTTCAAAATTAAAGAGAGTTAGAGCAAAATTTGAAAGTTTAAAGGATATTAGTTAAATTAATGTTTGATGGTTAAAATACCTAAGAACGTGATTCTAATACATTATATACACTCACATTTTGATTAGGTGGTGAGTGGAACCAAGTTACTTGGTTAAAGTGGTGAAGGGCACTTTGAGAAAGTGGTGAGAAAGGTGTGCATTCTAGATTGAGAGTTGTGTAAATAAATATTAGTACACACTTTAATAAAAATATATTGAAATGTATTAGTATGGCATGTTACATTGTATATTGACATGGATACTATGCTATTTTAATGTGTGAAGTCACATATAAAGTACATAGCTATGTATTTAAAGACATAAAATGTAGAATGTATGAGTAATTAAGCCATATTAAGAAGACTAATGACATTGTTGTTTGTGTTTGTGAAAAGAAAGCATTTATGCTAATTTAAGGGCATAATTCGACCACATTGTATAAGTGGAAAATCATTTGATTTTTGTGATGGAAAGTATGGAAAATAAGATGAAATGATGAAAAAAGTGCAAAAGCAATAGAAATTGGCATAATTGACAAAGTAATGAAAAAGCATGGAAATTGTATATGATATGTGTGTTGTGCCTTATATAATATTATATTCCATAGTGTCATGTTTTGTGATATGGATATGGCATACCTATGATTTGCCTTCAGGCTAGACGCTGGGCATCACTGTTAGCCTCTGTACTAGACACTATGTGTCAAAATGATCTAAAACAATACTGTTAGAACCTGAATATTATATAAAGTCATTTGGGCCAAATGCATATGAATGTGAAATATTATGTTTTATAAGGAAAATGTATAAATTTGAATGTGTATTTGCATGCCACATTGTGAATTCCAAAGTAAAAGCATTTTGCATTGTTCTTTAATTTTCTTTTATCAAAGTGTATACCGCTAGGCAAAACTTTTAGCGCGATTTATTTATCGCACAGGTGATAGGGTTGAAACCGAGAGCCCTACCATATCAGATCTGGTCTAGGGTGAGGGGGTGATATTAGGAGCTTGATTTTACCACTGGCTAGAGTTGCCAGCATATCATGTATTTTTCTGCTTTTGTATTTTACTATATATATTATATTTGCATAACATCAAAATGTTGTAATTTGTAAAGTTTTTGGCTAAATGTTACAAATTTGGAATACTTTTATTTGTTTATATATATGAATATTTTGGAGAAAATTGGATTATTTTGAGCCATTGGCTTCCTTGGAGAAATGATTGATTATATGTATATTGGGAGTGTAAAATCTTTTGCAGGTTGTGTTGTTTAGATTTTGAAAACGTTCAAAATACAGACAAAACTCTAGTCAATTTTTTTTCAGAGATTTTTCTTACAAATTTGTATTTTGGTAATTAAATTGCTAATCTATATACTTATTTATCTATTAAAGTATTTATTCTAAGGATTAAAATATTTTTCTTACAATTATGAAAATTTTTAAATGAGTAAAATTGTGACATTCTTTTATTCTATACACGTATTTTATATATAAGGGGTGTATGTATTATATGTATATAGGGTACAACTAGAGAATAACACTATTGAGGCATCTGCCAATTCTAAGAAGCAGAAAGATAAGGGAAAGGCTAAAGTAACTGAGGTAGCCTTTGATGAAGAAAAGGTGGTGATTGATGATGATGACTGGGACATTAACTTCCAAGACCAATAAGAAAAGAAGAAAGAGAAGAAGGTGGAAGTAAAAATAAAGCCTTCTAATGTGGAAAAGCTCATTGTTGATATGGAAAGGAAGCTTAAAAAGAGACTGAAAAAAGCTCATTATTGATAAGCTTTTGAAGAGGATGAGAATATCTCACACAAGTTCAAAATGTCTGCTTTCGCTAAGTATAATGGTTCACACTTGCATATTAAGCAGTACATTACTATCATGCAGTCTACTAAGGTACTTTTTGCTATCTTTGGATCCTATAGTGAAGTACTGGTTCAATACTTCATAGAAGAGCACTAAAAAAGATTGAGATTTATTATACAAAGCTTTCATCCAACATTATGGGTACAATACTGAGTTAGAGGTAAACTTGATAGAGGTTGAGTTTATCAGACAGAGATAGAATGAGGGCTTTATTGACTATATAAAGAGATGAAAGAATAAGGCAGCCCTCTTCAAGAAAAGACCGAATGATCTAGACTAAATACGAATGATAGTGAAGGATGCTTTGCCCCACCTCCAAGAAAGAATGGCTTAGACCCTTATAAGGGATTTCAATGATCTTCTATAGGTAGGTGTTCAATTGTAAGAATGGAAGAAAGAAAAATAGATAATATAGAAAAGGGAGCAATAAGAGTGGTTATCAGTTTGGCTGACAAAGTCAAGGGAGACAAAAAGATATTGAGGTGAATGCAACAACTGAGCTAGTAAAGAAGCATCAATTGGGAAAACCATTGTCTTGGGTCTTTAATAAACTATAAAAGAAGGGATTATTACAACATTTAACCCATTGACCTTTATGAGATCCTCTTCCATCCAATTTTGATACAGAGATTTTCTTTCAATTTCATTAGGTGTCTGGTCACGAAACATATCGATGTACATGATTAAGGCATGAAATAAAGAACCTCATTGATTATGAAAATATCCTTGCCCCTGATATATCCAAGTAGATGAAGCTTTTTTTACTCCAACTCAACAAACTTTCCTTGGCTTGTGTGATTCTCATCTCATTTTCTTTCTTTGGTGTTTTTTGGTACAATTGATTTTTTAAATTAACATTTTTTGCAAATAAATTATTTTTGTTACATTTATGATTTTGTTGATTTTTGTTCATTTTATATTCAACCAATGACGAATCTAGCTAGATATTCATAAATTAGTATATTTATGCAGCATGATTCAAATAACTTTACTAGATGTGAAAATTGTAGCATTGAGCTATGTATTCTTATTTGGAGAGGGCTCCTGCATAATTACTTGTGTCTATCTAATCTTAGAACATGCTTTGATGAACTTTCGAGATGAAATTAAACTTTGCCTATTTAAGAGAGAGATAATCTAGGCAATATTCATTGAGCCAACAACTAATATCCACTATGTTATATCAATCCCTCGTTTATCCCTTTGAGCCTTCACGAGATTTTAGCTTGCTTTTTATTGGTTTGTAAATCCGCTAACCTACCCTATGCTATCGCGATACCTATGGCAAGTTACATGATCATTGAGCTATCAAGGAGTGAGAAGATCGAAGAAAGGGATGTTTAATTAAGACCATAAAGATGATCGAAGTTTACTTGAATTAGATCTAATGTCTCATAACTACTTCATTTGGAAATGGCATTGAAGTTACAAAGGATTCATCCTCATTGAAGCATACTCTCGCTACTCTACTCATTCATAATCAGAAGCATAAAATAGCACAAACAAAATAACTCTAATGGAGCTAGAACCCAAAAGCAAAAAAAAAAACAAAAAAAAAAAGCTAATAAAAAAGGTAAAAACAACTACAATAAATAAAAGGAAAAAAAGAAAAAAAAAAGAAGAAAAGGAAAGAAGAATAAGGGTTTTGAATTTTTTTTTTTTTTGCAAAAGCGAAGATCATCCTTATTAGATCTAGATTTCTACTAAGGAGATGGAAAAAATTTAAGCTATATCTTCTCGTGAAGAAAGATCATAATATGCGTAGAAAGTGGAAATGATGCCTAGAGTTTAAGAATGCTTCTAACAGAAAACAACTCCAACTAAAGGTTTGTAGTGTAAAGATTTATCATCCATGTCACATTAGATTTAATTTAAAAAATATTCTTCCCTTAATTTGTGTCCCTTATAGACTCCATTTTAAGCCTATTAAAGACTTGTTGATCTCTCTTAGTAGGTAGAGTTTATTTGTAGAGATTGTTTGAAAAACATACATATGAGATAGATAATATTTAAACTTAGTGAGACCTTTGGCCAAGTAATATTATGTGCCTATCTGAAGTGTAATAGTTCTTACTCAAATGGAAATCATTTCCAAATTTAGTACGATAACTTGGATTGTGATGATATAAATGTATTAATTTGAAAAAAATGACCCCCTAAGGTATATTACCACTGATTTGGCAAAGCTAACATGTGATTTTAAAATTAAATCTTAAAACAAATAAATTAAATCTTAAAAAAAATGTGTTTTCTTGTCATATGAGCATTCAAGCTTAGGAAAGGGCGTTGCACTGTTAAACCTTAAAAAACGCATTGGGCAAAAGTAGGGCTAATAAAAAGATTGTTTGTAAGCTCATGAAGAAATCATCGACTAATGTCTTGAATCATAGGTAGAATTGGGTATCTCCTGTGTCTTTGACTTTGCTTGGGCCCCCTACTACTTATGTTTTATATATTTTGAAGATAAATCCATCTTTTGTTATTCCAATGCAAGACCCAAATGAGCATCTAAAAGGTACCTAAGGTTGTACATGGGCTGAGTTTGGCACCTGCTCGAGGCTTGACCTAAGTACTCTTCAGGCTACTCTTTGTAGCCCAAAGCCCGGCATGTGGCCCTAGTGGCCCCGGTCCACTCGGGCTACTCGAGCCCAACACTTTTTAAGTTTTTCTTAAACTTTTGCAAGCCTTTTTTCTTAGATATACTAGCCCATTTTATTTTAATGAATCTGAAAGATATAAATGATTAAATAGGCCATTGTTATAAATGGATACATATTTTAAAATACTTGAATGAAATTCCTGGGCCCATTAAATTCAAAGCAAATAGATTTTTTCCTCTCATTAGAAAAACTACACCTTAAAATTCCTTTCATCTTTAAAAAATTTCAATGTGGCAAAAAAAAGTAAATTTATGTGTTTGCTTAATTATATAAGCTATAAGAGTTAGGCATGTTCTAATAAATTTAGTTACTGTTCTCATAAGAGTTGGTTTAGTTTCATAAATTTTTATCAAAACAGTACATAAATTATTAATAAAAACTCTAATAAATGTATTAGAGAATGTTTTTGATATTTTGAAATGAAAATATAATAATTTAACATGTCAAAATAAAATATAAAAAAATATTTATAAAAAATAAAATTATAAAATTACCTCGGGCCAAGCCGAGCTAGCCTGATGTAAATTAACTTGGGCTCGAGGCCCGACCTAAGGTGCTTAGGGCTGCACATAAGCACCCCGAATCCCAGCCCACCGCCTTTGAGCCCTACTAGGTCGGGCTGGGCCTGATCGGGTCATCCAGGATAGCGGGCCAGCTAAACAGGCCTAAAGGTACCAACGGGAGTACTTGGACTTATCACCTTGGTCTGTGAGTCAATCACTATAAGTATCATTCATGCATATCATGTAAACATGAGTATGCCATTTTGCATCTCTTGCTATCTATTCTTTTTCAAGGTAAATAATTAATATTTTATGAAGCAAATAATGAGAAACAAACATAGCATTAGGGGGCAAGAAAGACCTATTATTTGAGAAAGATCCAGTCATTTTACAAAAAAAGAGATGCATGTTTGTGCAAATAATGAGACAAACACAAAAATCAGCTGAAGCCTGCATGGAAACATAATCATTAGTTTGAGCCTACATAGGAGGCAAAACTTCTCCTTTTCAATTTTTGAGTTATGCAAGTACAAAATATTTTTAGACTCTCTTTTAATATTTTGCCACGCAAGGAGCAAAGAGAGGATATGAGGGCTAAAAAATAGTTGAATTTTTTGTAAAACGAAGAACTGAAAGAATGGAACAAGTGCCCAAAAGAAAGCCAAAGATCTTAAGTGAACCAGGAATAGAAGATTAATCTAGCTAGAATAACTCAGTTGACACAGACGAAGGTCCATTCCTAAGAATAAAGAATCAAGATGAAGATCCATTTTTGTAAAGGCATATGGTTTTTCTTGACTTATTGAAAAATCCATAATCAAGTTTCTATCGAGTTGAAATTTTAGTGAATTTGTTGAAGAATCCACAACTTAGTCTACTTAGAGTTAGCAAAAATATGATCAACTCTTTTGATTTATTGAAGCATCTAAAACTCTGGCATATATTAGATTTGTTAAGGTATCCCAACGGTGCAATTTTATGGGTTTGGTTGAAGTAACCAGATCATCAATTTTCTTTCAGATTAATTGAAATATCTAGATATTAAGGGTTTACTGAAGTACCCTGACTCTTTTCTCAAAGAACATCAAGAATTTAATCCAGTTCTTTAAAGCATCCAGCACATACTACCTGTAGTTATAATAAGAAAATTATGAGATTCAATTGGAGCATCTTAGTTCCAAATTCAAATCAACAGAATTTAGATATTAGTTTGGATTTATTGGAGCATCCAATGGAAGGCCCCAAGTTTATTTGAAGCACCCAGATAAACTTAGGTTTATTGAAGTATTCACTTAAAGATCCTGGGTTTACTGAAGTACCCAGACTAGTTCAAATTTATTAAGTATCCACCAGAAGATTCAGGGTTCATTGGAAAGCTTGGATTAACTCGGATTTATTAAAGCACCCATTAGAAGACCATAGGTTTATTGAAGCACCCACATCAGCTCGGATTTATTGAAATATCCACGAAAGATTTGGGATTTATTGAAATGCTCAAATAAGTTCAGATTTATGGAAGCATCCATTAAAAAATACCAAGATTAGTCTAGATTTATTAAAGCATCTGACAAATCAAATCGTTTCCACTATTCTAATTTCTCCTAATATGGGTATAATTCTGGGGGTTTTTTAAGATAACTATTAAATTTCCTAGCTAAATCAGGTCTTTATGGCATGATTAACCTTAATGCCTCTTACATAAAGGGACAACAACCAATAATCAAGGGAAAAACCAATAATAAAAAAAGAGAGAAAGCAACTACAGAAGCAAACCCTTGAACAATATTGTTCAACCTAAAGCACAGTTGATCCAAACCTACGTTAGGACAATCAAGCATATTTTCACACTAATTTTTATAAGGAATTATGCTATTCAAATAAGACTTGGCTCAACATTGTTATTTGATGGAACCAACAACATCGGCATGATCTTCAATACTCTTGTTCATTCAACTCAACGGATTATCATCTTTGTTTATTTTTAAAATTTGTTAATTCATTTTACTTTGTTATGTTATCTTGATTTGTTTTGTTAATTACATATATAACCCTAAATAAGTGTTTTGACTATTGAATCTAACCTAGTTTAGTGAATAATTTTGATACATTGAATATATTTTACGATGGTTTAAGTGTCAACATAAAATTTGTATAGAAGCTCAATAAATAGAATTATGTTAAATATTGCTTTTTAATTCGTACTTAAAAGGCCAAATAGTACTCATAATGAATTTGCTATGACATAGAGCGAATTCACTATAGGATTATGATTTTATGTTTTACTATAAATAATTATCTTCGAATTTGGGTTTAAATTAATACTGTGTTTTTAAAATTAATTTACACACTGTATTTTTAAAGCTACCAAAAAATAATTACTCATCTCACTTTTTGAAGTTAGGTATGAATCTATTTGGTTCTTTTCATATTTACTTATGTTAATTATTCAAATATTTTATGTATATATGTATTATGTTTCTTG
This sequence comes from Garcia nutans, assembly GCA_947685225.1. Taxonomy (NCBI): domain Eukaryota; kingdom Viridiplantae; phylum Streptophyta; class Magnoliopsida; order Malpighiales; family Euphorbiaceae; genus Garcia; species Garcia nutans. The sequence continues at coordinate 33,255,594 of CANTUV010000043.1, forward strand.
TTATTTCTCCTATAGATGTATTATTTTAAAAACTTGTAAAAGACATGTTTCTACCCATGGTAGGTGCCTTAGCTTATTTAAATTGTTTCTTTTATTTTTGAAATATTTGTAAGGGCACGTCTCTACTTTATGTGGGTGCTCATTTTTATGGACTGTTAGGCATTATAAGGGCATATTTTCATCTTATATGAGTGTTTATTTTATTATTTTTATTATTTAATTTATGATATGATGAATTTTATTTTACTTTGTTTGTAATATTAATAATGTTATAGTAATCTAAAATTTAATAATCTTTAGACCTGAAAGGAGATCGGTTTCAATAAAGAAGGCGTTATGGGGATGCTGGGTAATATCTCATATTCTTCATGCGTACACAACTTTCTGAACATAGAAGGGGTTGGGAATTCCTTAGAAATTGAGTCATCCACCCCTTTATCTTCTTCACAGTCCATCCGGGTGGTAACTCCTATTCTCTGAATTTAGGCTTGTATTCTCTAAGGCCCGGAGCCTAACAGTATCAAAATTATAGGAACCATTCAACCAAGAGTGTGAGTAAAAATCCCTGCTCACATGGACACATTTTAGAACAAGGCTTGAAAAGGTTTGGATACATGAGCACATGGGGCTTTTGTCTTTAGGGTTTGTGTATAAAGTTTTAAAGGTTTATGCACAAGGAAGGTACCCTAAAGTCTATCTTTATACAAGGTTTTTTTAAGGTTTAAGAGTAATATACATAGATGCATAAAAAAAAGGTTTCATGAAGTTATGTAAGAAGGCTTGTTTATTATGGTCCATACAACCTAGGGTCGGGTTATAAGGCCATTATATGAAAGGGTTAAAGTGTGGTTTAGTTAAAAAGGATTTTGACTCACTAAAGTAGTAATATACCTTATCACATGTCAGATAAAGAATATAGTGTGGGTCCAATAGTACATAAATGCTCGTAACACCTTGAAAAGAATTCAAGGATTTGTCGCTGGTGGGATTACTTTTACTATCTCCTAACATACCTAAGGAAGGTTTCTAGGTAAATAATAATAGTTATCCCAAGGTTTAGTCCTAAAATAATCTAAGACTAGAATGCAAAAGTGATACATGAAAAAAATTTAAAGTTAATAAAAGATCAAGCTAATTTTATTTTGTATAATGTTTAAGCCCAAATCTCATTTAAAAAATAATTTTTCTTTTTGAAAATATATTTTTTCCCAACATAGTCTGTAACTGTGAGGCCCTAGCCTGAGCACTATGCCTGGTCTGCTAAAGGATGATAACCAAAATGTTGAAAATTTTAGCTAAGTCTAATGAAAAGTGCTAAGGTCACTATGTTATCGTATGCTATACTCGGTTCAAGTAAAAATGATTTTTAAAAAGAGTCGCTACTCAAATTTATTTTTTTAAGGAGAAAGGAAAAGTTTAAGAAAAACCCTAAGTTGACTCCAAACTTTATCCCAAGGATAAAAATTACTAGCCTCAAACCAAAGGATGGATTTGAAGGTTAGATTTAGGCTTATTTTAAGTAAAATAGTTTAGCCTTAATTTAAAAAACTTACAAAATAAATTTCATGTAAATGACAATTATAAATTAAATTTCATGTAATTTTTGCACTTTCCATAGTAAAAAAGTAGAGGAAAGTGCAAAAATTAAATTAGATTTTACATTTAAAAACCCAAAATAAGGGAATTCTAACTCCAGTTTTATGGATTCTACATTGAGCACATATTCCCCAAAAGAAAATAAATAAAGTAAAATAAAGTCCATAAAGGAAGAAAATGAAGTTTTTTTTAAAGAAAAAATGGACTTGATATTTGAAGTGAAATTTCAAGTAAGCTTGCATATCTCGTTTAAATAGGAATTAAAACAATTCTCACCATTTTGCAATAGTTGATTTTAAACTCAAAATGGTGGTTTTTAACATAAGCTATGTAGGCCAAAGTCTAAGTTGACTTTAGATTTTAACTTGATAAAATCATTTTAGGTTTTAATTTGTCTAGGTTTATATTTAATTTTTATGTTTTAACTTAGCAAACCTAAGTCTAAGATTGATTTCAAGTTTTAACTTGATAAAACCTAAGTCTAACATTGAAGATTAGGTTTAATTTGACAAACCTATGTCTAAAATGAATTTTAGGTTTTAACTTGATAAATCTAAGTCTAAGATCGATTTTAGGTTTTAACTTGATAAAATCTAAGTCAAAGATTGAAAATTAGGTTTAACTTGATAAACTTATGTCTAAAATGGATTTTAGGTTTTAACTTGATAAAATCTAAGTCTAAGATTGATTTTAGGTCTTAACTTGATAAAACCTAAGTCTAAGATTGAAAATTAGGTTTAACTTGATAAATCTATGTCTAAAATGGATTTTAGGTTTGAAGCCCAAAGGATGGGTCTAGGTCCATGGTTAAATCCAATTTAGATTTATTTTAGTCTAAAAGATGGACCTAAAGTCCAAAATTAAATCCAATCTTACAAAAAAATTAAAATTTAGAATTTTATCTTTTATGACAACTTTGGTGGTGGAGGCTTAAGTATGTGTTCATAATGGAGTTCCACTTTCATTTAGGATTTCTTAGTTGCTAAAGAAGCAACTGACTCATAATTGTTTAGAGAAAACTAAAAGAAAAAAAAAGTTGAGTAGCACCCAAACTTGTTAAAGAAACAAGTTTTTGGAGGAAGAAAGAATCTTTTACTTTAAAGAAATAAAAGGGAGAGAAGAGAGCGAGACAATTTGCAAGTAAGTATGGCCAAGTTGAATGATGTATGGAAAAAATAAGCTAAAAATGTCTATTTATAGACTTAGGGGGTGGGGGTGGTTAAAATAAAATAAATTGAATTAGGAAGCCGCGGCATTTTTTGGGCTATATACTCACAGAACTCACACAAAGTAGTTTTTGAGAGAAGAAACAATGAACAAAATTATGTTATTTTTTCATAATTGAGATGACTAAAAAATATCTCCAAAATAATAATTAAATCATTATCTATATCTTAATGAGAATTTGAATCCTTTTTGAACTCTTTCAAACTAAAAATATATTTAATTAATTATCTACCTAATTAATTAAATATCCAATAGATCATAGGTTTATCCACCAAAAGGGCATTGTCCATGTTAATGCCAGAGAAGGGCTTCTTGTTGGACTATGAATGAGATTGATATGTGTCTCCATGCACCTCAGACAGATCTTCCCCTTTCTTTATAGAACGAGTATGCTCTGTTCTAAAATCTGTATCATAAATTCATCTGGAATGGATTATTTCATATCAATGGATCTAGAATGTTGGATGAATAAGTAAAAAGTAAATTTAGGAAGGAGAAGAATTTAGAAAGCCATATGTTTATTAAGAGAGAGAGGATTTAGTCTAAAAACTATATCCTTCAGAGTTACAATTTGATCCCTTATATAAAGAAAGGGATGAAGATACAACAAATAAGAAGTCATCAGAGATGACTTCATTACACAGACACAAAAGGCATCCTTTAAGACTGAGTGGAGACTGATTATTACAAACAGTGCATAACGATATTACAAGACAACTACAGTGCTTCCACCAATGTGAGTGGGATGGTGAGATATTCATATTCTGATAATCTTCACTGTCTGAGTTATAAAAAGCACGCACTAATGGATTCTGTTCATAAGCCATTGAGTCAAAAGAGACTGCTCGCTGTCTGTCTGTCTGTAGGATGCTAATGATTCATTAATATCCTACTGAGTTGTCAGTGTTCCATCTGCATTTCTCATTACTGATGAGCTGGCTGGGTCCTGAGTTTTTTGTATAGGTAGAGACATCTGAGCTAGAAGAGATAACTGAGAATCTCTTTATTCGGTTATTGAGCTGGAGATAACTTTGAAAGAAGAGAAAGGACCACAATCATGGAATAAGTCACCCGTGAGCTGGAAAGGTAGCTCTGTAGTGGTTTCAGCATATGTCTAATCATAACTGTTCCAATTTCTGTCTGGTACCATTGATGTACAAATGAGTGGTTGTCTAACAAAAAAGGAGGAATTATTAAGTTCACAAAGATAAAATTGTAATTCTAATTATAGTTGAGGATTGTTGACAAGTTGACCGGGGTAAGTCTTCCAGTGATAAGCCTGATTGCGAGAAAAGAGAACTCCTGTCTGAGGAAGTTGTCAATGAGGGCTATGAAAAATAAAGATTGAATGAAAACTTCTGGCTTATGAGTATGATTTTTCCCATAGCTTATGTCTTCTAGCAATCTATAACAGTTGTCTTCTCCATGAAGAGATGAGATCATACCATTTTACTTCCATGGTAACTTTTCTGAATTTTCCTAGATATGGAGGAAATTAATCGTATTCATGACTGGAATTTTCAAAGCATGATTGTACATAGTGGATAAGCACCACAAAACCATAACTTTACTAGAAACTATGGATTATTTGGAGAAAGAAGGTAAGCTAACATCCATGGGTATTTGGGATAATACAGATCACATTCAGGGTCCACTCGAAAGTGATTGTAAATATGTTTAAGGTAAACAGAAATGTGGTTTCTGGCATACTGTTGAATTTCAAAAGTATTAGTGGTATGAAATCTTGGAGGGAACTCCAAATTGTGACTATTCATAACAGGTCTAGGTCTAAACATCATGATCAAAGGAATAGGCTGAGCAATGGAAATTAAAGGGATAGGTTTTGCAAGTCTGGATAAAAGATATGGTATAAGATTTTTATCTCCTTTTAATGTGTTCAACTGAGTAGTCATATCGAGAAAACTATTCTTGCAATTTCAAAAGCTGTTGAGGAGGAGGAGTGTTCTGTTTAAATTTAAGAGCTTTTGGGAAGGATGTATTGTCTAGGGCAACAAGAAAATGATGTCCTATGAAATGAAATTTAAATTTCTTAATTCCATATTTGACTGCTAAGATCTCTTTATAAGTGGAGTGATAATACTTTTCACTATCTTTGAATTGACCACTTGCATGACTACAGTAATGAATGTGATTCCCTATGCGTTCAATGAAAATTGCTCCCCAATATTCATCACTTGCATACGTCTTTAAAACTCTTAAACCATTTGAAGGAACATGGAGAGGAACTGGTTTAGAGGCTAGTTGTTTAATTTTCTTAATAGCTTATGTTTGAATTTCAGACCAGAAAGGATGATTCTTTTTGAGGAGTTTAGAAAGATGGCTAATGGGCGGGACTATAGCACGAAAAAAATTTCGGATATAATTGATTATACCAAAATAAAACTTTTGAATTTATTTATTAGACATATTAGAATAAGGGAACTTGAGTAAATTTTCTGCGATGTGTGGGGCTTGGAGTGTAGCAACCATTTTCAAAATGTAAAATTCAATAAAAAAAATTTATTTGTCATATTTTATAATTTATTCAATTCAAAAATGAAAAATAAAATAAATTTATTTTAATAAAATATATAATTAAGAAATATTTTCAATGAGCATAATTAATTTTTTTAAATGTTAGTATGATTACAATTTAAGGCTTTTTTTATTAAATTAACTTTCATGTTAAAAATAAAAAAAAATCTCATAAAAAGAAAGATCAAATCAAAATATAAAAAGAATAAAAGAAATTTTATTTTACTTGTAATACATAAAAATAAAAATTTTATCATATTCTTTCTTGCATAAAAAGGCATATATATATATATATATTAAATACACTTTTATTATATTTCTGAAATATAAAATAATATTAAGAAGACTTTATAAAGTAAAAATAGAAAACAGAAGCAAATGGATTTTTTTTTAATTTTTCCTTGCCCGAGTAATTTTTTATAAAAAGGAAAATTTATTATGAAACTTTTTTATATAAAATTATGTATGTCTATTAAATATATTTTATTCCAATCTTTCCTAAAAAATAAAAATATAAATGATATTTTATGAATTAAAATTAATAATAAAAATTTTGTGAAAATATAAGTTAATGAAATTTAAATTTTCTCGTTGTGAGAACTATATCTAAATGCAACAAGAATATCATAATCAACTTTAGTAAATAAAATAAGAGAAAAAGAATGCTAAAAAAGAGTTATCACCAAATAAAATTATCTTCTTCATTAATAAAAAAAAGTATCTTCTTCAAAATATTTATACTTACATATTTTTAAAAATTAAAATTATATCATTATATATGGGTTCAATTAAAATTTAATGCATACGAGAATTTTAAATTTTGGTTATATATTTACTTTATATGAATATTGAAAATAAGAAAAAATATATCATTATTTTTTAGAAAATATAAATTAAAAAACAATAATAATATCTTATTTAAGTATGGACTCAATGTTAGTTAAAATTAAACTACATCATTGAGATAAAAGTTAATTAATTTTCTAAATATGTAAAATGATTTCTTTTATGGAATTCTTTCTTTTGAGTTGAAAAAATTAGCTCTAAAATTAAAAATTCTATCAACGACTTTTTTGAAATTTAAAATATTAAAAAATTAAGAAAATTTAAAAAATAAAAATAATAAAAAATATATAATTTTTTTTTCAAAAATACTATTCATATACCAAAATTTATAAAACTACAATATATTTTAGGTATGTATTTATTGATTATATTTTTTGAGATATTGTAAAAATATAAAAAGTAAAAACCTATTTTATAAATTGATAAAATAATAAAAATAAAATTTTAAAAATAAAATACTTTTTTTATTTTATAAAATCATCAAACTTAACTCATATATATCAATTAAAAATTTATTAAAATTTTTAAATATTAAATAAAATAATTTTAAATAAATTAAATAATTTTTATTAATTTATTAATATTAAAATTATTATATTTTTATTTTATTAATTATTTCATTAGTAATATAAATATAATTAAAAATAATTAATTTTACTTAATATAAAAAATAATATTTTACGTAATTTTTTTGAAATAATTAAGGGTACTATTTTTTTTCTTTTTTCGAAACGGGAGGCTACCAATTGAAAAAAAAAAAAAAGAATGAGTCATCCAGACATAATAATTAATAAGATTGATTGGTGTTGTTGCCAAAGCCAATGCAATGCAACCTTGACTTGACAACACGTTTTACCAAAATTATTGCTTTATCAAAAGATAACAACTAAAAATTAATAATAATTAATTCTATAATTAATTTTAACCAAGTTAAAATTTAAAAAATTTAATTTGGATTCATTGTAAAATTATTAAATTTAAATTCAAATTTAAATCAAATCCAGTTGAATTTAAATTTATATCAAATCAGCTTATATATTATATATTTTAAATTTAAATTTAAATTTAATTTAAATAAATTTAACTATCTCAATAACTTATTTTATCTTTTATCTTTTATTTATTTTTTTATATTTTTATAAAAAAATTTATTAAAATTTATATTTTTATAAAAGATTAATAATATAATTATATATTATTAAAAATAAAATATTATATTATTATAATTTTATATTTTATTATAAATTATTAAATTATTTTATATTATATATTATTTAATTTATTTATTATATATATTATATATTAATAAATTATATAAATTAAATTAATTAAAAAATTAATATATTCACATATATAATTTAATATATATAAATTAAATTATATATATATTTAATCAAATATATTAAACGAGCTAATTTATTAGTTTAACTTATAAAATTTTTAAATGAACTAGTTTGTGAATCAACGAGCCGAGTATTTCTTAATTTGAATTTGACCTATTTAATAAACGAGTAATTTGAATTCGAGTATAAAAAAAATTTTATGGAGCTAAGATTCAAGCTAAATTTAAATAATTTAACTCATTTATAACTTTAATAATAATAAAATAATTTATTATTAAATATAATTAAAATTAATTAATTAACTAAAATTAATATTTTTAATAATTAAAAATAAATAAAATAAAAATAAAAATTGACAAAAGCTTGGCAATGAAAAAGTAAAGGACGCGGTTCGTCCTGTCTTATGAGAATCTATCTCTCTGTTTTTTTTCCTTTTTTTTTTTTCTCTTCAACATAAATTCTTCTCCACCAAATTTCCCAATTCAATTCCATTTAGGGTAATTATTTATTCTTTATTTGCAATTAAATATGCTTTGGTTTCTCGATGGCTCTGCTAAATTTTACTTTTTTTTTTTGAAAAAAAAATTATTTTATGTTTTTGGAAGTTTGCGTGTCAAATTCAAATATGATATTGTTCATAGTAATCTTCTTCTTGTTAATGGGTTTATGTTAGTAAATAAAGATCAGGTCAAACATTATAAGCTGTTCTGTATGGTTCAGGCGATTCTTCCAGATCTTTCTGTGGTGTAAATTTGTGGGCTTGCTTTACCTAACTCTTTGCTTCCTCATAAAAACAATTCCTTTCAGTTTTATATTCATATTCTCTGGTTTTTTTTTGCTATTCTAGACTCTGAGGGTTTTCTGTCTTTTTCATTTTTCATTTGGTAAGAACAACTCAAGTCTTTTTTTTTTCTTCTTTTCTGAGTTACAATCTGCATATATGGCTTTGTTTCTGGATTGAAAATTGATTCCTGTGAGATCCAGCAATTTTTTTTTAAAATTTCTTTTGTGAATAGTGTTGTTAGATATTTTAAGGATTTTTGGGTATGGATTAAAGTTTTCAATTTTTTTTAAGTTCTTTTAGTTGGTTTTCTTTCAAAATTTTCAGGCAGTGATTATTTGCAGTTGATCTTTGATTTTCTGTAGGTAGATCTTGAAATTTTTTTCTGGACCATAAGCTGTCTTCTATGAGGCATTTTCTGGTGGTGGTTTAAGGTTCTCTTTTTTATTTGAATTTTTGTATGGTTTGTTTATCGGTAGTTTAGATCTGAACTTAGTTGCAAAAAATTTTCATATCGCTTTCATTGTGTTTGAATTTAAGATATGGGATGTGGTTCACATTTCATAGAGTTGCTAATGTTTGATTGATTTTTATTAATTATTTTGCCTTTGTTAGTTTTGACAGAGAGGTAAAAATTTTGAAGTGTTGTTGCTGAAGTAGGGGAAAGAGAAAGAATGGAAGAAACAATGGCAGCGCGGTATTGGTGTCACATGTGTTCTCAAATGGTTAACCCTATCATGGAAGTTGAGATCAAATGTCCAGTTTGTCAAAGTGGATTTATAGAAGAAATGAGTAGTAGCTCAAGGGATAATCAAGACCCTGATTCTGATTTCGGTTCTGATCGTGCACTTTCTCTTTGGGCCCCAGTCTTGCTTGGAATGATGGGAAGCAATAGCAGGCGTAGAAGATTTAGAAGAATAGAGCATGATGAAGATTATGATGACAATGTTGATGGCGAGACACATCATGGAGGAGTGGGGAGTGAATTGGACCGTGAACTCGAGTCATTCATGAGGAGACGGAGAAGAAGCTCGGAAACAATATTGCAATTGCTTCAAGGAATTCGAGCTGGAATGGTGTCTGAATCAGAGAATTCTGAAGGCGATAGGAGTGTAGGTGGTGATAGAGATAGAGAAAGGGAAAGAGAGCGAGTCATCTTGATCGATCCTTCGAATCGTGCTATCATTGTTCAAGGTTCATATGATTCAAGCAATGGTCAAAACCAGAATCATACTCCCATTGGATCATTAGGTGATTATTTCATAGGTCCTGGATTGGATTTGTTATTGCAACATTTGGCAGAGAATGATCCCAATAGATATGGTACTCCACCAGCACAAAAGGAGGCTATTGAGGCATTGCCTAATGTGAGAATTAAGGATTCTTTGCAATGTTCTGTTTGTTTGGATGATTTTGAGATTGGCACCAACGCAAAGGAAATGCCATGTAAGCACAGGTTTCATAGCTCCTGCATTTTGCCATGGTTGGAACTTCATAGTTCTTGTCCAGTTTGCAGGTTTCAGTTGCCTGCAGATGAGTCAAACAAGTCTGATTCTGAGAGGTCTAGGAATATCAGTAATCCGAGGGAGAGCAACAGTGATAGTAGTAATAATAATAGTAGCAATAGTAGTAGTAATAATAATAATTTTCATAATCATGGAAGTAGCCTTGAAGAGGGAGAAGGGGAGGGGAGAAATGGCAATGGAAGAAGGTTTTCGTTTCCATGGCTTTTCAATAGTTTGTTTTCCTCTTCGTCAGGAGGAAACAATTCGTCGTCGTGGAACTCATCATCCTCAATGGCAAATGCTCATGGAAATGCTTCTCAAACAGATGAGAATTGAGATGTTTTTCTTTAGTTTCTCTGTATGTTACTTGAATATGTGTTGCCATTTGTTTATGTACATAGTATATTTCTTTTACTCAAGGCTTAATCTTTGGAAAAACAACAGATTATGTTTAATCTGCCTTTTATTTGTTTTGAGTTTTGTTCAATGTTTTGAATGATAAAATTTCTGCTGCATATATATAAATATATTAATTTGTATAGCTATTTTTGAATGTTTCAATGATGGGTGGATGGATTTTTGTGATTGTTTGAATTGGTAATGAGAAATTGACAATAAAAAAGTGGAACCATTTCTACATTTGATGAGAATGGACCAATCTTTTTTTTTCCAATTTCTATAGATAAGAACTATTGCCAATAAGCCGCATGCCATGTGGTTGCTGACTTAGTTTATCAATTTTATTTAAGACCTTTTGAACTTAGACTATTTCAACTTATTTATTTTAAATCTTTTAGATTGAGAAATTATATAATATAATTGTTATTCTAATTGGAATGATAAATTAATTAGATAATAATTATTTTTATAAATATATTTTTATATTTTTTTTAAAGAATTCTTTAATTATTTCAGTTATAAAATATTAAAAAAATTCTTTAATTATTTCAGTTATAAAATATTAAAAAATATATTATTATTTAATTGATGTATTATTTTTGAATGAGATGTTTAATTGGAGTTATGACTGAATTATATTATTTTTTTTTCCACTTTGGTTATGATTTTTAAAATAAATTATTGTCCTTGTTTTGCTTACCTAATTGATAATGCAAATAACACTAAAAGAGAAAGATGATGTTAGACTATTTTGTATTGGACATGAAATGAAATGAAAGTTAGTTCAGCACTTTAATTTCAATTAGTATTAGCAACGGTAGAGTACCCGTGAAAGGTATCATTTAAATCTAAATTAGTTTAATTTTTAAAATATTCGAACATATTTAAATTTAATTATAGTTATATTCGTATTTATCCTAAATCTATTTAATACTACTCATTTAATATCTAAATTTATTTAATTATTTATTTAAATATAAAAATTTAAAAATATTATAAAATTTAAAATATAAATTATAATTTTTTAATTAAATAATTATAAATAAATATTTAATATTAACATAATTTTATACTATATAATTTTATAATTAAAATAAAATATAATAAATATATAATTAAAATTTTAATAAAATATAATTAATATATAATTAAGTTCAAATAACGAATATTTTGAATAATAAAATTACTATCCATATCTACCTAAACTCATTTATAAATTATCTATATTATATATAAACAAATTAAAATAAATTAAATATTAAAAAATACCTAACGGATTGTTACTCATAAGTTAAATCATAAGCTAAACCCAAGTTTCTCTTTCGGCTAAAGATAAGCTTAAAGCCATGTGAGCTTGTCGTCTTCATTTCTTTCTTTCAATTCAATTATTGCCTTGTGTAAGATTACACACACACACACACTCAGACTGTAATCCATCTTCGTAAAATATCTATTTTTAAAAATTTAATTAAAAATATACTATAACGCATCTATATAATTGATCAATTTGGATAAATCTCATTTAAGGTTCTGCAAAGGGCCAATAAGAATTGATGAAAAAAAAATGTTGTTCTTTATAAAATTATCAGAAAAAGTTGAAAAATTATAAATTTATTAAAATTTTAAAATATTTTTAAATATATTAAAAAAATTTAATTAATTTATAAATTTATCGTACTCATATAGTACCTATAAAATTTATTATATACACAATAAATTTTATAAATTTATCATATTCATACAATATACATAAAATTTATTATATACACTAATTTTTATAAATTTATTACAAATTTTTATAAAATAAATTAAAAAATTTTAATAAAAAAAATAAGAATTTTAAAAAATATGATAAGAGATATTTTTCTAAAAAATTTTATGAAAAGCTTAGCCAATGTCTAATAATTAATTTTAGGCTAAAAACCAACTACTACAAAGTTTAATTCCTTTGATTTTAATTTGGATCAACTTATATTTCACCATTTTACAAAAGAGATCATCATACCTATTCATATGAAGTTACGAAAATATGATTTTTAAAATCATTAGTTTTAAAAATTTAGTCTGAAATTCTGAATACTAAATGAATATATGAACCAAATGAAAATCAAAATAATATTTTGCATCAGATAAATGGCACAACATATAAAAATTCCTCACTTAATTATCAGTAGCCAATTGGATCAATTTACAAGAATGATGAGGACACAGCCTTGTATCGTGGGCCTAATTTTCACCATTTACAAGCATTTAAGAAGCTGCCATCCTACATATGAAATCAGATAAACATGGGCTTTGTCTGTGAAACATAGTAGTTGGGTTCACAGTTCAGTCTCTAGTAATTTACAGTTGATTTGATTGCATCCAGTATCTGCATCCAAGGAGGCACCAAAAATAGCCTGCTTTAAGGGGAAAGAAAGAAAAAAAGAGAAAAAGACAGAAGGATCCAATATTTGTATTCCAGCTTATGAGATATATGAATGTAACTCACTTTGTTCTTGTTGGGCATATAGAATGGCTCGAAAACAAGAGGGAAAGGCGTATCGAGACCACAAATTCTGGATATAGGAGCTTCTAACTGCAAAGACATTCACTTTAGATGCCAGTTTTTGACAAATATAGACCAGTCCTTGTCCTTGCCTAAAGTTAGATCAATAAAAGGCAGAAGAAAATATTGTACGTCCACTGTTCAGCAGATAATGAGATATTTGGGGTCTTATCAAATACTGAGATTGTCATCCATGGTTTGAACCATTTATTTAGAGAATTCTCAACGTAAGCCAGCCTTAAAGTAATCAATCCGCTAGTGTGTGTTATATCAACTCAAACATTCTGTTATGGCTGTATATATTATAGCTTGATATTCAGGAACTCTCGCACAGATTCCAATTCAGTCAAACATAAAAGGTAAAAAAAAAATAGGAATTATGACTGGCCTTTTCTTTTCTTTTCTTGGTGATAAATTGTGGTGGCATGTTTCATAAGTCAATAACGCCCTAAATGATGGAAAGAAACTCTAAAAGTTAATAGAAATCAGTTTATGGAAGTGAAGTTCATGCTGTTATTAAACCACCAAGGGGTCTACAGTTAGGTTAACTTAACTGAAATACCCATATGGATGAAAGCAAATTGAAGTCTGCATAATTTAATGCTTAAAGCTCACCCTTAAGAAGCAACGTTCAACAATAGATGCAGAGATTTCAGCACCGAAACCTCCAGTGACTGGAGCTTCATGACTAATCTACAAGAGACAATAACTGTTACTTCACCGGCCACTTTTTGGAAACACTTTTGAAGGATATATTGTACTTACCAGAAGCCTTCCAGTCTTTCTGACTGAAGCCTCCACAGTTTCTTTATCCCAGGGTATTAAAGTTTTGAGGTCTATCAGCTCACAAGAAATACCATCCTGCAAAATTTTAAGGTCAGCTTAAGATTACTTGAATTATCCAATAATCATAGTAGACCAGATAACTGAGCTAAAGTGCACTTCAACACAGGACACATGTGGTATAAAAGAATAAAACAGAGGCACACACTAACAGGAGGCAATTGTAGTAACAGAGAGAGTCATATTGCAAAATAACCTAAATTCACAAGTCAGTTTAAACCAATATTCTTAATGAAAAAATTGGTTTAGAGACCTGTGGATTCCTATTAAAATTGTGTTAAATGCACAAAGATAAATAATGGTATGGCACTGCAGCATGTTACAGATTTAGGGCAATTTTTCAGTCTACATGGCTATTGCATCATATGCATTTTGTAACGTCATAAAACTAATGATGTTCAGTGGCATGAACAAATCTTTATGTGTCATTGTAATGGACTAATCATATTAATAGAAATTAATCCAAACAATGTCAGATTCAGATGAGTATGCAGAGGGGGGAAAATGAGAAGAGAGAATAGGGAAAGAAGAGAGAGAGAGAGAAATTAGGGAAAATATGTAACAGCCACACACAAACAGACAAACATTACACTAAGGAATATTTACATAATGCAGCTAATTACTACAATTACTCATCATCTGCCACCTGTTCTTTCTTATTATTCCAAGCCTACTCCTACACACTACTCATTTATCCTTGCTTAATCATCAACTACTCAAGTGTTATTCTTTTTCCTTCTCCAATATGTAACAGCCATCTATTATGTCATGTACTTGAGATCAAAATCTCCAAGATCTTGTCATCTTCTCCCTGCAAAATCTAATCCCAATAGTGCCAATAGACTGCATAGTTTTAATGTGAATTAGTGCAAAAGACACCAGAAAAAGTATTAGCCCCCTGTTTTTCCAGTTGAAAAAGAAACATTACGCACTTTCTTGAACTGAGTAAGCATGTTATGCTTGGGATACTGTTCATTACATTCTTGAAAACAAATCATAATTTTGGCGAAGATTCCTTTTGCTGGCAAAAACTGTCATCATTTTGGGAACTTGCAATGTAAAGCAGCAGTTCATGAACTTCTTTCAGATGATAAGCTAAGTGCATTACCCAAGGTCTTTCTTCCCATATATGAGCCTTTGATAACAGTTGTCTCTCGGCTCTAATAAGATAGTTCCCAAATTTGAAGAACTATAAGCTATGCTTCTTGTGATACTCACCTTGAGCATATCAGTTGATCCCCTTTGTCACTGTGCTGCTAACTTTTCTCAGTTCACGACAATATCAATAGTGCCTCTGCATATATCTGTATTGTTAGCTTGATATCAATTCTCATCTTCTACAAGACATAAACAGGGTTCTATTAATGTGTATTTTATTCCCATTGAGTTGCAAGTTGCAAATATTTTTACCAAGTCTGCTCTGCCTTCCAATATCCCCATCCAGGTTTACAGAATGTATCAGAGATTCATACAGTTATTGGCATCTAACAGTGGATACGTAATTATTCATGGTAAATTTGTCCTTGTACAATTGTGAGCAAGATGGTGGAAGACAGTTTATACTTTTGTGACATGGTTTTGACAAATAAGCTGTTTTTTATGTCACTTCAACAAATACCAGGATCTTTCTATGAAGTTTTGATGTGAGTTATATGATGTGCCAAAATTCCCCAATTTAAACCTTGAAAATCAGTAAGGGCATAGACTATCAGCTCAGAACAGAACTAAAATAGAATAATCAGAGACTTGTAACTCAACTCTAATACCATTTGTAAAAATATTGACCCATCAACCAAAAGGTTTCAATTTGGCCTTTGCATATGAAGAATTTTGTACAGAATTACTGAGTTTAGATGTGGGATCGTGACTCATGGAAGGTTGTTGAAATTCATGAAAGAGAAATTTTCTAGCAATTTACCTTCTCAGCATCAGCACAAGCCTGCTCCATGACAGACAGTTGTGCTCCCCATCCAACAATAGTTATGTCACTACCTTCTCTGATCACCTGATATTTTAATTCGCAATTTTCTTCAAATTTGTTATTCTAAATTATTTGCAAAAAAAAAATGGTGGAAGTACCATACCTCTGCCTCAGACAACGGTAACATATAATCATGCTCAGGAACCTCTTCTACTGCCAAGCGATAAAGCCACTGAAATTCCCAGGTATTTACTTGACATCAAACCACAGAAATGATAAATTAACAATTACAGGCTAATTATTTATTTGACCCAATGAGAGAGAGAAAGTACTTTTGGTTCAAAAAAGACAACAGGATTTGGATCCCGTATGCATGACAATAATAATCCTTTTGCTTGCTTTGGGCTTCGAGGAATAACCACCTGTAAAAGGACCACTAGTCAGATTGTCAGAGATATTCTGCAAATTCTATAGTTGTAAAGAAAATAACAAGAAATTTAGCAACTTCATAAGGTTAAGACACACTAAAATCTGGAAAGAGTACAAATATACCACCCACCATAGTCACATTGGAAATGACCACCATAGTCACACTTAACAAAGCTAAGCTGAGTCAGCCAATGCACTAACACAGGAAAACGTTTCACTTTACAAATGTTTCATGGAGTCAGCCCATTCCAGTGGAGTCACCTGAACCCACTGACTTTTGGAGAAAACAACATAGGTAATTCATTAAACAGTAAAATCATGGAAATGCTTAACTAACCCCATTTGAGTTTCAAAAACAATATATATATGTATTGAAAGAAAAAATATCACCAATTAAAAAGTGATAATGAGGTCAATTTATTTTTAGATATTTTAGGGAGAGAAGAATGATTAAATTTTCATTCTCTATTAAAAAAGTAAATTTGAAATAAAAGATAAGCATAAATTTATTTTTAGACATTTTAGGGAGAGAAGAATGATTAACTTTTCATTCTTTACTAAAAAAGTAAATTTGAAATAAAAGATAAGCATAAATTTTCAAATATTAGAATAAATTATTGGAAAAACAAAAAGAACTAGAATCATATAGATTTGTGTTCTTACTTGTGTATAATTATCTAGAAGAAAATATAAAATAAAATAAACCTACTCCTTTTGCATAAAAAATAAATATAGAAGAAATGAAATGAAAAATCATCATAAAAAAGGAAAAAGTAGAAAAATTAAATGGATCAAAAGGAACTAATTCAGTCAAATTAGAAAAAAAATGATTTTCCCCAGAAAATTTCCTATTAGCCATGTATTCTAAATTCTTAGATGCTGTAAAAGTTACTTTATTCATCTTATACTTGAAAACTTAATCATTTGTAATTTTCTCTTTAAATAGTTTAAGAGAAAATTTTTTCCATAACATAATTTTTTCAATGTCACATCAACCTCTGCAAAAGCTTTTTACTTTTCTGTAATGAGAATGCAAAACACAAACACTATGATTGCCAACTAATGAAAAGGAAGAGGCTCAAAATTCGCCATGGTCATTGAACTTTTTCCATCAATTTCAACACAGTTGCTAATTTTCAATCTACATCAGCAAAAGCACTCGACTCTAATTTTAGTTTCAATTGTAATTACTACTGCTAGATTTGCCACAATCAAAGGAATGAAATATACTTTGATACCAGGAACATGGCAGAAGAAAGCTTCAGGAGATTGTGAATGATAATGTCCACCGTGACCCACAGCTCCATATGGTGCTCTTATGGTTAAACCTGGAGAATCACTTGAAAATTTGGATATTAGAAAGGCTCAAATGAAAGAATCAGAATATTAAAGTAATCATCTGAAGAAGAAAAATGAAAATCACCTCCACAATTATATTGATTTCCACTCCGGTATCTGAACTTTGCAGCTTCATTGACAATCTAGTAAGTTAAAAATTTTATCAATTATAGTAAAAGTGTGAAGAAAGGAATAAAATTCAGCAAAGGATAGGATGCTTGCCTGATCAAAAGCAGGAAAAATATAATCTGCAAATTGAATTTCTGCTATAGCTCTATTGCCCTATCAATGCGTCATTACAAAAGAGTTATGCCTAGAAAAATGAAAGCGTATCCCTACATGAAATCTTCAGTACTCACCATTGCTGCCAGACCAATTCCAAATCCAACAATGCCCTACAAGATCATAAAGTAATGACAATAGTAATATGAGAAGATTAATATACTTATAATTTTAAGGAGGAAACATATCTCTGGAAAGGTTTTCCACTCAAAATTCCCCCCTTTGAACACCATATATGCAAAATTACAAATTAATTACCTGTTCACAAAGAGGAGTATTGAAAACTCTACTTTTGCCAAATCTTTCAACTAGTCCTGTTGTGCAACGGAATACCCCGCCAAAGCTTACATCTTCTCCAAATACATAAGAACTGGGAGATATTGCAAACAATAAGTTGAAGCTTGAAGCTTCATTTATAAAAATAAACTTATTGTAATATTCAAATTTAGATATCAGAGTAAAATGTAAACAACGGATCATATTCTAAGATTGATTAAAGGTTTGTTTTTTAAACAAAATTTCCTATCTTTTTGTTCTTATATACTTATTTGAGTTCTGAGTGGCAATTTAAAAAAAAAAAGGAAAAAAATTTCCACTAAGAAAAAATTCCACAAAGAAGTAGCTCAAAATCCAATTTGAAAAAAAAAAATTTTAAATCCCAAAATTTAAAATCATCTAAAATGCACAATTTGATGAAACGAACCGAGGATCAGATTCCAAGGCGAGATGGAGAGCTTGGTTGATGGCAGAGCAGAGATTCAATGATTTGCCTCTTAGTTGTTGAAGTTGTTGTTGAGTAAGCTTACCTTCAATGGCTGTTGAAAGTTCCCTGCAGTTGGAAATTGAGAAGGCCACCAATCTTTTACCAGATCTTCTCAAACATATCGCCATTATTTTCAGAGAAATGCTTCAGTTACGTTCATTGGAAAGGGATATATTCATATGATTGTGAATTGTGATGTACATGCCAAGTCAGTGAATACTAAGATTATAATTATTTTCTGTATATATCCTTCAAAAAACAACATTATTATTATTATTATTATTATTATTATTATTATTATTATTATTATTATTATTGTCGTCGCCGCCGCCGCCGCCTCGTTTTTTTAACTTTAACAAGTCATCATTTTTAAACTAAAAAATAATTTTAATTTTCTAGAATTATTAGCTAATTATTGAATTTTAAAAAATTTTACTTATTTTTTAAATAAAAATATACCATTAAAAAATAAGATATTATTTTCTATTTTGATTCCTATATATTTTTTTATTTTTTATTTAAAAATAATTAATAAATGAAAATTTAAAAGTTAAAAATTAAAAATGAAAAATATTTTTTATAATTAAATAGTTTTATATATTTTAATTTTTTATTAAAATTAATAATTTTTTTTTGTTAATTAACACCCGTTCTTGAAATATCACAATCATTACTAAAATGGACCCTTTTTTTTGGGGTTTAAAAATGGACCAATTTGAGATAATAAGCAAAATAATGTGAATTCTTCCTTGGTGATTCTAAGTCCATCCATCTGTCACATGTCAATAGTCCATAATCTTTATGTGTGTTTTTTTTTAAGGAAATCGTGCTAGAAAACATATAAAACGACGAAAAATTTTTTTGGTTAAAATATTATTTATGGTGTAAATAGAAGAATGAAAAAATAAATAAATAATGAAAAATTAAATGCATCTCTTAATTATGAATCATATATTATGTATCGCCTATAATAAAATATATATAGTGAAATAAGTAGAATTTAGATAAAAATAAAATATTACAACTATTATGAAATTAAATCTTAATTTGAAAGGATAAAACTAATCACAATATTGATATGATAGAGTTAATCTAATTTAAGTAATTATTTACATACTATCTAACACTTTCTTTTGAATGACTATGCCTATGAAAATATCTTATTAAAATCTTATTAAGAAAAATTCAGTAAGATAAAAATTTAACTAAAAAAAGAGTACAATATTTATAGGTAACTTTTTTCTCAAGAATACAACTGACTAAGACAAATATTTAAGTGAACGCATTCTAATATTATGTGTATGCTTTTTAAAAATTAATATTGGTAATGTCCTGCTGAATAAATCTGCTGAATTTTTACTTGAATGAACTTTGCTAATATCAACTTTTTCTTCCTTCACGAGTTCATAAGTATAAAAAGAACTTTTGGTGATATATGTTTAGTTTTATCACCTTTTATGTAGCTTCCCTTGATTTGTGTGCAATGCATGCTACATTATCTTCATATAATATTATTGGTTGGTTACTTTCTATAGGTAATCTACATGCTCTTTTATTATATTCAATTATATTTCTTAACCATATACATTCACGACTAGCTTTATAAAAAACTAATAACTCTGAATGATTTGATAAAGTAACAGTGATTGTTTATTTTACAAATTGTCATGAAATAGCAGTATCATTACATGTGAAGACATAAAATATTTAAGATCGAGCTTCATGAGGATAAGAAAGATATCTAACATCAGCATATCCTACTAATTCAGACTTTATTCCTTTTAAAAAAATAAACTCATATCAGATGTGTCACGTACGTAGCATAGAACATGTTTCACTCCATTTCAATACCTTTTAGTTGGTATTGAACTAAATCTTGCAAGTCAGTTAAGTGCAAAAGTAATATCTGGTCTTATATTATTAGCAAGATATAAAAATACCCCTATTGCATTGAGATATGATATTTTGGGATCAAGAATCTCATTATCTTCTCTAGGGCGAAAAGGAACTCCTTTTACATCAAGAGAACAAACAATTATTGTAGTGCTTAATTGATAAGATTTATTCATATAAAATTATTTCAAGATTTTTTCAATATATGATGATTGATGAAGAAGAATTCCATTTGACAGATAATCAACTTAAAATTCAAGGTAAAATTTTATTTTTCTAAGATCCTTCATTTCAAATTCATTTCTCAAATAGTCTGCAATAATTGAGATCTCTTCTAAAGTTTTCACAATATTTAAATTATCAACATAAACTGCAACTATAACAAATCACGAATTTATCTTTTTAATAAAAATACATGGGCAAAGAGGATTATTTTCATATCCATTTTTCACTAAGACGATTGTACCATATTTGCCCAGATTGCTTTAACTCATACAAGGATCTCTAGAGTTTAATAGAATACATTTGTCTACATTTTGATTTATATGCATCAAGCATCTTATATCATTATGGAATTTTCATATATATATCATTATCCAATGAACCATATAAGTAAGTTATCACAATATCCATCAATTATATGTTAAGCCCTTCAGAGACTACTAAACTGATCAAAAATCTAAAAGTAATAGCATCCATAACAGAAAAATATGTTTCATCATAATCTATATCAGGTCTATGTGAGAATCCATGTGCCACAAATCTTACCTTATATCTCACAATTTCTCTTACTGACAAATACCCATTTATATTCAACAGATTTAACATCTTCTGGTGGCAATACTATTTGCCCAAATACTTTACGCTTGAATCTAGCTCAGACTAAATAGTTTTTTTTCTATTTTGGCCAATCATTTTTATGTCAATATTTTTTTTAACATTTTTAGGCTCAGGCTCAAGCTCATCATTAATTATTTTAAAAGCAACAACATATGCAAACACATAATCAACAACAATGTCATCTCTTTCCCACATATTTTTAGATTTCAATGCGATCTCACAATTTTTTGATACCGGAGCTACTTCTAGGGTTACTACTCTAAAAGTATGAAGTTATTGATTTATCTTAGCTTGACCTCTTTAGGAGTGTCATTTGGTAAATTTTTTATTTTCTTTTTTTTAGGGAATAATATCTTTTGAACCAAGTGGTCTATCACATTTTCAGGCGTGTGTTAGATTTATTAGCTGTCATATTAATAGGATATCCTGCAGAGACAATTAATCGAGCAGGAGTATTAACAGCTGGAATATATGATTTAGACACTTTCTGGGAATCTATAAAAATATATGATAATTGATTTATAATATTCTGTAAATGAATTATTCTTTAAACTTTTAATTCACATTGATTTGTACGTGTATTAAAATTTAATCAATTTGGTGTATTCCAACTAATCTTTTATACTTTTGACTCTTTATTTTTATCTTCTTCTAATAGTGAAAAAATCGACTCATCAAATTGATAATCTAAAAATCTTACTTTAAAAAGATCACCTGTTAAGGATTTAAGATGTCTAATGATAGATGGTGAATCAAAACCCACATAGATACCAAGACAACATTGAGGACCCATTTTAGTTTTTTGGATAGATGCTATAAGGATATATACTGCACAATAAAAAATTCTAAGATGAGATATATTTGGTTGTTGGTCAAACATAAGTTGTAAAGGTAAAAACTTGTTGTAAATGTGAAAACTTGTGATATACAGATGGTTGAATATGAACTAAAGATGCAACATGAATTATAGTATGTCCCTAAGCAGATGCTGAAAGTTTTGATTTTATAAGCATATGTCTAGCAATTAATTGTAAATATTTTATAAAAGATTCAGCTAAACCATTTTGAGTGTGAATATGCACAACAGAATATTCAACTATAATTTCTATTGACATACAAAAATCATAAAATGCTTTTGAAGTGAACTCACATGCATTATCTAGATAAACTATCTTAATAGAAAGATTAGGAAATATTGACCTTAACTTTATAATTTGAGCAAAAAATTTAGCAAAAGCAATATTACGAGTTGATAATAGATAAACATATAGTCATCGAGTTGAAGTATCAATTAAAATCATAAAGTATTTAAAAGGTCCACAAGATGGATGGATAGGTCCATAAATATCCTCATGTATTCTTTGTAAAAATTCAGGAGACTCCAAATGTAATTTAGATAGTGAATGTCTCACAATTAATTTGCCTTGAGCACAAGAAACACAAAAGTAATCATCAGATAATTTTTTTTTTCAGTGGATATCCATTTGAATTCTCAATAATACGTCGCATTATATTTGAACCCGGATGACCAAGACGATCATGCCAAAGTATAAAAATTTTAAGATCTGTTTACTTTCGGTGCATATAATGCATCTCAATCATCTTTATTTTTATATAAAACAATCCAGTTGATATATTTAAAAATTTTTCTAATATGAACTTCTGGTTCAAATTTGTAGAAGTGATATATAAAAATTTAATATCACCTTCATTTTTTATTTCAATACGATATCCATTATGACATATATCTTTAAAACTTAGTAGATCTCTTTGAGATCTATTAGAATATAATACATCTTCAATATATAACTTTGTTCCATTTGGAAACATAAGATAGACTCTTTCAGAGTCTTTAACTACATTTGTAGTATCAGATATTATATTAACATTAATTTCAACTAATGCTAATTATAAAAAGTATTTCTTATCTCGAAGAATTATGTGAGTTGTACCATTGTCAACCAAGTATATGTCGTCCTCCATAATATCAAGTTTATTATATTTTTATCTAGTAAACAAAATAATTATATTAAAAATAAAGTATAGTCTTATTATAATTTTTGATAAAGAAAAATATCATGACTTCTGAAAGAAAAATAAGAAAAATAACATAACTGTAAAAAATATATTCTAATAACTAACATTTTTATCTTCTATCAAATAATCAATTTTACCATCATTGTCTTCAAAAAAATCAGAAATATCAAAATCAATATTTGAAGGATACTCATTATTACTAGTAGGGTCTATAGCTTCAGAAAAATTCATTTCAATATTTTTTTCCTTCTATTTTAGTGATAAATTGTAAAGATGAATTAAATATTTTGGAGTACAACATATTCTTGACTAATGACCCTTTGTTCCACATCTATAGTAGATAGAGTCATTGTTTTGCACCTTTTTTTAGGAAGTTCTTCATTTTTGACTCATTTTATTTTATTCTTTTTAGCATCTTTGTTTTCATAATTGGTCGAGAAATTTTTTCAACCACGACATCTTTTACTATGACTCCGCCTACGGATTTGAGAAAATATTACATTCACTTCAGAAAATGGTGTTGAGCCAATAAGACTAGTTTAATAGTTTTTCATCAAAAGCTCATTGTTTTGTTCAACCATAAGTAAACAAGAGATTGACTCGGAATATTTTTAAATCAACACTCTTGATATTGCTACTGCATGAGCACATTCGAGGTATGACAGGTTGAATATTTTTTTTCTAACATATCCTCATTAGTAATTTTTTTCTCCATATAATTTCAATTGAGAGTTCATCTTAAATAAATCAATTGAGAGCTCATCTTAAATAAAGCTGAATTATATTTACTTACAATTTTAAAATTCTGCAATCGCAAGTGAATCCATTCATATTGAGTTTTTTTAAGAATCACTATTTTTTGGTATTCATATCTTTCTTTTAATGAATTTCAAAGGGTTAATGAGTTTTTAATGGTAAGGTACTCAGTTTTCAATTCTTCATGTAAGTGACGTCGAAGAAAAATCATGGTTTCTGTGCAATCCTACATGGATGCATTGTTTTCTTCCTTAATAGTATCTCTAAAATTCATAGCATTAAAATGAATCTCGACATCAAGTACCCATGATAGTTAATTTCTTCTTAAAATATTAAGGGCAACGAATTTAAGCTTTGTAAGATTCAATATTGCAAAGGCACTATGCTTAAAAATAATAACTTTAAATTAGATAAATATAAATATATAATAAATTCATGTCAAAATTATATATATAATCGAATGTATATATTTTTTCATCAGATATTATAATAACAAAAACATGTATAGTAGAATAAAATCAGACATAGTATATTTGAATACTTAGACAAAATTGATATGAAAATTAAAATCAAGGCATAGTAGTGAAATGTATAGAAATAAATGAAAGCAAGAAATAATACATCATGCTTATTAGTTATTACTAGCTAAGTTTTGATTTAGCAAATAAATAAATAATTACTAGTAATGCAATTAGTAAAACCTTGTCATATTAATTATTGCATATTTGCAGCTTCAAAAAAAAAATAGAGGTTATCAAAATCCATTAAGGAACAAAAAGAATCTTTTACGTAATACACATCATTATAATAGTAATTGTTTCAATTCATTTATATTTTATTCTTTTAATAATATATAATATGGTACTAAAAAAATTATAAACACATAGAAAGAAAGAAATAAATAATAATTACCTTGAACTTGAATGCTTAAAATAAATAAATTGATTGGAGTTTCGTGCTGATAACATGTTGTAAATAAAAGAATAGAGAATATAGATAGAGAATGAGAAATTAGATAAATTTTTTTTATTATGAATTGAATATTATACACTACATATAATAATGTATATATAGTGGTGTAAGTAGAATTTAGATGAGAGTAAAAGATTATAAATATCATGAAATTAAATTGTAATTTGAATATGATAAAATTAATTATAATATTGATAAGATAAAATTAATCTAATTTAAGTAGTCACCTACATATTATCTAACAATTTATTTACTTTTTATCAAGGGTGAAAATATTATTTATTGAAAACTTTATAAACCAAAGAAATGAGTTGAATAGGAAAAAATATATAATACAATTCTAATTTTAACAATGCATTAAAATGATTAAAAAAAACCGTTAAAATAATAAATTAATTAAATAATAATATATTTTTTATATTTTATTATTAAAAATTAAATAAATTTTTAAAAAATTTAGGATATATTTTTTAAAAAAATATTATTATATATCATTATTTAATTATTATTATTTTTTTTTTTGAAAAGTGATACAAAGTTGCAAATGTTCACTAAGAGAAAAAAATGGATTGGATGAGCATAGTAGAAATAGAATAACATATTCTACCAACCAAAGTAAAGCCTGCAAATATTTTCTAATGTTTGCTACGACAAGATGCAAAAAATACCACATATTTAAAATTTTTAAAATTTAGTAATTAATAATTCTAAAAATAAAAAAATATATATACATCTTAATTTTAATTTTGCTATTCATTTATTAAATTGTATTTAGAAAATATTTTATTTAATAGACATAACCTGTGCTTGATATTGAAGTTAATACAATGCATGAAACTATTACATAATAATCATTTTACTAATAAAAAAAATAAAGGATGGCTATAAATTCATCACTTCTGGGTATGTTCTTCATTCAGTTGATGAACGTTTATGTACTATCATCTGGGGCATAAATACTGCACCCAATATAAAGAATTTCCTTGATGAGGTTCTTCCAACGATGCTGAATCTTCATAGTAAATCCATGGAGATAGACCCTTTATGCCCTTCATGTAGAGCAGCAGATGAGTCAACTATTCTGTAATACCTAGTAATTTTGATAATAATAAAAGTTAAATTAATGGTTAAAGTTAAAAAATAATAAAATATAATGATAATTAGATTAAAATTCATTTATTTAAAAATTTATCTAATAATAATAATAATTAAAGTTAGTAGATTTGTTCGATAAAAAATGATAATATATATATAAATATAATAAATAATAATCATGAGAATAAATAATTAAAAGGAAGTATAATGGATTATTCTTTACATGTAAATCGTTCAATGTTGAAAAAAATTAGGTAAACTATTAGTGGGCTGATGCTTATTAATTAAAGAAGACATTAATGAATCAAAGGAAAATTTTATAGAAAAGGAGTGAAGAAATTGGGTAAAAAAATAGAGAAGCAAAAGAAAAGAAAGATGAGAGAGAGAGAGAGAGAGAGAGAGAGAGAGAGAGAGAGAGAGAGAGAGAGAGAGAGAAGGAAATTGAGTCTGGAAAAAATTTATAACAGAGATAGATAGGAGAGGAGAGATTCTGGAAGCAGTAAACTTCTTCTGCTCCGTTCATCGTCTTTCGATCGTCTATTTATTACACGCGCCAGCCACCAAGGGAATACATTCACCGAGCTTTCTAACGATATCAAAATCACTATGAACCGCCTTTGAAAATCGCCGCACGTACCGTCTGAATCCATTACTGGAGCTCTCGCTGGCATCAACTTCTGAAACCGTTTTCGACCATTTTTCAACGATATTTTTCAGCGACATGAATATTTTTAGCATTCTTTTTTTAAGCTTCAATTTAATAATTATATGTGCATTATATATGAGTATTTAAGAATATATATATATGTGTGTATAAGGATTTTTTTTTAAAAATAGAAATATAATAATAATTTTTAATTAATAAAATTATAATTTAACCAAGAATTTAAGGTTTAAATTTTTGTGTAAAAATTTTGATAAATAAGAAATTATTAAAGAAAAATAATATTTGAATTAATATAAATATAAATAATTAAATTTATGAATTTAATAGACTAAAAAGGAATTAATAAAAGAAATTAGTGAAATTTTAAATTAGAAGTTATAATTTTAGTGATTAATTAATAATTATTATAGAATAAAAGATAATTAATTATATACAGTAAATATATATAAATACTAATATTAAATATAATTAAAATAATTAATTATTAATTATAGAATAATTTAATATATATAATTAATGAAACTATAAATGAATTAGTTATTAGTTAGTTATGAATTTTTTGTTAATATATATATAAGTATTAGATTAAAAATGAAAAAATATATAAAGGAAATGAATTAAACTAGAATATTAAGTATAATTAAAATAAATTAAATATTTAAATTCTAAGAATTTTTAGTAGGTAGTAGAATAAAATAAAAAATAATATATATATTGAGTTGATAAAACTATGAATTGTTAGATTATTATTAGTTAATGAATTTAAATATATTATGAATTATATTTAAGATTTTTTTTATTAATATATGAACATATATAATTATTTAATAATTGATTAATTAGAATGAAAATAGTATATATATGTATATTAGCTTAGAGTAAATATATTTATGATTAAATTAAGTTTAATTCTTGAATTATAAATTTTTATTATAATATAAATTAGTGATATTTTTTATATAAAATTATAAATAAAAATATTATGAGATAAATAAACTAATTAAAAGCTAATAAATAATAGTATATTAAAATATATTAAATAGTATATATTATTATTAATAAGAGTTTTAATTTGCAAAATGAATTAAGATAATTAAAATATTTATAAATTAAATTGAATTAATTAATTATTAAATAATTAAATTTGTTTGTAAATAAAATATGATTTAAAAATTTATAAAAATTCATAAAATTAATTATTTAATTAAAATTTATATTGTTATAGTTATAATAATTAGATTACCATTATTTTTACTTAAAATGGATTATAAAAATTTTTAACATGTAAATTATATTAAGTAATAAATAATATTAATATTATAATAGTAAAGTATTATAACTAAAATTCTATTGTTATTTGTAATTTTTAAAAATTTGTATAAGTTAATATTTGGCTACTGTTATTATAAAAATACACACACACACACACACACATACATATATATATATATATATATATATATTAAGTCTATTATAAGTTTACTTAAACAATAAATATTATTGTTATTACTAATATAATTAAATATTAGATTTAAAATAAATTATTAATTTTAAAATAATAGCAATTAAATAATTATTTTTAACTATATAAATAGTATTATTATTTTAGTAATTTTATTATGAGTAATTATTAAAAAATAAAAATAAAATATTATTAAATAAATAAATTATATACTATTATTTTTATTATTATTAAAATCAATATAAATTACTATAGTTAAATTAAAGGCATATAAGTAATTTTAAGTAAAATTAATAAAACAATATTAATATCTAAGTAAAAATTATTAATATAAAAAAATAACAAATAAGAAAAATTTAAATAAATAATATTATTGTTATTTTTTTATTCTAGTATTATTATTATTAGCATAAATTTATTTATTAAAGCTAAGAATATATAAATAGATTATAGATTAAAATTAGTAATATATAAGACGTAAATAAATAAGATAGTTAATAAATAAATATTATTAATAGTAATAAATTATTTAAAAAAATAAACTAAAATAATACAATATAATTATATATAAAATTATTATAAATACTTAGTAAAATTTTATAGTTAAAATTTTATTGTTGAAAATATTTATTAGAAAATTAGATAGATAATTATACCTTAGAAATTAGATATATATTCACTGTAGTGTTACTTTAATTTGAGAGCTACTAATTTACCGAAACATCATTAGAATTTAAGAACTCGAAATTACACACCATATTCATAGCATACATCTATAGTGACTATGATATAATTTAAATTAAATAATATTTTTATATTATTATAGGAATGAATCCAGTTGCAATTATAAAATAATAAAAGAACCTTATTAATTAAACAAATACAGTACTTAACCTAGATGAGTGGATAAATATGTAATATTGTATTTTAAAATATTATATTTATATAATTTTGAGAAAAATATTTACTAAATTTAAAGTGATGATTCATTCTTGAATATTAATTATTTTATTATTAAGCGAGAACAAATAATAATAGTTTAATTTTTATATATGATTGACTATATTATGTTGGATGAATAGTTTATGTACACACTTTTATAAAGTTGTCCGATCACATATTGATGACGAGTGTTTATATAAATTTAATAATACTATAAATTAACCCTGGCAAGAATAATTACTCTGCACATGTGTATTGAAGTTATTTCTTCTAGGTCTTGCGAGGTAAGTTATTATACGCCATTGAATTGAAGTTAGAACAATAGAAATTTATATTTGAGTATATGTAAAAAATAACTGAGATTAAAATTATATTTATCTAGATGAGTTACAGATGATGTTTATTTAAATATTATATTTATATAATTAAACTTTATTTGTTCTTGCTTATTACACATTTATCTATTCACTGAGTAGTTGGACTTATCTATTATATATAATATTTTAGATTTTGGATAATAAACCAATAGAGCACATCTAATTTATCTTCATTCAGCTTGTAGTTAAGGTTAGACCAACTTATATGTTATTAGGATTTATTTAAGAAGTATTATATTAATGTACTAAACAATAATAATGTGTATTTAAGAATTATTAATATCTATTTGATTGTATATTTGAGAATATTAAATACTTAAATTTTGAGTGATGTTTTATTAGAAATTCATTCAATAATATGGTAGATTATAAGACTAGTTCACCCTCAATAGTAGTAGAAAAGGCGTGTGATGTATTCATTGCTTATTATGGTGCCCTTCAGCACAAGAATGTTGGAGGTCTTCGAGATTTGATTTTTGTCCAGGTTTGTCGACGGCATCGTTCAAATATTGGCTTTTGCAGAGACTTAATATGGCATCAACCGAAGATCGCAACTTGATTGCATCTGTCTGCTGGCATCTATGGCGCAGTCATAACCTCCCGTACTGGGAAGGTTAATCTTTAAATGCCGAGCATATTCTTCATCAAGCATTGAAATCTGATACTGAATTAAAGGCCGCCCAAGCAGTACATCAGACCTCTCCACGTCCATCAACTACTGCATCTTCTATTGTAAAATGGTCTAAACCAGATGATTGTTGGTTGAAACTTAAAATTGATGCAACTCTTCCTACTAGCAAGGATATGCGAGGTATAAGTATGGTGCTTAAAAACAATAATGAGGAATTCATAGCTGCTAATGCTCGGCAATACATGGGGCCTTTCAATGTTAACATAGCAGAGGCACTGGGAATTAGAAAAGCTTTGAGTTGGCTACGTGAAGAAGGTTGGAACGATGTGATTATGGAGTCAAATTGTTTGGTTATTATAGATTATCTTAAGAAATGAACTTGTCTTGATTCATCGTTAGATCTTGTGTCAGATGACTGCTACTCACTTGCTTCTCTTGTTAGAGGGAGTTAAATTAGAGTGTTGTGACTCATAATCTAGCAAGGATTGCACTTTCTGTATCATAATGTGAGATTTGATTGGATAATTTACCCCCCAACGGATTGTTAATTATTTAGTTTGTGAACAATGAAGTAATTATCTCTTTTTTAAAAAATAATAATAAAATAAAATAAAATAAAAAATTATATTATTGTTATTGAATAGTTGTAATATTTTAACAAACTTCTTAGAACCAAATCATACAACAACAACAACAACAAAGCCTTAATCCCAAGTTACTTGGAGTCGGCTATATGAATTCTTCTTTTTCACTCAGTTCGATTTAGAGCTAACTCTTCCAATAATGTAATAAAGTAAGTTCATTTTGGACTACTTTTGTCCAGGTTAATTTTGATTTACCTCCTTATCTTAGAGCCAAATCATGATTTATTAAAAATAATTTTTTTTAATTTCCTATTCATTTTATGGATTAAAATTGCTTTATTTTTTTTTCTAAAATATGTTCAAAGAAGAAAAATATTTTATCTTTTAAATGGATCCGTAAGTAAACATTTGTTTATGTGTAAACTAATTATTCCTAACGAGCCGGATAGAACTATATAAAACTTTCTTTATCGAGTTTTACACGGCTGCATACTCAAGATTTAAATTCAAAATATCTAGTTAAATTAAAATAATTATTTACTAATTGATCTACGTGCTCGGTGATATCTCTAAAGCAATTTTAGAGTTGATCTTGAATACAATAATGCAATTGTATATTTAAGTATCATTAAATCATAATGATAATTATTAGGTTTATTACAATATCAACCAAAGTTGAAAAGCAAAAGGGCCATACAAAATAAGTTTCAATCATACAAATATGCAATGAAAAAAGAAAAAAAAAAGGCAATTAAACTAATTGCATAATGAAGGAGCTTAATTAATTATTTAAATGGTAGATAAAAAATCATGATGAGTATCATCATCATCATCATGAATAATTGTATTGACCAACATAACCAAAGGACTTCTAACAAAGTGAAATCCATCTGACCAAACAATCTCTCCAAAATCATATCTTCCTTTAGATTTCTTCAATGGCATAAATGTAACATAATAACAAAGCTCTTCCTTCAAGTATGAGAAGAAGAGTATGGGAGGCCAAACCACCACTTTTACTCCATTTGGCTCTACAATTTTAACAAAGTAAATTGCATTCTTATTTTTACCGATATTTTTAACAGTCCTTTTAATTGTAATAATGGATTGGAGATTAGAGACTGTAATTGATGGGTAATTTATGTTATAATTAGCATTGGTTTTATCATGAATGAAAGAGTTGCACTTAGTTTTTGTGTCTTTTCCAACTAATATTTGGATTTGGTCTTGTGTGTAGCCAAGATTGCATAAGAAAATTATATAATCTGTTGTTGTCATGTCATAAACAAGACCTGGATCTATTGCCTTTAATGGGTTTATATGACCTGCACCAATGTCAAAAGGGTCTGAAACTTCCATTGATCCTCCAGCTACAATGTCATCAAAGCTTGAATCTCTTGTAGATGCTGATGATCAAAGGAAAAAAGTTCTTAGAAGAAAAGGGTTTTTTTTTTTTATGAAAATAGAATTATTTTTTTCTTACCGGTAGTCATTATAGCTGATTTAATGGCAGCAGGAGACCAAGAAGGATGGAGAGATTTAACAAGAGCAGCAACACCAGATACATGAGGGCAAGACATTGAAGTTCCTGACTGAAAATTCCAATTCACAGAGCGATTATCATATTCTGGCATCAAAGTTGGGCTAGTTTTGGGAGGCCATGCTGCTAATATATTGATTCCTGGAGCTGTTATGTCTGGCTTCAGAAAGTCAGCTGAAAGTGAGCTTGGCCCTCTTGATGAGAACCATGCTACTACTGGTGCTACTGTCTTCCCAACCACTGTTTTACTTGGCAATATCTTTATCATTGGGAGACTGCAACAAAATTAATTCCTGATTATGTCACCTAATTATCATAATAAAAAGGCTTAACCATTAAAAAAAATTCAAAATATCGAGTTTTGTTAGTTTAATTTAAATTTATAATTTTTATCAAGTATACGCCGAAATTAATTTTTTAACATCAATTTTATCCAACACAGATTAAGGAGTTACCCGAGTCTATGTAACAAACTAATATGAGAAGATATAATATACTATAATTTATAATTCTCTGTAAGCTCCATTTTTTTCTTGTTAGCATACCACTTAGGTTTTTAGACAACTCTCTAGTTTGTGTTTATGATAGAATCGTCAAAAAATTAATGTTAGTGTTTCATTGACAAAAATTATAAATTTGAATTAAACTGACAAAATACAACATTTTGAAAATTTTTCTATTGGTTAGAGCTAATGAAAACACTAATGATGTTGTCGCTAAGTGGCTATACATACATACATACATACATACATACATACATGGCAACTAAAAATTCATCCCAATCACCCTAAATTATTTCCAAAATGTTAACCAACCCAATGTATAAACCAACCCATCCACAACCTCAAATGACCTATGAAAATAATAAGAAGGTATTTGGCCTGACTTTAAAAAAAATAAGCTTGTAAGTGTCTGTAAGCTAATATAGACTTATATGCAGTTGTGTGTTTGTAATACATTGGCTTAAATTTAAAGTTTATAAACTGATTTGAATAACTCATAAGTTAGGCCAAACATTTTCTAAGAGGAGAGGTGGTAGTAGAAGGGCTTTGATATCACAGATAGGTAAAACAACTCTAGTTCTCATATATATATATATATATATTAAAAAATTAATAATTC
This sequence comes from Garcia nutans, assembly GCA_947685225.1. Classification (NCBI taxonomy): domain Eukaryota; kingdom Viridiplantae; phylum Streptophyta; class Magnoliopsida; order Malpighiales; family Euphorbiaceae; genus Garcia; species Garcia nutans. Next base: position 33,288,868 of record CANTUV010000043.1, read on the forward strand.
AGCATGAGATATTGTATACCAATTATTAAGTTTGAGAAGTCCTCTGACACTTGAAATTTACAGTGTAGAAAGTGTTGTTTCTTGTAACTCTTTCTTCTCTCTTAAAATAAAACTATTCAACTTATCAAAAGTTTTTTTTTTAAAAAAAGCATAAAAAATGTTGAACTTACAACATAAACTGAGAAAGAAACTTAAAAATGAGAGTTCCTTGGGTGAGATCAATGCGGATAGTTGGGACAATATCAACATCAGCAATCTGCTTTGTTGGAAAATCAACAAATATCAAAGCTGATCCGCCTGCTTTTTTCACTGCTTCTTGTGCTATTCCACTTAATGGTATTGGCCCTATATTTGAGAAGCATAGAACTATCTTCCCTGCTGCTGATTTATTATTCCAAGATTCCTTCACGCAAATCCTATAGCAAAAATCAATATTAATTCTATTAGGATCGATTTAAAATTTAATTTGAAATTTTACAAAAGATGCAACGGTAAAATGAAAATAAAAAATAGTTCAAAATAAAATATAATGAAATGAGAAAGAGATACCCATTATCAAAATAGCTCAAGGCAGGTGCCAATTTTCCTTTGATCTCTTTGGTTATGAAGCCTTCTCCCTAAATATATAATCATCACTACCAAATTAATTAGTTTGTCAGACCATTTATAGAGATATACTAAATTAGTCAATCTAGTCCATCAAGCACTATTTTAATAATTAGTTATTGAAAACAAATTGAAACTACGTACTATCTTTTTAAATAAATAAATATATGAAATTTTACTATAAAGTTTTTATGACTAAAATATATGAAATTTATCACCTAAAAAAAAACCACTTATAAATTATGTTAAAAGATCCCATTTAGCAATGATTATTTGAACTATAATTATTAACATTATATATACAACAAAGTCATTTTTTTCCTCTTTAGATTAGAAGATTCAATTTTCTTATTTTTCATCTAGGTCTATAGAAAACCTTATATTTTTTCTAAACAAAAAGGGTGCCTTGCTAGCCCTAAATAACGTTCATGTTAAGGAGATTATAAATATTATATATATGTTTAAATATTACCATGACAGTAAGGTTCTTGTCAAGAACAATTTTGGCTGGAAATGTTCGATCAATAGTGGAAGCACCAACACAAATACTCCATGGCGAGACATTTCCAATTAAAGAAGGATCGGGACCTCCATTACCAGATGAGAAAACTACAGTAATACCAGCTTGCATCGCATGAAAAGAACCAATATCAACACTTGAATCAAAGAACTGAACTAATGGAGGCAATGCACCAAAAGAAGCTGATATTATATTAACTCTATCTTTAATTGCAGCATCAAAAGCTGCAAGAATATCATCTTCTGCACATTTCCCATCAAAACCTTTATTCCAACATATCTTGTAAACTGCTAATCTTGCTCTTGGTGCTCCTCCTCTAGCAATGCCTTGTCCAAAACCCAAAAAACTTACGTTGTTTTTAACTATGGATCCAACTGCTGTTGATGCTATATGTGTTCCATGACCAAGAAAGTCTCTTGCAGATTGATATTCTTCACTCTTGTTTATACGTCCATACCTTTCTTCAAATCCTTTGTAATAGTAACGAGCTCCAATTAATTTGCGATTACAATGTTTTTTGGGTTCAAATTCTTGTCCTTTTACACATTCTCCTTTCCAAGATTTTGGAATTGGCCCTAAGCATGGCTCTTCCTTGAAACTTTCAGATTCTGGCCATATGCCTTATTATCACCAACCCAACAAAGAGATTCATTAATATTCCAAAGAAATATCAGATTTATGAGCTCATAAAGTGATTAATATAAAAATAAATAAATTCTCCAACCTTAACAGTTAACTTTTTGAGTTTGACACTCTCAAATATATACCTGTATCAAAGATCCCGACAATAACATTATCGCCATAGCTCAATGGCAATGGAATTACTTTAGAACTACTGCTTTCCAAAGTAAGGCCTAAAAAGTCCCAACTTCTTGTGGTATGCAACTTTAGGATCTTGCTTCTGAACACTGATATCACTCCTTTCATGTCTGCAATAAATACAATTACTTTCTCAATTACATTATATAATGCATTTCTTGATTATGATCATGTAAATAGGTTCAGTGAAAGGTGATAAATATTCATTACTAGCAATGGTAGTTGCTTGAGTTGAATTAAGCATTGCTGAAAAGCCTGAGAAACTATGCTTGTAGCTATAAAGCAAGGATTGTTTAGCTTCTTCTTCACTATAATTAACAAGCAAATGATATAGAAATAAAACAATTAGTACATGTTCAAGATATGGTTGTAAATTAATTAATTAAAAACTAATTAAATGAAATTTAATATACTTTGCAAAGACATTAGAGAGGAGTTGAAAATGAGAATTTGAAGTAACAATAGGGTCAAGAAATTGGTTGTGGCCAAGATAAACAATGTAAACCTGCAAAAAGAAAAATCAATATAATTAACAAAAGATGGAATGATTATTGTATAAGGAAGGGAGATGATACAAAAACAAAATGAATAAATTAAAAAAAAATAAAAAATACATGAGATGTAGATATTGTGTGAAGAAAATAAAGTGAAATGGAGAAGTATAGGCCATAAAAATATTGGAAATAAGTTGCCATGTTTCCTATATGGGAAGAACCTACTTGGCCAGTTGGGGAATTAAATAGTGTGAGAGTGTAAGGTGATGAGTTATGATTTTAGAATTGGTGGTATCAGAAGGCTTTCAATCTATGGGTTGGAATTGTACTCACATGTTTTCTTGAATTCCATTATGATATTTTACCTTCAAAGCTATGGTTGATGAAGAAAAAGAAAACCCTACCCTTCAGTCATAAAAATAAAAATAAATATATGTATATATATATTATACAACTATATATGTATTATATATGTAGCTTCTTTTTTTTTTTAGTTTTTTCTCATTTGCAATTTTTATTTGACCAAGATTATTAATTGCTTTTCTTTCTAGCTCTATAGGTATTATTTGAGTTTAATTAAAACAATATAAAGGTATCAAGCTTACTTTATTTACATATACTTAATTAATTTAGGAATAACAATAACTCATTTTTAAGGCTTTTCTTTAATGTTTTAAGGAAATTTTTTTTTATGAAACTTAAGTAAAAGTTTTAGTTTTATTTTTCTAACATAATGTAATTAAGTATGCATGAAATCTTTACAAAAATGTATATGCACAATTTGGTCTTAATAACTCATTAAAAATAATAAATAAATAAAACATATATAGTAATTGAGTCCTAATCAATTAACCGAGCTACTTCCTAGCTAACTAACTATAGATATTATTAGGTTTAAGCCACATTTGCTCATGGAAAGCCACTGCATATACAGTATGATGATGGTTGAGATTTGTTTTTTAGTGTATTGATTGTACACTAAGGAATTATACCTTGTAAACTAGCATAGTATGCAAAACAATCCTCATGATGCACCCAGCTATAGATATACTTCTACTAATTAGAATATATAGAAAAATTATGTTATCCCTAAAAGAAAATTCTTTAATTCTTAGTAAATTATACAAAGGAATTAATTTACTTCATTCTACCATACATTATAGTACCTAACTTTTTTTACTCATAAATAATTAAAATGCACTTAGATATCTATGTAATGATCATAGAAGCTCATTAGTATCTAATTATCTATACTCTAATACTCATTTGAAGTGTATAACTAAGAATAAAGCAATAATCAAAACATATTCAATTTATTATTTAGCTAATCTTTCACTAGCACATTGCTTGAATTTGAGTTCATTCATATTGTATAATCTCAAACTTAAAATCAAAGACCTTAGAGATTACGATTTTACCTAAGAATAAAGTAATGATCAAACATACTCAATTCATAGTTCAGCTAATCTCTTCTCAGCACATTGCGTGATTTTGAGTTTATTCTTATTGTGAAATCTCAAATTTATAATCGAAAGCCTTAAAGATTACGATTTGAACTTTACCTTCTAATTTGCATTTCATATCATTGAACCTCTTTCAAGATTATGCATATTAAGAACTTCCTTTGTAAATAGGCTTAGATTCCCATAATTGCATGCTAGTAAAATCATCATAATTTGATTGAAATAAATCATTCATTTTTTTTGGGATAGGCAAATGAAGTAAAGCGTTCATTTTTGCTTTGATAAGCAGGAAATTTAAGTGCAAGATAAATAATTTTATCTTTTTTGAGACATTATAATAGTTAGATAGATGATATGGTCAAAGCCCAATTCACCTTACTAAGTATATATACCATGTGAATGACAATATCAAACAATATTTTTTTGCATGATTATACATGTGTGTGAATATAGTTTACAATACTTTAAACAAAAATATATTTGCCATGGAAAAAATATGGTTTATATTTTATTCTTTATTTATGTTAACTCTTGCAATATATGAGAGCTAGGAGCATATTATTTTTTTTTCTTCAATTTCCTTGATGATGAATATGCAATTATTTAAAATAGTTATGAAAATATATCAATATATATATATAACTATATATACACCTAATTATTAATTTGTAATATATGTAAAGTTTTAATTTCCTAATCTTGATTATACTTATTTAATATGTAGAAAGAATGTGTTGCATGGATTTCAGTTGTTTAAGATGTCAAAAATAAACTCTTTTGGTCAAAAGAGAAGAATTTAAGTCTGCCTTAGAAAGTTGGGCCACAGTTGAAAAGTCAAATTGAAAAAAAAAATCTGATTTGGCAATTTAATTATAGCCGTAAGATGCAGTTAATTGCAACAATTAAATTTTCCACATATATATGCATTAAGTCATTAAAAAAGTAGTATTGTAATTAATTATTTAATGCCATGTTGATTTTATAATTGCCATATGAGGAATTATTAAAAGACTAATCTTTATTCTAAATTCTATATATATATTTAAGTTATGAATAATTAGAGTATAGTTATATAGTTAGGATTAATAATACTTTTAAATTACTCTCTAATTATGCTTATAATTATAAGTGATCTAATTATATGTCAGCTATAATTATCATTAGCATGTTCAAATATCCGTATAAAGTGTAATTAATAATTAATTGATTAATTTGAAGTATATACTAATTATGTGCTAATTTCTTTGAGTAAATTTTCCAATAATATGGGCTCTTATTTAAGCTGATAAAAAATGCTTCACAATTTACTGTCATTATTGTCGTGTTTAAGATTATTATATGATTATGATTAATTATTGATTATATCATAGATATATATATATACTTGTAGAAAGTAACATTAATTAGTACTCATGTATTAGTCAAAAGATTGTAGCTATTAATACACATATAATAAATTGTTTTGAATATGAACTATTACTACTAATTGTACCAATTATATCTAGCCTGCTTTTAATTAATTAAGATTATAACATCATTATAATTTTAATATATACGAATATACCATAGTGCAGTAATTTGTTAATTGTAATTATGATTATGTTTAAATATATAAAAACTTGTATATTACTCTATCTGTAATTAATTTTATGTGGGTAATTAAATATTATGATTATAAATTTAGAAATCGACATTATTACATGTAGAGAAGGCATCTGCTTAGTGCATGCGTGCTAGAGAGTCACCAAATGGTCACGGGAATTATAAGGCGTATAGCAGTGTCAAAGTGACGAAATCCCCTGCTGCTGCAAATTTTTTTTACATATATTTTTAATATACTTTACAAAGACATTAGAGAGGAGTTGAAAATGAGAGTTTGAAGTAACAAAAGGGTCAAGAAATTGGTTGTGGCCAAGATAAACAATGTAAACCTGCAAAAAGAAAAAACAATATAATTAAAAAAAGATGGAATGATTATTGTATAAGGGAGACAATACAAAAAAAAAATGAATAAATTAAAAAAAAAATAAAAGATACATGAGATGTAGATATTGTGTGAAGAAAATAAAGTGAAATGGAGAAGTATAGGCCCCAAAAAATATTGGAAATAAGTTGCCATGTTTCCTATATGGGAAGAACCCACTTGGCCAGTTGGGGAAATAAATTGTGTGAGAGTGTAAGGTGATGAGTTATGATTTCAGAATTGGTGGTATCAGAAGGCTTTCAATCTAAGGGTTGGAATTGTAATTGTAATGACATGTTTTCTTGAATTCCATTATAATATTTTACCTTCAAAGCTATAGTTGATGAAGAAAAGGAAAACCCTACCCTTCAACCATAAAAATAAAAATAAATATATATATTTTTTACAAAAGGGTGAGAAATCTCACAGGAAATCCAAACTAATGTCTACAAGAAATTTGATAAACATCATGAATCAACCAACTATGGATGCCGGCATAAGCTCTTTCCAACATAGTAGTATCCACTCCATAATTCTTCGCATAATTTGCTAAAAAATCTACAACAAAATTAACCTCTCGAAAAGTGAATTTATTTATCTCTAAAAAAAATAAAAATGCTTTTTCATTGTATATCATATACATATGTAGTGATACTACTTATATGCTTAGACAATATATTTAGAGACACCCTTCATAAAGACACTCCATCATACACCATAAATAGCTTGAAGAGAATTGCATGTGACCCTTCATCATTCGATATACAACTATATATGTATTATATATATATATATAGCTTCTTCTTTTTTAGTTTTTTCTCATGTGCAATTTCTATTTGACCAAGATTATTAATTGCTTTTCTTTCTAGCTCTATAGGTATTATTTGAGTTTAATTAAAACAATATAAAGGTATCGAGCTTACTTTATTTACATATGCTTAATTAATTTAGGAATAACAATAACTCATTTTTAAGGCTTTTCTTTAATGTTTTAAGGAATTTTTTTTTAAACTTAAGTAAAAATTTTAGTTTTATTTTTCTTACATAATGTAATTAAGTATGCATGTTATCTTTAAAACAAGTTATATGCACAATATAGTCTTAATAACTCATTAAAAATAATAAATAAATAAAACATATATAGTAATTGAGTTCTAATCAATTAACCTAGCTACTTCCTAGCTAACTAACTACAGATATTATTAGGTTTAAGCCACATTTGCTTATGGAGAGCCACTGCATATACAGTATGATGATGGTTGAGATTTGTTTTTTAGTGTATTGATTGTACACTAAGGAATTATACCTTGTAAACTAGCATAGTATGCAAAACAATCCTCATGATGCACCCAGCTATAGATATACTTCTACTAATTAGAATATATAGAAAAATTATGTTATCCCTAAAAGAAAATTCTTTAATTCTTAGTAAATTATACAAAGGAATTAATTTACTTCATTCTACCATACATTATAGTACCTAACTTTTTTTACTCATAAATAATTAAAATGCACTTAGATATCTATGTAATGATCATAGAAGCTCTACAGTATCTAATTATTTATACTCGAATACTCATTTGAAGTGTATAACTAAGAATAAAGCAATAATCAAAACATATTCAATTTATTATTTAGCTAATCTTTCACTAGCACATTGCTTGAATTTGAGTTCATTCATATTGTATAATCTCAAACTTAAAATCAAAGACCTTAGAGATTACGATTTTACCTAAGAATAAAGTAATGATCAAACATACTCAATTCATAGTTCAGCTAATCTTTTCTCAGCACATTGCGTGATTTTGAGTTTATTCTTATTGTAAAATCTCAAATTTATAAATGAAAGCCTTAAAGATTACGATTTGAACTTTACCTTCTAATTTATATTTCATATCATTGAACCTCTTTCAAGATTATGAATATTAAGAACTTCCTTTGTAAATAGGCTTAGATTCCCATAATTGCATGCTAGTAAAATCATCATAATTTGATTGAAATAAATCATTCATTTTTTTTTGGGATAGGCAAATGAGGTAAAGCGTTCATTTTTGCTTTGATAAGCAGGAAATTTAAGTGCAAGATAAATAATTTTATCTTTTTTGAGACATTATAATAGTTATATAGATGATATGGTCAAAGCCCAATTCACCTTACTAAGTATATATACCATGTGAATGACAATATCAAACAATATTTTTTTGTATGATTATATATGTTTGCGTGTTTACAATACTTTAAATAAAAACATATTTGCCATGGAAAAAAATGGTTTATATTTTTTTCTTTATTTATGTTAACTCTTTCAATATATGAGAGCTAGGAGCATATTATATATCTATATATCAAGGGTTGATTGTGAATTGCCTTCTTGAATAAATATATATACTCCTAATTATTAATTTGTAATATATGAAAAGTTTTAATTTCTTAATCTTGATTATAATTAGTTAATATGTAGCAAGAATGTGTTCTATTTAGTTGCATGGATTTCAGTTGTTTAAGATGTCAAAAATAAACTCTTTTGGTCAAAAGAGAAGAATTTAAGTCAGGTGGCCCACAGTTGAAAAGTAAATTTGAAAGAATCTGATTTGGCAATTTAATTATAGCCGTAAGATGCAGTTAATTGCAATGATTAAATTTTCCACATACGCATGTATACAGTCATGGAAAAATAGCATTGTAATTAATTATTTAATGCCATGTTGATTTTATAATTACCATATAAGGAATAAAGACTAATCTTTATTCTGAATTATATCTTTATTCTAATAAAATAGAATAAAGACTAATATTTATTCTAAATTATATCTATATATGTTATGAATAATTAGGGCAATAGTTAGTTATGATTAATAATCCTTCTAAATTACTCTCTAATTATGTTTATAATTATAATTAATTGATCTCATTATATGTCAGCTATAATTGTCTTTAGCGTGTTCAAATATCCGTATAAAGTGCAATTGATAATTAATTGATTAACTTGAAGTATACACTAATTATGTGGAAATTTGGCTCAGTTAATTTCACCATCTTTGACTAAATTTTCCAATAATAAGGGCTCTTATTATGAGTTGATAAAAATGATTCGCAATTTACTATCATTATTATATTGTTTAAGATTATTATTATATGATTATGATTAATTACTGATAATAGATCATAGATATATACTTGTAGGAATTAACATTATTAGTATTCACGTAGTAGTCAAAAGACTATTGTAGCTACTAATACATATATAATAATTTGTTTTGAATATGAACCCTCTACTAATTATTACTACTAATTGTATCAATTATATCTAGCCAGTTTTTAATTAAGATTATAAACATCATTATAATTTTAATATATACGAATATACCATAGTGCAGTAATTTGTTAATTATAATTATAATTATAATTATGATTAATATATAAAACTTGTATGTTACTCTATCTGTGAATAATTTTATGTGGGTAATTAAATATTATGATTATAAATTTAGAAATCGACATTATTACATGAAGAGAAGGCATCTGCTTAGCGCATGCATGCTACAGAGTCACCAGATGGACAAGGGAATTATGAGGTGCATAGCAGTGTCAAAGTGGCGAAATCCCCTTCTGCTGCAAACTTATATATATATATATATATATATATAATATGAAGGGGAGTCTTGGTGCAACGATAAACGATAAGCGTTGTTATCGTATAACCTGAAATCATGAATTCGAATCGTAGAAATAATTTCTTGCAATTCCAAGAAAAGACTATTTACAAAAGATTTAATGGATTTTATCATTCCCTGAACCCTCCACATTGCGAGCATTTATACACCGAATTGCCTTTTATATATATATTTTTAATATACAAACAACGTATTAAAAAAATAGAATTTTTTAGCTTATTTATAAGTAAATAAATGTTTAATTTCGTCTTTTGTTATTTTCAACATTTACTCATTGTTTGCACCATAAGTGAACAGGCCTAATCAGTCTAAAACCTAAGCTCCAAAAGGCCTAAACTTGGATTTGCACCAGCTATCCATTCCACAGCAACTAAGTCTTATATTTTATGAATTGTGATCCCACGATCCCATGAAGACAACAACTAAGTTGGTGGCCAAATGAAACCTAAAACTCAAAAATCATTATCAGAAAAGGGATTCCGAAAGAACAGAACAAAGAGGAAGGCACCAATCACTTTTCATAGACAACGAGAAACGCTACCCAACCTCGAGAAAAATTAAATTTTTTGCTCTGACAGTGATGTTTTTAGTTCTGATCATCTCGTAGTTATTATGTTCAATTATTATGTGAATACCTTGTTAGCCTTGTTCTTTCCATTTATAGTGAATTTCCAATTGTGTTAGCATCATTTTAAAATCATACTGTGGCTTACATTGTTATAATTAGTCAATTAGTTAAGTTTTTTGCTATATAATCCGAACAAACTGCTTATAGGAAATTTGAAAACTTTGATTTCTCATTGGTTTTTGAAGAAATCCACACATTTGTTCACTAGGAATTAGGAACAATGCATTTAGCTGAGAATTCTTCATTCTTTGGTATGCTCGCATCTCATTCATATTCAAGGCCAAGATTTCACTCATTTTTAGTGAAAGGCTCATTTATAAATCTATAAATTATTTATTATTATCGAGAAATTATATGATACAACCGTTGTTCTAATTAACCATTCAATTGGTTTGTCATTCTAAGTAGGATGCTTAGTTGAAATCATGGTTACAGTATCTAATTTTTCCAGATATAGAATATTGCAAAGCAAAAGACAAATCAAATTGCCCTGATGTTTATGTCATGAACCTTGTGCTGATCTGTTCAGAGAAACAAAAGGAAAAGTTGCAGAAATACAGAGAAGTAGAGAAGAAAGGGAAGAGAAATAAAAGAGAAGAAAGAGATGAATGGGAGAGAAAGAGAGGAAAAGAGGGGAGAAGAGAGAATTGTATTAGAGAATTTAGGAGAGAAAGGAATTGTAAATTTCATTCACGAATTCCTCCTTTGGTTACATTCCTCTTTCTATTTATAATAAAGTTTCCATTCTATTTGCAATGACAACTTCTTTTCACAAAAAATGAGAATTACAACCATTATACAGCTGTGAATAACACCTCCCTTAGCCACACGTAACCTCATAATTGGATTGGCCAATTACAGGTGTCAACTAACTTTTAACAAGTTAATCACATATTCTTCTTAGCTATTTCTCCTTCCCCACACAACTGCTACTGCTCTAGGGTCTTGACAATTTATGAAGCAATTTGATCGAACTATGGTTTAATGGTAAATTCATAATTTCGGTCCAAAAGTCAAAATTCAAATTTGGACATTTCTTGAGCTTAACCCAATCCAACAAAGTCAAATTCATTGTTTTGTAATGATGTTCATCGTTGTTCAGTCAAATTCCAAATATTTGGACCTTTGAAAATGCCTTTTTTCATTTATAACAACTTTTGACAAATTTTATTTTGAAAATTCACCTAAAATGACCCCTCTTAAAAGCATTAGAATATTTTGGATCTTCTTAATCTTAGCTGACCCTAAATTGATAAAAATGCCCTCATATCTAAACAATAAAAACTCTCAAATCTCTCTTCTCTCTCAGCTCACGCTCTCTCTTCTCCTCCCTCAGCTTACGTCTTCGTCAACTCGTATTCTCTTTTCTACTTATTTTCTCTCTTCTTTTCTAAGATTTTGTAACCCGAAGGTCGATATATTTAGTTTCTTCATCAAATTTTAATTTTATCCATCAGCTCCTTCATTGCAATGGTTATTAGTTTTTAAATTTTTTATATATTCAATATTTGGCTGTAGAATGAACGATTTTGATTTTATTGAATTGTAGGCCTCATAATATTATTTAAGCTGTGACATACATCATATATAAATCGAAAGTTACTCACATTCCTTTCTACTTTATTTTTCTCATTTGATATTTATATCTGGTTGCTTGAAAATTTTTAGATGCAGTTAGTGACGGTTAGTATTTAATGTTGAGTTGATAAATGATTGTGTTTAGGGTATGAGTTTCTCTATTGATTGAGTTTATATATAAGTGAAAAATTTTAAATTAAACTGTCACTAACTACCACTAATTGTATTCTAATTGTCACAAACTGCATTTGAGAACACTTTCTAATTCTCCGTTATATAATACATGTAGCAGAATTTGAATTGGAGAAGTGTTTGCCTGCATTTGTATAAAGGTGAAAAATTTTGAATTAAACATTCACTGTCACTAACTATTACTAATTGTACAATAATTACCACAAGTTGTATTTGAGAATACTCCCTAATTCTCTCTTATATAATATATGTAGCAAGATTTGAATTTGAGAAGTGTTTGACTGCTTTTGTATGTAGGTAAAAAATCATTAATTAAATTATCATTAATTATTGTTAACTATGACTAATTATCACTAATTGTACTCTAACTGTTATGAACTGCATTTGAAAACACTCTCTAGTTCTCTCTCAGATAATACATGTAGTAGGATTTAAATTTGAGAAGAATTTGATTGAGTTTGTATGAAGTAGAAAATCCTTAATGTTGATCACTAACTATCACTAATTGTATCCTAACTATTGCAAACTGTATTTGTAAACACTCCCTAATTCTCCCTTGCATAATATATGTAATAGAATTTAAATTTGAGAAGTGTTTGACTGAGTTTGTATCCAAGAACAAAATCTTGAATTAAACACTACCACAGACTGTATTTGAAAATACTCCCTACTTCTCCCTTAGATAATATATATAGCATAATTTAAATTTGAGAATTGTTTGATTGAGTTTATTTGCTGAGAAAAAATCCAAGAAATATTATAATATGATTCTTTGTTTTGTTTTTTATCTGTGATTGTAGGGTATTAATTTAATTATCGTTTTGAAATGTCCAATCTCAATGTAGTTATCCCCATCTATTATGGTGGAAAATTTAATCTGAGTACCTTTAAATATGTTGGTAGGTCTACTGAATTTATGGCATTGAGTGAAAAGCCTAATTTCAATGAATTAAGGAAAGAAGTATCGGATGTAGTTAATGTTGACAATATTTTGAAGCATGGGTTCAACTTTTATACCGATTTTGATGAAGTATCATTTTATGATGTTGTAGATGATAGGACATTTAGTGTGTTTCTTGCATTTGTTATTATAAATAAACTAAGGTACAATTTTTTTGCAAATATTGAAGAATGTGCCTTTAAATCTAAATACAATAACAATGATTTATCCGTATCGAACAAATTATTAGTTCTCTAGTCTTAAATCAATACTAGAAGATCATTATTACAATGAAGGAAAGAATGAAGATGCAAGATTGTCTTCAATGTTAAGAGGTATCCATGTTGCCCATAAGGATGCACATGATTATGATATGTATGATAATGCTAATGACATAATGCATATGGACACCTACACAGTAGATGATGCCAATGTGTTTGCAAAACGGGAGAAAATTCTTATGAGTTTTGTGACATTCCTATAGAATATACCACCCAACTTCCAAAAATTTCTAATACTGGTGTAGAACATACCATCGAGGTTCATATTGATGGAAGTGTTGGATCATAAAGAATGCATGACACTGAGGAGGATACCAATTTAGAGTTGTATTTTGAATGAAGTAAAACTTTAGAATCAACTATTGTGGATAAAGGTTTAATTAAAAACTCTATTGCAGAAGGTAAAATATTTATAAAAAAAAAAGCTATATTTGACTACGACATTGTCAATTGTAGCCATGTGGGAGCATTTTTAATACAAGGTTTACAAGTCTAATCAAATATTCATCATTGTTTATTGTATTGATAAATCATGTTCTTAGAGATTGAGGGTAAAAAGTTTAACTAAAGAAAAGAACGCATCTCAGATGGTAACAAAATATGTGATGGAGCACCATGTCTAACCAATTTTATTCAAAGTAGACATAGACAAACTACTAGTTGGATTATTACTGAGTGTGCTAAAAAAAGGTTGATAAATCCTAGAAGAGAGTTCAAACCTAGAGATATGATCGATGATATAAGGATTTAGAGTGGAGGTTAATTATTTTGTTGTATAGAAGGGGCAAGAGGGCGAGAGCATGCTTATGAGAATATCATATTGGGTACACCTGAACAATCTTACTATATTATGTCTATATAATTACACATGCTTAGCCAAACAAATCTAGGTTCGATTGTTCATGTGCACTGTAGTGATGATCTTTGATTTCTTTGTCTCTTCTTTGTATTCGATACTTCAATTCAAAGTTTGAAGTACTGTAGACCTACAATTTCGATTAATGGAACTCATATGAAAGGAAAATATTTCGATTAATGGAACTCATATGAAAGGAAAATATTGCATTATGCTTCTTACTACTGTTTTTTATGATGATAATCAATAAATTTTCCCATTGGCCTTTGGTATTACTGATTCAGAAAATGACTCCTTATGGAAATTCTTGGAAGAGTTGAAGACAGCCTTTGGTGAAAGACTAGGCTATACCATTATTTTTTATAGACATTAAAGTATTAAAAAGGTAGTAGCAGAGGTATTTCTAAATGCTTTTCATGAGATTTGTATGTATCATTTGCTTAACAATATTAAATATTAATTTCGACATATAACAAAGGATCTTGAAAAGTAGTATTATAAAATGGCTAAAGCATACAAAATTGATGATTTCAATTAACTATTTAGATCAGTCTGTATTATTGTTCCTAGTGCGAGAAATTATCTAGAAGGAGTTAGTTTTGATATATGGACATGCTCTCATATGCCTGAAAGGAGATACAACATCATGACTACTAACATATCAGAATCCATGAATTCTGCTTTTGTTAAGTTATAAGACCTTTTCATCACTACTTTTGTAAGTGAGATCGAAAAAGATATTACAAAGGTGGTTTTTTGAATAGTGAGATAAATAAAAAAAATGCACCACAAAGATGTCAACTGATGTAGAAAAAAAACTAAGAAAAAGAATGATGTATGCATCGAAATTTAATGCAAGTGCTTTATCAAATTTTCATATACTTGATATATTATTCTGAATGTTGATATTAATTTTACACTAAAATTTAATTATAGAATTATGTATTATAGATGCAACCTACTAATAACTCCAAATACGAAGTGTTCGACAACAGTAAAAATTTCATTATCGATATGCCACTTAGGACTTATTGTTGTAGGAAGTTTTAGCTAAACCAGATTTCATGCATCCATGCTCTTACTGTTGTAAAAAATGGTGAATTCAGTATTATGATTTATTTATTATTATGAAACATATAAAGGCAGATCATGTGACTAACATCAATCTTCTACCTCTAGATGTTTTAACTTTAGCTGGTAGATGGAAAAAATAGAGGAGAGGATAAAACATATCCTAAGTGCAGCCATTGCACAGACTGACATGTCAAAATCCAATATCTATTAATGTTGCATCACAATTTAAATGTGCTCTATAATATATGTGTTCTTATTGTATAGTATTATATTTTTGACATTTATTGCTTAATGTGTTTTTCAATATTTCATATTTAATTTTGACTTTTATAATAATTTGATAACAAATGTGGAGTTAAGGCTAATTTATGATTTTTAACTGCATTCAGATGCAGTTAGTGACGGTTGGAGCATGATGTGTTTAGTGATATTTGTAAACACTCACTAACTCTTGTTTAAATAATATATGTAACAAAATTTGAATTTGAGAAGCATTTGATTGAGTTTGTATAAGGTGAAAAATCATTTACTAAACAATCACTAACTATCACTAACTGTACATTAACTATCATGAATTGTATTTGAAAATACTCCCCAATTCTCCCTTAGATAATATATGTAGCAGGATTTGAATTTAAAAAATATTTGACTGAGTTTGTATGCAGATGGAAAATCCTTAATTAAATAGTTGTTAATTATCACTAACTATGACTAACTATATACTAATTTGAAAACACTCCCTAATTCTTATTTAGATAATATATGTAGCAGGATTTGACTTTGAGAAGCGTTTGACTGAGTTTGTATACAGGTAAAATATCCCTAATTAAACATTCACTAATTTACACTAATTATTACTAACTATTACTAACTATAGGGTAACTGTCATGAATTGTATTTGAAAAATACTCCCCAATTCTCACTTAGATAATATATATAGCATAATTTGAATTTGAGAAGTGTTTGACTGAGTTTATATGCAAGTAGAAAATCCTTAAATTACCGAGTTAGTGATTGTTAGTGCTTAATGTATTCTTCACCATTTCAAATTTAATTTTGAGTTTTGTTATAATTTAATAATAAGTGTTGAGATAATATTGATTTATAGATTATTAACTGCATTTATGTGCAGTTAGTGACTGTTAGTGTATATTGTATTCTTCAATATTTCATATTTAATTTTGAGTTTTTTTTTATAACTTGATTATAAATATTGAGTTAAGACTGAGCAATAGATTGTTTAATGCATTCAGGGTACATTTAGTGAGTATATATTGTGTTATAAATTACTTAGCCCGTAATACCTATATTTAGAAAACGTTAGAAGATAAATTAACTAAAGTTAATTACATATTGTCAACCGTTAACCTTAACGAAATACCTAAACACTAGCAAACTAAAAATTTATATATATGTATATTATTCAAATCACTTCTCATTATTGAAATGATAATCACCATTTTTCTTGTTTTCTTCATGAACCCATAAACAGCAAGCTGTGGTATGTCTGAGTTGGTCCATATGCTCTTATTTACAATCCCATATATCGAAAGCTAGGGACATACAGAATTCAACAAATTTAGCCATAAATATCCCACAATCTTATCTATTTGAAAAAATGAAATTAAGTTGTTAGTGGAGATTTAAATTAAATAAATGTAGCAAAATATAATACCATAATTTATATTTACCCATTCTATTGTGGACATGCTTCCTTTGCATATAATACTTTGAACTTCCTTTTTTTAATGTTGTTAGCTTGGGCCTAAATTTGAAGAATTCAACACCTTGAAGCACAAAAGCCAACATTTCTCTTATTGGAGTGACACATGACATCATAGCCAAGCGGCGATCCGAATAATACAATAAGTCAAATATATTTATAGTCCAATTATTTATCATTATTTCAATAAGAAACTAATGTCGTGACTCATGGTTTACTGACATGTAAATTATATCCACTTTCCAAGTAGGTTTTTCATATTTCAGATCGCTCTTTAAGAATCTAACAATATTTATTGAAGACTCCCAAACAGTTTTTTTCTTTCTTGCTTTGATAATAATTATTATATCCCCATTAAAATAATTGATTAATTAGTGTTCCCCCTCATGCGACTCTCTGGTCAAACAAAGATGAACAAAAATGTTACTTCTGACAAACATGATAAAGGATAATATCAATATTCTATAAAACATGATTTTCTTACAATCGTCATTTGAAAGAGTATTAGTACACATACTATCTTAATACAAAACTAAGTTACAAACTTACATCGTTGTTCATCCAAGCATTTGTTGTTTTCAAGCGCCAGCAAAAATCATATGTATCAAAATTTTTATTGTAAAGTCATAGTAATTATCATCAGGCAACTTGTTCATTCTGTTTATCACTGTATTACAAATAGCGGTTATGATTAATATCATTGCATGTATGTTATTAAAATTTGAACATAAGGATAAAATGTACTATTTAAACCTTTTGAAATTGATGTCCCACCACTCATTGAATTTTTTTTATCCCTTTCTCTCAGATTTTGAAATGAGCAAATGGGCAATACTAGATTATAATCATCGTTATTGAGTTTTCTCTTTAGAACTAGTAAGGTGGCATCTCTAACCTTCTGTCCTTTCATTTCTATTGTCCACTTATCTTAGAAATATTTTGGATTTGAAACTATACCTTCATCGAATTTGGTCTGAGAAACTATCATCAAGGAGGGGTTGGTAATTTCTTCTAATTTATTGACATCCTCAACTTTTTCACTAATGAAATAAAACATATTTAGATACGAAAATAAATCAGTTACAAATAAAAAAAACTATGGTTAAGTTTAACATTACTTACACATACTCAGATGTACTCATGGGATAAATATCATGTGTTTCTTTTTATCCCTCTTCAATCATTCGGGAGGGCCTAGTCATTTTCTCTAAATCTTTCACATCCTCCACTGTTTCACCACTAAAATAAAAACACATTTAGATTTACAAATTAAAATTATGAAGGAAAAAAAATAAAAAAGCATGATTAATTTTTACATTACTTATACATGCTCAGCTATATGCATGGGATAAATATTATATCTTTCTTTTTTCCATTAATTTTATTCTACTGGAAAGACATGCCATCTCTCCAGACAGATGCTTATTTTACTCTTTCACTTTCTTTCACAGTTCTTAATTTTTTGTTATAAAGTCTAAAATCTTTTCATTCTGTTAAGCATTTTTTTTCTTGCAACACCTCTATTACTTTTTCTTTTTATTGATTATCCTTTTCAACTGAGATACAACATTCATGTAGCTTATGAATTGTATACAGTAAATTCTCCAAATCTGTTGAATGAACTACAAATGCATTTAATGCTTCACAACCTTTGGGAGTTTCTTCTATGGCCGGTAACATATGCGATTCAATAAACTTTACATTTCCCTTATGATCATCCTAAGGAAATAAGGGTAAGAAACTTCAACATATGATATTTTGAATTGGTTAGGTCTCTCCTTTTATGAATGAAAAAATTTAGATGACAATATGGGTATGTATAAAATTTCATAAAAAATTGCAATAAAATGATTATTTGAATGTAAATGAAAAAACAACTCCCGATAGTTTTGTTTCAATAACATTATAAGCTAATTTTGAGGAAAACTTCTAATTTAGTATTCTTGGAATCCCATTTTTAATTGTTTTAGCCTTAAGTATGTCTACAAATGGGAGTATTTCCATTTCAAAGACTAACAAGACATCAAAGAACCTACTCAAATAATATCCACAACCATCTTCCTCTTGAACTTCAAAATGGTTTCTTTTATATTACAAAACATGAATTTTCAGCACAATTTTTCCCAAATAATGTTATTGAAAGATTCAACATCCTCCACAATAGCCAATATTCTAACATCGACCTTTGAAGTAATAGTCCTCCCCAATATGAGCAGTTTAACAAGGCACGAAACACCTAACTTGATTTGTGTAACCATGTATGTGCAATCTATAGACTCTTAATTTTGGCCCTAAATTGATAGGGTCCTTCTTAAAGGATGCCAAACTAAATTCAGACTAAATTTAAAAGATTTAAACATAATTTATAACTTTTAAATAGGTCGGTTCGGTTTCGAAGGGCATATATTCAATTGATTAATATTTTGAATGTCTAAGCTTAATTTATTTGGCCCAAATTTAATTGTTCAGTACATTTGAAGTTTTTTTAGATCGATTTTAAGTCGACAAGGCCCAGATGACCTGAACCATGGTTCATGTCGACCTAGAGGGCCAAATTCAACATGAGCCATGGCTCATGTCAATTTGGCAAACCAAAGTGACATGGCCTTAGCCCATGTCAATTCGGGCAACCAAATCGACATGGACTTTGATTCCGAAGCAATTTTGACCAATAATTGAGTTTCCTAATTAAATTAGAATCCTTTTATGTCTTGGATTAGGCAGATTAGGTTTAGGTTAACCCTAATTTTGCCTATAAATAATAAGGTTTAATACTTTAATAGGTATCAGAAAAATTTTAGGAACAATCAAGCAAGCAACAATCAAGAGAGCAACAATCAACAATCATCAACACTTCAAAAGTAGCCACACTATCTTTGCTTTTGTTCAGCCAAAATCAAACATCAATTTTGGTGGAAGCAACAATGAAGATTTGGTCTTAATCAATAATTTATTTATATTCACAGTAGACATAGCATGCTTTCTTTTTAATATTTTTGTTGATTTGTTTTGATATTAATTTTTTCAGTAGCATAAAATTGTTAAATCCGAATTATATTTTTTATAAACCAGGGTTCAATTCATTCACTAGGAGCTTAAGGTTTGATTTAAATCATTGGCTCAATCATTAAAATCCTAAACTGTTTCATTAAATCCTAAAAACCCTAACTATTTTAAAGATCCCAAAAACCCTAATTATTTTCTAAATCCCAAAAACCCTAATCATTTTCTTAAAATCCCAAAAACTCTAAACCGTTCTATTAAATCTCAAAAACCATAAATTAGTTTGTTAAAACTCCAAATCCAAAACTGTCTTCATCCAAAACCTTAAATTGTTTCATTAAATCCCAAAACCCTAATTGTTTTTCCAAAATCTTGATTTATTTCCCCAAATCCTAAATTGTTTTTCTAAAAATAAATTAAAACCCTTAAACCCTAATCCAGTAAACCCTTAAACGCTAATCCATTAAACCCTTAAATCCTAATCCAGTAAAACCCTAAAACCTCATCCATTGAGCTTAAAACTCTTAAACCCTAATCTAGTAAACCTTTAAACCCTAATGTTTCAGTAGATAAATAACTCTTAAAGCCCCAATAATCCAGCAGCCAGTTTTCAATATCAAAACCCTAAAAACAGTTTGTAGTATTAAAAACCTATAATGGTCAAGATGTTAAACAGGAACGTTTTAACTAATAATGAAAAATTGATAGTGTATAGTAACAAAAGTGTTGTGGATAAATGTTATACGTGAAGAATAGTACATTGTATATCTTAAACCTTTACTGAAAAGAGTATTGTTACTGTTGTATGAGATTAAAACTCGATTTAAAATCAACGGTTAAGAATGAGGGTGCACCATAGTTATTATGAGCATTCCCTAACTAGATTAAAAATATTATATATGTGTGTGTATATGTGTCAGTGTGTGGAAATTTCTGATTTCCTTCTTCTCTCCATGCCATCATCACCATCTTCACTTCTTTCTTCTTCCTTCTTTCCATGATTTGAATCAAAACTTAAAATTAAGTTGGAAAAGTGGTGATTATCAACAAGGTATGTGCTTTTGATTTATACTTTACAAAAATATGATTTTTTATGAGTTTAAATGATTTAATTGACTGATTGAGTTATGTATAATGATATATTTATGAGAAGTGAAGGATTTGATTATGTTTTTATCCATATGAAATGGTTAAAAGTTTAATTAAGTGAAGGTATTTGATATGAATTCTTTTTATGTCAAAATGTTGAGTTTGATACATTATTATCTTAGATCTTCAATATGTTTGTGTTTAATGAAGTTAAAAGTGCAGAATACATGAGTTTACTCTGAAACAGACCCAAAATGAATGCCACAGTCATGGCAAATGTGTGCCACGGTCTTGGAAAATGTGTGCCACGGTCGTGGCAAGTGAGGGCCACGACAGTGGGATTGAAAGTGTGACTGTGCCTTCAAAAATTTTGATAAAACAGAGCAGTTATAAATGCCACGACCATGGCCCTTGAAGGCCACGACCGTGGGGGGTTTTAAAGAAAATTTGACAGATTCAATTGCTATCCCACGGTCGTGGGGTTGTGATGTCACGACCGTGGGGACCTAAATAGTTTTTTGGCTTGTATTTTGTGATCTACGGGCCTAGTATGAGACTAATATGTGAATAATTTATACTTTTATATTGAGAATTCATGTGTAAGTGTTAAATGTATGAAAAAGAGTGAGAAACTTTAGATAAGTGACATATATATATTATACTAAATGTTGCCAAGAGTAATGTACTAATGACATGATATAAACAAGTGAAATGATATAAACAAGTGTTTATATAAACAAGTGAGTGTTAATCAATGACATGAGACTAATATGTGTATAGTCCATACTTTTGTGTTAATGTGTTAAATGTATGAAAACGAGTGATAAACTTTAGATACGTGACACATATATATATCCTACCAAATGTTGATAAGAGTATAGTATCAATGAAAGGAAATAAATAATGTAATGTTCATCAAAATTAATGAATTGCCCAAATCATATTAAATTTATATCTAGCTTTGGATTGAATTGTTTTCTGATACGCAGGTATCAGGACAATGGAGCAAGATAAGAACAGATGAAAATCTTGTGTATATTGTATTCATAAGTGATAAATGTATATAGATACTTCAGTTTGGCTATTTGAGAGATTGTACAATTGTGTAAACATGAAAGGAATATATGTATTTAAAGGATGAAGTGTGAGAATTAAAGTGACTGACTATTAAAGAAAGGAATGTATTATATAATCATTTGATTTGACAAGTGTATGATAGTTATCTGGTTTGTAACTAGTATTTGGATGATTGAAATTTGGTCTAAATGTTGGACCTATAAGTGTTGTGATATGCAGATTGTATTATTATTTGAAAATTTTTATTTATGAAGAGAGTGTTCTCTGAATTGATTGGAGTGCGGAAAGTATATAGCATAACATTCGCTGATAGTTTTTATATAAGAATTGTCAGAGGATGTTACAAAACCAATTTTCAAAATCTTAAATCCTAAACCCTGGATTTACTTTTCTGGAACCCTAAAACCTCATTTCTATTTTTTTCTAAAACCTAGTTTTATAAAAATCCTAGTTTATACATTCATTGTTTAATATGATATTTGGGATGTAAGATTGATTATTAATTTATGTTTATATCTTAATCTATTTTTGTTTATTATGTGATAGATGATTTATTTTATGATGGATGTATTAATTATTATGCTTGGATGAAGTAATTAATTATTGATTTGGATTGTAAGAGGTACATTTTCCACTATATGGGTACCTTGGATTTTATTATGTAATTTAGTTTTAGTTTTGGAACTATTATAAAGGATATATTTTTACCTTTTGATAGGTGTCCTATTTCTTTTTTCTTTATGGGATTTTAAACATTGTAAGGGCATATTTTCATCTTTTGATGGGTTCCCATTTATTGTTTTGTTTTCGACTTATTTTGATGCAATAAATTTTTTATTTATTGAATCGAATGTAGTATGGATAATATTGTAATAATTAAAAATTTTATAATATTTAGACATGAAAATAAGGCCGATTCTAATCGAGTCATCCACCCTTTTCTTTTTTTGGCTAGTCTGAGTGGCAATTCTATTTTCTCCATATTTAGGCTCATGTTCTCTAAAACCCTGAGCCTAACAGTGCCGAAGTCGCAAGAACCATTCCACCGGGAGTGGGGGCAAAAATTCCCGCTCACACAATCCTTGAAGGCATTAAGTAATTCGGTTGTGTCTCACCAATCCATACTACTCAAAGAGAGGACTCGTATTGTCAAGCAAATTATCACATCCATTATATTGTAAGCTTGAAATTAAACAATATTTTTTGCTTCCATAATCATTATATCTTTTTCAAACTTAAAATAAATTTCATCGGCCTTTGGAGTATTCTAGAGGTACAGGCATATGTAATTTATTATTTCCTGCCAGTGAAATATATTCCCTTCTTTAAGTTATAGGAAGTGACCTACAATATACTTGCAAAATAATTCCAATTGCATAATAATAAATTATTTTTTACTTAAATTAAATCAACAATGTAGTAATATAACGAATGGCTTGTATTTAATAAACCATACGTACTTTCTCTTTATTACTGGAAATGACATTATATATTATGTGTATAATCTTTAAACCCGAGTCAACTGTATTGATAGTGTTGTGCTTCCACCTTTCTGGAGGAATGATATATTCAACATCTTTAAAAGTGGTCACAATGTGTTGTCTTTCCTTACCTTGTTCCTCATGTTGGGGCTTTTTCATCATCCCTGAATTTATCTTCAATCTTTCTCTTTTTATCTTGTCTTCTTTTAAATACAAATCTAGTACAAGTGGATAACAATTCCCCAAGACTAATTATTGTTGACTCAACATCAATAGGTGTCATAGCTCGAAGATGATGCAGTAGGCGATGCCATTTAATATAAACACAATTTATAACCAACATAATCAAAATATAGGAAAATACATACAATAAATATAAATACGCAAAAAGTATGAATAAAATAGTGCAGTTAGTGATAGTTAATGACAGTTAGTGAATATTTAATTAAGGATTTCTTATCAACATACAAACTCAATCAAATGCTTCTCAAATTCAAATCAATCTGGATATACTATCTAATGGAGAATTAGGAAGTGTTTACAAAAGTAGTTTGTGGTAGTTGGGATATACTTAGTGACAGTTAGTGATAGTTAGTGGCAATTAGTGTAACACCCTTATACCTTAAATACATATAATATACATACCTCATATACATAAAATACATATTCAGGATACAAATGTACTATAATAAATACATATAAAAACTCTCACTTTAATATTAAAAAGAATTTATAAATTTGTAAAAGAATTTCTCTGAGAAAATTTTGCTAGAGTTTTGTCTGTAATTTCAATATTCTCCAAAATCAAATAAATACAACCTACAGATAAAATATCGCTTCCAATTACTCATAACCCCAATCTCCAACAATTCCTCAAAACACTACTTCATTAAGTTACATAACAAGATTTTATATCCAAAACATTTCCCATCATGTGTATCTATAAATATACAATATATATATATAATATACATATATTATGTCCAAGATTTACAAAACCTAAAGAACATGGCATTAAAAATTATACATGAATACAGTTCAGGCATGGTTGGTCTTATGGCAAAACAGGCACACCAATATCTAACTCACTCTGGATCGCCCTATTCTGTAGTCCTGTCACTTGCACGATACATATAACCGTGCTGAGCTATTTGCTTAGTGGTACATATTTAAAACAATAATAAACATTCAAATCAATTACTTAGTTATATAATATAATACACTTTATTTAAATGAATCTACTTTAACCCCTAATACATACCAACATAGTACCTTCACAATGATGGCCTTAAATATATTTTTATGCATATAACACATTATGCCACCCCACGTTACACCATACATTAACTCAACAATACTCATGGTTTCACGAACCATAAAAAAAATATAACACATCCACTACTCACACATACTCACACACACTGGGCCTAATAATACATTTAAAGTGACCCAAAGGTCCGACACTGGGGACATAGTATTACATCTCACCTGTAAGCCGTCCCTTATAGACACCGGAGGCAAGTGTCTAATATTACTCGAAGGCTGCCTCCTTTCGACACCGAGGGAAAAGTGCCTGATATCTCACCCGAAAGCCTCCCTCTCTTGACACTAGAGACAAAGTGTCTATCATCGCTTAAAGGTCGGCTCCTCAGCACAAATATACTAGACACTACACTAGTATATTTCGCCCAAAGACACTATACCTCGCCCGAAGGAACAATAATTACTATAATTTACTGTTAGCAATTTGACTCAACTATACCAACAACTTTTCATAGTCATTCCACATTTCCCACTAAAACATTTCCACCTTTGCATACCCATTTCACATTCATAACACATAATCAAGAGTCACATCCACAATGTCACCCAATTCCACACAATTTATCATATATCTAAAATATTTCCCTTTCCCAAATGATCATCCTATGCTATGATCACTTTCACATTGCATTTCCATATTTTTTTTATTTAATTTATCAATTTCTCATTATTTCATAATTAATTTTCACATTTTAATCACATTTATCAATTTTTATCCCATTCACTCTTTTTCCATAATTTTCCACATTTTCTATATTCTTTAATTATTTTCACATTTTTCATTACCAATTTATATTCATGTTATATATATCCATGAGTCACATTCACAATGTGACTTATTTCACCTATTTTATCACATTTCACAACCTCTCCATACAGTAAATATTACTACACCACATTAGATATCCCATTCATTCCATATACAAATATTAACTTCACATTGAACAAATGCCCAATGTGGCACTCATCACATATTTATGTCACATTGCATAGATTATGTGAAGAATCATATTACAAAGAAACCATATACATTATGCCAATATTCCATTTAATAAAATCTCAAGTCTTTTAAATATGTACTAACCTTATTTCTTTTTCAAGCTACACCTTAAATTTCTCTACTTTTACCACTTTAACCTACATATACATAATTTAATAATAAGCAACATTACTCACTTACATACTCAATGTACATCAAACAATAATTATTTAGACAATTTTCATTAAAATCCCATTAAAACCCTAAATTCACAACTAACTACTTTATCCAAACTTCATCCTACCCAATTCTTTTTTACCATTCAACCATAAATTCATTAATTATATATCAAAATAAAAACAAAAGAATTCATTTCAAGAATTATATCAACCTCTTTCAAAAACCCTAATTTCACATAACCTACTCCTAATTTCCAACTTTATCAAAATTCATTCATATTAAATTTTCAACAATAAAATCATCACTTACATACTAAAACAACACTATATTCATCCACTACCATAATTATAACCACCCATACTAGAAACTTTAATTACACATAATTTCCTCCATTACCTTAAATTCATCAATTACACTCATCTCAACAAATCAATCAACAAACCATCATATATCCATTATTTTAACTCGATTATTATTAATTTAACAATTTAAATCAACTTTATCTCTCTAGCCTAATACAGAACCATAAAAATCAAGGAAAACTAATTAAATTAAGGAATACTTACTTATTTCTTGATAAACCTTAAAAATAACCTTAAACCCTTGAAAATCTTGTAAACTTTGATGTAATAAAAGCAAAAATCCTCTCCCTTCAAGCTACTCACAAACGGCCATTCATGCAGAAAGAAAAGATGGTCATAATTTTTATATTGCTCTATTTTCAATGTTGCCTTTCCTCTTTATAAATAATTACCAATTAATTAATTAATATAATAATAATATCTTTCTTTCTTTTTTTTACTTTCTCTTTTATTTATTTAATTTTAATTACTATCTTTCCAACACCACATTTATATTATATATGTTAAGTATATTTCTTATATATGTATATTTAATATATATTTTCACTTATATGTGTATATAATATGTATCATATGTATATATCAAGTATACATTATGGTATATATATACTTATATCAATTATATAATATATCCAACATATATAATAAGTATATAATATGTATATACTATATATACACTAGGTATACATAAGGTATAAATAATATATATATATACCTCTCTCAATACTTTAATTAATCGCAAAATACCTATTTAATTTCTCCAAAATTATGGATATTACAATTAGTCACTATTTAATTAAGAATTTTCCCACCTGCATATAAACTCAATCAAATGCTTCTCAAATATAAATCCATCTAGATATATTAAGGGAGAATTAGGAAGTATTTACAAAAGTAGTGTAGACCCTTAATTTTAGCTCTAAGTTGGTACCGTCTTAATTAAAGAATGTTAAAATAAATTTGATCCGACTTTAAAAGATGTAAACTTAGTTTATAATTTTTAAATAAGTCAGTCCAGTTTTAAAAGGCACAAATTCAACTATAAAACCCTAAATTGAGTTTTTTAGGCCCAAATTAAAACTTTCAGTCTAAAAAATTAAAAAAATACAAGAGTAAATCGAGTCAAGGCAGCCCAGGTTGACTTGAGCCATTGCTCATGTCGATCTAGTAGTCCAGATCAACATGAGCCTTAGCCCATGTCGATTTGGGACACCGGATTGACATAGTCTTGAATTATTTTAAGTTTTAGCCAGCCATTTAGTGTCCTAATTAAGTTAGAATTCGTTTAAAGATGGATTAAAATTAGTTTTAGGGTTTTTGGGGTGATGGTTTTGCCTATAAATAATAATGCTTAATATTAAAATAGGGATTGATAATTTCAGCAAGGAAAGCTACACTAAGCAATGCTGAATAACCACAATCAACATTCATCAACACTTTAAAGGCAGTAACCACTGTCTTTGATCTTTGCTCGACCAGAAACAATCGTTGGTGCAGGCAGTAAGCTTGGAATCAGTAATCCAATTTGGTGGAGCCTTCAAACATAGGTTTTATGTCTTAAATTTAATTTGCTTAAACATACAGTAGCTAGGTTATCTTTTCATATTTTGATTTTGTTTGCTTTAATTATCATATTGATCACAGGAATTTAATTGTTAACACCTTATTCGCATTTTTTTATAAAATTAAAAATAAATCAATTTTGTCCATCCAATGGTTAAGGTTTGATGTGAATAATTGGTATAAATCCTAATTCTTAAACCTAGCAGGACCGTCGTATGTGTCGCGCCCTATATTTCGTTAAGGGGGTTACTTTTTGTGATTTTATTATATTTAAGTCCTAATTTATTATTGTTTAATGATAATATGTATTAGTATGATTTATTTGCTTATGGATTGTAATTTCTTATTATTTGAGATTTTGAGATTGTAAAAGGCATATTTCCACTCGTGGGTGCATTGTTTATCTAATTTATATATTTTCTATATTTTAAATTATTTAAGGACTTTGGAACAGTTTTAAGGGACATGTTTTCACCTTTTGGTGGGTGTCCCATTTTATTTATTTATCTTGTTCATCCTTTGGACATTGGATATTATTGTAAGGGCATACTTTCATCCTTGGATGGGTGTCTATTTTATTTATTTTATCTCAATAATATGATGGATGTTTATTTTTTTTATTTATATTGCATGTAATATGGACAATATCATAATATTTAAGAATTTTATAATATCTAGACCTAAAAAGGAGGCTAGTTGTAATAAACCAGCCGTTATGGGATACTAGGCCACTTCTCACATTCCCCATGCGTGCCCAACTTTTCGAACCCAATAAGGGGCCGGGGATTCCTTAAAAATCGAGTCATCCATCCTTTTTTTTCGACCCGTTCGGGTGGCGACTCCATTTTCTTCGGATTTAGGCTCGTATTCTCCAAGGCCCTGAGCTTAACAATGTCGAAGTCACAAGAACCATTCCACAAGGGAGTGGGGGTGAAAATTTCTGCTCACAGTGGCAACTCCACTGAAAATAAAAAAAAATTGATTACATTGGTCTTTATATTATTTTATTCTTTCTTATTATGATATTATTCATTGCATCATTTAGATTACATTGTGTGCGTAGGTTAGGAAGTTTATATTACCCGTGTTGTGTTATGTAAGGGATACCATACTTTCACTCAATGTATGAAGATCGAGCATGGAATAATCACTCATAGCCTTGTACCTTTAGGTATATACTTACTATGGAAATCTAAGCTTTTTAACCCAAAGACTAAAGTCCATGTAGTTGGTCTAGTTACTTTTTTTAGGTTTATACTCAAATGCTTGCTCTTTGACTATGATTGATATATTTTAGTTTGAACCATGACTTATTTAGTTTGTTTCATTCCTAATATGACCTAATTATAATATAATCCCAAAAGACCAAAACTATTTTTAAAATTTTTTTAAGATGGTCTTTTGACATGAAACATTTTCTAAGATGGGTCAAAAATTCTTTTTATCTCATGGCCCAAGCTCAAAGCCCAAAATTAGTTTTTGAAATAAATCTTTTACAATGGGCTTTAAAACAAAACCATTTTAAGCAAACCTTTTCAATAGGATCACAACCAGTTGGGTCAATTATGAAATATTTAAAATCAATTGTAGGTCTAGTTTACATTAAGACTTATTAGTCATGTGCTTGTTTGAAGCATGAATCAATAGTTATTTTTTCCAAAATGAAAAATCTATTTATGATGAACCTTTTAAATTTGGTTTTAATCCTAATATAGCAAAAAAGCTATTTTTAGTTGGCCCAATAGATTAAGACCCAATTAATAGGACTTATCATGAACAGATTTCTAAAGTTGAAAATACAACTATTGGTTGAAACGTTCGAGTAAATTATTCAAAAATAAGATACTCTGTGTTGGTATTTTATTGGCCATATACCTAGAAAAAGAGACTCGCAATTCGTATGTGGAAGTTATAAGGTTGGAATGTTCGTTCCTACTGTGTTGAGTTGTTTTGCTTGTTTGTGCATCCATCCATACATGCATACATACATTGCATCTCATATCATTAATTCTTTCTGGCTCACAGCCCTGGATTATAGTAGTTCAAGAGCCTACGACAATCCAACCTATGCCAGCGACGTAGAATCTAGTAACAACTCAGTTAGCTTCTCACTAAACGTAATAGAACCTGAATAGATTTAGAGGATGATAGACAATGCAGTCAACACCAAAATGGAAGAATTTAAGGGGGTCCTAACTGAGACCATGAAAAACCAAATGGCTATAATATTTAGGAATGTTGCTGAAGCATCTGCCAGTACCAATAAGTAGAATGACAAGGGAAAGGCTAAGGTCAGTGAAGTAGCCTTTGATGATGACAAGATGGTTATGAATGATGATGAAAACTGGGCTCAGTACTTTCAAGATCCTCAAGATAAGAAGAAGGAGTCAAAGGTTGTGGAGAAGGAAACTATTGAAAAGACTGAGACTTCTGATGTGGAGAAGATAATTGTTGATTTGGAGAAGAAGTTTGAGAAGAAGCTGAAAATTGAAGAGATGTTGAAGGTGGATAAGCTATTTGAACAAGATGAGGAAGTTCCTTACAAATTCGAGATGCCATCATTTGCTAAGTATGATGAAACTGGCAACCCTCATCTTCATGTCAAGCAATACGTCACTGTCATAAAGTGTACTCGAGCTACCAAGGCTCAAACTCTAAGGTACTTTATGCTTTCATTGGATCCAGTTGTGCAAAATTTGTTTAACACCTTAAAGGGTAGTACTCAAAAGAGTTGGAGGTCACTCTGATGGAAGTTGAGTCAATTATGCAAAAGTTGAATGGAAATTTTGTCAACTATGTGATGAGACGGAGGAACAAGGCTGCATTGCTCAAGAAGAGGCCCAATGAGTCAAACCAGATTAAGATGATTGCGAGAGGGGTACTACCTAATCTTCAAGAGAGAATGTCCCACACCCTTATTAAGGATTTCAAAGATCTTCTCCAAGCTGGCTTGCAAATAAAAGAATCATTTTTCTGGAAGAAAGAATGATAGAGAAAGTTATCAGTCTGGTGGTCAGGGTACACATAAGTTAGTGGATGTCAATATAATAACTGGTCAAGCAAATAGAAAACAGTTTTTAGAGTTGGATAAACCTCTGTCTTGGATTTTCAATAAGTTACAAAAGAAAGGAGTATTGCAGCCATTGGCTCCTCGACCGCTACACAATCCTCTACCGCCAAACTTTGATGCCAAGGTCTTTTGTCAATTTCATTAAATACAAGAACATGATACAGATAAATATGCTCAATTGAGGCACGAAATCCAAGATTTAATCGATGGTGGCAAGCTGCTGGAGCCCAATAAATCCAATACTAAAAGCAATCTATTGCCTAAGTTTGGAAGAGTGTCACCACCAGCAACCTTCATGATAGAAGGAGGATTGATGGAAAGTTCTGTCTTGTCGTCCTTTCAAGTGTAGATGGAGGAATTGGATGAGGAGGTGATGACCATTGCCCCTGACATGTCCAAGTAAATTCAACATACTTCCTTAGGCTTGAGTGCTACTTATTTTATTTCTGCTT
The DNA here is from genome assembly GCA_947685225.1 of Garcia nutans. Classification (NCBI taxonomy): domain Eukaryota; kingdom Viridiplantae; phylum Streptophyta; class Magnoliopsida; order Malpighiales; family Euphorbiaceae; genus Garcia; species Garcia nutans. The sequence continues at coordinate 33,320,258 of CANTUV010000043.1, forward strand.
TCTTTAATATTTTTGAAACAATTATGTTTTTTAAATTAAGATTGTTTGAATGAATTACTTTCATCAAAATTTTTACTTATGTTAGTCTTTGTCATTTTTGTGATCAATCGATGACGAGTCTACCTTGATATTCATAAATTAGCGTATCTATGCATTATAATTGGAATAACTTTACTAAGCGAGGGAGTTATTCTATAGCATTGAAATGTGTATGATTACTTAGAGAGGCTCCTGTATAATTATTTAGGTCTAGGTCCTAGTCAATCTTAGAACATGCTTTAATAAACTTTTGAGACAAAATTAAACTTTGCTTATTTAAGGGAGAAATGATCTGGGCATTGTTTGTTAAGCCAACAACTAGAATCCACCTAATTAAATATTAATTCCTAGTTGTCCCTTTGAGCCTTCACGAGTTTTTAGCTTGCTTTTATTGGCCTTTAAGCTTGACAACCAATCCTGAGCTATTGTGATACTTATGACGACTCTGATGATCACTAAATTACCGAGAGGAAAGAAGATCAAAGAGAGTGTATACTATAAAGACCATAAAGATAGTTGAAGTTTGTCTGAACTAGACCTAATATCATAATGACATTAGGGCAATAAAGGATTCATCCACACTAAGGTAGACTCATCTTACTCTATTCATAGCTAGAAGCATAAGAGGGTGCATATAAGACAACTTTTTTAGAGTTAGGACAAAACAACACAAAACAACAAAAAACAACAAAAAAAAAAAGAGAAAGAAAAGAAAAAAAATAAAGAAAAAAGAGAAAAATAAAACCCAAAGAGGGGCAGTTCAGAAAGCGAACAGAATTCTTGTTACTTAAACCAGTAAAAGACTTCCACTTAGGACTGATTGACTTGAATTGGTGTAGCTCAACCAAAGACTCAAATATAATCAAAGAAATAAGAGAGAGACCATCTTTCATTTTAACCATCTTATCACAGTTCTAAGTTCGCAGTCTCGAAATTCTTAGACTGGATATTCCAAAGAGAAAAGATAGAATGAAGGTCCTGAGTTTCTTGGCAAAAGGAAAAGATCGAGAATTCTGCCAAATGATGAAAGAACATTCATGCTTTATTCATGAAGCCAGATAACAAGATGCCTAGAAGAAGAAAATGATGCCCAAAATTTAAAAATGCTTCTAACAGTGTACAATTTCAATAAGGATGTTTATAGTGTGAGGGTTTGTCAGTAGTATCACAATAGCCCCAATTTAAAAATGACCTTCATTTATCTCATGTCCTTTACAAACCCCGGTTTAAGTCTATTAAAAATCTGTTGATCTCTCTTGGTAGGTATAGTCTATTAGTGGAGATTGTTTAAATAAGCATGCATATGAGGTAGATAATATTTAAACTCAATTAGATCTTTGGCCAAGTAATCTTCTAGCAAATCTTCTAGCAAGAGAATATGTACTAATATTATCCAAACTCTTGCAATTTATTTTCTTAAGTCTTCATCTATTTATCTCTTCATGTAAGGTTGAGTGTTAGCAATTAAAACACCATTGTAAGGTTTAGAGGAGCCATAAATACTTGTTGGATTTGAGAGTTAGTCTAGGAAAACTCTTGCAAGAGGGTTTGAGTGGTAGCCTTAGGAAAACACTTGTAAAGTTTGGTGTGAACTTATGAAAATACCATGTTGAGAGTGAGCTTGCAAAACTCCAAGTATAGTAGAATACGCAATTGAGGCTGGGGAGTGGATGTAGGATTGTTGAATCCAAACTACTATAAATCTCTTGTATTCATTCTTCTCTACTCTACTCCATCTCCATCTTCATCTTCTTGTTGCCCAAATTTTTTAATTTATCATCTCTACTCCAATCAATCAATTTACCTTCCTCTTGGTTACTAGTTTGGGACAACAAAATCCATCTAGATATACTATCTAAGGGTGAAATATGGAGTGTTTACAAATAAAGTTTGTAGCAGTTGGGGTGCACTTAGTGATAGTTAATGTCTGTTTAATACTTTAATTTCAAGTTGCATGTCAAATTGAATAAACACTCCTCAATTTCAAATCCAAATCCATATATTAATTAAGGGAGATTTTATGGACTGTTGTAAAATGTAATTTCTTGCAATTATGGTTTAGTGAGTGTTAGTGACTCATTTAAAAAACACAAAAAACACAAGTGCAAAATGAAGTAGACATTGTTCCCTCTAACTTAACTCGGACAAGCAATAACTCGTTTCAAAAAACTTAAAAAATACAAAAGCACAATATTTAATCCACCCAGTCACCATTTTAAAAACACAAAACAACCATAGAGTTTATATATAGTACATCACACATTGTATATGCTTCATCATGGCAACAGTTTCAACACATTCATCAACTCTATTACACTTTAAAATGATTTCGCATTACACATTGTTTACTATCAAAGTAAATAATTGAAAAAGTGCTAGAAAACAAACTTATTGAAGCTAATGTGCAGAGAATGAAATGACTGCTATTTTTTATGAAAAAAAAAGCTTCTGTTGAACAATTGACTAGCAAAGATGTGTAGCTTGCTTTTTCAATTCAGGATGGAAGAGAAGATTGAGAAGTTAAGATTAATGATTTCAGATTTGAGAGAGGATGGTTAGTGAGGGTTTTGGTTTTTGAAATGAAAACAAAATCGCAAAACTGTATACAAAGAGCCAATACAATTCTAAAGGCATTTTTGTGACTCTCAAGTCATCTAAGAGGTTAAGGGTCCAAAAAATATTAATTTTTTAATGAGAGTCATTTTAGGTGAATTTCCTTTTTATTTTCTTAGGAACATTGGATCGAGAAATCATTTCAGTATTTTATATGTCTCTTTAAATATTTTATATCTTTTTATATATTTGATTTTATTTCTTGTTCCGATAACCCATTGCCTTTTTTAATAGTTTCCTTATTTGCTATATTAAGATTTATGGATCTCTAAGCCCTATATAGCAATGTTTTCCATATTGGAGAGCATCTTTACAATCAATAAAATTTTAACAAAATAACTCTTCTATTTTCTTTCCAAACTTTCAAATTTCTTAATTTATTGATCTTAATTTATTGATCACTTAAAGACTTTTTTCATAAGCATTCATAGTCTAAACAGGTTGATAGAAAATTATTATTATTATTATTATTATTATTATTATTATTATTATTATTATTATTATTATTATTTTGCTATGTCATGAAATCATATCTCCTAATGTATATTCTTATATAAAAAGAGATATTTGAGCAAAAACTTTATTAAGCCTTTGTTATTTTGAGGAAAATTGATTTAAATAAAAAAAATGCAAATTTTATTCTTTTCTTATTTCTCTTGTTTAGACAATAATAAGAGGAAGAAATACATAAGAGAAAAGAATAGAAATAATTTCCTATAATTTCTTTTTGATTCTTTAAAATTTTTTCTATCAATTTGGAGAGAAAATAAAAAAAAATTTAAAAAAAACCGTAATCTAAATAGTAACTAATTTATCATTTATTAATATAGAATAATAATAAGAATACAATACGTAAGAATAAACTGTATAATTTTTTTTCGTAAATTTTTCTTTTATTTCTTTTTTCTCTATTACACTACCAAAAATTCAATCAAATTAAGGTGAATAGCATGTAGATGAAATGAAGAGTACAAATTCTACTTTTCTTCTTCATTAAACGAATTTTAATAAAAGAAAAAAAAAATAGGATGTGATTGGACCCACCATTCCCTTCCTTTCACTTAGACAACTAATAAGTTGAAAGAAATAAAAAATTATAATGTTTGATTATAACGTCATGCAGCCACAATGTGGGATAAGTGCAGAGTTTCTTCTACTATATTAAAAAATCTAAAACTATATGTATATACATAGCTAGTTGATATTGAAAGAAATTAAAGACAATTTTTATTATTTTCTAATATTTAATTAAATTATTAACTTCATATAAATATAGATAGATCCAAAAAAATACAAATACATATATACATACATATGGATAGTAATAATAGTTTGAAATGGAAAATTTTCTGAAATAGTTAATATATACATATACATATACGTATACATATACGTATACATATATATATATATATATATGTCTATCACTAGAATTGGAATGACATGTCTATCAGTATTTTTTTAATTATGTATAAAATATTTGAGATTTTTTTCAAAAATATCTAAAAATAAAATGATTTTAAAAATTATATTTTTTTCTTTAAAAATACTCATTCAATTTTCAATTTCAAAATATATATATTAAAATTGCGAATTTTTTAAAAAATTAAAATTGTGAGTTTTTTTTAAAAAAAATTAACAAATTGATATATAGTGTAATTTTCTCTAAATATAAATTTTAATTATAAAAATTTATATAGTTTGACTGATAAGAATAAAAATTAAAAAAATAAGTAAAAAAAATTGTAAGTTTAAGATTTATAAAAACTTTGAGGACCCACTAATCCAGTGTTCCCCAGTAGTTATTATAAGTTTGTCATATTAAAAATAAGTTGTTATAGCTTTACATATTGTTGCTACATTTTATATCACCAAAAGGTTTATTTCCTAAATATTTTGCAGCAAATTAAAAAGAAAAAAAAATATTAGCAGTAGTTATAATTCTTTTAAGATTCTATAAAATTTTAATATTATATTTTCTATATATTCAATAAAAAAGAGTTGGAATTATATATATATTAAAATTTCAAATAATTATGAAAAAACTTACTGCTGAATATTAAATACACATCATTATTTTTTAAAATATTTTAGTATTTACATACATTTATGAAATTAATAAAATACTACAATATTTATTTTATATAGCTATGAAAAATATTGTGACTAAAATAATAAATTACCATAGTTAAATAAATTTACCATGAAATTTTAATTTTTATAGCCTTTCATAGATATAAGTGGCACAGCTAAAAATTTAACTATATAATTTACATATTTCATGGCTTTTGATATTTTTATTTAGCTCCAATTGAGATATAAAGTGGCTAAAAATAATTAAAAATTTTGCCACTAAAAGATTTTATTGTAGTAAAATGCACAATAATAATCAACAATGATTCATTAGATTTCCTTAAGCGTTAAAAAAAATAATTATGCATCTTTAAATGTTTGTTTATATATCTATATCTATCTATATATATATATATATATATTATTGAAATAAAATATTTTATTTTTATAATATTTCCAAAAATGCATAAAAGGATTTAGATTAATTATGTTTATTTTAATTCATTCCGTATATGCAACCTTGTAGATTCATTTAAGGGATTATTACAAAATAACCAAAAAAATTTACAAAAATATGAAGCTCTTTAAAAAATATTACAAATATGTAAAACTAAGCCAAAAAAATTATAAAAATACGGCAACTTAACGACGCCACTAGCGCAAACGTCATTCCTTCGTCTTTTTCATTTAGCTGCATTGTCCAATATTACAAAAATAGAAAAAATAAACAAAAAAATTAGATTAACCAACCAAAAATACGAAAACAATCAAATAATAAGAGATCAACAACAGAAAATTGAAAAAACAATATTAAATATATGTAATTTTCCTTCAAAAATATAACTGTAGATGTATTTGTAACTGTAGATGTATTGCAACTGAATTATAGATGTTATATAGATGGATTATAAATACAATATAAAAAGACATGAATGTATTGTATATGTCTTGTAGATATTAGACATAAAAAGTTGATGCTTAATTCATACAAAAAAAGATAATTCTAAAAATAATTTAAAATTATAGATGTATTGTAACTGAATTATAGATGTTCTGTAGATAGATTACAAATACAATGTAAAAAGAGATGAAGACATTTTAGATATCTTATATATATTAGATATAAAATGTTGATGCTTGACTCGTACAAAAATAGATTATTCTGAAAATAATTAAAAACTGTAGATATATTGTGCTTGAATTGTAGATGTTATGTAAATGAGTTACAAATATAATATAAAAAATTAAAATTATAGATGTGTTGTGTATGAATTATAGATGTTATGTAGATGAGTTACAAAAATAATGTAAAAGAATTTAAAAATTGTAGATGGGTTGTGTTTGAATTGTAGATGTTATATAGATAAGTTATAAATACAATGTAAAAAAAATTTAAACTTCAAGTATGTTGTGTCCAAATTATAGATGTTATGCAAATAAGTTACAAATATAGTGCATAAAGAATTTAAAATTGTAGATGTGTTGTACTTGAAATATAGATGTTATGTATATATTAATTAAATCAATAACACATACAATACTCATTCATCACAAACAAAGCAAGTAAAAAATAAACAAATAAACAAATAAAATTTAAAAGAAATAGGAAGTAAAAAATAAACAAATAAAATTCAAAAGAAAGAGGAAGTACACATTCAAAAATACAAAATTGAGAAATAAAAAATAAAAAAAATTCACGAAGATAAGAAATTATTTTCTTTGAAGCATTTTATCAAACATCTAACATGTGTTACAATTGACCAACAAAAAAAACACTAACATTATAATAGAAAAAACACATAAAAATAAACAAAAATTAAGAAAAAAAAAAACAAATCTCATAAAAAACACAACTCCTTAACTAAAATTTACTAAAAAACTTCAAAACCTCAGCAACTCGTTCATGCAACGCCTTTATAAACATTTTCAATAAAATCATATTTGTAGCAAAAATAAAACTTCAATATCTTTAACATTATCATGCAAATCTTCAGTAACTTTAAAAATGAAATACAATGGAAAAGCAAAAAAATGAGAACTAAAAAAATAGAACAGGTAAAGAAGAAAAATAAAAAAAAGAAGAAGAAACATGAAGAAATAATAAGAAGTGAATAGAGAAAGACAAAGGACACATGAAGAAAGAAGAAGAAACATGAAATAAAACGCCGTAAGCGGACAAAGGTGAATGACGTAAAAATGAAAAAAATAAATTCCTATAAAAACATAATAGAAAAAATATTAAGTTAAAGCTAAAAAAAATAATAAACGTAAAATTGAAAAATGATTTTTAAATAGGGTATATTATGTAATTTTCTCTTCATTTAATATTGACAATGGGTTTAAATAATTACTTTAAGCTAAAAAATTATAACCGGCCTCTAGCAAGATATTGTGGCTATCCAGATTAAATAAAAAAATCTAACTAACTTTAATCCACAATCAGATATTTAGTTCTTTTATCACATGATATTTTAAATCAATCATAGAGTAAAAAATATGTCATCTTTATATTATTTAATCAAAATTTTTTATTCCAAGCAAACTAACCTAACAAATAATATTAATAACTCTTATTAATTTATTCGAGTATGACTATGCATATTTCTCAGTTTTACTTGTCAAGAGGCCTAGAAGTATCTCTCTCTTGTTATGAGAAAAATAAATTCATCTAGATCATCTATATCCATCTCTATGACTTATTAAATGTTCAACAATAATCATTATTAAATTCATCTAAAGATAACTTAAAATTGTGTCAAAACATAAAACTCCTTATATATAAAACCATAGTGATTTCAGATCAAAAGATTATATAACAGTATTGTGATGAGAATCACTTCGAGCATTAATCCATGTTAGCTTTCTCACTTTGAGTCTATCTAGTATAATATTTTCTAACATATGCTTATGTTTTGACTTGATATGTATTCATAATTAGTAAAATATTACCATTTGTCAAACTATATAGTAGCTTTTATTCATTATTGTTTCATCAATAATGATCGGCTATGGATAATTTAAAATAGAATTCATATTATTTTAATATTTTATTGTCAAGTTACATACTTAATGACATAAAATGGAATTATCTATTAATGGAATTTTAGTCATACTAAAATAATAAACACACAAGCTAAATAAATTTTTCATTTATTTTATTGAATGTAATAATAAATATATATATCTCATTAGCCTAGGACACAACACTGATGAACTTTTTAAAAATATCAAAAGAAGGCATGAACTATATATTTTGTTTCAAATTTTTCATTTTTATTGAGAGATTATTTTATCTGATAAAATATTAAAGTGTCAATTTTTATAAGTTGTTTGAATTGGAAAATATTGCTAGTGTATTTTATTTTTCTTTAAAAATAATCCAAAATTCCTAAATTTAAAAAATTCAAAATCCTAGTTTTTCAATTGAAAGTGCTAAGTGAAAAATGTGAACTCCATCAAACAAAGTTACAAAATAAACTCTAATAACACAAAATTAACTTAAGAGTAACGTTTAGTAATCCACTATTAAAGACACATTCAAAACAATCCAAAAAATAAAATATCAATTATATAAAGAAAAACACACTTAGATTTAATTTTAATAATGATAAAAAAAGGGTACATTATCTTAAATTCATTATCAAAACTTATTTTTAAAAAGAATTCATTTGTGTTAAAGAGAAAACTCACATCATATTAGTTACAAAATATAAGGTTCTTGATTTATTTTCCTCAATTTGAGGATTATTTTTAAAGAAATTTAATGCAACATACTAGTAATGTTTTCCAGCTTAGATAATATACAAAAATTGACACATCAACATTTTACTAGGTAAAATAATTTCTTTAGTAAAAATGTAAGATTTGAAACGAAATGTGTAGTTTATGCACTTTTTTGATATTTTTGAAAAGTTCATGATAAAAATGAAAAATATGTTAAAGTTTATACTTTTTTTTGCAATTAAACCAATTTTTTATCCAACTCAACAGTCATGCTAGCAATAAAAACTGACACATCAGTAAATTTACTAGTCAAATTGATTTTTTCTCTAAATATGATAAAATTGAAATAAAATTCATAGTTCATGTACTTTTTTGATATTTTAAAAAGTTTATAATAAAATTAAAAAAAAAAAGGCTAAAGTTCATGATTTTTTTAGTAATTAACCCATATTTTTACTATGTTATTTCATATACAACATTAAATTGTTAAATATACATACTTAAAATTTATCATTATATGTAAAATAATGTCCTTATTTATCATTTACAATTTCATTCTTGATAAATTTTCATAATAAATTAAGATAGTTGTTAAAATTGAAGAGTTTAGGTCATATTCTTATATTTAGGAGATATGAGATTTGTAATATCCCAAAGTATACCCTAAAAGTTTTGGAATATATATTGTTGTATTTGTATTAATTGTATATGTTTGTTTGGGAAGGGAAGAGTGTATATGTTGTATATATGGTGATATATACAACATATACAAGTCAAATTAAAGGAAGTCAAAAGAAGATAATTAATTGTTTTTAAATTAATTAAATAAATTAAAAGGAAATTAAAATAAGTGGAAGAGAGAAAATTGATTATTTTATTATTAAAATACTTGGTGGAGATTTTAAAGAGAAGAGTGTTTGACTTGGCATCTTCATTTTCTTCTTCTTTTCTTTCCTTTTCCTTGTTGGCCGGCTCACAAAAGGCAATAGAGATAAAGAGAGGTTTTGATTTTCAAGCTCAAAATTGAAGGAAGTTTCAAGTGATTAAGTTGAAAATTTAAGAAATTCATCAACTTTGGTAAGTTTCCTCTTGATTTCCTTGTTTTATTTTGAAGTTGTGTTTGAGTTTGATAGATTATTGTTGATAGTATGATTATGTTTGATTGTGGTGTGTTTGAAAGTGTTGAAATTGAATTAAAGATAAGAAGTTAGGTTGGTGTTGGTGTTGGAAGTGTATGAGTTGTGTTTGTGTTATGGTTGTGAATTGGTGATTGTTGTAGATGTTGAGTTTGAATAATTAGTCTTGTAGATCTTCATGATATTGGTGTTTAAGAAAGTTAGAAGCATAGAATACATGAGTTTGGTTTGAAACCGAAGCATTTTGGATGCCACGCCCGTGGCCTTTGGCTGCCACGACCGTGGCCATTGGAAGCCATGGCCGTGGGGGTTTTGAGCAAGGGAGGCAGATTCATTTGCTAACCCACGCCCATGGGGGTTGGGAGGCCACAACCGTGGGGTCCTAGAGAGAGATGTTGGCTTGTAGTTTATGATCTATGGGTCTAGTATGATACTAATAGGTGAATAATTGTATTGGAATTCATGTGAATTTGTAATTAAGTGTGTATTCTTCCTTTTGGATTAGGTTGTGAAGAGGTTGAATTGCACTAACCTAAGTGTTGAGGATTCTTGGAAGAGGAAGTGTATAGATTGGTGTAAGTTGTTCTTGAGGTAAGTACAAACTTACATGGTTGCATTCATTTACATGATTTTGAGACTTAATACATTTGGTTACAAATGTGTTAAGTAATCTACTATATTGTTATTACTATTTGATTAATGTTATGATTTGTATAATGTGAAAGATATGATGATCATTCAAAAGGTATGCGCAATGCAATTGGTTATGATGAATACTTTAATGATGAATTGCTTAAGTGTGAATTGTGATATGATGAGATGTGATGTCATTGTGGTTAGCTATAATGATTCAAATGAAATAAATGGGCATATTTGCCTAGATGATGATGAATTCAAAATATATGTCCAATGTAATTGGTTATGTATACTCTATTGATGAGATGTGAAGCCATTGTTGTTAGCTATAATGATGCAAATGAGATGATTGAGGCATGGGTGCCTAAATGATGATGAGAAAATGTGAATGAAATTGATAATGAAATAATGAATGAATTATGTGTCTAATATGTTATTCCATTTTCAGAGTTTTGTTGTTGGTGGCATGCCTAATAGTAACAATCTCTTGAAGCTAGGTTGGGCTTGATCCTTGAAGCCAAATTGGGTTGAAGTTGAGCATGCTTTACTCCCTTTGAAGTTTGGTTGGGTCTAGTTCTTGAAGCCTAGTTGAGATGTTACAACCCTTGAAGTTAGGTTGGGTTTGGTTCTTGAAGCCAAGTTGGGTTGATACTTAGCATGTTTTGTTCCCCTTAAAGCTTGGTTGAGCCTAATCCTTGAAGCCTAGTTGGGATAATGATAATGATAAATGTGATAATTGAACCAAAACATTAACTCTGAAAGTTGAATGGCATATTAGTCTCTTTTAGGCTCATGCTTGTCTTTGTTTAAATGTGATTCATGAATGGTGAAACAAATGAATAATGAGATTCAATGTAAGACTTTGAAATGTGATATTCTTATGTATTGTTTATAATGTTTGAACATATGACATGTATTGTTTATAATGTTTGAACATATGATATTTGCATTGCATTGAAACATATTATCATTGGGGTTTGTACCACTAAGCTGTTGGCTTAGCGCGATTGTGGTTCATCGCGTAGGTGACAGGGTTGAGCCAGAGAGTTCATCTAGACCGAGTCAAGTCTAGATTTTAAAGTGTTGATTGTGAGCTTAAAGATCAAAGACTGACTGCCAAACATGTATAAATTTTATATTTTGTAAATTTTGATTTTTATATTTATGTATTTGTAAATACCTCTACATTTTCCGCTGCGTATTGAATGAACGTTTTACTTACTGTGTTTATTGATATAACTTAAATGTTTTAAGTTTGCTCATGTTATTGTATAAAGGAATGATTGGTTTGGTTAGTAAACCGTAGCATTCCTATATTCGGTATACGTATATTACAGGTGTGGTAGTATGTAGTGTGCGTATACGGGATATAGGGGTGTTACAATTGTTTTAATTAATTTAAAAACAATTAATTATCTTCATTTGACTTCATTTAATTTGACTTGTATATGTTGTATATATCACCATATATACAACATATACACTCTTCCCTTCCCAAACAAACATATACAATTAATCCAAATACAACAATAAATATTTCAAAACTTTTAGGGTATACTTTGGGATATTACAAGATTACTTACATTTCTATTGTCATAGGGTAGTTCTTTAATACTCCCTTTTAAGTGTCAACTAACCAGATGATATTTGACAATTCTAGAAATAAGTTTCCAAGATCATTAAGGTGAGTGAATTCCTTTCTAAATTAAGTTGAAAAGCTACAAATCACTTTGTTATGCTTGAGACATGACAAAGGTGAGGTGGGTAGGATTAAAGAAGGGAAAGGAGAGTAAAGTGTGTTGTTTGAGAAGATAGTAGATTAAGGAAAATGGTTTAATAAGGTTACTGGAGGGTTAAGAAAAATTATTTTTTCACATAAATTTTAACACCTCATTTTGGGTGTTAACATGTGTTTTAATTTTTATTTTTAATTTTTATCCTTATAATAAATATTTTATTACGCAAATATTATGTTGTGTATTCATCTTCTACACATAGAAAGAACAAAAGCTTTCAGTAATTTTAAAAATATTATCATAATTATACTATTTCTAAAGTAACATTATCATTAAAAATAATTTTAATTGATTGTATAGATATAATAACTAATTTCATAAATAAAAGAGCATTTTAGTCAATTAATATTTAACTTTACTTTCACTTATCTTTTTCGTATAGGCCCTTTACTTTATTTTATGTATAGATATACACTAACAATATAATAGTACAAACCATTTACTTCACTTTATTTAATCTTACATTTCTTCTAAATACAAATAAATAAATAAATAAATATTCTACCTTACTTTACTTTACTCTACTTTCTTTAACTCTCTTATACTGTAACATCTGTTTTAAGACTAAAATTAATTTAAATTAATTAAAATAAATAATTTAAGAAAAAAATATTGAGTTAGAATTGAGAAATTAATAAAGATATATGTGAAATATAAAGAAATATACATAACATATAAACTTTGATAATAAGAGAGAATAAAATAAAAATATGAATAGTAAAAGAATGGCAATTTAGTAAATATATCTTGTAAAATTTAAAAAATAATAAAATAAATCAAAATGAAAATCTTTTTGAATGGAAGAGGAATATTGGTATTTTTTAAATAATTAATTAATAATAATAATAATAATAATAAAACAGATAGTGAAAGATGATGGAGAGAATTAAATATTTATTAAATATTAAAATAAAATATTTTTATGTGGAAGATGATAATTAGTATTTTAAAAATAATTAATTAGATAATAAAAATTATATATATATATATGGTTGGAATTTGAAAGAATAAGTCAAATTTAAAAAAAAAAAAAAAACCACCCATGTTTTCTCTTCTTCTTTCTTACTCGAGAATCATCATAGCTAAGGATGATTTTGCTCATCCAAATATAAATTTAAAATTGATTTTCAAATATTAAAGAGAATTTTGGTGAATTTTCAACAAATTGATAAGCATTCTTTCAAAAGTTTTACAATTTCTTTAGAATTTATGATTGTGTAAAATATGAAATTTTCAATGGGTGTGCTTAAATTGTTTAAATGAATATAAATGATGTTATTTTGATTAGTAAGTAATGATTTTTAAGTTAGATGGAAGAAAAGATTAAGTTTGGTTTGAGTTTGGATGAAGAATGTGATTTAGGGTTATGTGTAATTTGGAATTTTGCAATTATGTATTTTAATTGTTCAAATGGATATAAAAGATGTTGTTTTAATGCTTAAAAAAGGATTTTAAAGTCAAATGATAGATTTGATTAAGTTTAGATGGAGCTTGGGAGAAGTAGTGTACATTTAGGGTTTTGTAAGGAAATTCTTAAAGTATGTATGCTTAGTTTATTTTATTGTATAAATCATCTTATAAAATGATTTTAGTGGTGAAAATGGGCTTAGATTAACATTTAAAATGGAATGGAATGTAAAATTAGAAATGAAGATGCTTAGGGCTCATTTTAGGGTTTTGCTAAAAAATATGTATTTATTGAATTTAATTGGTTAAAACTTGTTCTAATATATTTTTAATACTAAAAATAAACTTAAAACACCATTTAAAATGGATTAGAATAAAATTCTAAAATTAAAGTAAGGTAAGGCAAAATTTGAAAAATTAATAGGAATGTGGTTTAATTGGAGTTTAATATTTGAAAAGTCTTAAAATGTGATTCTAAATGATTATATTTACTCACATTTTGAATAGGCATTAAGTGGAAGCAATTTGCTCAACCTTAGTGTTGAAGGGCATTGTGGGAGTGGAGGTTAAAGGGATACTTTAACTTGAGTTTAAGTGTTAAATTGAGGTATGTACATACTTTTGATAATTTAAAGGTATTTGCATTTAATTTGGCTTAACACATTTTGAATAGAAAATGTGTTAAGCTCCTTGACTATTTGAACATTCACATATATGGTGATATGACATGTGAATTGATGAGTATGCATTATGTATATTGTGAAAAATCATTATTATTGGCTAAAATGAGTGAAATGTGATTTATATGAAATATGTGAAAATAATCCAAAAATGTTTGGATAATATGATTATAATGCTAAATGGCACATATTGTGATAAAGTGATAAGATATAATGAATTAAAATGATTTGACATTTCTATGAATGATAAAAATGAGTAAAAGAGGCAATGGGATAAGAAAAGTAATTATGAAAAATATGTACTATTTGTGTGTTGCTTAGTATATTATTCAATTTTTAGAGTTATGTGTGGTGGCATGCCTATGAGATTATTCTCATCATTTGCCTTCGGGGCTAGATCTTGGGTATCACTGATATATGATTTGCCTTCGGATTAGACGTTGGACGTCACTATGATTTATCTTCAGGCTAGACGTTGGGCATCATTTGTATTGCCTTCGGACTAGACACTGTGTGTCAAAATAAACTAAAATAGTAACTCTGGGATTAAATAATATATTAAGTTATTCGGGCCCAATGCTTGTGTATGTATTAATGTGATGCTTAGGAAGAATGATAAATGTGAATTAAAGTAAAATTGTATCTCACATTGTGAGATGTCATGAAACAACACCATGCATTATAATTTCTTTTAAAATTTTATTATTATCAAAGTATGTACTGCTAGACTTTTAGCTTAGCGTGATTGAAATTCATCGCGCAGGTGATATGGTAGATCCGATAGATCCGGAGAGTTTATCTAAATCTGGTCAGGTCTATGCTTGAGATTGATAGTGCTTAAAGTGAGTTTTGTTGCCACATTATTAGAGCCAGTTGCTATCATATATACATTTAATTTTATAAAATATGACATAATTATGTATATTATGTTTACATATTTGGAAGTATTGTAAACTATAAAGAGTTTTGGACATGATTTTGTGATATGGGATTGTATATATGTTTATATATATATATATGTACACATTTGAGTGTTTTTGGGAAAAATTAGAGAACTATTGGATTTACTATTATTGGGAGTGTGTCTTTCTGCGGGTTGAGAAATGTTGAATTTTTTTTTTTGGGATATTCGAATTACTGGCAAAACTTTGGCAAATATTTTTCAAAGATTTTTATATAATACTTATTTTGGGTACCTAAAACTAATGAGGAACATTTTATTTACTTATTAAAAATATATTTTTAATATTTTTATTAAAACTGAATTGTAGCATTCTTATACTGTATATGCATATTTTATATATACTATGTATATATATTATACGTATATAAAATATAAAGGTATTAACTCATCCAAACATAAGCTAAAGAAGAAATCATTAGGTCAATCAAGATAGTGGAATCCACTATGAGCTTAATGGAGTTATAGACCATAACAAGATTAGGTCGAACTCTAAAGAAGAATGATAAAATCAAAGCAAGCTTAAAGTGGATTTAAGAAGTATCAAAACCCAAGTCTAATTAAAGAATAGATTCAAGAAATGGAAATAGTAAATTCCTTTCTAAATCAAGTTTGATTCTACAAATCATTGAGTTTACCATGAACCTAATGGAGTTATGGCCCATAATAAGAATAGGATGAACCTAAGGAAGAAAGGCAAAGTCAAAACAAGTTTAAGTGGATTCAAAAAATGTCAAAGCACAAACCTTAATTAAAGAAGAGATTCAAGAAACTGGCCTAAAGATAATTTATGGAATGCCCATAACAAGGTCAAATAGATTTTAATTTTTTTAGGAAAACTTACATAAAATACTGTGTTTACAGTTTATATTTTTAAATATATGGAGCATTTTTTTTGTTTTTATGGTGTGACTTTTCTTTTTTTCCTTTTAATATTCTTTTTTCTTTTTTCTGTTTTGCATTTTTTTAATTTTCATTTTTTAATTTTTTTATTGTCATAATTTCAACATTTAAATAAAAAATATAATATATATACAAAATATATATATATAATATATATAAAATACACATAAGATAATCAGTGACATATTTGCAATATATATATAACATATCTACAACATATTCACAATATATATACTAAAATTAATCAATATATAAAAGCTAGAAGATACATATTTATAATATATATATACCATAGTTAAACAATATATAAAAGTTGTTATAATATATAAAGGCTAAATAATATATGAACAACATATGCATAACATAACTGCAACATACGCATAATATATCTGAAATATATAAAATTATATTACAAAATGGTGTTGTTAAGTTTTGTTTTGAGAAATTTATATAAAAATATGTTATTTTCTTTATTATCTGAAATAAACTCAATTTTTATAAATTTTTTAAAAATTTTATAACATGTACAAATATTTTTTTGAAGAATTTTCTATTTTGCAATTTTTTTTATTTTTAATTTTTTAATATTTTATTTTTATTTTTTATTCATAAATATTTTTTTATTGTCATAATTTCAACATACACATAAAAAATATAATATATACATAATATATATAATATATTAAAATACAAATAAGATAAGCAGTGACATGTTTAAAATATATATATATATATAACATATCTATAACATATTCATAATATATACACTAGAATTAATCAACATGTAAAAGTTAGAATACATACATATATATATATATATATATAGTTAAGCAATATATAAAGGTTTTTACAATATATAAAGGCTAAAATACAATATGTCCACAACATATACACTACATATCTGCAATATATATACAATATATCTAAAACATATAAAATTATGTTTATAAAATGATGTTGTTAAGTTTTTTTTTTAAGAAATTTATATAAAATTATATTATTTTCTCTTAAAGATATTATTTTATAAAATAATATCTGAAATAAACTCAATTTTTATATTTTTTTTTTTGAAGAATTTTATAATATATACATAATATATCTATAACATATATATAACATATACAGATCATAAAAAAAATAATATCTACAGTATTTTTGTAATATTGTAAACTTTTTAGAAATTTTTGAAAATTTGTATAACAATAGTATTTTTGAAAAAACTTTTTGTTTTATAGGTAGTTTTATAAAAAGCATTTATATATATATATATATATATATATTTGCATGACATGATAATAATACATCATAAAATTTTAACTAGTAATTCTCTCTTTCTCTATGATTTAAAAATGGATAAAATGAATCAACTCAATTCAACAAAAACTTAATCCTAAGCTAATTGGAGTTGGCTATATAGATTTTTTTAAAAAAATTGAAATGATTATGGACTACATCTCTAGAGAGATATAAAGCCGTAAAATCATTCTAAACTACTTTTGTCCTAAAGTATTTAGGAATACCCCTTTTCTCGTAGTAGCTATATTTATCTTAACTTGCTCAATGTGCATCATTAGGTCCTTGCTTCACATGGTCAAATAACATCAATCTATGTTATTTTATTTTATTCTCGATACGTGTTATCCTCATATTTTCTCTAATATATCAATATGCATTATTATGTCTTCATTTCACATGGCTAAATAATATCAATTTATATTCTCTTATTTAATTTTAAATAGGTGCTACCCCACCTTTTCTCTAATATATTCATTATGGATTCTATCCATTCTAATATATTTACGCACCCATCTTGGCTTTCTCATTTCAGCAGTATGTATTTTATCTGTGTGTTATCATTTTAATGTCCAATACTTCATATCATACACCATAGCATACCATATTATAGTGATATATGATTTTAAAAAGGATAAAAGGACTAATCAAAATTGATTCTATCCCTCTTCAAAATGTATGAAAAAAAAAAAGATAGTGTCACATTTAGTTGGTTAATTTTATCTTTTTAAGTTGCTTATGTTAAATGTGTTGAAATTAAGGAATATTGCCACTTTTACATAACTATAAACCAAATTAAAATTGACTTGTAAACAAAAAGGGAATATATATTGGACTTCATAATTAAGGTTTCAAAGTAGAAGAAAAAGGAAGAATATTAGGTTAAGTCACCAAATGATATGATGGACTAGCAACTTAATGGTTATTAGCAACTCATCATCATACTCTTGCCTTTTCCTTTTTGCTTATTTCTTTTTTTTTTTACCAAACTTTCATTTATGGTAGAATATATGTTCAACCCATAATTAAAATGTGAGATAATACTAATTCATTTTTTGTTTTTTTTTTTTCTGTTTGTAATTGGTACTCAAGTTCTTTTTAGATGGTTGTTGAAGTCTTTTTTAATGGATTGATGGGGATTTAATTTTTATAAACTTTAAATAATCAATTTAATAGACAAAATTATTATGAATTTTGCATGCTTTTGTAATTATATATATTTTTAATTTTATGCTAATTTGAATTTATAGCTTAAACTGAAAACCATAACATTATTTTGAAAGACAAAAAAAATAGATCTTAAAATTTATTATATCATATTATCAATGTGATCTTTAAATTTCAATAAAATTATGGATTTTATAATTTTGTAAATTATTGATAATCAAATTAATTGACTTAATTAATTAAATTTACAAGTTAAAGAGTTCAATTAATTTCAGTCAAAATTCAAAATTTAAATTGATAATATAATATAATAAATTAAATGATGAATTTGATTTTTTATCTTTCAATTGACAATTTTTTTTTCTAACAATTATAACGTAGGATAGCATTGATATAAAATAATAATAAGGTACAACTAATCTAATAAAAAATACAAAAAATTTAGAATAAATTCATCTGTTATGTGTATTTTATTTTAAAATAACTTTATTTTGTTAGCTCACACTAATAAAAAGCGATAAAAAAAACTCTATCCGTTTTTTTCTCTGAATTCTTATAGATTTTTTTCTTTCTCAATTTGAGAGTCTAACTGTTATCGGTTCATTAATAGATGACAACTTCATCTATCTTTATTTGTCATAGTTTTTGCATTTTTTTAGTTTTTTGTATTTTTATTATATTGTTTATCTTCAAATAATTTTTAAATTAATATAGATCTGAAATTCAGTATTTATTTTTATTTTGCTCTAGCTTTTATAATAAAACTGAATGTAAATTAGATTTTATTATAGAATTTTATCCTTCTTTATTTGAAGATTTTATATCCCTTTTCAATTGAAGTTTGTCATTCTCTAATGGAGATTTATTATTATCTAATGGAGATTGTCTATCATTCTATAATGGAAGTGCCCTTCTCGTATAAAAGGTGTTTATAGATAACAGATAAATTGAATTTCCTGCTGAAAACTAGATTGTCTGAGACATGTTATCATTATCTACTGTTTGTATCGAAGAAGTTAATGAAATCCAAAGAGATCTAGTAACTTTATTAGTTATGTGTATCTTATGTACTTTAAAATTATATAATTTTATTTGTACTTTGTAGATGTACTCTTTAATTTATTAATGAAATTTTATTTTGTATTAAAAAAATTTTTATTTTGTTATTCTTATTAAATTAAATTATTAGTTGTTATTGAAGTTATTATATGAATAAAAGTATAATTTTAAAATATATTAACTAATTTAAATTTAAATTTATTTTGAACATTTGAAAGGATAATTCTTAAATTTTATTTTAAAAAAATTAAAAAGTTCTCCATATTATTAAATTATGAAAATAAATTATCTTTAGATGATAATTTTTTATTGATGAAAATTGAAATTTGAATATTGGGCACGTTTGTAAAGAAATGTCACAGTCTTATCGCCAGTTTTTGAATAGATGCTAACGAACTAGAATCTTCTTAGATTTTAGAATTTATATATATTATTGGTTTCATTGAAAAAGACTGATATTAAGATAAAAATAACATTTTATTTTTTAAAAATAAATTTAAGAGCTGTTTGACTCCATAGTTAACGATATAATGGTAATTTTAATTAGAGATTCAAATTAGATAATGATAAATTTTTTATATTTTACCATAAAAATTAAAAGAGTTTATTTAAAGAGTTTTTAAAATATATTTAAAAAATAACATGTTTTATAATTTAGTTAGCTTACTATTCTAATTAGATTTTGTAGTTAAAATTACCGTTCCACTTTATAACTTCTCGTAATTAAGTTAATTTGCTTTTATTTTTATAGATTTATTTAAATGTTAAAATTATATTATTAATTGGTTTATATAACATTAGGTTTGTTTACTTGTTTATTATTTTGATTATTATTAATTAGATTATTAGAGATATATTAATTAACATGTTATAATTCAATTTATCATATTTTTATTGTAAAATATGTTTGATTACTGTCTTTTATATCCATGATTAAATTATTATTTAATTTTAATCTATATAAATAATTTAATCTTAACCATATTATAATATCATACTATTTATATCTATGAAACTTTATTGTTAAAAAATATTAAAAAATAAAATTCAATAAATTCTTCTATATAATTAAATGAAGAATGCTAATTATAGTCACTTTAGAGAGTGACTGTTCAATAATCTCATTTATATTAGTTAAAAAATATTTATTATATTATTTTTTTAATAAATAAGTTTATAATAAATAATTTTTAATTAATAAAAATAAAATTATTAAATAATTATGTTTTAAAATAACTGTAATTAGCATTTCCAATAAACAAATTTAAAAGAACTAAATGAAAGTTGGACTTTCAAATTCCTCTTTTTTTTTTAAGATTAGAAGATAAGAAGAGTATTTAAGTGAGCTAGCATTTTTAAAAAACGCAGCTCATTATTGAAATAAATAAATTGCAGCCCATTAATTAGAAACTAATGACAGCTATACAATAAATAATTTTTGCATACATAAGAAATTATAATGCAGGGATCAAATGAAAAAAAAAATACATTTTTTTAAAAAATATTAATTAATTAATTGAATTAAAATAAATTAAAATAATGAAAAAGCAGAAAGTTCAAACCCACTTAAATAGTCATTAAATTAAAAAAATGATAAAACTAAATAAATAAAAGAAATAATAACAACAACAACAACAACAACAACAACAATAATAATAATAATAGCAAGAAATGAAAGTTGGTAAAGTGGTTGCAAAAGTTTCTTGTAAATGTGGTCTAAATACTAACAATACTTTGCATTATTAACAGTATGAATAATAAACAAAAAAAGCAAGAAAAGAGGAAAAGAAAAGAAAATTGCAGGAAATATATATATATATATACATATGTGCGTATGTATATGTTGGTGGTGGGGATCAGAGTAACGCACTAAAAGGAAAGCGCACCAAAAAATCTGGTTTCAGACTTTTAGTAATTCCAAAAAAAAAAAAACAAAACAAAACAAGAAACAATTCTCTTTTGTGCGCCATTTCTGCCGTGGCCAAGAACTAGCCTCCACCTCAACACTCCCTCATCATTTTCATCAA
This sequence comes from Garcia nutans, assembly GCA_947685225.1. Taxonomy (NCBI): domain Eukaryota; kingdom Viridiplantae; phylum Streptophyta; class Magnoliopsida; order Malpighiales; family Euphorbiaceae; genus Garcia; species Garcia nutans. The sequence goes on from CANTUV010000043.1 coordinate 33,341,771, forward strand.
GAACTCTCTCTCTCTCTCTCTCTCTCTCTCTCATCAGCATTTGGCCCCCATAAAACAATTTCTCTCATTTTTCACTTAAGATAATAAACTTGTTCTGTTCGTTTTTTTTCTTTTCTCTTTTACTAGTTTGGGTTTGATCCAATCTTTCCATAAGAGTGTGATATTTGTTTTCTTTTCATTTTTTGTTAATGGGTTTTTGTTGGTTGTGAAGAAAGTGAATTTCTTGTTCTTATTATTAATTTTATTATATTTTTCATTTTATAATGGGAAATTGTTGGTGTAGATGGGAGCCTTCAGTTTACAGAGTCTCATCAAAAGTAAAATCAGGTTGGTTACCAGTTTTTTTGCTTGTTTAATCTAATTTATCCATTTATATGTTTGATTTATGAAATGGGGTTCTCTTTTTATGGTTTTTTCTGTTACAATTAGCTAAAAGCAGGATTATTATAGTTTGATTCCAATGACCATGCTCTGTTTTTCATTGTCCTGTTTCTGCTCTCTGTTTTTCAATGTACAGTACTGTGTGAATTATATGTTTTATTATTTTTTTATTGCCGAGATTTTGTTGTGACTTCTGGTTAGGATTTTGATTTTGATGAGTGTTTCATTCTTCAAAATAATAGGAGATGGAATATTCATATTCCATGAACATTCTGTTTTTCATGTTTTTTGCTATGTTGTTTAGCATATTTTGTGGGAATTTTTCCAAGATGTTCTGGGAATACTGAAAATTTCCATCTTAGATGATGATTTATCCGGAAGATATTCACTATTGACTGCATATCTCATGCTTATGCAATTTGATCAAGGAAAATAAATGTTCCCTTTTTTTCTTCACTTTTTAATTTATTCCCACTTATAAAGGTGGTAAACTTTATATTTTCTTTCTCATCTGGAAAGTGGAAGCTTCTAAATATAGTGGGCTAGTACTTATCTTAATACTGTTTTTATATTTCTTGCAGAAAATCTAAAAAAATCATGTCCACAGCTTTAAAATTGAAGTTTTGAAACTATTGTTATGTTGAACCTTTATTTATCTTGTTTTTCTGCTCTCTTTTTCTAGTTGGAAATTGATAATCTCTATTTTAAGGTTCAATTGTGGATTTTATTAGTCCCATGAATCTTTGTATGGCTTAAAATTTGCACTACATTAATTTTTTTTTCATTATTTGTAAAGAAAGAAAAAAGAGGAATAAATTAAATTAACTCAGCTTTAGTGGCTTTTATGAATTTTCATTTTAGATTTTAATTTCAATTTAGAGTTCTGAATATTGTTCTTTGTGATAATCTTCTTGTACCTATAACTGGTTTGGGAAGCCTACTATATGTAGAACTCAAAATTCATATTTTATGTGGTTATTTGTAATTATATTATTCCATTGATTTCAAAGACTTGTAAGAATAAATTTTGCCAGAGGTTTGATGATTGCATGTTTGATTTTATTTTTATCTCACATTTCTATCTTTAGAGTCTCCAAAAGACCAGAGCCCTTCAGCCCAACAAATAAAAGATATTAAGAAGCTACCATCAAATCCTAAGGAAGTAGAAGACCTACGTCGTGACTCAGCTGCAAATCCATTGATTGCATTTGCCTACGATGAACTAAAGGTGATCACCGGAAACTTTAGGCAAGATCGTGTGTTGGGTGGAGGAGGATTTGGAAGTGTTTATAAAGGGTTCATCACTGAGGATCTAAGGGAAGGACTTCAGCCTCTTCCAGTTGCTGTAAAGGTTCACGATGGTGATAATAGTTACCAAGGCCACAGAAATGGCTGGTAAACTTTATCTTTTTTATTTTTTCCTTTTTGTTTATCTGTTGTACTAAAATATAATATTATGTATATTGAATATTATGTATATTGATAGACATTGCTATGCATTTTCTTTCTCTTATGCTTTTTTTATGTTCTTGATGAGATTGATTAAGAGTTTTTTGAGAACTTTCAGGCGGAAGTCATATTTCTGGGACAGCTTTCTCATCCAAATTTGGTGAAATTGATTGGATACTGTTGTGAAGATGAACACCGGGTGCTAATATACGAGTATATGGCTCGGGGTAGTGTGGAAAACAACCTATTTTCAAGTAAGGGTTTGATAATTCACCTTAAAATAATTCCTAGAAAGCTTCCCTTCTTTATCTTGATGTTTAAATAATGTAATTCACCTTAAATAATACCTAGAAAGCTTTTCCTTCTTTATCTTGGATACTTAAATGATATGATCAATGTACGTAGATTTTAGCAAGGAAAATATGCCAGATCCAGGTAAACAAGGCATTTTTTGTCAGGAAAAATAATTAATGATTCAAAAGACTTCCATTTTTCTGTATTTTCAATCCTTCAATTTAAATAGAGCGCTCCCATTTTCATGGTTGGTGTGTATTTTGTTAAGTAACTAAAGAAAGTGACAACAAAGTTATCATAATGGTTTCTAGCAGCCTATGCTGATGTTACTTTCAAGGAAGGTGAAATAAGAAGTAGAATGATGTAGATTCAGGTTATACAATTAAATAGATACATTTCTTTTTTTCTGCCGGAAGTGATCCCTATGGAAGGTGCTAGGAAGTGATAATAGCAAAATATTGAGGACAGATCCACACTTATAGATAGCCTTTTAATCATCTAATAATATTAAAAGAATTTTCTAGACCTTGTCAAGGGCGTGACTAAAGTCAGTTACTTAGTATAGCATATTGTACTAAAACTTTTGAGTTGCATCTGTGAAAGGCATTTTTGCTCTTTATTGTTTCTGTCTTTTCGAATATATAGCAACATGTATATCTTCCATTGTGCAGGAGTATTGCTTCCTCTTTCATGGCATGTTAGGATGAAGATTGCATTTGGTGCAGCAAAAGGACTTGCATTTCTCCATGAAGCTGAAAAACCTGTTATCTATCGAGATTTTAAGACATCCAATATTTTACTCGATGTGGTTAGTTTATTGAACCTGCAATGTTACTGTAGCTTGAGAAAGACAAACAAAATTTTCACTCAAGTTTCCATTTCTTCCTACTTAAAGGGAAACTCCAGAAATCAATTGCTTTTCATTTCTTCCAAAATGAAGATCCCATAATTAGGAAGCCATTTTAATATGTAATGTCAGCAATAGACAATGAATAAGGAGTCATCTCTTCTATGATGTATGAAAATTACTTCCATCACAACAGAATTTCATTACACAGGTTAAATCAACCTATATAGAATGAATGCCTAGTATTTTAACAGATCTGCTGCACATTATTGGGATCTTATTTAATTTAAAACTTCTTTTTTTTTCTTTTTGTCCCTCTGATAGGCTACAGAGTTCATGAGCTTATCCAGAACCATTCGATGTTACTGTAATTTAACTGAATCTTCGCTTACATTTTTGTGGTTTTATGCGCAACAGGATTATAATGCAAAGCTTTCTGACTTTGGTCTTGCAAAAGATGGACCTATGGGAGACAAAACTCATGTTTCCACACGCATAATGGGGACTTACGGGTATGCAGCACCTGAATATATAATGACAGGTAATTTTTCCCATCTCGGTTCTCCTCATTTCTGTTTTAAGGAAGCTCTAAGGAACGGGCAGCCTTGACTATTGAAAATCATTCTTTATTAGTATTTGCAATATGCTACGCATAGTCATTCAAAATGAAATAGAACACTAATAAGCATTCAATTATTGCACAGGGCATCTTACTCCTAGAAGCGATGTATACAGCTTTGGCGTTGTGCTTCTTGAGCTTCTCACAGGGAGAAAATCAGTAGACAAATCACGGCCAGGCCGAGAACAGAACCTGGCAGATTGGGCTGCCCCTTTGCTGAAAGAGAAAAAGAAATTGCTGAACATTGTGGACTCAAGATTAGAGGGAGATTACCCTGTTAAAGTACACAAGGCGGCTATGCTAGCTTACCATTGCTTGCACCGAAATCCAAAAGCAAGGCCTCTTATGCGAGATATAGTCGACTCATTGGAGCCTTTGCAGGTTCCTGAAGAATCTTCAAATGGGAAAGCTGTGTTTACTGTGATTAATGTAGCAGCAGATGGTGAGTTAAAAAGAAAAGAAGATTCATTGTAAAACTGACATGGCTCTGATTTTGTTTTGTAAAAGCTTCTTTTCCAGCTGAAAAAAAAATGAGTTTTTGCATTAGATAGCTTTTCTTGTTTATCTAATGCCTTCACCATTTTTTCCTTTTTATAATTTTACCTTTTATTTTCATTTGCTATGCACTTTTTTACTTCACTGTTCAGGCCAAAACATGACTATGATATATACTGGTAGTTGGAATTATTATAAAAGTGAACATCAGTGTTGATATGTATTGTCCATACCTTATTTCTTTTTTTATAAAGCTTTAATGGCATTTTTGTATAACAAATTTATTATAAATGTTTATACATTTATAAATCTCTAATATTGTAGATGTTTATTTAATTAGAATCATTGTTAAATAAAAACAAATTTAATCAATATCGTTAAACTTATTTAATATGTAGTTTTTTAGTTAATAAAAATGCAATCTGTTTAATTTGATAGTTTATACCGTTGCAAATCTATTTATTCATATTATTAATCACGTATCCTAATTCTTTCTCCTTATTACTTGAAAAATATGTAATCATATTAATTTTGAGTTTAAATAATTCATAATTTAAAATCTTCATTATTTAATATTTATTTTAATTTTGAGTTTAAATAATTCATAATTTAAAATCTTCATTATTTAATATTTATTTATTTAATATTTAATTCAACTCAATAAAACTTTAATCACTAATTGGAGTCAGCTATATAGATTTTTTTTTTACCATTATATACGATTTAGAGTTATATCTTCTGATAAATATAAAGTTGTAAGATTATTTTAGACAACTTTTATCTAAGTTAGTTTAGATTTATCCCTTGTCTCTCCTAGCTATATCAACTTTTATTTATTCAGTTTTTCTGATTGATACATTAATCATTAATAGGTCTTTTTTTTATATAGACAAACTACCTCAATTTATACTCTATTATATTATTATCGATGGGTGCTACTCTATTTTTCTCTAATGCACTCATTGCATATTTTATTCATCTTAGTATGCTCACACATTCTTCTTATCCTTCTTATTTTTGCAATATGCATTTTATTTATGTATTATTCTTTCACTGCTCAACACTCACTATCATATATCATAGCAAGTCATATTGCAGTGCGGTAGAACTTTTCTTTCAATTTAACTGGTATTTTTTTATCACATAGAATTTCTATGACACTCTTCCACTTTGTCCAACCAACTTTAATCATATTGCTTATATCTTTTTCGCAACCCCTATCATCTTGAAGAATAGAACAAATGTACTTAAAATGAGTACTATGAAATACTGTCACTCTGTCTAAAACCACTTCACCTCCCTTTCTATTTGCGTTACTAAATTTATAATGCATATACTCTGTCTTAGTTCTATTTATCGTAAAATTTTTGGATTCCAAAGTACTTTTCTACAACTCCAACTTCCGACTTACTCCTTCTTGGGTCTCACCTATTAACACAATATTATTTTTGAATACTATACACTAATAAATATCTTCTTGTATATGTCTTGTAAGCTCATTCATGATCAATGCACATAAATAAAAGATTCAAAGCTAAACATTGGTATAACCCAATAGAAACAAAAAAAATTCTTAGTATCTTCTCTAACAGTGCAAATATTAGTGATAGCTCTTTTATACATTAGCTTCAAGACTTGGATATATCTTTCAGATGTCCTCCTATGGTCCAGGATTCACTATAAAACTTCTCTAGAGACTCTGTCATAAGCCTTCTTGTCACACCCAAACTCTCCAAAGCTAGGGTAGACTTATTCTACTATAAATCTCAAATCATAACTTATTTATTTATTATTCATCACAAATATATAATTACTTATAATACTTATTTCATCATCTACTTCATTAAAAATAATCTACAAAAAATTAAACCATTTCCAAAATAAGATCAAACTGGAATTACTTTTATATGTTGGCTCAACCTCTTCTATATGCAAAAGAATTTTAAATTTAAGAGTTTATGTTATACTGGAGTCTACTAAGTTGATCTTCAAAAATATCTAAAAATATTAATAATGAAGGGGTGAGTCCAACTGCTCAGTGAATAGGTAAATATATAACAAGGGAGAACAAATAAGGTTTAATAATACTTAATCTATATTTAATCAATAATCAGCTGGATAATTAATTCTTGAAATATTAAACATAACTTCCAAACATTTTTCAGTTCTTAGAAAAATAAGAAATAATTCAGTTCATGCATCTTTTATATACACATACTCAAATATAATTTCTACTGATCCAACATTAATTCAAGTGCGCATGATGACTTACCTCGCAAGCCTAAAAAGAAAATAACTTCAATACACATGTGCATAACAATTACTTGCCAAGGGTAAATTTATAATATTATTAAATTTATATAAACATTCGTCATCAAGATGCGATCTCGCAGGATTATAATAAAAGTGTATATAAATTATTTATCCAGCACAGTTTAATCATTTAGTCACATATATAAAAATTAAAACTCCCATTATTTATTCTCAATTTATAAGAAAATAAATATCATTATAAAAATAAATCATCATCTTGAATTCTGTAAATTTTTTTCTAAAATCATAAATATATATAATACTTTAGAAATATAATGTTACATATTTACCTACTCACATTGACCAAATATTGTATTTGTTTAATCAATATGGTCCATTTGATACTCTATAATTGTATCTGAGTTTGTTTCTATAATAATATAAAAATATTATTTAATTTAAATTATACATAGCTATAATGTATGTATGCTATGAAAATGATTTGTGGCTCTGATCCTTAAATTCTAATAATTATCTCGATAAATTGATAATTCTTAGAGTTTCTAAAATAACACTCCAATGAGTATTATCTATTTTCTAAATTAATTGTCTATCTAATTCTCCAATAAATATTTTTAACAACTTAATAAAATTTTAACTGTAAAAATTTAATAAGTATTTATAATATTTCTATACATAATTAAGTTACATTATTTTAGTTTATTTATTTTAATAATTTATTACTATTAATAATATTTATTTGTTAACTAATTTATTCAATCACGTATTGAATTATATTAATTTAATCTATAATATATATATTCTTAGCTTTTAAAAATAAATTTGTGCTAATGATAATAACAATGCTAGAATAAGAGAAATAACAATAATATTATTTACTTAAATTTTCTTACTTGTTATACTTTGTAATATTAATAATATTTACTTGGACATTAATATTATTTAATTAATTTTTATTACTTAAAATAATTACTTAATTATCTTTAATTTAATTATAGTAATTTTTTATATTGATTTTCAATAATGATAAAAATAATAATATATAATTTATTTGCTTAATAATACCTTATTTTTAATATCCAACCGTCACTTATAATAAAAGTCACTAAAAATAATATTATTTATGTAGTTAATAATAATTATATAATTACCGTTATTTCAAAATTACTTATTTATGTTAAATTTAATGTTTAATTATATTAGTGATAATATTAATAATAACTTAACTACTTAAGTAAATATTTTATAGATTTTATATAATATATATACATAATATTAATAGTAATAGTCAAAATAACAATATTAATAATTATACTAATTTTAAAAATTTCTAATATTTATAAAATTTTAATTATAATATTTTATTATTACAACACTAACAATATTACTAACTAATTGTTACTTAACATAATTTATATTTTAACAATTATCTTAATTCATACTTAAATAAAAATAATAGTAACCTAATTATTATAATTATAATAATAGAAATTTTTAATTAAATATTACTTTTAGGATTTTCTATAAATTTTAAATTATGTTTTATTTATCACCTAATTTAATCATTTAATAATTAATTAACTCAATTTAATTTATAAGTATTTTTAATTAACTTATTTTATTTTTCAAATACAACTCTTATAAATACTAATTTAATATTTATATTTAATATATCTTAATTTAACAAACTATTTATTTATTATCTTTTAATTAATTTATTTATCTCATAATGTTTTTATTTATAACTTTATATCTAAAATACTACCAATTTATTTTGTAACAAATTTATCATTCAAAAATTGAACTTAATTTAACTATATATTTATTCTAAAGCTAATATACATATATATATATATGTATATTATTTTCATTCTAATTAATTAATTATTAAATAATCATATATATTTATATAAATATTAATAAAAAATTCTTAAACATAATTTTAATAATACATTTAAATTTAGTAACTAACAACTAACTACTAATTCATAGTTTCATCAATCTAATATATATATATATATATATATATATATATATTTTGTTCTACAATCTACTAATAATATTTAGAATTTAAATATTTAATTTATATTTATTGTTCTTAATATTAATATTTTTATTTTAATTTACTACCTATTTATTTTTAGTTATCTTTTATTCTAAATTCTCTTTTAATAATAATAATTAGTCAATTCATTATAACTTCTAATTTGCTACTTCATTAATTTTAACTAATTTCTTTTTAGTCTAATAATTTATAAATTTTATTATTTATATTTGTATTAATTCAAATTTTATTTTTCTTTAATTATTTCTAATTTATGATAATATCTACATAAAAATTTAAATCCTAAATTTCTTATTAAATCAAAATTTAATTAATTAAAAATTATTTTAAATTTATGTTTAAATAAACATAAATACACACACATATATATTAAATATTCATCTATAATTCGCAACTAATATACCAAATCAAAACTTAATATGATGGGGTTCTAAAAATACACGAGTCACTGGAAAAAGAGGTCGAAAACTTGATCGAAAAATGACACCAACGTTGAGTTTGGACAGCGCATCTGGTGCGCTTTGGTGGCTAACGGCGACGTTTTTGGTGGTTGTTGATGCGGCGAATAAGGCTCTTTCTGGTGGTCCGGGGCGTGTAAACGGTGGATGGACAAAAAGTGGCAGATCGGAGAAAAATCACATTGTCCGTCCGATCTCCACCCTTTCTGTCTCATATTTCTTTCTTCTCTCTCGTTCTCTCTGTTTTAATTTCTTTCTCTGTTTTTTTTTTCACCCGATTTCTTTCTTTCTTGTCTTTAATTTGCCACTTCAATTTAATAACCCAAATTTTGATGGCAAACACAAATTAATGGCCGCTATGATCACAATTGGTGTTCCACATTTAAAGTCGAAACTATACATAAATTTTCTCATATTTAATTATTTATTTTATTTTATTATCATTTTATTATTATTATTTTCCACTAATTTCCCACTAATCATAATTTTTTCCACTTTCTTTATTATTATTATTAAATAAATTTTTAACTTAAATTGGTTTTTACAATAGTAATAACTTTAACTATATAATTATTAAAGTTTTTACAAGATATTATACTTTTCCAAGTCGATGAAAACTATATGTAAATCGTTCTTCATCTCTTTGTGCTTTTTTGTGAAATATCTAACAAGAAAGATAACCTCCATAGTTGATCGATCAGACATAAACTCAATTTGATTTAGAGAGATATAAGTATCTAAACAAAAACGGAGTTTCACAACTTTCTCTTATGGTTTCATGGTGTAGCTTATAAGTTTTATACCTTTATAGTTTGAGTAATTTTAAATATCTTCTTTATTCTTAAAAATAGATATTAAACTGTTTTGTCTCCATTTATCATATATTTTCTTTGTATTCAGGATCTTATTAAACAAAACAGTCAACCACATAAATCCAACATCTCCCAAATATTTCCACATCTTTATGGGTAAATAATACAATTTAAGGCACACTAATATTGAAAATGGTTAACCTAATATGAATGCCCAATTATGAATTGGAATTTAAATATTAGGCATTTTATGCTATCTTTTTCGGTTTGTAGATTACTCCACCATGTCAATTTTATGTAATCAAGTATTCTTAAGATTTATCTAAAATTGTAAAGCTTAATTCCTTTCGTTTATTAATCAATCAATGATTTTTATTCAAATAATAAATGATTAATCAAGAATTATAAATTTAATTACACTCGTACCTATTGTTTTTTCTGCATACAAACCTCTTATTAACCATTTCTTTATTGCAAATGCTCAAACAACAATAATTGCCCTTTTAGTTTTCTATTTATCATGTTCATTGTATCAGTTTTCTTGAAATCTTTACATTATAAAACTCATTTTTAATTTTTCACATCTTGAAACAATTTCATTTTTTGAAGGTACCGTAGATTGTATCCATAAAACACAATTATTGACTTAAAGTCAATAATATCTTGGCATAAAATCTCTATGGGTTTTGTAGTTTGTTTCATTTGAGTTTCACTTTTTGGGTAATATTTTGATAATCAACCATCACAAAACCTCTCTTCTCACTATTAGAGAGCAAAACCTATTATAACCTCACTCATGTCTTTTATTGCTAACGAAAATGCTTCATTTACAGCATTATCTAGTTAAAGCTTAGAAATTCATCTATATAGCTTTTCAGTTAAATTTTGTGTTCTTTTAATGTAAATTCTAGTTATGAATTTGCTAAAGCTTTTAGTTTTCCTTTGAATTGTTTTAAATTTAACAACTAATTTGTGTTCTTTGTGATTGTTAATTGGTTTGATAAAATTTCATAAATTTATTTCTTTTCCTTATTTTATTTTCTGGGTTGTTAATATTTTGAAGGTGTAATTCTTTTTCTGTTATAGTGCTTTTTTGTGTTTTACAGTCTCTCCCTGAGGTTTGTCATTCTTTGTTAATTCTAGTTACAATCCCACTTATATGTTATTTTTCAATTTGGCATTTTTAATTTTGGTTTTTGCATAAAAATAAAAGTTTTTTCTGACCTTTTTTCTTATACTAAAACATTCGAGAAAATTAAATTAATTTTTTCTTGTTTTTTGAGTGAGACATAAAAATTGAGTTAGCTAAGAGGGAATTCTAAATGTTTTCTTTTTCAGTTTGTAGATTATCCTAACATGTAAATTTGGTGTAATTAAGTATTCTTAAGATATATTTGAAGTTCTGAAGTTTACTTTCTTTTTCATTAAACATTAATTAATTATGAATCAGTCAATGACTTTATCCAAATGCTAATTGATTAATCAATAATTATAGATTTGATTATACTTGTACATATTATTTTTTTTCCCTATATAGAAACCACTTACTAATCATTTCTTTATTGCAACTGCTCAAGTTACATAATTGTCATTGCAGTTTTCTGCTTATTATGTTCATTGTATGAATTTTCTTAAAATGTTTACATTATAAAATTTATTTTTAATTTTTTACATCTTAAAGAATTGCAAATTTTGAAGGTCCCATAGATTATATCCAGAAAACACAATCATTGACTTGAAGTCAATGATGTCCTACCACAAAAAAATTTCCAGGTTTTGTAATTTGATTCATTTTAATTTGACCTTCTGGGTAATATTTTGATAATGAGCCATCACAAAACTTTTCTTCTTATTATTTGAGAATAAAACCTACCATAACCTCACTCATGTTTTCTATTACTAACCAAAATGCTTCATTTACATGACTAACCGGTTAAACCTTAAGAATTATCTACAAAGCTTTGAGTTAAATATTTATATGAACATCACATTAAAATCCCATATATTTTTTTAAATTTATCAAGTGTGAGAGAAATCTCACATTGAAAAGAGATGAGATTAATGAGGAGTATATAAGTGGAAAGGACTTGTCGACTCAATACCGTAACGTTTTAGATTGAGATATGGTGTAAAGTCCACAAGCGTTTTCTCTCACTAAAGCCCATCAAGCAAATCTTCTGAGTAACTGGACTCCCTGGTGCCAACATGTGGTATAGAAGTTCATGGTTCGACCGAGATGAGTATAGAGATGGTGACCTATCATGTGGTTATCCATATCCCTCCACGTAGAAGAGCAAAGGTTACTCCTGATAGATGCATAGGCCAATGAAAGTATAAATGGTTCTACATGACGATGTATACTCAGATTCGAGTTCAAAGAATTTCACTTAAGGGATAGTCCAAGCCCGATATAAGAGCTCACACTTAAGAGGGAGATTGTTAGGATTTATCAAGTGTAAGAAAAATCTCGCATTTATCAAATATGAGAGAAATCTCACATTAGAAAGAGATATAATTAATGAGGAATATATAAATGGAAAGGACTCAAAGACTTAATGTCAGTTTTGGATTGAGATGTGATGTTAAATCTACAAGTGTATTCTCTTATTAAGGATCATCAAGTAAATCTCTCGAATAATTGGACTCCCTAGTGCCAATAATTTTCAATGTGGAATTAACCAAATTTTGTATCTTGATCAAGTATCCTAACATAATGAAATATATTATGCAAAGATGATGAAAAATATGATGTAGATTTTGTAGCTCAACACATATATGTGATTTTCAAGTATTAGTAGAAATCTATACATATATATTTGAAAAAAAAAAGGAAAAAAATGTATCCACCTTACTTTACATTGTTTATGATCATATGATTATATTTATATTCGATGTTTGTAAAATGCTTTTTAAATTATACCAAATTAATTGTAACATTAGCATTGCTTATGCTTGTTAACCTAAAATCTAAATTATAAGATTCTAAATGTGCTTCTTCTATATATATAAACCTTAAAAAGCCTATCAAATAGCAAAAATATTGTGCTTTGCATAACAACTCTAGCTTCTCTCCTTTTGGTTTTCTTTCTCTCTCTCCATGTAGAAGTTGTAATCTTTATTTTTATTTTAAAACTTTTTTATATTTTCCTCCATTTTTCTTAGATTTAAGTTGAGTGGTAGAGAATATGTGAAAGAAATTGTCGCACCCCATTTTTAGAAATGTGGCGGTCCTATGGTCAATGTAGGCTTAAGACCACTAGGCATCACGTAGAATTCAACTAATTAATGTATTCATATATATTAATTAATTGCTCTAGTGGATTAAAATTTCATTTAATAACTTTTATTTTTTACTCATAATTATATGAATATTTTATTACATGTTTATTTTAATATTATATCACACCCATTTTTATTATTTACATTGTAATTTATCTCCATATCTTACTAAATCATTCATAACAGTATTATTAAGCAACTAGAGTATAACACAAAATTAACACTTTAATTATATAACTTTTATTACTAATTATATTATTCTCAGGCTTCTTGCAAGAAGGAAGAAATCAAGAAGTTGATGGACCTGGATTACCTCTACCTGAAACTACAGACGATTGGGTGAGTCATCAATTCGGTGAGATTATAGTGGCACAAGGGTAGGATGTATAATAAAAATATTTCAAGATTTAAGAATAATAATAACGTAAGGTGGCTGCACAATAAATGTATAATAATAAAATTCAATTCACAAGAAAGGTCTATAATAAATGGACTAATATCACAAAAGCAAAATAAATAATATGAGAGATAACACATAGCAATGACACTGAAAAAATATATCACTATGTACATTCAAGTGCCATCACATATTGCACACATAAGGATATTAGCTACTATCATTTTTATTACTAGTCTCTATGTGCACATAGTCTGATGGTATAGTCCCCATCAAGTTGAAATTCTGTCATATTAGTTAAAAAAATAGCTTGGTATGATCACATAGGCCTAGAGGCCACATAGAGTTTCACAATTCACAATTATAAGTACCTAAGTAACAAATAATATCAAATAGCTATTAACAATGGTTCAAATTTCATTAAAGAAGATTCCAAAGTAACAAAGGAAGAGATGAACATTATAACTCACATTGAACTTGCAAATTTGGTTCCTCTAAGTCATTGATAATGACTAGTTGGTTTTGTGACAATACTCGACATGCATTTACATCTACTCATAAATTGCATATTTAGGTTTGTTTTTTAATTTATTATTTGTGATTCTTATTTTAATTATTTATTGGAAACGTATGCTCTGTTTTAATATCTTAATATGTCTCAAATTTTATTTTGTAATTATGGATTCAAATATTATAAGATTATATTATAATAGGGCTATGCAATTAGGTAAGTATTAAATATGTGTAATATGCTTATATGCATTAGCTTCCTCAAGTCAATTGATTTACCTATTGGTTAAATTAGCATTTGAACTTTTTGGGAACATTAAATATACATATTAAACTTTATGTTCATCTATTATATGTTTATGTTTATGATATAATCAAATATATTTTGTTATGTTAAATTCAACCTCAAGTGAACAAACACTTAAATTTCAGTTTTGAGCAGTTTATATTCATTTAATTGTACATTAATTTACATATATATGTTTGTTCTAAAATTTTTCTAGGATGTTCCCAGATCCTATAAATTTTCATGAAATATAAAGTTTATTTATATAGGTAAATAATTCAAAAACAGTAGCAAAATTTTCAGTGATGTTTATTCATACTATTAAAATGGAAAGCTTGTGTTCACTTAATTATTTTTCCTCATCATTTTAATTTTTCCTTCTACCAAAACTTCCTAATATCCAAATATACCTTTCTTATTTTATTTATTTTAATATGCAAATAAGCTTTAAAATTCATAATTTGGACAGATTTGGATATTATGGTTTCTAGCTTCATTCTTTTTAATTTATTTCAATTCAAATCAATTTTCAACATTATAAACACTTAATTAACATGTATAAATGACAATGTTTAGCTCAGGTTCAATGAATAATATATTTAAAGTTAGGAAAATAAAATTGAAATATTAAGGTTCAGAATTTTCAGAATTCTTATATTTAGGAGTTCCTTTTGCCTTTTTTGCTTTTATATCACTTTATTGATTTAATTTTTCACTTTGGATCACTTCTAGACATAAAAAATAGCTTAGGAATGGTTTATGGCTGCTGAAAAAAGAGAGAAAATCGTGATAAGAATGGAGGTGTTTTTATAGAAAGAAGAAAAAAGATAAGAACTAAATTTTTGTCATTTTTTAATCATAATTTCCCAAGCTCTCTTCCTATTCAAAGGAGGTGAGTCGCCCACTTGATTTGGCAAAAACATGGCTGAGAAATAAGTGGGTGAAATATCTCATTTTCCCCTCAAGCCTTACATACTCCTTTGCAGCGGCGGAACCAGAAAATGACTGAGGGGGGGTCAAAATTTACTGAGACGGCTGCTCCGAGCGGTGGCCGGTGGTGGTTGTCGGTGGGCCGGCGGTGGTGGGGCTGCTGGCTTGGCTTGGGGAGGGAAGGGGGAGAGGGAAGAAGGAGAGGGGAAGAGGAGAAAGAACGCAGCCCCTTTTTTATTTTTAAACCGACCCCTGGCGAAACGGCGTCGTTTTGCCAGGGGTCATTTTATAAAAAAAAAATTAGTCCCTGGCGAAACGATGCCGTTTCGCCAGGGACTAATTTATAAAAAAAATTAAAGTTATTTGCAGCGAAGGGTTCGTCTACCCCTCGCTGCAGAATCTGCTAAACTCAGCTTCCTTCACCGGCACCTTCCCTTCTGAGCGCCGGTGGCGGTGAGGGGGGGTCGTGTGACCCCACACGACCCCATAGTGGTTCCGCCCCTGCTTCTTTGTTAACTTAAATATCTTTTTTAATTATTTCACACCCTCACTTGCTACCTGTACTTCTAATTAATTTCTTTAAAATTATTTTTACTTCCAGTTTTCAATTTTAATTTATCTTATATGAATTTAATGTATATTATTATATTAAAGTATTATTAATTAAGTTATGGTGTATTTTAAGTATAATATCCTAAGGTTTTTCTTTACATATGAGTTACCGTAACTAAGGTGTTTTAAAATTTTCATTTCTATTGCTTTAATGAATTATAAATTTCACTTCTTTATATATCAATGGTTCCTTCATCATTCTAGTATATCACTTGTTTTTTCTAATATTTTATATACAAATATAATTATTTTTTATAACTTACAGTTAGTTGATTTAATTCACAATTATTATAAGTTATGGAGTTTTTAGTTCAAGAACTTTAGAGTTTTTTTTGTTTATATTACTTTAACATATTAAAATTTTATTTCAATCAATATTTTTTTTCACTTTATTCATTTAATTTGTATAATATTTATGCTACTAGGTTATTCTAGTTTATGTTTTTTAGGAAATGGGGTTATTGGAATTCAATAAGATAGAGATATTTCATACTGGAGCTAAAGCTTCTAGTTATTTTAATTAATTTGAAACCATTTATAATGCTTTAATCATAGGACTTTGTGAACCCTCTTTTTATATACCCCATGTTAAAATTCAATCTATCATGATTTCAACACCTTGAGAATCGCATTGATCGGACATCGTACGGTCACAAAACAAGCTCTGAAAGTTTTGTGCTCATCGAGCTAGGATCGGTGGCTCAGAGTAGTCACTGATTTGGTGATCGATAACTGCTGACCAGTTTGATCACTAGTGACTGAAGGTCCAATCGGTCACTGGTGACTGATCTGGTCACCAGTCCGAAGGTCCGACCGATCATCATTTCGATGACCGAAAACCATTATGTAGCCTTGTGTGACCTCTTTTTTCGATTTGTGTGCCTATAAATAGTGTATTTTCCCATCATTTTAGATAATCACTTTTTGCTTAACATCGAACTGAAAGTATTCAGAAACACCTTTTTGCTCTTTTTTCCTTTTTTTTAAAAGCTTTTTTCGAAGTTCTTCTCATTTTGAGAGAGGTTCTTCACACAAATTCATTCTAAAAGTGGAACTACGGTCCGACAAGAAGGCTTTAAAAATTTATCCATCTCGAAGGTCACATTTAAAGAAAGTAAAATCTAAAACTTATCCTCTTAGAATCCTTGCCAATTTATCTTTAAATTAATTCTTATCAAATTGAATTTTAATTAATCAAATTATTTTCAAACCTAAATCTAAGCAAGTTTATAATTCATTTCAAATCTAAATCTGAGCTAGTTTATAGTTGTTTTCAAACCTAAATTTGAATTGCTTTGCCCTTCGAATTAATTCAAAATCTTTTCAAACCTATAACATTAATTGGTTTGTAATTAATTAATGTTCTTCAATTCTAAATATTAATTGATTTGTAATCAATTAATTTTCCTTAAACCTAAGACATTAATTGATTCGCATCCAAAATCATTTACAAACCTCAAACATTAACTAGTTTGAATCAACCTTATGTCCTTACCTTTGGGCTCACCAAGACCTTAGCACTAGGTCACCCAACCCTATTTTGCACTCTCGTAAGTAGACAGAACTGCATTAGGCTCTAATTCCTATCTTTAAAGAGATATGCAAGCGTGTTTGAAATTTAACTCCAAACACTGAGCCCACTAAATTATGAACCAATGTCCATTTATATAAATAAAATCTATATAATATCTAAGTTATTCGCTACTTTAATGCTTGTTTTGGGGAGTATGTGCTCATCCCACAGTTCATAGGTTGGAGTTGAAATCCCCTTGGTGGTTAGATTTTTTTTTTTAAAAAAAATGTAATAAATTCTTTTCTTTATTCTTTTCTCTTATGAATGAATGAATGTTGTAGTTATCATGCATTTTATAAGCTGGTTATGCATAATATAATTGGCCATGCACATTTTTGATTGTCATCATGAAATGAATTTGGTAAATCTCAGTTTATATTAAGGCTAGATTTATTTTCTTAAAGTGGAAAACCTAATATTAGACTCATCCTTTAGATCCAACTAATGCCTTCTTTTTTTTTTTTTCTTGAAATGGAGTCATAAGGGGTTTTTCTTTTGAATTTTTCCTCTGAAATCAAATTTGAAGTGGCAACTCTTTTAAACTTGTGCTTATTAGTAAGAAAAGACCGAACATGGTGATTTTGCATGAACCAACTCCAAATGAGCATTCTGATTCCTCTGCTGATCGGACAAGGTGCTAAAAAAATTTCTCACAGACTTACTCTCATTTAAGGAGCTAGTGCGAGACGTTAAAGGTAGGGTAGAGCACAATTTTCGAAGCCGATCAAATTGATCGAGTTGAATTAGATTCGGTCAATTTAAAAAATATACTATGGGTCGATTTAGTTTAGAAAATAGAAAAAACTTTGGGTTAATTCGGTCAACTGGGCTAGGATAATTTTTTTCATTTGAAACTGAACTCGACCGACTTTTTTATATTTATAAATATAGAAATATATATTTTTATTGCAATTACCACCTCAACCCAAAAATATAATATTTGGATACATTTCTATATTTCTTGGCATGGCCCAACCCGAAAATACTAAAATGTATCCAAATATAAAACTTCAATATTAAAGACTAACCCGTTTGAATTCGATCCGACCAAATCTGAAATTAACTCAAGTCAATCGAAAAATAAGAGATTCGGGCAACATCGATTTTGTTTTTTTGATGTTTGGTTCTGTTCAATAAAAAAATACACTCTCAATCATATCAAACTCGACCCATGCTCACCCCTAGTTGCAGGTACTTACAAACTTTTTATTATTACTTTTTTATTTATGTAATTTTTTTGTTAATTTTTAACTATTAAATTGGTTAATTTTATCGATTATTTTTTTAGCCTAGATTAGTGCTCCTTTTCCTAATTTATTTGAATATTATTGCAATGGTAGTTAATGGATTTGCCCTCATCTTTCTAAGAGGGGTTAGCACGAGTCGAGTTCAGTCAAGTTTAGGGTATGGTTTTTTTATCTAACAAAGAATCAAAAAATTTAAATTGATGCCATCCAATTTTTTTAAAATTTCTACCAACTTGAATTAATTTCAAGTTTAGTCGGGTCGGATCGATTTCAAACAAGTTGGTATTCAATATTAGAACTTTATATTTGAGTTTATTTTAGTATAATTGGATCGAGTCAGGTTGGATTCGATTAGTTTAAATAGTGAAATACAATAAATATATATTGTATACATAAATATAGAAAAGTCGATCAGGTTCGAGTTTGAACTAAAAAATTACTTCAATCCGATTGACTGAATAAAATCAATTTTTTTTTAAATTGAACCAACTCATATTGTACTTTTAAACTGACCAAACTAAAACAACTCATATTGCACTGCATAACTAGGATCTAACTTTTAAGTTTAATTAGATTTGTTTATTTATTTATTTATTATCTTGGACTACTACGGTAAATTTTTCTTAAAAAGGCTTATTTGAAGATAATTATTTTGGAAAAAGAAAATGATGTTTTTAATATGCAGAGAAACTTATTTTCTTTGTTACTCCTTCTATCTAATCATATTAGTCAAAGTAAGCTCATTGATAAAGTTTATCATTGTAATAGTTAAATTGCCACTTATTTTAATTATATTAGTTAATCTTCTATAGCATTTATAATTAGAAAAAAAATGGTTTGTATAGTAAATGTCATTGCAAGTTTTAGTCATTCAACTTTTAATGACAATGACATGATATTTTTTATGCTAGAATATAAAATACTTTTTTTTTGGAACCCTTTTGAAAACAAAGAATTAAGAAAGTTCTTTGACAATTTCTTGCTGATTTTTTAAGTATTCTTGCTAATTTTTAAAGTATTTTCTTTATTTCTGAGTGTTTCTTTTTGGTTCTTAGATGAGACTCGTTAAAAGTTTTAAGAGAAGCAAGAAAGCAAAGAAAAAGATTGACCAAAATATATTGGCTATTGCTTTGTCTTCTTTGCAACCCTTGGATTGGTGGGATGATTTTTCTAGGAGGATTATTGGTACACATTCTATGCTATTACAATTTTAGGTTTTGCATTTTGATATTTTATCATCCTTTGTTTATTGATTGTAATTGATTGAGTGATTTATAGCATGTTTTTGTTGGTTGGTTCTATTCTGTACATTGATATTGTTGTTTGTGAATTTATATGTTATGTAATTCTTAAATAATTTTTATTGACTTTTTTTCACCTTAGGTGAATTGTTATGACATAGTTGATAATGAATTGCTATTGATGTTATACATTTCTTATACCTTTATTTCTTTGTATATGGTAACTATGTTGATAATGAATTGCTATTGACGTTATACATGTCTTATACCTTTATTTTTAATTGATGTTTGCAAATGGATTGGTCTATTGGGTAAGTATGGTTCTTATAACAATTGTTTGTAATTCTAAGCTTTTATTGAATTTTTACATCAATGCAGGGCTTTAGTGATTGTAGTTGCAATACTTAAGTTACTTATGTTTGTGATAAGATTTTAGGTCATGGGTCAGGTCTTATTTTGTTGGTTAAGTGAATGCTAGTGGAGGAGTTATTGGTATGCATTGAAAAGATAAAATGTTTGTAAAGGTAGTTGCCTGGATATTATTTGCACAGAGGCTATGTCTCAACAACAAATAGTTGGCTTATTCAATTGCATGTTTGTCCTCTATATTTGAAATGATAGCATTATGTAATTTTGGTCTCTATTTGCTGCATTAAATTAATTCATATGACTTCAATGTCATGAGCTTGTTTATGTTTTTTGGTCTTTAAGAATTTTGGTTTCTATTGTTTTAAATTTTTTAATTGCAAAGTTTAATTTACTGCTTGTACTTGAAATAATTTATATAGATATGTCATCCATTTTTTAATTCCAAAATACTTGGTTTACACTACTAAATAGTTAACCTTAAAAGTTCTTCCACATATTCTTATCTCTACTAGTGAAAAAAAATAAAATAACACTAAAACCAAAAAAAATCACTGTGTTTTTTTTTTTTTTTTTTTATAACTTGCATACAAAATACATATTAATAGAAAGTTAATGCAAAACCTATAGTATTAAAAATAAAGAAAACACAGAAAATTAGATACAATAATCAAACAATTACTACTATATAAAACTAATAAGATAGATTTGAAGCTTACTTATTTGCAAACTATGAAGCAGCTCTTCAACTCACCCAATAAACCTCTAAATACAATCAATCAAAGATAAAATCAATCATTATTTGAATTTATAATATCCATAACAAAAGAAAAAATAGAGGAAAAAAGAGAAAGACAAAAAATAAGCAAGAAACCAATCACTATTAATATATCTAGATAGGGAATTTTTTTTATAAAGAGAAGAAAGTAGAATACAACAAAAAGTTATAGAAAAATAAAAAGAAGTCGTGAATATATATAGTTGAAATAAAAAAATATTATAACATAAGAGAATTATCTTATAATAACCGACTTAACAATTAAAAATTAAATTATATTTCATAAAAATCCAAAATAATCCATTATACTCAAAAATCAATAAATCGAAATATTATTGCAATTAAACCTCTAAAAAGAAGAAAAAACACAGAGATATGCCTTTCTTTATGTTCTTTCTATATATATCAATAAATCAAATCCATATCCACAAAGAATTTGAGAAAAAAAATCTCCAATGTATGTACAATAATACAAAAATTGAAAGACACAAATGCATGCTCAAGTGAAAAATAAATAGAAACAAATTTCAAGAAATAAAAAAAGAAAAATAATAAGATTTAAACTCAAGAACCTAAGAAAAACACAAAGAGCACCACATTATAATCCTTATTTGCATTTAGCAGGTCAATTTGATATGAAAAATGAGAAAAAAAATATTATATACTCTCTTTCACATGCTTGACATATCTTTACGTCCATGAAAACCAACAACAAAAGTGGAAAATAAAGAGAAGATAATAAAAATTTTACAAAGAAAAGAAGAAAAGTGAAGCAGAATAGCTCCTAAAGGGAGATAAAATGGATAAAATGAAAGAATGATAAAATCATATACTATTTTTTAAGTTTCTTTTTTTTCATTTTCATTGCTCCTACTTTTTTCTTTTACTTTTAATCTTCATCTTTTTATGTTTACAATTTTTTACTTTTAGTTTTGCAAATATACGGTGTGATTATAATATGGTCCTGCTTAAATCTTTTCCTCTTCTGTATTGGTCTCGCTGAAATGTTTCTCATTTTAATAGTGTTTTTGCAATGCTAACTAAGTTTTATAAATATATAATATACTTTTCATCTTTTCATCTTTAATTAGTATATTTATATTTATATTAAAATTTTAATATTATATTCAATATTATTATAATTAAATAAAATATTAATTATAATAATATTTAAATTTATTTTATAATTTTTTATTAAAAAAATATTCCCATTAAATTTTTGCATTATATATTAAAAACAATAATTTTTTAATAATTTTTTCTATCTTCATTAAATTTCTATTTTAATATAAATATTGAATACTAAATTATTATTATGTTTTAAAATTTTTATTGAATAAATTTATTTGGTTGTTTTTTTTCTTTTTATATTGTCTGTGTTTTTTTGTACTTTTTTTATCAAATGAAATTAATATAATAATTTTTCATATAAAATAAATTTTATAAATTATAAATTTGTAACTATTTTAGTACGCATAAAAATATTTTTTTTAAAAAATTATAAAAATAATTAAACAAAATATTATATATATAATTTAAAATAAATACTTCAAAAGAATAATAGTATTTGTAGATATATAATATATATATCTTCATATACTAAGATATTACAGTTGTATGCTAATATTATTTTTTAAAAAAATAGATATATGTAGTTATAGTTAATATATACCTATATATACTAAGATATAACAGCTGCATAGTGATATTTTTTCTCTAAGACAATATATATAGGTATATGTTATATATTCCTTCATATATTAAGATATTATAACTAATTAGTGATAATCTTTTTTAAAAGATAATAGATATAGTTATAGTTATTATATATCTATAAATACTAAAATATAAGAGTTGTATATTAATATTCTTTCTCCATAATAAGAAATATATATATGTATATACTATATATAATTTTATATACCAACATATTATAATTGCATATTGATATTTTTTAAAGATAATAGATATATATAGTTATAGTTAATATATACCTAAATATAATAATATATAACAACATATTAATATTATTTCTTCAAAACAAGTAAGCATATGTAGATTTATGTGGTATGCGTTGATATATATTGATATATGTTAAATATATTTTAACTAAAGAATAATAATGTATATCAGTATATATTGGTATATATCGGTACATGTTATATATAAAATATCAGTTTTGTAATTTATAGGCTTCATATATTTTAAATATCCATATTTACCCTATTTTTTGTAAAACTCTTTTGTCTAAAAGTAATATAATTTAAAATTAACTAAAGAATAACGGTATCTGTTGGTATATATCGATGTATATTGATATATGTCAATATTTATCAATATATGTTATAGATAAAATAATATTATTATAATTTATAGGTTTCATATGTTTTGAATGTCCATATCCACCGTATCTAAAAAAAATTATCTAAAAATAATATAAGTTAAAATTAATTAACATAAATTAATTAACATATATTAAATAAAATATATAAAAGTGTGTATATAAAATATAATTTGAAATTAATTAATATAAACTATGACATAAATTAATTAATGAAAGTACTGCATAATAAAAAAATTTTCAAAAATACTAATTTCTTTTTGTCATTTTAAATAAATTTTATAAATTATAAATTTGTAACTATTTTAGTATGCATAAAAAATATTTTTAAATTAAAAATTTATAAAAATAATTAAACAAATATTATATATATAATTTAAAATAAATACTTTAAAAGAATAATAGTATTTGTAGATATATGCTATATATCTTTATATATCTTCAATTGTATACTAATATTATTTTTAAAAAAATAGATATATGTAGTTATAGTTAGTATATACCTATATATACTAAAATATAACAGCTGTATAGTGATATTTTTTCTCCAAGACAATATATATAGGTATATGTTATATATATTTTCATATATTAAAATATTATAACTAATTAGTGATAATCTTTTTTGAAAGATAATAGATATAGTTATAGTTATTATATATCTATAAATACTAAAATATAAGAGTTGTATATTAATATTCTTTCTCCATAACAAGAAATATATATAGGTATATGCTATATATACTTTTATATGTTAAAATATTACAATTGCATATTAATATTTTTTAAAGACAATAGATATATGTAATTATAGTTAATATACACCTAAATATAATAATATATAACAACAACATATTAATATTATTTCTTCAAAACAAATAGGTATATGTAGATGTATGTGGTATGCGTTGATATATATTGATATATGTTAAATATATTTTAACTAAAGAATAACAATGTATATCAGTATATATTGGTATATATCAATATATGTTATATATAAAATATCAGTTTTGTAATTTATAGGCTTCATATATTTTAAATATCCATATTTACCCTATTTTTTGAAAAACTCTTTTGTCTAAAAGTAATATAATTTAAAATTAACTAAAAAATAGCGGTATATGCTGGTATATATCGATGTATATTGGTATATGTCAATATTTATCAGTATATGTTATTGATAAAATAATATTATTATAATTTATTGGTTTCATTTGTTTTAAATGTCCATATTCACCATATCTAAAAAAATTTTTAATCTAAAAGTAATATAATTTAAAATTAATTAAAATAAATTATAACATAAATTAATTAACATATATTAAATAAAATATATAAAAGTGTGTGTATAAAATATAATTTGAAATTAATTAATATACACTGTAACACAAATTAATTAATGAAAGTACTGCATAATAAAATTTTTTTCAAAAATACTAATTTTCTTTTTTTCAATTTTAATCTTGTGTTTGTATTTTTGATTATTTAATTTGGATTAGAAGGTTTCTAATCTTATGTAATATATTAAAAATATATTTTTAAATAATTTTGATAGTATATATTAAAATTATTTTAACAAATATAAATTACATAAAATTTATAAAAGCAAATAAAAATTAAATAAATTATACTAATATATTATTGCACCTAATTAATTAATAAATTAAAATATTATAAAAAATTAATTA
Source organism: Garcia nutans (assembly GCA_947685225.1). Classification (NCBI taxonomy): domain Eukaryota; kingdom Viridiplantae; phylum Streptophyta; class Magnoliopsida; order Malpighiales; family Euphorbiaceae; genus Garcia; species Garcia nutans. Next base: position 33,366,716 of record CANTUV010000043.1, read on the forward strand.
ATAAAAGATAACACATAAAAAAACAATCGCCGCAAATAGTTTTATATGTTGCAATGAGTGGATTGTTATGAAATGGATCAGTTTTTGAAATGTTACTTAAACAATAAATGGGCCACTGTAATTTTGTTAATATCAAATTTGAATTTCGTAAATTTGAAAAGAAAAATATTGTTTTTTCTATTTGAAAATATAACTTTATTTTAAGAAAAATATTGTTTTTTCTATTTGAAAATATAACTTTATTTTAAGTTAATTCGGTAATTACCCTGATTTTGTTTATACGACAACGTTTTCTAAGGGAGTGAAGAAAAAAGAGCGGAGATTTTTATTTCTTTTAAAAATTTTTTATTAATTAGGTGTGGCTGTTTTAGTATAATTTATAATATAAAAAGAAAAGAAAATTGATATTAAATTTTTTTATTAAAAAATATGTATTTAGGTGTGCAAATTATAAAAAGTGAGTTAGATATATTTTTTTGGTTCTACTTCAACTATTGTGTAAGAGCAAAATACACAAATTAAGATAATTATTAGTAATTATAAATTTTAAAAAATATTCATAATAATTTATTTAATTACTACTTTCAAACATTCTCTATTATTAATTATTAAATCACTAAAATATAGTTTGGTAACTAAGAACAAGTGTTATTTTCATTTATATCTCGGACTTGAGTCTAAATATTTTCTTTCTTTTATATATAATTGATAAAAAATTTAAAAAAATTTAATATTTATAAGGATAAATTTAAAATTTTTTAATTAATACCATTTAAAATATATAAAATTGACAATTGAACTAAAATATTTTTTTTATGAAAACAACAATTGAAATGGAGTTGAGAAAGTATATTAGAAAAAGAAAAAAAAGGTTAAAAACGACCTTGGCATGTTTGTTATAGACTCGCTTGCACTTACCCTCTGTTTGGATGATGGAATACTGTGATTTTATAAGGTATGGTATGGTGTGAATTGGTATTTGTTTTGAACTTCATAAGCATAGTATGGTTTTACATAGTTTAAAAATCATGGTTTTTTCTAAATTATTTAGGACCACCAAATCGGGGTGTTACAATGTTTTATAATTTTTATTCCAAAAATATCTTTAATGCATTTTGTAAATTCACATGTCTTCATCTCCTTCCATGCAATGCACTGGTCTAATTTGATATAATATTTTAACTATTTGAAATTTTTTGCTTCATTTTTTTTTATAGAAATTTATGGTTTGATTTTGTTTTTTGTATAAATGATTTATTGTACAATTTTTATTTGTAAATAATATAACTTAGTTTAATCATTTTGAATTTATCAAAATTCAAATGTGGAATAAATATTTTTATTTTCTTCAAATATTAAAAATATAAAATTTTGTTATAAAATTTATAAATATATGTATTTAATTATTGTATTTGTAATTTGTTAGTCAAATATTTTCTTCCATTCATTTGCATTATTTTTATATATTTTGTTGTTCATTTTTAATGCTTTTAATTAAAATTTTTTGAACACTACAATGGAAAGGAGGAATCGATCCTGGATCATCTGTCTAGGGGAGAAGAAGCACTTTGCAGTTAGGATATGCCTCGGTGTGTTGCTTTTAATTAAATTTTATTTTTGAATCTATAAAAAATAATTTTAATAAATTTTATATTTATTTTTAATTGAATTTAGTAACAATTAAATACTAAGTGTATTCTAATTATTTTATCATCTTTACAATCATACCACACCATAAAATCAAATCAAAATAATTTATTTAATTATAATATATTATATAATTTTTTCAAATATAATAATTAATACCTACAGCACCGTACCACACAATATCATATAATATACTCTCTCCGTATCATTTAGATAGAAAAAATTTCCTTTTTTGATATATCTTTTATATAGAAAATATGCCATTTTAGGTAAATTTTGGGAAGTGGAATGAGACAAAATACCATTTATATTTTTATTTTAAAAATTTAATTTGAGGGATATTTTTTTAGGAATATTTAAGTAAATAGAGATAAAAAAAAGTAAAATTTTTTTAAATTTTCGTGTCCATATTATTTTTTCTACGTAAATGATACGGATGGAGTACGTTAATAAATCAAACAGCCAGCCATTCAAACAAAGCCTTAATCAGAACTCATTCCTTCCTTTTGTGGTTTTTTCAATTCACCACCTTCTATTTTTCACATTACTTCATAAAAATCGCTAGAACCTCTCCCTCCTTCCCTCCTCTTCTCTCTCGATCACATCAAATCGGTTCTCCTTATTTTTCTCTATCTTTATATTGTTTCATATACTCGACTCGCGATTCATTGTTTGATCCTTTTCACTTTCTAGCCCTAGAAACACAACATTTACCCCTAACCCTAACTTCTCTCGCTAAAGGTTGTTTTCGAGTAAAATTTTTGAATATTTGAACGTTTCAAGGTAATGATGCTTTTTCTATAATTTTCTTTTTAGTGTTAATTTAATAATTTTTATTTGCTTGCTTGTTTTAGTATTTTTTGAATTTTAGAAGCTAATAAATGAGAAATTTTAGCTTTTAAACTGTTCAAAATGTGCGATTCATTATTTATTATTGCTCAATCTATGAAATAATTGCACCATCTTGACAGCTGAACACATTAATTATTCAATGTGTGCAATTTTATTTTATTTTTGTTACTTGTAATGGGTTCTTTTTGTTGCTAAGGCATTGATTTTCTAGTTAGAAAGTTGTAATATGTTTGTTCTGCTGTTAATTTTTGCCTTTTGTTGATTGTAGGTGCTGTAGTTTTCTTCTTGTTTGCTCCGTTGATGGTTTGACCCATAGAGGTATCGCATACACATGTACTGCCATAGAATTCACTCTGTTGTTGTATATATGTAAGTGTGAATGTATAGCTATATTTTTTGAATGTGCATTTTAGTGTATTTTTGGATTTGAAGTGGTTTATTTTGCTCCATTCTATGTGATGGAGTTGGTCTATCTCTTAAAGTAGGTATTTATTGTAAACCTCAAAATATTAGTGAGTTGATCTTATAGAATTTACTCTGTTATTGTATATATGTAAGTGTGAACACATAGTTATATTTTCTGAATGTGCATTTTAGTATATTTTTGGATTTGAAGTAGTTTATTTTGCTCCATTCTATGTGATGGAGTTGGTCTCTGTCTTAACGTAGGTATTTATTGTAAACCTCAAAATATTAGTGAGTTGATCTCATATTTCTATTATTGAAAGCTGTTTTATTTTTAGATGTTAAAGGTATATATTTTATGTTCTGCATATATCAAACTCAACTGACTCGACTAAGTTTTAATCCCAATTTAGCTGGCCTTAACTACATGAATATTTCTTATTTCTACTTGGTCAAGGGCAACATACAAAGAAATGCTTGGTGAAGTTAAATCCTTATATCAACCATATATTTGACAAATGTCAAAGAAATTATTTATCATACATTGCTACAATGTAATTGCCCAAGCAGAATGCATTTTTAAGGCATGCCATTTTGGAATTTGTCCATTAACACTTAGGCTTGTTAAAATGTGAAGGAAAAAACATCAATGTGTATGTCATGGTCTGAATTTTGGAATGGGGTAAGCAAGAAGAATGTTGTATCTCTTTTGAAGAATTAGTTGTTTAAGTTTGTGTTTTGTATAAGCTCTAAGGGCACATATGCTAAAATAGACAACACAACTCTGTAGAGAATTTATATCAATGCAAAAGGAAGTATAGTGGAAGGGTGAGAAAAAATAAGGAGGAAGAGTTCCATGAATTAGAAAAGATAACTCCTTACTATGATTTGAAGGAAGAATGTTGCTTGGATTAGTGTTTCATAATACAAAATCATATGTTATTATAATTGATGCTAGTTTTGATATTTTTAGTTTACCCTAAATCTATTCCCAATTCTCTAACCTAATAGTTGCCTCCCACAAGACGCATTCTACTTGCCAACCCATCTTTTCCATTCTCATCATCACCATTATCTTCACATAAACTCAGCCTCTCACCATAATCTATATCGCCAAGCCAGACTGCTTACCATCATTGTCATCGCTAACACTGCTATTGCCACCATTGCCATTCTGGATTGCCATTGCCACCGCTGCCGAGCTTGACTCCCAGTGTATCCTTCTTTTTTTATAAATTTATATACGATTGTTGAAAAATTTTTGATTGCCTTCTGATGCTACAACTCAACTACTGTAATTCACATGCTCAGATTATGCCCATATAAATTAGCTGGTTTAATTAAATTTTTTTTGTTAATTTTTATTCACTTGTGGTTGGTGTTAGGTTTTGTAGTTTATTATAGCCCTTTTAGTTTCTAGATTAGTATTAATTTTGGAATTTTGGACTAACAAATGTCAAATTCATAAACACTAATTGTATTTAGTCTAGTCTTCTATGAAATCCTAATTTTCTTTCCTTAAGATATGAAATATAGTACTTTTTTCACAGTCAATTTAAAGTTTTCTGGTGTTAAAATAATGAGATATGCTATAGTTTGGTTAATGGCAAATATTTAATTGGTAAACTTCCTCTTGTTTTACTGGCAATCCAATGCTAAATAATTTCTTTTGTAAATAAACTTTCAATTTTATGAAATCCTTTTGATGGATTTGGGTATGCAGTGCTTAATGGATTTAGTAGTGGCAAATTTCTTTAATAATTGGATTGTAGTTTTGCGACATTGTCATTATTTTAGTTGGATTTTTTCAAAGTTGAAATCTGTTAAGAAGGGAAGAGAATTATATATAAAATCTGTTATTGCAGTTTAGAATCTATAAATTATTTTGCATTTGTTTGTGTTAGTTGGGTTAATCTGATTTGGATTCCTCCCTTACAATTGATGGAGGTGCAGAATTGAATGTGTACCTGATGTTGTACGGGATTCATGAGTGAGAGTATTGGTGGTCTTGCTAATTTAACTCGAGTGAATTTGTTATTAGATTTCATTCTGCCTTCACCTTGTTTTGTTGTGATTGCATGCCATTAATCTAAGTTTGATAGGAATTAATCATGCAGTTTGATTACCAACCATACATTTAAATTTTGGATTTTGTTTTAATTAAACTTTGTGTTTTTACCTATATAGTTGTTTTCTTCTTTTGATTTATCTAGCTTAAGTTTAGTTAATGGAAAAAAAGGAGGATTGGTTATTTAAAATTATTAAGGAATAAATTGAACAAGGAAATTGAAAAGCTCTGTTCCTTAAAAATCAAAGTATAAGCATCAGGCTTGAGTTGGGTAAATGTGTTTCGTTAATCTGTAAATTTAAAATGAGTGGTTGTATTTCTTTTTAAGTTAAATGGAAATCTGTTTGATGAATTAAGGAGGCTATATTTTCTTATATATTGAAATAGTCATGGTGTTCAAGAGCTATAGTGACTTTCTGAAATGGGGTGATTGTTGGATTTTGCTAATATGCATTATATAAATTTATTTTACTTATGACTTGTTCCTATTATGGTTGCATAGTGTTGATTTTAAAGGAAGAAAAGAGGAGACTGAATACGCAGCCTAATAGCACACAAATTGATTTTAAATTATGTTTTGATGGAATTCTATGTTCATGATTGTATAGTTGATTTCCTATTGTTTGTCCTATATGTTTGTTTGATTGAAGGAGGAAAGGGATAATTAGTAGGCCGTCAGTCATACATTCTACTTGCTTGCGTTTAAGCAGTTGGTGGAACTGATGGGAAGTAGCATTAAATTATTTGGCTTGCTTTTATTTGAAAATTAAACTGAATAATAGAGAGGAACCCATTCTCACAAAATCAATTTCTTGCCTTTCTCCTCCTGCACAATTTAAATGGCTTTGAGTTCAAGTTATTTGAAGTCCATCACAATGTTTGTTTGCTAATAATAGAGAGGAACCTATTCTCACATGTTTATAAAAGAAAAAAAAAATTCAAATGGAACTATAAGTGAGCAAAATCAAATATTCTCCAAACACATTTTCATTCTCACAAACAAAATGACCACAGAGAATTAGAAACATAAATAGAGAGAGAGAGAGAGAGAGCAAGAGAGAGAGAAAAATTATATTGAGATTGGCATGAGTAATGATAAAGAAACAACGGCTTCGAGAGAAGAATGGAGAGATAAATAGTAGCTTCGTCTTTTACATGCTAAAATAAAGTGAAAAATGAATAGAAGAAATAGTCGGAAATGATACAACAATGACGTCTTGCTTCAACAGAACAAAGAAAGGAAAAGAGGGGATACGGAAATAGAGATTGAAATTGATTGCTAATTATAAGCGGAATTTTAAATTTCAAGAGTATTTTTTACAAAATGATTTATTTAAGATGAATAAGATCTAAAATGTATTAATATTTAGTATAAGAGTTTTTTTCTTGGTATTTTTGCTAAAAACTAGTATATATATATATTTTTGAAACAAAAAAAAAATAATCAGTATATATATGACATTGAATTTTGAACTTTTAATAAAATGAGGATAAAAAATATAAAAAAAACTACTCCCATTAAAGTATTACTTAAACTATCCGGTTAGGAATTTGAAGTAATGACAAATGTATTTGAACGTTAATTTTTGTCTCTGTGGCGTTGTGTTTTTTTTTTCTGCATGGCTCAATTTTATTGGTTAGTAAACAAATTTAAAAAATTAAATTAAAATAATAATTAAATAATTAATTAAAATAATAATAAAGTAAAATAAAAAAAAAGTAAAAACCCTGCTCTTTCTCCTCTTCACCATCGCCGTCCAGCCAAAACGCCACACATTTTCTCTTCTAAATTAAAAAAAGAAAAAAAAATTCCCAATTTTCTTCCATCTAAGAAAGTCTGTTTCCTGATCTTAGATTTTCAAATCAACCTTGCACTTGGCCTTAGAACGTGAAGCAGTGGTTGCAGGTTTTCCACTAGAAACAATTGCTTTAATCCCAATTTTTGGGCTTTTTAAGCTTTCCATCTTTGCCTTAACTTTAGTTTCCATTTCCCACTCCATTTTTGGTCTTCAAATCTTTCTTCAACTGGGTAGTGAAGGAATCATTAAATCTTTCAAACCCACGTACGCCATCTTTGCTTAACCTCTCGCTTCTCTTACTCAAGAAGGTTATTCCCTCTTCTTTGATGAGGTAACAACTCTTAGTTCTCTCGTTTTTCTTTTCTAGGTTTGCTGCTTTATGGCTTAATAAGAAGGTTTTGTTATTAATTGAGGCTGGGGTTTCGTAAGAAGTTATCCTATGAATTGTGGTTTTTTTTTCCCTGGGTTTATGGTTTTTATTGACTTCTGGAAGATTTTGATTTTGATTTTTATGATTTTGAAGCAATACGAGGAAACCCATTGCTTGTCAGTTGCTCATAGATGATGTAGTTTCCTCTTTTTTTTTTTTTTGGTTTCTATATAATACATGGGTTGAAAAGAGATGTCATTTCTATTGCAATGGAAATCTCATGTTTGAAACTTGCATTCTAGATTTTAAATATTTCTTGATTCTTGCAAAACTATTAAGTGTTGATTCTTGATTTCTCCACTCCCTCAAATTTTCTTGCAGAACTAGCTACTGATTCTTGATATTTTTTTTTTGCAGAACTAGTATTTTATTTAATATCAAATATAAAATTTTAATTTTTCACTTTTTTGTTTCTAAAGTTTAGATATATGAGTTGAATTTTGGAATTTTTAAGCATGTGCTTTTGAGAAGCACATACTTTATTTCCAGCTGCTTATTGTATTTTGTTTATTTATTTTTTATATTTCACATTTAATTATTGTCAGTTTACTGAAACCTCAAAATCAAACCTAACCTAAATTGAAAAATCTAATTCCTAATCTAGCAGCAGCTCCCTCTCGTCATCTTCATCGCCAGCCAAGCAGAAAAGGAGCCACTGTTGCCGTTCCGTACTGCCATTGCTGTCACTCTTGGTGTGCTGATTTTCCTTTACTCATTCCTTTTTTTTAAATTTGCCTTTTTTTAATTTTTAACTTTTCCTTTTTTCCCTTCTAATCTGGTGTTTTTTTTATATTCCATTTTGGATGTTCCATTGTTTTATGATATTCTGCATTGTTTTGTTGTTCGATGTTGTACATATTTCTCATAAGTAATTTCTAATGTTGTTTGAGCTCGATCTTCTGTTGCTTGTTAATTCACTCTAAAAAATTAGAGCTTGAAAAGAGCTCAAGCTTGAATATTTAATGTCGAGCTTGGCCCATTACAGCTTTGATTCATCAATTAGCATTTTCTTTCTTCGATTTTTCAGAATAAGGGCTAACATGGGGTAAGAAAGTGTAATTCTCCGACCCAAAATGACTAGATCTAAATCTATTTAAAAAAAAAAACTAAAATGCCTACCAAAATTATGAGTTAGGAATGAAAATAGATGTTGTGGAAGTAGATAAAACTGAAATTGGATACCAAAGGTGTTCTACTGAAATGTGGAAGAGAATTCCGCGAAATGAATAATTAAGGAGTTTTACAAATTAAGTTCTTCTTCTTTCCAGGGAAGAAAAAGTTAAAGTTTTAGGAAGCTTGGAGTGATTGTTGGTTTTTGCTACTTTTCTTCTTCTCTCTTGAAATCAACTTGTTTTGAATCTGAAATTTACTAATGCAACAAAGGGTTATATATGGTGTTAGTTTTTCTTTGATGCTAGAATTTGAGAAGTTAACAAAGTGGAGTATGCATGTGCTATGTGCATGTTGAAAACTTGGATAGTTGCTGTTAGATTTCTTTATTTTAGGCTTTCCAATGCAAATTAATTGGATGTGTAGAATGTAGCTTGTTGCTTTATAAATGTTATAAGAATGGTGAGTTGAATGTTGCTATCCTAATCTGATTTTTATTGTTATTTTATGAAATGCACTGCGAATTATACTTGTTTTCTATTGTTGTTGGATTGGTTGTAGCAGTGTTTGTCGTTGCCATGGTACATATGGTTTGGTTATAGTGTACAAGGTGAGGGTTGGCAACATGGGTAGGGTTGGCTGTGTCATGAACATATTTCTCACACAGCCTATTTTCGTTGCAAAATCCTTACTATTCCTTGGGTAAAAACAAAAATAAAACTCAATATGGTTCTAGGGAGATAGAGGTACAAAAGGAGGTGACTATTTGTGTAGATTGGGGTGGATTTTGTGCTTGGTTAACTGAAAATGGCTGGGTGCCTTGGTCAAAGGTGTGAGATAGTCCTTATAGGTGATTTAGTTGAAGCTCCATAAGGGGATGAACTGATACGTAATGGATAGGGTAGTCTTTATGCAATTTTATGTGAATGCTATGAAGAGTTATCAGTTATGTGTGCATGAGTTGTGCAACAACAACAACAACAACAACAACAAAGCCTTAATCCCAAGTCAATTGGGGTCGGCTATATGGATTCTTCTTTTTCACTTAATACGATTTAAGGTTATCTCTTCTGATAGATGTAACATCATAAAATCATTTTGGATCACCTTTGACCAAGTCAGTTTAGGCTTACCTAGGGCTGTAAATGAGCCAAGCTACTCGAGCTCGGCTCGGTAAAAGCTCGTTCAAGCTCGAGCTCGAACTGCCCATTTGTTAAATGAGCCAAGCTCAAGCTATGAAATACTCGGCTCGTTAGCTCGCGAGCTAGCTCATTTAAAAAGCTCGTGAGTTAAGCTCGTGAGCTAGCTCATTTAGTGTATTTGATTAAAAATATATATAATTTAATTTATATATATTAAACTATGTATGTGAATATATTAATTTTTTAACTAACATAATTTATATAATTTATTAATATATGGTATATGTGATAAATAAATTAAATAATAGACAATATAAAATAGCTTAGTAATTTATAGTAAAATATAAAATTATAGTAATATAATATTTTATTTTTGTTAATATATAATTATATTATTCATCTTTCATAAAAATATAAATTTTAGTATATCTTTTATGAAAATTTAGAAAAAATGAATGAAAAATAAAAATTAAAATAAGTTTATTGAGCTCGTTAAACTTATTTAAATCAAGCTCGAGTTTAAGCTCGGGATACATAATATATGAGCTGGCTCGATACAAGCTCGGGCTCGGCTCGGGCTCGATTCGAGTTCGAGTTCGAACTCGACTATTTTATAATGAACAGAGCTTGAGCTTTGCAAAGCTTGGCTCGGCTCGGCTCGATTACAACCCTAGGCCTACCTCTGCCTCTCTTAGTTATATCTACTCTAATTTATTCGGTTTTTCTAACTGGCGCATCGCTAGGTCTTCGTTTCACATGGCCAAACTACCTCAATCTATGCTCTCTTATCTTATCCTCAATAGGTGCTACCCCCACTTTTTTTCTAATGCACTCATTGCGGATTCTATCCATCCTAGTATGAGCACATATCCATCTTATCATTTTCATTTCCGCAACATGCATTTTACTCATGTGTTGTCCTTTTACTGCCCAACATTCACTATCATACATCATAGCAGGCCGTATTACTGTGCGGTAAAATTTTTCTTTTAATTTAATTGGCATCTTTCGATCACATAGAACTCCTGTAGCACCCCTCCACTTCATCCACCAGCTTTAATCCTATGATTTACATCTTCTTCACAACCTCCATCTTCTTGAAGAATTGAGCCAAGGTATCTAAAATAAGTACTATGAGGCACTGCTATTCCGTCTAAAATAATTTTGCCTCTTTCTCTATTCTCGCTATTAAATCTACAATGCATATACTCAGTCTTAGTCCTACTTAGCTTAAAACCCTTAGATTCCAAAGTGCTTCTCCATAACTCCAACTTTTGATTTACCCCTGCTTGAGTCTCATCTATTAATACAATATCATCTGCAAACATCATACACCAAGGGATATCATCTTGATATGTCTTGTTAGCTCATCCATGACCAAGGCGAAAAGATAAGTGCTCAAAGCTGAACTTTGGTGTAATCCAATAGAAACGAAAAAAATCCTTAGTATCCCCTCCCACGGTGCGGACACTGGTGATAGCTCCCTCATACATATCCTTCAAGACTTGGATATATCGTATAGATATTCCCTTACGCTCTAGGACCCACCATAAAACTTCTCTAGGGACTCTATCATACGCCTTTTCCAAGTCAATAAAAACCATATGTAAGTCCTTCTTCATCTCTTTATACTTTTCCATCAAATCTCTTATAAGAAAAATAGCTTCCATAAAGCCAAACTGATTTGAGGAGATACAAGTATCTAACCGCAAACGGTATTCCACAACTCTTTCCTACAATTTCATGGTGTGGCTCATAAGCTTTATACCTCTATAATTTGAGCAATTCTGAATATCTCCTTTATTCTTAAAAATAGGTATCAAATTACTTTGTCTCCACTCATTAGGCATTTTCTTTGAACTTAAGATCTTATTGAACAAAGATGTCAACCATGTAACTCCTGTATCTCCCAAATATTTCCAAACCTCAATAGGTATCTCATCTGGTCCACAGGCTTTACCAACTTTCATCCTCTTCAAAGCTTCTTTAACTTCCGAAAATCTAATTCGTCTAGTGTATTTCACATTTTTCTCCGGCCTAACGTCTAAACCCTCAATGTTATCACTATGGTTACCATTAAGAAGTTCCTCAAAATAGCTTCTCCATCGTTCCTTAATATCCTCTTCTTGAACCAGAACCTTATTCTCTTTATTTTTAATGCATTTAACTTGGTTTAAATCACGACATTTCTTTTCTCTTATCTTAGCCAATTTATAGATAGCTTTTTCTCCTTCCTTTGTTCCAAGTTTCTCATATAAACTCTCTAAAGATTGCGCTCTTGCTTGACTAACTGCCTTTTTAACATCTTTTTTTGCTTGTTTGTGCTGCTCAAAAGCATCATTGTTATTACACTTGGGCAAACTCTTATACCATTCCCTTTTATTTCTTACCGCTTTTTGCACTTCCTCATTCCACCACCAAGACTCCTTCGAGGGATGTCCACACCCTTTAGATTCTCCAAGAATCTTTCTAGCTACTCTTCTAATAGTTGTAGACATGCATATCCACATATCATTTGATGACATACCCACATCTTCCTCCCACACTCCAGCTTTGACCAACTCATTCTTGAACAATAATTGTTTTTCACCTTTTAAAGTCCACCACCTAATCTTAGGACTATTGTTGTTCCTTGGCCTACTAGTCAACCTCTTAAACTTGATATCCAAAACTACTAACCTATGTTGAGTGGTCGAAGCCTCACCTGGAATAACCTTACAATCCTTGCATCGAGTTCGATTGGCTTTTCTTATGAGTATGAAGTCAATTTGACTTCTATTTTGCCCATTTTTAAAGGTCACTAGATGTGATTCCCTTTTTATAAAATATGTATTTGCCAGAATCAAACCATAGGCTAAAGCAAAATCAAGGATACTCTTACCTTTTTCATTTCTAATTCCAAAACCATACCCTCCATGTACCTCCTCAAAACCTACTCTGTCTTTTCCTACATGTCCATTTAAGTCTCATCCTATAAAAATGTTTTCATCATTTGGAATCCCTCACATAAGTTCATCTATGTCATCTCAAAAATTTTGCTTGTTCTCCCCATCCAATCCAACTTGAGGGGCATATGCACTAACTATGTTGATGGTCTCTTCTGGATCACAAGTTTAATTGAAATAATCATATCGCTTACTCTTTTCACCGATATAACCGTCTCCTTTAGGTTCCGATCCAAAATTATACCTACTCCGTTTTTACTTCTATCTGTACATGTATACCACACTTTATACCCAGTATTCTCAACATCTTTACTTTTCCCTCCAACCCATTTAGTCTCTTGGATACAAGCAACACTAATTTTCCTCCTCTCCATAGTATCAACAAGTTCTCTTAGTTTACCTGTAAGAGATCCAATATTCCAAGTTCCTATTCTGATATTACTCTCTAATTGTTCTTTCTTATGCTTCTTCCTATAAAATCTTTTACCATTATCTAAATATGTATCTCTCGTACTACTCTTATTATTCGTATTTAGGACTAACTTCTTTACCCATACCCGTCCATGATGTAAGAACCCTTGTTTATTATGCACCACATCCGGGCGCCGACATGGAGCGTCACATTCGGGGAACGCCTTACACCCTTGCTTATTCTTCACTACACCCGGGCTCCGATGTAGTGCGTCGCAAGTAGGGAACGCCCCAACGATATTATTATTAGAATCCATATCATGAGATGTGACAAAAGTTTTACGCTGGTTGTCACCTACCGCAACCCTCCTCCTTTACCCGGGCTTGAGAGTAATTATGTGAATAAAGATTTTGTGTAAGTGGATTTTAATTATGGGTGCAAGTGGATTTTAATCTAGTTACTGCTTGTAATTATTTGAACTGATATGTGGATTTTAATCAGCATTGTTGGTGCGTTATCAACAAAAGAAAAAAAAAGAAAAGAAAAAAAGAAATCAACTATTGGTGAGATTTAAAGCCAACTATGATGATTTAACAGAAAATGGATAAAAAAGTAATAAATAGTAAATATACACAATAATACAAATTTAATTGCAAATAACAGAACTAGATAAATAAACGTTGAATCACTTAAGGCCACTCTAATGGATATAAAAGCCAACGATCTGGTGTTTATGAAATTAGGCCTGCATTCAGGCAGAATAAGGCTGTATTCAGCCCAAAGGCAGTGATATGGTTTTATTATTATTCAAGTCTATGATCACAGACTGCAAAGCCAGCAATCTATGTATACGGAAATAGAAATTTAAAACAACACAAAAGAAGACAACAAATGTAACAAAAAGAAAATCTGACTTACTAACAAAGAATTGTTTGTTTAATTCAGTTGCCTAGTACTATTTTCCTCTTTATTTTAATTGCTTGCTAGGATCTGGGGATATGCTTTTGTTATCATGTGGAGTTCTTTCTACATTGTTGAAATGATTGTATATGTTGTGGTGAGTGCAATGACCTGGTTGACTTATTTAAATGCGAAGGATGCTGTGTTGTACTTGTCATCAATGGATTTATGCAATATGTTTGTTTCAATGTGCAATATTTTACAAGCACACACACACTCGCACCCACATAAGATGTGGAATGAAAGTACTGCAATAATTATGTGTGAATTTGTATTTTCTACTTAATTATAACTTCAGTTGGACTTCACCATGGTTGGTTGCTTTATATTTACGTACTTTCATGTGTGTGTGGTGGTGAACTTGATTATAAGTTCAAGAGTGAGCCCATTTGCCTGCTTATGTGATGTTATTCCTTGTCTTTAAGTGTAACGCTAAGCATATTGTAAGTGCGTGCAATTCCTTACTTGGCCTGGTCCTAGAGCTAGTTGAGCTAGAGTCAACTATATTGTTGGTTTGATGTTTGTAATTGAATATGTAAATAATGCACTTAATTTAGGCATGGGATTTTGATCTATTTATGCACGTGTGAATTTGAGAAATGACGTGTTTTAGCAAGCATATTGAATTTTGGGAGTTGTATATATCAGTTTGCAGTTAAATTAAATAACCAACATGAAATTGGTCTAGTGATAGGATATGGAATCATATAAAAGAAACACGTTAAACAACCCATCATTGGGATTTATTAGAAAAAAAAATGCATATAAGTGATGGAGGTCCATCTAGCCTAGCCTTTCAAGATGTCCTTGACATGGGCCTTGGTCTTGATTCTATTAGCGAAGATTATGAAGACACCCCAAGTGAAGATGGGCTTAGTGGGGGTGGCATGTTCAATCTGAAATTACAGCTCCTTTTGAGGCCATTTGGGTTTTTTCAATTCATCATCTTTGAAGACAACAATCAAAGTCCACTTGGTTGCTCATAGACTATAAATTTCAGTCCATTTGATCCTATAATTTGTTGGAACACCTTTCAGATTGGGCAATAGTTGTTTCAAACCTTAATTGTGTCTTTAAATGTTATTTTATTGGTTTTAAATAGAGTTTATGGCTGTTTGTAACCGACATGAGGTTTTATGGCCATTAATTGTGTCTTTAAATGTTACTTTATTGGTTTTAAATAGAGTTTATGGCTGTTTGTAACCGACATGAGGTTTTATGGCCATTATGTCTCTTGTTTTCCTATTTAAAGGGTGTCTTTGTGTACTTTGGTAGGAGATTTTTGAAAAAGAAAAGAAGGTGTTAATCACATTTGGGTTTTATTAGTTTCCAAAAACTATTGGGTTTTGTTTGTTTCCAAAAACAATCATCTATCTTTTACCCAAATCTTTCATCCTTTCCTTTGTCAATTTAATTTTCACCACCAGCCACCTTAGCCATTCACCACGCCATTAATAAGTTTTACCATGGATCAAAAATATTATTGAATATTCTGCTGATGTACACAAAGTTAAAAGAGTAATAATAAAAAGTACAATAATTAAGGATGACTAAAATCTTTTGTATTATCCTCTAAATTTCATATTTGTTATAAGGAGTGGGTTTCATTCCATTATCACATATATAAATTTGTATACGAATTCTAAGAGTTTAGATTGTAAACGTGAATTGGTAAGTCTTCATTTGGTCAATGAGTAAATTTGTAGACCTAATCATAAACTATTGCTTAAATGATAATATAATATATAATTAGAGTTTAACTGTCTTGCTGATTAAAAATCGATAAATATAATTTCTTAATGAAATTTAATTGAATTAGGCTAAGAATGATAAAGTGAATTGGTAATAGTTAATAGGGTTATGAGGTAAAAGGAGAATTAAATAAAAAAGAAGAGTTTTGTAATTGAGTAGATTTAGTAGGGTGTCACAATTTTGAGTGTACAAGCTTAATTTTTGTATATTCTTCTCTAAATTTTGGTATTTAATTAACTTTTACATTATTAGACTGATAGATTGCTTATGAATCTGAGGCATCGTTCAAATGATCAACAACTTTGTACAGTTTCTTTTTCGGTATTTTAATGCTATATGCCATTCTAGATTTTTATATAGCCGATCTCAATTAATTTGAAATTAAGGCTTCATGGAGTTGAGTTAAGTATATGCGATTCTAGATTTTCATATTCATACAAAATTTATATATTATGTTCTTTCTTTTTTCGAGGGGATATCGCAGGTTTTTCTTAATATGTTGATTTTTATTTCTTAATATGTTTTTCTTAATATGTTGATTTATATTTCTATTATTTTTCTTTTTGTTTGTGCATAATTAATTTTGAGTGCGTCATTTATGGTTTGTCAACTAACTGGCTGTCGTTATATGGACATGGTACTGAACTTGTTTTTGAGTTTTGAAATCTGGCTGTGCAGTTCGATAAATGTAAAATTGTTGGCTTTGGTGCCTAAAATTGGCTCTAGTAAAAATGTTTTCTTACGCCTAAATGCTTAAACGTCGACTTATCTTATTACCGTTCAATCTAAGACAACGCTGATAGCTTGTAGTGAACAGCCCCATGCGTCAGTTTGTGGATCGCGGTCTCACGCACTAATCCCTATAGGTGAGCTATAAACGCTTCTTTATACCTTTGATAATACCTACCATTAGAAGTCTTCGATCTCTCGTTTTTTGCCCAAAGTATTGATAGTGAGAAAAGTTGGGTTGAATGCTCCTTTTGTAGCTTTGATGTTTATTTGAATGTAATTAATTTTCTTGTCTCTTATTAGTGGGTGTAATTTGACTGAAAGCAATTTCACTTTTGAGAAAGAATGCTGATTTTTTAAATAGTCTGATTTCTATGCGCCTTCATGATTCCATTCTCCAAATACTCGACATAGAAATCTTTTTTTAAACAAATCACAACAATTTTCAGAATAAAGATTTCTTTCCGTTGCACGCCGATGTATTATCTCATCCATATCTGCAAATATTTCTTTCCCCAGTTTTCTTTTTCTTTTCCTTTTTTATAGTGAGTATGAGTGCTTATTGATTGTGCTTGATACTTTTATGATATATCAGATGAGTCTCGTGACTGATTCTCCAGTACACTCGTCTAGCAGCGACGACTTTGCAGCTTATTTGGATGCAGAGTTGGATTGTAAATCTTCAGACTCGTCACCCAAAGAAGACAAGGATGAACTAGATGCTGATTCATCTGACACATCACAAAACGAAGAAGATGATTCTCACATTGAAAGCAAGAGGTACTTTTTGTAAAGCTTGCTTGAGCTAAATTAGGGGAAAATGCTGTAGTTTGGAACTTATTTCATTTGGATTTTGATCATTATTATTGTGAAGACACTATTATTTGAATGTGTATTTTGGGAATGGCAATTAGAAAGTGAACAGTGTTTATACTCATCTATTTGTTTGGTAGAGAAGCTAGCATATAGATGTTTTCCAAATGGCTAGATGCTATTTGTTTATTGAGTGTTTTTAGACATCAGATTTTGTTGGACTTGGGAAGGAAATGCCTTGTCCTTTCTTAAATATTTTGTGGTTAATCACTTTAGTGTCATTTGGAAAGGTTTTTAAATGCATCATGCCGATTCATTTGAGGTTTTGAGCATATCCTCATAGTTGAAGGAGTTGAACCATATCATTAAATCTACTTTGAAATTAGTTTCTTTGATTTGATACTGACTATCCTTTTCTCTCTTTTAATTCTGACAAATGTAATTTTTGTGAAGTCAAATCTCACAAGCAAATACTTGATTTGTAATGAAGTAAACAACTGATAGATGTGAAACCTAATTATGGGCTCAGCAAGCACCTAAGCTAGTTTTATTTAAAGTTTATTTGAGTAACTACTCATATTTCATTCTCTTAATTTTTTGTCATTATAAGATTTGCTGATTAATATAAGTTCTTATTTAATAACATGGTTTTGTGAATTAACATGCAGGATAAAAAGATGTAGAGTGGAGATATTGGAGAACATAGAGAATCCTAAGGAATCAACTTCTCATGGATTCCCAAAGCAGAGTATAGGTGAAGTTCTTTTGTGTTTTAAATTGTCTGTTTTATGTTCCACAAACTTTTGGAGCGTCACTTGGTTATTTTTAGAAGACACATGTGAAACTGATTCTTAAACTCCCAACTGCTTGATTTAGAACATTGCTTTTGCTTTTCACTATTTGATTTCTTATGGAATATGCTGAATTTAAAAGGGAACTATGCAGTTTGGTTCCAGTTTTTATGTTTAGTCAAAGAATAATGTGAAATTTTGTGAATCCATTTTTCGCTCATAATTATCTTCAACTTAAAATCACTATTTATTTCTATTTAGGTTATAGTTATTTGCTTCACTCTTGATCATGCAGGTGCTTCCTTAAATGAATGTGTACATCCAGGATCTTTTGGAGATATGTGTATACTTTGTGGAAAAAAATTGAATGAGGAAACTGGTGTAGCATTTCGATACATACACAAGGTATGGAATCTTTGAATGAACAATATAACTTAATTTGGTTAGTTTACCTTTTGCTATTCTGAAAGCAAAAATGAAAATGCATTGTTTGTGTGACATATAAGCAAAAATACAGTAATCAGTTGTTAGGGAAACCAATTACTTACAGAGCAGTTAGAGATTAGAAGAGAAAGAAGTATAGTTAGAGGAGAGGAAAGAAATTAGAAGTAGAGAAGAAAGAAATTAGAAGTAGAGAAGAAAGGAATAGAAGAGAGGAATAATTGATATTTTCATTAAGATGAATATTCAGTACCACATCAATGGAATGATAGGCTGATGCTAGTTACAGTACAAAATTAGATAAGCCAACCACATTCACTCATAGGAATATTTTCTACCCAGGTGGTTAGTGCCTTTTGTCCCTATTTGCAGCTTATCCTCCTCCTTATTTTTTTCAGGCACATTCTCTCCGGCCACTCTCCTTCCACAGCCCATTCCTGCTATAGTTGCACAATTCCCCTTTTTTCTCCTTTCGTGCGTGACAGTTTGGTTAAGCAATGAAGAAATAATTCAAGTCAAAGAATTAATGTTACTTTTTATGTAAAAACAATAAACTCTTTTCTTATTGTCAAGTGAAATTCTTATTTTTTCCAAATATACTATCTTGAAATTGCATTTATTCTCTAGTAAAATCAGAATTCGTAGAAAGTACTTTTTGGGATTAATAAAAAGAAAAGCATCCTAGGTTTATTTCATTTTTTGCTTAATATTGGCAAAAAATTGTTAACATGCTAATGCATCATTCAGTTCGACACAGCTATGATTTATCCTCAATATTGCATCCCTGCATATTTCAAGATAAAAGAAATTATCAGAAAGTAATATTGGGGTATTCATGCCGACTCATCCAGGGAAGTTATGATTTCCTTAGGTTTTTCTAACTTTCTCATTTTTCACCTATAATTAGAGAACAAGTGTATTTGCAGGGGTTAAGACTTGGTAATGATGAAATTGTGCGATTACGTAATACGGATATGAAGAACTTGTTGCTGCATAAGAAGCTATACTTGATTCTTGATCTAGACCATACACTGCTTAATTCTACTCATCTTATGCATATGACATCAGAGGAAGAGTATCTAAAGAGTCGAGCAGATTCAATGCGAGGTCTGTTCTTTTAACATGATTGTCTGTTTGCTTTAGCAGTAGCATTGGTTCTAGAGTTCCCAATTTTCTTGTTTAGTACTTCCTCTTCGTTTTTAACACTAAATCTTTTATTTGAATGCTGTTATGGGGGAATTTTATTGTGTTTGTGAAGTTTTTGATGGAATTGTGTAGCAAGCAATCTTTTGTAAACCAATGCAAGCTATAGAATGAGGAATTGTATTTGTTTTTGAGAATTAAGTACGTAATGGCACACTACGAGTGTGTTAAATTTGCATCGGAAAATGGTGGATTTTAACTGAATCAAAGAAGATTTTTTATCAATAAATAAATGCCCCTCTCTCTTTTCTTCCAAAAAAAAAAAGCACACGCACACAAGGAGGTAATGCCTCCTATTCATAACTAGCAAAACCTGCAAACAAATATGGGGCCGTCCCAAAATTTTTAGCTATGTTGCAGTTACTTTCATGAGTCAATATCTTTTAAGTGCTTATACTTCGTTTTTATACACCATACTTATATTGTGGCTGTTCAAATTTATCTGTTTAAATTTTGTATCTTTTTCGTCAGTCTAGGCCTGTTCATTGACTTATATTCATGTGAAATGGATAGATGTTTCGGATGGTAGCCTCTTCATGTTGGAATTCATGCACATGATGACCAAGCTAAGGCCTTTTGTACGCACATTTCTTAAAGAAGCAAGTCGGATGTTTGAGATGTACATATATACAATGGGTGATAGGGCATATGCACTTGAAATGGCTAAGCTACTTGACCCTATAAGAGAATATTTCAACGCTAGAGTTATTTCACGTGATGATGGAACTCAGATACATCAAAAAGGTCTCGATATTGTTTTGGGGCAAGAAAGTGCTGTTCTGATACTCGATGATACAGAAACTGTGAGTGCATAAACAATTTGCTTATCCTCATTCGCCCTTAATTTGTTATCTTCATACAGTGTTAATGCTTCCAAATTGCCTTTTGTAGGCCAAACTGAAATACATTCTAACTCATAACCCCTTTTCAAAAATGTGCTTGACAAAGTTCTGTTATTATTAATTTTTATGTTTACAGTAGATCTTTTCTTTATTAACCCAATAATTTGATTACTTTTGTTTGCATTATTTTTTTGCAGTCTGTGTTTTTTCATTTTACTCTTCTGGAAATTCAAATGCAGATGTGCTTACTGTTTATGAGTTTCAAGGCCTTAATGATGCTTAAACCTGGGAGTCTTAAATGGCTTATGTGGCCCTTTTGCCCATTAGAACTAAACCTTCTCTAACTTTGCTCAGGTTTCTCTAAGATCCTCATATGTGAGAGTGCCTAGTGCGTTTAGTAACACTGTTTTGTTTTCCCACATGTTTTTAATAACTAGTGGTCTCTGAAATAAATTGGCTGTAGTATATGGCTATGTTTTTTCTGTTTTAAGCACATCAACTCAACATGATAAAGTTTAAATGTGTAACTTTGTATGTACTCAGTTGCTTTGCCTATAGTTCTTCATAATGGGAAAGTTGTATATTACTGCTACTTCTCCCAAGTCTTCTGCTTCAGTAAATGTCATTGTCAATGATATAATATTGTTGGCATTTGTTGGGGTTGGAGGATATGCAGCTAATTTGTAAGACTATAGAGGTGATTTTATGGCAGTGTGACGGCAAATATCGTTTAATTCATTACTTGATGCTGAAGACTAGTTGCTATTAATTGCAATGTTAGTCTTTCCCATTCGAAAAAGGTTAGTTGATTTAAGTTGCAAGCATGATACTGATAATTATATGAGTTGGCTGCTAAATTTCTTTTATTTTTTTAAGTTTTCATGTATCCCAATTTTGAGGTACAGCAGATTAATATCTGTGAAAGTTATCTCCACTTGTTTCTCCAGTAATAGAGAAAATCACTTTGGAATTCAGGAACTATTTTAAGTGAAAATCACTTGTAGTGTGACTATGCAAAACATTCACTTTACCTGCTACAGATGAATCTGAAAGGGCAATTATATTTCAAGTATGGTTGTTTGTCTTCAATACCCAGATTACCTTTTGCCTCTCTTCATTCTTGTATAAAGTCTGATTCTCATGATGCTTTAGTTCATGTTTGGAAAATGATGCTCCAGCTAGCGTTTCTATCCCTGACCTATAGGTAAATTTGGGTGATTAAGTTATTGTTCCTGTGCTTATTAAGCTATTTTATTTGATTAGGCATGGACGAAGCATAAAGACAATTTGATATTGATGGAAAGATATCATTTTTTCGCCTCAAGTTGTCAACAATTTGGATTCAATTGTAAATCACTTTCAGAGTTGAAGAGTGACGAGAGTGACTCTGATGGAGCACTTGCATCTGTTCTCAAGGTTTTAAGGAAAATTCACCATATGTTTTTTGAAGTATGTCTGCTCCGCTCTTTCCAGTTTTTAATTGATTCTGTAACTAGTTTTTGGTACTTGATTCTATCATAATAGAAACCTTCTTGCAGGAACTGACAGACAATCTGGATGGCAGAGATGTGAGGCAGGTAAAAAGGACAAGCGAACAAATTTTTTTTTTCAAGTCAAATCTATATTCTTTCTATTCCTGTTGCCTTGGTTTGACAACATAATTGATTTACATTAATGAAACTGTCATTCAAAAAACTTAAAGCAACAACCAACAAAAACAAAGGATAATGAACGTTCAAAATCTCTTTTAGTTTGGATAGAATAGATAAAAAAAAATTCCTTTTGTATGAGTAAAATATGGGTTAAGATACTAATTACATCAACTTTCTTGTTATGCAGGTCCTGAAAACTGTTCGCAAGGATGTGCTCAAGGGATGCAAAATAGTCTTCAGTCGAGTTTTCCCTACCCAATTCCAGGCTGATAATCATCATCTTTGGAAGATGGCTGAGCAGTTGGGAGCCACATGCTCTAGAGAACTGGACCCATCAGTAACACATGTGGTCTCAACAGATGCTGGAACCGAGAAGTCTCGATGGGCTATGAAGAACAATAAGTTTTTGGTTCATTCACGGTGGATAGAGGCAGCAAATTATCTGTGGCAAAGGCAACCAGAAGAGAATTTCAGCGTAAATCAACCGAAAAATCAATAGTCAATTTAGTGCAGGTGTAGACCATTTTTGCAGTGGCTGATTGTTTGGAGGGACGGTTTTTGTTCAGTAACGTAAATCAGTTCTTTCACATCTTGCAGTATAAATACGTCAAGAGGTTAAAAGATTTATGTAAATACACATGATACCGTTCGTTAGTTTTATTGACTGCTGCTGATGATCAATTAGGCGTTCAATTTCATTTCTGTCAGTGCTTCTAGTGAGTTACTGGGCATATAATTACTGAATATCTGTGTGCATAAATTGGGTTGTGATTATTTTACTTTGACAGGGTAGTGCTGTTTTACTGTGCGTAACTTGTAGATTGTCACCTGCGAGACTGCAGAGAGGTGGGTTTCTAAAGTATGATTTCTTGATGACATGCAGCAGTTGGACATTTCTGTAGTAAGAATGTCGTCTTCAAATTTTTCGAGATTTGTGGTTGAAGAATTTACTTGGATCATTGTAATGTTAATTTAAACTGAGATGCTAATATTGTAATGCTCAAGTATTTTGTATGAATTTACTTGAATTTTATAATTCTCGTCTTATTTTTCTTTTTTCATCATGGGATACATTAATTGTAATGATCAGTTGAGTGAGAAAAACAGCCAGCTTGTTTTAGCAAATGGTACTTCATGTCTGAGCATCACTGCAACTTCATGCATTAAATACTTTGTTAAAAATTCCATTACATTATTATACATATATATATATATATATTTGAGTGTAAATTACCGTTTCGGAGCAGAGTAGAATATGACCAAAAAAAACAGTAGAGTATAACCATTACATTATTAACTGTACTTAACTGTAATGTCTTGCCTAATCAATATATCAACTGCCTAGAAAATTCTTCATCTTCAATTCAACGCAAATTCTCTCCAATTATCCTAAAAATGCCGAAAAGAATAGAAAGAATTATGAACTCAATGCAATGGTAAATTATCTAATTATGGAAGAAATGATTATTTAGTAAAACGGAATGAAGTTTCAAGGTCACTTTAATACAATTCTAAGAATATAGGGGCTTACTAAACATATGAGTTAAATTCGTAGACTGAATTGTAATTTATCCTTATTATTATTATTATTATTATTTTGAAAGAATTATTATTATTATTTTATTACTTGCAAAACAAATAGTCGCACTTTTTTTCATTTATTTTAAATTATAGTCCACTCATTATAAATTAATAAATTTTTTGAATTTTTATTATATCTATACTTAATGTTATTTACTAAAAATATTTAATAAATAATTTCATATTCATATCAACTTCCAATTAAATCATTATACGTGTCCTACAAAATAAAATAATTTTACTTTTGGTTAGAAATTTAAATTTATAATTTTATATATTTTTTCTAAATAATTTTGATGCCAATAAAATATTTTATTTAAAAATATACCAAAAAATATAAAATATTAATATATCAAAATATAATCTAATAATAAATATATATTTTTTGAACAATATTTAGTATTAATTTCTCTTTTCACATATATATATATATATACATATATATATAGAGAGAGAGAGAGAGAGAGTACTAAAACAATAATGAAACATTATATATAAAAAAGAAAAAAGGAAAGAAAAAGATTGTCGTTTTATTTTTGTTAAATTATTATACTAAATTTATTATTCATGTAAAAATAGGCAAAAGCCATGAAAAATTTACATAGAAAATAGAAATAATTATTATAATCTTTTCAAATCCTTTTATATTTGTTTTTTTTTTCCACAAAGTAGGGTTAAACCTAAAAGTTCTTCTGTCTTATTTCTGTACTTTTTTTTCCTTGAATTTGCCCAATGAGTGAAGATTCTCCTTTAGAAACTGCAACAGAATCCTCTATGTATGTTCTCTTTTTTCCCTTTTCTTTTTTTCTATTTTCTTCTCATATATATATATATATATATATATATCAAAACAAGAAACTGAAAATCTTATATTATTTCTGATCTTTAAAATCTTTATAATATGATCTTTTCTTGTTATTATTATTGTTGAAAAAGTATTATTATATATGTATTATTATCAGAATGTTTCAGGGTAATTTATCAACTTTCCTTCTTTTATTATTATTATTGTTGTTGTTGTTGTTTAGCTTTTTATATCTTTTCAATATATATATAAATATATATGTATGCATTTCAAGAGAATAATATTTGTTTTTTTTTAATTTTTGGTCTATATATATATATGTACTTTGAGAAGAAAATTATAATAATAAAAAACATCATAATAATTATAATAATTATATAATATACAGCAAAATATATATCCATGTTTTTTATTATTATAATTTTCTTCTCAAAGTACATATATATATATATCTAGCCATATTTAAGCCAGAAAAAGACTAATAAATTGTTTATTCTTAATAAAAATATCTGTTGTGTCTATCGTCATCATACCATACATATTTACTATAATGAGTTGAAGGGATATATATATATATAAATAATATTGTTTTAATTATCATTATAATAATATTATAATATTTGTATTTTTTTTTTTATAATAATCTTCTTTATAAGGGAAAGTGAAGATGGAAATAGAGAAGAAGATGTAGATCAGGGAAGCCATAGATTAGTGTTGCCAGAAGATGGCTATGAATGGAGGAAATATGGCCAAAAGTTTATTAAGAATATTGGAAAATTCAGGTATTTTTATTTATATTTTATATTTTCAATCACATATAATTGCTTATATTGTTGCATTATAATTAATCTTTTTTATATTTTATATACATTTAAACTTGACTAATTAACAATGTATAGTCTGCCATTAAATCTTATTATAGTGTATGTTTAAGCTGTTTTTATATGTGGAGCAGTAATACTAAATTTATTCTACATTTATTTATTTATTTATTTTTAATTTTCATTGGTTGAATGACAAATTGCATAAATATGTATATATTAATGATCTAAAATTCTAATTTAATTAACAATAATGAACGTAGGAAAATCACAAATAATTGAATATTTTTAATTCAATTAATGATAAAAATAAATTATTCATAAAAAGTTTAAAAAATATAAATAAAAGAAATATCTATGATTTATCCCCAACAATCAAAACCATTATTAATGGAAAAAGAAGTAAATTCTCTTTTAATTTTTGAATATTCTTTCTATTTCGAATCCATGGACATCTTTTATATTTTTTAATAAAAATTATATTTTAAAAAAAATAACCATTTTTATTAAAAATATAAATTTAACTGTATTTTTCATTTTATATCTTTATCTTAATATGAGATATATTTATTAAATATTTATAATATGTAATTAAATATGAATATAATAGAGATTTAATATATTAATTAATTTATTAAAATAATAAATAATTATAATCTAAATAAATAAAAAGAAACGTATGTCTATTATTAATTGATAGAAAGAAAGTTGTTTGATGATCAAACAAAAATTATGTATTTTTGAAGTGATTGGGAAGCCAATATTAAGTACTTTGCACATAACATTAATTATATGTATGTGATTTTGGTTTTACCTTTAATTTCAGGAGCTATTTCAAGTGTGATAAACAAAATTGCAATGCTCGGAAGAGAGTTGAATGGGCAAGATCTAATCCTGATAATCTAAGGGTAGTATATGATGGGGTGCACAACAATCAGCGCGAGTCTTCCACATCAGATCACTCCCATGGGACTGCGACCCAAGTTTTTGGAGATGAACCAAATTCACAACAGTAATATTTGCCATAAAACTCTTTCTCACTCCTTAAACTTTATCTTATTTGTCTTTTCAACCTATAAAATTTTATTTGTTTATATTTTGAGCCTTCTAGTTTTTTTTTTTAATATTGAGTACATTTTGCATAGTTAAAAAAATAAAATTGATGAGAAATTATGTGACGATCAATAATATATGAGTTACTAAAATAGTACATTAATTTTTTAAAAACTTAATATTATTTTACATAAAATTTAAAAAGTTTAAGGATGCAAAAATTTACTCCTTTTATAAAAAAAAAAAATAGAATATACTTTCTAATTTTGTTAATCTAAAGTTATGAAATTTCTCATCAATTTTATTTTTATCATTATAAAGTGATTAACATGAAAAAAAAAAATTCAAAGATTCAACATGAATAGATATAAATTTTAGCAACTTAAAGGATTTAAAAATAAGCTAATAGTTTTTTTTTTTTCTGAAGAGAAAGAAAATAACTGTACTAAACTCTCAATAAGATGGTAGAAAAAGTATTCTAGACTTTAAAATTTTGGAATCTAACAGAGTTCCTATCCAACTAATGAGATAAAATATTATTCTTCCTTCTAACTCATAAAATCATGATATCAGGTCTGGCATTTAAAGTTGTCTACAGCCACTAACAATAAGACCAAAATATGAAAAATCATCATTGACTGAGCAAAGAGTAATTACTAACACTTGCGAATCAATTTATACGCAACCTGGTTCTGTAAAATTTGATTATTGCTAAGACAAGGCCATACAAGGAGCAAGAGCTTTTGATAGTTTAGGATCTAAAATTCCGAAAAAGAGACCTAAGATACCCTGCATGAACGAGCCTTTATTATCTCAAAGAGAACATTAAAACCTGTTGCTGCTACATCTTGAAAAATTGCACCATGTGAGAAAGCTTGCCAGTCACCATTTGCAACGTTATCGTACTGCACAGTATTTGGTTCTTGTGTTGTGTAGAACTAGATAATTCTATCACTAGCCATCGTTGTTCTCCATTCTCTAATGACAACCAATGTTGAAGCTTTAATCCATAAGGATACAGACACAATGCCTTTTCAAATTGCATCAATTTTGGCGTTTCACAACTACCATGCAATAGAAGCTGCTTCTTCCACCTTTCGTTGTTGAGGACTTACAAACCTGCAAATGATATTCTTGAAAATCAATATTAGTCCTCCGCCCCTTATATCCTAGCATATCCCACACTTCACCTAATTTTTTACAACTAACTAGCGCATGATTTACTGTTTCATCCTCCCCACAAAAATAATAATCAACATCTACCTCCATTCCCCTCTCCTTCAACCTTTTCTTAGAAGGCAAAATATTCCTAAGGGCTCTCCACAAAAATACTTTAATCTTTGGCGGGATATTAAATTTTCAAATCTTATTCCACAACAAGCCATTAATACGATCACCCATGCTACCATACAAACTAACACTACAAGGAAAATTGAATCAGACAACGCTTTCTGGCCGTTGTCTGATGAAGACAAAAACGGTTGTCTATTGAAGCGATGTCTGATAGCATTTCAGACAACGGTTTTAAAACCGTTGTCTGATTTTCGTTTGCACAACGGTTTTTAATTTTATCAGACAACGGTTTTTGGCCGTTGTCTGATTATAGTTCAGACAACGGTTTCTAATTTTTCAGACAACGGTTTTTAACCGTTGTATGATGGTTTCAACAACGGTTTGTAAATTTTCAGACAACGGTTTCTAAATTTTTAGACAACGGTTTTTAACCGTTGTATGATGATTGTTTAGACAACGCTTTTTGACCGTTGTCTGATGAAGAAAAAAATCGTTGTCTATTGAGGCGATGTCTGATAGCATTTCAGACAATGGTTTATAACCGTTGTCTGAAGATGGTTTCCACAACGGTTTTTAGTTTTATCAGACAATGGTTTTTAACCGTTGTCTGATGAAGGTTTAGACAACGCTTTTTGACCGTTGTCTGATGAAGACAAAAACCGTTGTCTATTGAGGCGATGTCTGATAGCATTTCAGACAATGGTTTATAACCGTTGTCTGAAGATTGTTTCCACAACGGTTTTTAGTTTTATCAGACAACGGTTTTTAACCGTTGTCTGATGAAGGATTAGACAACGCTTTTTGACCGTTGTCTGATGAAGACAAAAACGGTTGTCTATTGAGGCGATGTCTGATTAAGGTTTATACAATGCTTTCTTATTAAAAACCGTTGTCTGCTTAATATGTGCACACTGAATATTAGACAATAGTTTCAATGTTCATTTTCATTTCACCACCATTGTCTGTTAAACTGTACATTATACATATAAAACAACACTTTACAATGGAGGATTGCAAATTTGGGAATAAAAAAACCTCCACAAATTCAACCATTCAACATATTAAAAAACTAAAATAAAATCAACACTATACATATATCACTGAATTATACTATTAACTTCAACTTGAATGACGCTTCATGAAATATTTGGCGAAGTCAATCCTAATCTCGTTGATGTCGGCATCACTATACTCCAAGTTGCCTCTGCGCAGCCACTGAAAAATGAATCAAATTTTGGTTAGCCACATGTGGTAAATACAAAACTATTATATAAAAAATGAAAATAATTAAAATTCTCACCTTAGCTGCAAACTGAAGCTCCTTGTCATAACAGATTTCCTTCATGTACCTCATGACAAAGAGGCCGCAGTCCGTGGCCTCTTTCTGCACAGGAACCCCCTGAAATAGCAAATGAAAACAAAAATGAAGTACCACATGTTACATCCATATGTAAACCCATATGCAAACCAACACATCAACCTAATCACACAATCTAACCTGAAAAAATGCAATCCAAATATATACGAGCAAGTATACAAGTAATGCCAGCAGTGCTGCAATTGGAAATGAAAATGCAGACCAACTTAAAATGCTTTGTGGACTCCAAGTTTGTACTCAAATGAAAAAATGCAGTCCAAATTTTGCAATATTTCTTTCATAGAACAAGCAATTAACATATTGTATAAATTGTATAAATCAGAAATGATGAGAAAAATAATACCGCCATGTTCTCCCATAAAATTTTCCTCCTCACATTCTTGTTGACACTCTCTTTGTATAACTTTATGGCACTACAAGAAACACAATATAAGTTAACAAAATTGCATTTTCCCCAAATTTAACAACTTAAGACTAAATAGGCAGACTCGCAACTTACTTGTCAACAATCTCTATCCATTCCTGGCTAGCAATGCGACGTTTAAGAGGGTCCATGTGGTAGACTACCTCTCCCGTCGGATTTACAACAGTCAATACCCAGTGATTCCTACGAAATAACAAAATAAAATACAAGCAATTCTTCATATTTGGAAGAACATAACGCCAAACAATTCATTGAACAAAAAGATCTGAATAAATACAGAACCGACAATGAAACAGTGATTTGAATCACCAAAATAGCAATCACAAAGGCTCAATTCATAACATCAATCACAATCACATACAGAAGCAGCGTTATTTAGCTACTAACTCTCATTAGCTACAATAGCAGATAAAAAAGAAAGGTAAAGAAATACTCACACATCGTTGAAAGGCAAGAGAAAGTATTGCCCTTCTTTAGCCCCCTTAAATCGACTCGCAAGTATACGTGACCTCCCCCCTGAATTACCACATCCAATGGCACCAATCATGCTGGGATCCACAAAGCCAATCATATCAACCATTTTATGCCTTTTGACATATTCATACAAGTAGCTGCATACAAAATGAAGTAATAGTTGGTACATATTATCAGTTTAATTCCAGCACAATTAACAAATAAAATAAAAAGCTATTGTACTTGGAAACTTACTGAATAAATATGGTAAGTATGGATCCGGACATTTCACCTCCGGCGCACACAGCATGTAGATCTTGTAAGAACACAACTTGCTTTTTGCTCACACCAAATGCTTCTTCACTTAGGGCAAAACTAACTGTTCGATCATCGCTTAAGGCATCCTTCGCCCACAGCCACAAACGTTTCAAAGACGCTGGATAATCAGCACCCATCTGAACATGCAGCTCCTCCTCAAACATATCAGCTTCTATAACAACAGGCTTCTTTAATTTCTTGGAGGCTTTTTTCTTCACACAAGCTTTTTTAAAACTCTGAAAATAAAGGGGGGCATGTGAACACAGTAAATAGCAAAAAAAAAAAAGCAATTATGCAAAGTTTCATTTCTCAAAACTTAACCTTTGGATTAGACACCCCATCCAGCACAATCAAATTTCTCGGCCATGCTATAAAAGTACCCACGGCTTGGTCCACAGTAACAATTTCATCGCCGACTGGGAATGGGATATTGACGTCTGTAAATATAAAAAACATGGAAAAATTGCATTTAATTATATGTTTGAATATAATCATTATAAGTTTGAATAAATATTAAGTAGTATCCTCAAACCTTGAATTGTACGAGTGATCGACACTCTTGCATTCTCTTGTGCAATCTTAACTCCATGGAGAGATGGCTCATGTCCTTCAACAACCGGGACTTCAACAACCTTGGCATAAGCAACAATATTGCTCGGTGATCCTATGGCCAGCTTCGCCAATTTCACTTGATTATCAAACCCATCATCATCATTTTTTTTAACAATGTCATCATTTTTTATTTCAACCTCCTCATTATTGGGACCTTTGACATCAGCAGAAACCTCAATACCTTCTGTCTCCTCAGCATCAGCAACCATAGCAACAACCTCGATACGTTCTACCTCCTCAGCAGCAGCAACCTCATCAACATCTGCAACAATCTCAGCAGCAACCTCATGAACATCA
Organism: Garcia nutans; assembly: GCA_947685225.1. Classification (NCBI taxonomy): domain Eukaryota; kingdom Viridiplantae; phylum Streptophyta; class Magnoliopsida; order Malpighiales; family Euphorbiaceae; genus Garcia; species Garcia nutans. Next base: position 33,397,744 of record CANTUV010000043.1, read on the forward strand.
TCCTTATCAAGCACCTCCAGTTTCTCCAAAGCAAGGACCTTCTCATCATCAACAGAATTGGGGCTCCTTTTTGCTTCATCTGAATTGAGACTCCTTTTTGCTTCAACAGAATTTGCATCAAATTCAGTACTCAAATTCTTCCTCACAACCGGCACTTGCGCCTCTTGATCCTTCACAATAGGAATGGAATTGGAGCAACTTGCTTGTTGGGAAGGCATGTTTGGACTAGACACAGGCTTTGACAAAAATTCTGCTCTAAGCTTGGCAATTTCAGCAGCCCAAAATGCATCTCTCTGTGCTATAATTTTCTTGGTCTCCTCCTCCATGACCATTTGAACCCCCTCCCGTATCTTTTCATCAAAATTCTTTGCTTTTCTCTGTCTTGGGAGACCAAAATAGACAGATTGCTTCACGTGCCTTCCCTGGCCACGTACTCTTCCAGAATGCTCCGGTTTACCAAGCGCCTTCGATAACACATCATCAGCGCCTTGTTCAACTACTTCACCTGAACTAACTTGCTCCTTTAATGACTCCTAAAAAAATAGACCCAAAATGGATGTAGTTAATAAATTAGTAAACAATAAAAGCTGATGAATTGAGTTGAAACTTGAATCGAAAATCAGAACTTACGATTTCCTCAGCTTTGTGCTTCACTCTCTCATCTTTAAACTTTCCTTGTCTGTCCTGCCTTGCAAGGATCCAAGCCTTCGATCGATCGATCTCTGAAATCCCTTCAGGATGGGATTCAGTCTGCATGTATATATATAGAGGATGACCTTATTAGTAATATAAACATGTTTTAAGAAGCATTATAAATCGATATTGACGATACACAAGTCATAGAAAGCAAAATTAAATACACAAGTCAACACTAACCCATTCACTTTCCAAGTTCGCGTATCCTTGACAAACGATGAGGATACTCGTTCTGCATACTTCTCTTGTGTTGTTCTTTATGAATTTTCTAAGACAAAAAGGAACAAAACATCATAAGTATGAAAAAGGAATCCAGATTACCATTTGGAACTAAATTAAGAAACAAGAAAATTGAAGATTTCCTTACGCTAAACTCGACTCCCAGACGATCAGCAACGAAAATGTCCCAGTGCGACTGCTCAATGAATGTGAAGTCAGCTGGAGGAAACCGCAGCTTCTCTGGTTCATCACGGTGTGGAAGAACATAGAGTCTCGTCAACTGACATTTGAATTCCCTCCATTTTTGACCAGCAGACTGCAGTACCATTTTCTTGGAAGTCGGTGGTACAACGAAAGCCATCTACATACATAAACCACAAAAATAAAATTAGATGAATAAGTTACTGAAAACCCAACGTGTATAAAGCAATTGAAAAACTAATGTATATAAATTAATTGTGTGGGAAGGATTTTGCATAACCTGGACACAATCCCAAATCTTTGTTTTGACGTCTTCAGCAACTTCCTTCCAAGAATCATGCCATATCGGGGCTTTAGACCTTGCTAAAACTCCGATATATGATTGCATCTCTGAAGCAGCCCTGCCAAATGGTGCTCCCTTTGCATTAAATGAAACTGTAGGCTTTTGGCTACTGATCTTCCGTCTAACAATTCGGTGCATGGAGACACACCCTCGTTTCAGCAGTTTTAATCCTGCAACATCGTCCTCGTTTGATTTCGGCTTAACCTTATCCACTCGCTTTCTTTTCTTGGACAGTTTTTTTTCCAAGTTTTCAGAGATCGACTTCCTCTTCGAAGATACGGGGGAAGAAGTCGATGGCTTTTCTGGGTGCATTGTCCGTGTCCTGGAGATAGCCTTCACCACTCTCATTGTGGCTGGATTTGGGGAAGACCGGGCTTGTTGTTTACATACACGGGGAGATGAACGGGTGGGTAGTTGATACGATTGTTTCTTCTTCGAAGGAGCCATAATCAGCACCTGCATTCACAAATTTAAAGTTACATTTTGTACGAAATCATCCAGTTATATGTGAAAATTTGTTTTTGTAGAATGTTGATGTAAGCCTGCATTGTATCACGTTGCTAAGCAAATAACTCATAATTTAATTGGGACACGGCTAAACTAAAATCCTACTACGATACTAACACAAAACAAAAAGTGGTTAAGGACTTATTTCAGGTGCATTTGAAATGACACCTATTCTAAAGCCACATTCAACAAGACCTGTGTCCACAACCATGAACCTGAACTTTATCAAATCAAAGAAAACCTATGCATTATTTAAGTCAAATCTCAATATTTCAAATTCCTGTGTCCAAACCAGTGAAAGGCCTATCTATCTCTTCCAGTAAAAAAATATTCACATGGCTAAAATTTAGTCAAAGATTAACAAACAGGACATGGGCTGTATTTCGGAGCAGGAAAAAATATTAACAGCGACATTTGCAGTATTCTACTCATTGCAGCCGGAAACAAAAAGAAGCAGAAAATACAACTGCAACTAAGTCTCATGAAAATGGTTTATAAAAAAAAACTTCTAAGAAGAGGAAGAAAATATTATACAATAACATAATAACAGATAAAATTAAAAAAAAATTGCAGAGCGACAAAAGTATATAACGAACCTCAAAGGCTGGAACTGAGGGAGTGAATGCAGAGCCGCAGTGAGTGGCGGGCGGGTTAGAGAGAAAGGTATAAGAGGAAGAAGAAATATGGATGTGCCGTGCGTTTTTAGGTCAAGACTGAAGATTTCGAAAGAGGGAAGGAAGAGAACAAAGTTAGGTCTAGCAATCGAAAGAGGGAAGGAGGAGAACAAATTTGGGTTTAGTTTCTGAATCTTTCTACCCGTGAGAATGGAAACAAATTAGGTATACACAGAGAAATCGAAAGAGGGAAGGAGGAGATAGGAGAGAGAAATCGAAAGAGGGTCTGTTTAGATTTATTGTTAATTTTCAAAACGACCGTGTTTTGAAATTAAAATGGGGGCAAATGAAAATTTTTTTGGGAAATAAATGGGGGCAAATGAAAATTTTTTTGGGAAATAAAGGGGGTTCAAAATATTGCTCAAGTTTTGACATCCCTCTTTTGAAACAAAATGAATTTTTCAAATTTTTGTTAAATTAACTTTACAAATTCACTTATATAGATGCCTCATAAAAATCAATTTATAATTCATCCATAAGTGCTTAAGGCAATACAATTTAAATAATTAGTAGTGATAAATTTCTATGGAACCCTATATAATTATAAAATTTAGTGTTGATGTAAATTAGATTGAGCAAAAACTGAATAAGTCTAACATTGAAAAATTTTAACGAATACTTGTATATACTAATATATACTAATATATATATATATTATATACTAATATAATATATACTTATATATACTTGTATATATACTAACATATACTAATATATATATATTATATACTAATATACTAACGTATACTAATATATACTAACATATACTAACATATACTAATATACTAACATATACTAACATATACTAATATACTAATATATATATATTATATACTAATATACTAACATATACTAACATATACTAATATACTAATATATATTTATTATATACTAATATACTAACATATACTAATATACTAACATATACTAACATATACTAATATACTAACATATACTAACATATACTAACATATACTTGTATTTTAACATATACTAACATATACTAATATACTAACATATACTAACATATACTAATATACTAATATATATATATTATATACTAATATACTAACATATACTAACATATACTAATATACTAACATATACTAACATATACTAATATACTAATATATATATATATATTATATACTAATATACTAACATATACTAACATATACTAATATACTAACATATACTAACATATACTAATATACTAATATATATATTATATACTAATATACTAACATATACTAACATATACTAACATATATATATATTATATACTAATATACTAACATATACTAACATATACTTGTATTTTAACATATACTAACATATACTAACATATACTAATATACTAACATATACTAACATATACTAATATACTAATATATATATATTATATACTAACATATACTAACATATACTAACATATACTAATATACTAACATATACTAACATATACTAATATACTAATATATATATATTATATACTAATATACTAACATATACTAACATATACTAACATATACTTGTATTTTAACGAATACTTATATATACTAACATATACTAATATATATATATATATTATATACTAATATAATATATACTTATATATAATTGTATATACTTGTATATATACTAACATATACTAATATATATGTACTTGTATATATACTAATATATACTTATATATATTTATATATATACTTCTATATACATGTATATACTTATATATATTTATAATATATACTTGTATTCCTACTTATATTATATCATATTTATATCTAAATCATTATACTAACATATACTAATATATATATATATATTATATACTAATATAATATATACTTATATATACTTGTATATATACTAATATAAACTTGTATATATTATATCTAAATCATATTATATCATATTATATCTAAATCATTATTTAACATATACTAATATATATATATATATATATATTATATACTTGTATATATACTAATATAAACTTGTATATATTTGTATATACTAATATATATACTTGTATATACTTGTATATTTACAAGTATATATATTTGTATATACTAATATACATACTTGTATATACTAATATATAATTGTATATACTTGTATATATACTAACATATACTAATATATATACTTGTATATATACTAATATACACTTGTATATATTTATATATATACTTCTATATACATGTATATACGTATATATATTTATAATATATACTTGTATTCCTACTTATATAATATCATATTATATCTAAATCATTATTTAACGGTGGACTTTAAAATTTTTAATGGGTAAATGAAATATTTATAAATCCAAACCTTAGCTTTTAATACTTAGTCAAGTTTATTTGGCTTAAGAAAGCCTAACTTCCATACATTGCAAATAGCCACCGGATCCTTAACGAAGTGAAAATGGAAGAAAATCTAACTTCCATTAAACGTCCAAGCTTCTATTTCTGCTTCATCTCCCATTCCTCTTTCAGCTTCATTAGTCGTGGTTCTCTCGCTGCCAAACCCTAAGCACCACTCTCCTTGCTGCGGTCTTCATTAATGCCGGCTGTCTCCTTGCTACTGGCCGTCTCCTTGCTGCCGGCCGTCTCATTTGTCAGTAACTGCATTGTCCCAATTAAGTAATCGTCCCATATAGATCGTCCCATAGAATTCATTCCTCTGTTTAATCTAATTGAATTATTGCATTGTATTTTCAGATTACTATAATGTTGCATTGATATTTTCAGGTTACTATAATGTTGTTCTGTCCCTTCAATTTTTTGCTTAAATTTCAAGATCTACAGTATGTGTCCATGCTTCTGATTTCTCTGCTTGTTTATAAGTCTTTGGCTAAAATTTGATGCCTATCAGTTGAAATGGTATGTTGAGTTGTGTCAGTGAATTGAGGATTATTTGTGGATTCAGGTTGTTCTGAATGAAGTTGAATGTCTGTTAAAACGTCTCTCAAAATTTATTTTGTTGTGAGATCTATAAACAGAAAACCTTTCACTCCTGACTTGTAACCAAGAAATACCCCTTTCCTTGCTCTTGGTGCTAGCTTTTCTTTTCAATGACAACTTTTAAGTTCTATATGTGAACCCTTTTTCTTTCTCCTTCAGGTTGAACAATTACATAATAGTCCAAGCTTCGTCATGCAACTTTATTCAAACCACAACAACCATATGATAGCTATCCTCGAGAAACCTTCATAGAAGTTAGCTGCAACATCTGCTCTCGCATCTGAGGTGAATATACTTCCCTTCCAGGTTCTATTTGACTTTTGGGCATAATTCAGTGGTCCAACTAACTGAATTATTGCTAAAATTGCAGAACTGGTCCAACTCAAAGATGGATAGATCTTGGTTGAAGGCTGATAGAAGAACAAGAGAGTTTCAAATAGGTGTGGAAGAGTTGTTAATGTTTGCATTTGAGAATGGGTTTGATGAAACAAAAATTAGTTGTCCATGCTTAAGATGCACTCACAGTAAATCGTGGAAGGCTCAAACTGTTAGGGATCATCTTTTCCAATATGGTATTGATCAAACCTATACTTGCTGGATATGGCACGGAGAGTCAAATCCAGAAGGGAGTCCTTTAGTTGCTGAAACCGATTGTTTCTCAGAATCAGTTGATCAAACTAACATAAGAACGGGGCATGATAATGTCGACGATGATGATATTTCATTAGATTCCTCTGATTTCATTAACCATGTTGAAGGTGAACATGAACCCCTTTATCTGGGATGCAAGGGTTATACTAAGATGAAAGCTTTAGTCAAGTTATATAACTTGAAAGCAAAGCATGGCATTTCTGATACATGCTTCTCTGATATTCTTCTTTTGCTTGGGTCAATGCTTCCAGAAGGCAATAGTATCCCTTCTTCATTCAGTGAAGCCAAGAAAACCTTATGTGCTATGGGTATGGAGTATGAAAAAATACACGTGTGTCCGAATGATTGTCTCTTATATCGTGGTGAGAGAGATGAAGATGAGACAATTTGCCGCATATGTGGAGCCTCTAGATGGAAGCTGGACAAGAAAGGAAAAGAATTGGAAGGGGTCCCTGCTAAGGTTCTATGGTATTTTCCATTAATACCAAGGTTGAGGAATTTGTTCAATACAGCTCAAATTGCAAAGGAAATGACTTGGCATGACACCGGGCGACAAAAGGATGGTAAAATTAGACATCCGGCAGACTCACAGACATGGAAGGTTGTCGACCAAAAGTGGCCTGAGTTCGCTTCGGAGACAAGAAACCTTCGGTTAGCTTTATCTACCGATGGATTCAATCCCTTCCGTGGATTATCAACTGATTACTCATGTTGGCCTGTTTTGCTATGTATTTACAACTTACCACCTTGGCTTTGTATGAAGAGAAAGTATATTATGTTAAGTTTGTTGATATCCGGACCGAATCAACCCGGAAATGATATTGATGTGTTCCTTCAGCCACTTATAGAAGATCTTCAAGTGTTATGGAATGGGAAACAAGTGTATGATGCATATAAGAAAGAGTTCTTCATGCTAAGGGGAATTTTGTTGTGGACAATTAGTGATTATCCAGCCTTAGGCAACTTGTCGGGCAATATCATTAAAGGGTATAATGCTTGTACTGTCTGTGTTGATAAAACAAAAGCTACCAGGTTGGCAAATTATCGTAAGACGGTGGTTATGAGGCATCGTAGGTGGTTGCCCCGTTATCATCCATATCGAAGGCAAAAATTAGCCTTTGATAACACCGTGGAGAAGTTGTCGGCTCCTATTCCGTTAACTGGAGAGGAGGTCTTTGAAAGGTTACAACCACTAAGGGGCCATGTCTATGGTAAGACACAACGCCAACCTCGATTGAATAAATGTGAACCTCGACCTATTTGGAAGAAGATGTCTATATTTTTCCAACTTGAGTATTGGAAATTTTTGCCGGTTAGGCATGTCCTTGATGTGATGCATATCGAGAAAAATATATGTGAAGCTTTGACTGGTACCTTGCTAAATATACCAGGGAAGTCAAAAGATAAGGAGTCTGTCCGTCTTGATATGGCTGAAATGGGAATAAGAACGGAGCTGAGGCCAAAAACTCTCGGAAAAAAAGAGAAGTTGCCGACGGCATCTTGGAACTTATTGCATAAAGAAAAGAAGATTGTCTGCTCCTCCTTGGTTGGCATGAAGTTACCTGATGGTTTTTGTTCAAACATTAAGGGTCTAGTATCAATGGAAAATCTTCGACTTGTTGGAATGAAATCTCATGACTGCCATACAATGTTGCATCACTTACTCCCCATCGCAATTCGGTCAGTACTACAAAAACAGGTTAGGTGCACTATTATTAGGTTTTGCCTCTTCTTCAAGGCAATTTGCAGTAAAGTCATCGAGGTGGATAAACTGGAAAAAATGCAAGCTCAGTTGGTGGAGACCATATGCTTGCTAGAAAAGTACTTCCCCCCTTCCTTCTTTGATATAATGATCCATCTCTCAATTCATCTTGTGAGAGAGGTTGAGCTCTGTGGGCCAATCTTCCTTCGCTGGATGTACCCTTTCGAGAGATATATGAAGACTTTCAAGGGTTATGTACGGAATCAGGCTCGTCCGGAAGGGTGCATTGCTGAGGCCTATGTTGCAGAAGAGGCCGTTGAGTGTTTGGTCAACTTTGAAGAAGCAACTGTTGGATTGCCGAAAAATAGTAGGGATAAGAATGACGCAAAATACAGACCCTTATCTGGTGCAACAGTGATAACGCCAAGTAAGAAGGACTTGCACCTAGCACATTTGTGTCTTCTCCAAAATTGTAATGACGTCCGACCATATTTTGAGTAAGTTACTTCAATTTGTTTTTGTTATTTCCTTATTTTCTGCATTTTGTTTCAAAAATTAATAAAGTTGATTTTACTTGCAGTGAACATATGGCTTCTTTGGTGAAAATATATCCACAACATGAAAATGATGAAGAGTGGCTAAAGAACATGCAAAATGAAACATTCCCTAAGTGGTTTCATAAAAAGGTTAAATCTTATAGCCCAAGAATTTACCTGCAATTTGCATCAAAAATAGGCCTCTTTCTTTATATATTTTACTGAAAAATAATGAATGCCCTGTACTTGTGAATTCTTTTGAAATACTACAATATTTATCTTCTCTCAAAGGCTATATCATACTTATGGCCAATTTAATTTTTTGGACAGATTGCATCAGAATTACTTGATGAGAAGAATACAGTAACTAAGGATATAATGTGGATTGCAGCAGGGCCTAACAAGGATGTAGCTACATTCAGTGGCTATAGAATCAACGGTGTTACCTTCAGCACCAAAGAACGTGATGATACTCGGCAAGTTCAGTGCAGCGGTGTTTGTGTAGATGCCGATACAATGCTTGTGAAGGGTAAGGATAAAAATATCGAGCATACTTCACATACATTTTATGGAGTTATTACATGTATTTGGGAGTTGGACTATAACCACTTTAGGGTTCCTATCTTTCGTTGTAATTGGGTAGATATGAACAAAGGGGTTAAAGTAGATGACTTGGGATATACATTGGTTAATTTGAACAAATTAGGTTTTCTAAACGATCCTTTTGTGTTAGGAAAACATGTCAAGCAAGTTTGTTACATAGATGACCCTCTTGAAAAATTATGGTCAGTTGTCTTAAAATTACCTGACAAGTACTATGATGAAAGTGATGATGAAAATGAGGGATCTGTAGAAATAGAACTTGAGAATGAGCTACATATTCCAACGTTCCCATATGTTGATGAACTCGATGAAGAAAACAGTAGTTACATGCGGGAGGAAGAAGAATTGATTCAGCTGTCATGATGGTAATAATTTCATTTGTTTTAAGTTCTATTTTGAAATTATGTCCTGCCATTAATTTTTCCATCGTTTATACTTGCAGGTCCAACATCCTTAATGCCTGTCACAACTCCCTGCTGCCTGTAGAATAAATTGTTTATATCATTCACAATTTAATGAAAGATTGTTTGGACGCTTTGTTGAAAGTTTTATGTTTCTTATTTAAATTTGTTGAAAGTTTCATTTGTACCTATCATTCGATTTGTATCTTTATTTGACACTTTGTTCAAAGATTTGGTTATATAATTTATTGAATCATGTGGTTTTTGCTCTGACACCATGCTGGTGGATTTGGTTTAACACTTGTCCGTGGAGGATTTCATTTGATTTGTGTTTTTGGATTCATTTGTGTATAGGGATTACCCTCTTGAATGAAGGCATTTTTTTTTCACACTCAGTTAATCAGACAACGGTTTCTTACGAAAAACCGTTGTCTGAACATATATTATACAATGGTATGAACTGTTAATCAGACAACTTTTTAAAAAAACATTGTCTGAAACATCTTATCAGACAACGGTTTTTTTTGACAAAAAAACACTTGTCTGAACGTATATTACACAACGGTTTTAAAACCGTTGTCTGTATGCTTAATTCAGACAACGGTTTTTTAAAACCGTTGTCTGAAACGCTGAATTATACAACACATTCGAAATAACCGTTGTCTGAAATATCATATCAGACAACGGTTTTGTATTACCAGAAAAACAGTTGTCTGAACATATATTACACAACGGTCCCTAAAAAACCGTTGTCTGGTGTGACCAAAATGACAGCTAATAGACAACGCTTAAAAAAAAAACCAAAAACAGTTGTCTGAAAACTAATCAGACAACGCTTTTTTGGAAAAAAAAAAACCGTTGTCTGTTTTTTTCAGACAATGGTTTTTTCCTTAACCGTTGTCTGATGACCGTTGTCTGATTCAGTTTTTCTTGTAGTGTAAGGCAAGTATTACACTCAGACTTCACTCATCCTATGGTCAAAGTATTTAGCGTTGAGAACATTATAGAGAAGGCTGAAGAGTATTCTTGTTAGTAAGCAGTCCCCACCCTGTTTACCTAACATAACTATATTGGAGCAGAAAAAAAAAATTACAAAATCACATTCCTTCATCACCTTTACTCCAACACATCTGCTCCCAAGAAAGCTAGTGAATACCCCCATTATTTGAGCCCTAACAATAAGCATTCATAATTTTATGCAAATTATCACACAAGGACTTAGGCAGAAGGAACACCCCCATGCAATAAGAACGGATTGCAAGAGCAACTAATTTAATAAGAACTTCCTTGCCAGCCTTAGATAAAAATCTATCACTCATGCTATTTAACTTGTTCCATAATCTTTCTTTGAGGAAGCTAAAAATTTGATTCTTACTTCTGCTAATGAGAGAGGATAGACCCAAATAAGTACCACCTCCTAAAGGGAATGAAACACCCAACACATCAAAAATTGACTCATTCACCTCAGGTCTCACGTTAAAACTAAATAGAATGCTCAACTTCTAAAAGTTGATAAATTACCCTGAAACATTCTCATATTTTTTAAGAATACCCTTAATCTTCCTTGTTTCATTAAGTATTAGATGTAAGAAACATAAGAAATCATCATCAAAAAGAAGATGGTAATCCTTGGCCCTCTAACATTTGCCATACTGTCATTGTGGCCTCCAGGACAAATAATTAATAGGTATACGATAGCGGGTCTTCTTGTCTTAAACCTCTCTTAGAAATAATGGGCCCCATCTTATTGCCATTCAAATTGAAAGAGTAAGACATGTTTTACACATGTTAACATCTAATTACTCCATCTATCATCAAAGCCTGGTCTGCCCAACATGGCCCTTAGAAACTCCTGGTTGACTCTATCATAAGCATTTGAAATATCAATTTTCAGGGCCACATCACCTTGACTCCCTCTCTTCCACCCCTCCATTCCATGGATGAGTTAAAAAATGATAAAGATATTATCTGTAATCAGTCTACCAGAGTTAAAAGTAGATTGATTATCAGATATAATAAGAGGGAGCAACATCTTTGATCTATTTGCAAGTACTTTTGCAACAATTTTATAAAACACATTGCAAAGTGATATAAGCTGAAAATTTTTTATAGGCTTAGGGCCCAACTTTTTAGGAATCAGAATAACCGGCGTATTATTGAAATATGAGGGAAACTCACACCTGTAGCCATTTAATATAGCCTCTCAATATATCTGGACTTATATGTTAGAATTTTTGATAAAAAGCAGGATTCAACCCATACAGTCTTAGAGTATTATCCGGATGAATTTGGAATACCACTGTTTAAACTAATCAAATATGAAAGGAGCTACAAGTCTATTATTCATATCACTACTCACTTTTTGATTCACTAATTCTAATAGCCTCTCATTTTTCGACACATCCCCTTAAAAATATCACTAAAATAATTAATCGCAATCTCCTTCACACCATCATGCTCTGAGACCAAGTCACCACCAGAATCCCTTAATCCCATAATTTTATTATTTTCCCTCTTATTTTGACTTTAGAATGAAAGTATTGGTACTTGTATCACCAAATTTAAGCCAAAATTATTTGGCACATTGCTAGAGCTACTCATATTATTTGGTTTTTCATTTTTAAGGTCGGGCATCAGGTTATTTTATATAACCTAACATTACTTTGAGTTGGGTCTAGGATTTGGCTAAAGTTTTTTAGGCCAACCCAACCGACCTGAGATATATATATATATATATATTAACATAACAAACAATTAACCTAATTTTCCTTTCTCTCTTATTCTTAGTAGCCACCATCGCCTCCCATTCTCACTTTTCTTCTTCCTTTCAATCTCTTCACTCTCCCTCTCTCTCATCTTCTACACAAACACAACCATCTCTAACATCTCTCCTATTTCCTTTCTCCCTTAATCTCATTCCCTCAACCAATCAAGCATCTCTTATTCTCCTTCAAGCTCACCACCAAAGGCTATATCTACTCAAAGCATCACCAATAGAGACAGTTTGCATTTCCCTCTGAAAATCGAAAGCTCTTGGTCTCCTCTTCCTCAATCTTCATTTCTTCTCTTTCTCCATTTCTCGATCTCTCTCAACACTTTGGCTTCGATTTTGATTGTAGTTTTTGTACTTTTGGGAGATAGTGTATCCGTATTATAGTATTTCATTTTTGTTATTTGTGTTTCAAATCTTTATTTTTACTTTAGTCACTTAAATTTGTATTATAATTTTTTGTTTGACTATAGGTGTGTGATGAATTTGTCATTTGGGTGTGATGAATATGTGATTTTCAGATTCTGGGTTTGTGGGTTTCAAATGTCATTATTTAATAATAATAATAATAATAATAATAATAATAATAATAATAATAATAATAATAATAAGCCCAGCAGTAGCAGAGCTAAGAAATTTAATAAGTTAATCTTTTTTGCCCAGTAATTTGGTCAGATTTCAAATTTCATTGTTTGTTAGAATTTTAGAAGTTAACAATACTAATAAAACTAAAAAGTTTAGGTTTAATTAGAAAAAAAAAAGAAAAAGAGTAGTGAAAACTTAAAAAATAAAAAAAATATATAGACTCGATGTACTAGCCCATTAGCCTGAGTGACCTGTTCAGCCAAGGCTGATCTGGCCTGTCGGGCTTAAGGCCTGGCTACTGGTTCAATTTGTATGCCTTGAGTCATTTTCAGGCCGAGCTTCGAGCAGGGGTAAAATTCAGCCCAACTCAGCCTACAAACACCCTTGCTTGTTGCCTCTATCTAATATCCTTCCATCTAATATCCTTCCTTTCTAAAATCAAGTTCTACCCCTTCCTCGTGCTAGCAAATTCTTCCTCATCCATATTTTCTCAACCATTTGACAACCTTCTCAAAGTAAACCTTTTTTTATTTCTAATCTCCATATTAGGCATTCTACTCTAACTTTGCAACTCTCTAATGCACTCCTTTTTTTCACTCATAACATCTCAATCAACCTCATTCAACCAACCACATCCCATAACCTCCTCAATATCACTAACCAACAGGCAAAAATTATCAAATTTAAAATCACATTGTAAAGAAACCGAGGAAGAAATGAGTTTGACCAAAATCGGTGCATGGTTTGACATAGGTGCCACTAAAGTTTAAACCAAACTCTCCGGAAAAAGCCTAGCCCATTCCACATTGGTAAGTGCTCAGTCTAATTTTTTAGGTACCCAGCTAAGTGAACCTCTTCCTCTCTCCCAAGTATATTGATAACCAATCATCATCACCTTGCTCAATCCACAATCTAAGAGTGTCTAATGGTAACCATCAAGAAGATACATAGAATGTTCACCACCCCTTCCTTCTCTAAGGATGAAAGAAGGTCGTTAAAATCACCAAAGATCATCTGGGCCCCAACACTATGAGCAACCAAAGATCTTAAAAAATTCCAATAACTCCTTCACTTGTTATGTTATGGATAGCCATAAAAATCAAATAGTCTCCATAGCTTATCCTCCCAATATACTCTGTAATCTATGAAATTATTAGAGAAACTCACAACTGTCAAGTTGACAAAATTCTTCCATAAAATAGAAAGCCCACCTCCTCTACTCATTCTATCAAGAGTAAATCACCCATCATAACCCAAGATGTTATTAATTTCCTCCATTTGCTACTCATGCACTAACATAGAAATAATAGATTCTTAGATCGAGTTCTTTTCTTGAGCTCTTCAGACTTAAGTAAACCAATGTCTTCACCCAAGCCCATAATGTTTTGGTTGCTCCATATTAGAATTCATCTCTATATGTAACTCATATTCTGCATACTTCCTCTCATATTATCCCTAATATTCCGCACATTCAAATTTTGAAGATTTCGTTATCTATTCTCTTGATATCTCACAACTGAATCAACTAGGTTTTTTTCATTCTTGTCACACAACCATTTACTCATTGGCTGAGGATTCCGGCGAGGAATTGCATGTATCCAATTGTCCCATAGCAATTGCAGCTCATCTTTCTCATACTATAATCTACCCTAACAATAGTTATCAGTATGCCCCATATGCTCACATAGATATATTGTCGTGATACGTTCATAATGAAAATTTGCATAAAACACAGAGCCATCAGGTGCTACAATCTTCTTTCTTCTTTTTAATGAGACTCTAACATCCAATCTAACTCTTACCCTAAGTAAGCAGTCATTCTTACTATTAAGATCTTGAATCATATTCAATAAAAGACCCAATGAAATTGGCCAATGCTTCAGTCATCTGTTCATAAAAGAAACCCCTAGAAGATCATGTACTTGAACCCATAAATTTGTAAATACTAGAGGGACAGTTAAAAGCTCTTGCTCCTTCTCTATCCTCGACCACATAAGTAAATGTTTACTAAAAAACTATAGGGATCTAGCCATAACTCTTTCCAAGCCTACCTCATGGAAGAATTGAAAAAGAAATCTTTTGGATCCTAATTCCATTATTCTTACCCCCCTCAAAGGATGCTAAAGATGGAAAATTCTAAGATGAACCGGTCTATATCTCCACTTATGAACCCGACCAATCACAATTTCTATTTAGAAATAAAAATTATTTTTAATTAATTTTTTTAAATATTATAATTCAAATGAAGAATTGTGATTTGCTAGAATCTATGAGTGGAGATATAGACTTAGTTTATGATAGAACTTCCCGACCAAAGATTTGCCAATGTATTTCTCATAGTCTGAAAACTAATCTGATTCATGGTTAGAAAAGTACCAACCATGCAAAGAGAATAATCCCAATTTTTTGTTTCCTAAATCAGCTCTGCCTGAAGTCCTTCATCCTTTCATTTTTTTTTCGGTTACTACATCGACACACTCTCTCATCTTTATCTCCCAATCCCCTGATCATCATTGTTATTACACTCACAAACAACAATATTTTTGTTTCATATATAGAAGAAGCTCATTTGATAAGAAATGTAAGGATATTTAAAATGTGAGGAATGATGTTACATTATACGGAAAATGAAAACTTTTATTTTTGTAAACTCGTCTTCTAAATAAAAGCAAGTTTGATAATACTAAATTTAAAATAAAAGTAAAATATTAAAAATGTAATTAGAAAGTGAAAAAAAGAAGAAGATAAGTTTGATGACCAGGTTGAAATTTTAGGAAATAAATTATACTTAGCTATGAGTTTGCATAATAGATTGCATATGTGCTTTTTTTTTTTTAATGAAGTATCAGCTTTTTATTGCAGTGTTGGAGGAAATACAAAATTTTTTGTATAGATAATCAATCTATATACTCAAAACAATAACCTATAATCCCAATATTTTGCCTCGTAATTACATCAGGTTTCTCTTAAGCATATATATTAATATATCCAAAAGGTAAATTAGTAGGTGGTTGGAGTGGTGGACTGCCGCCGCTCCCAAATATCATTCCAAAGTAATCAGCATCACCGCCACCTGTGTTGGTGGTGCCAGCACTGGTGTCATCACCGTAGAAAACTGGATCAGATCTTCATTTTCTTCCCTGTGTTAAAATAATTCAAGAAAACATCAATAATGAGCAAACATTATCAAAACACAATGTTATGAATTCTGAGAGAACACCAACTCCAATTTTTTGTTTTTTAGTATTACAATTGGAGAGGGGCGAGTAGATCATGAGTTGCCCAGGAGAGGTATACCGCTAGGCTATGCCTCGGTATGTACCACCTCCAAAAATTAATTTAAGAAAAAATTCAAATTTTATATTTTCAAAGCGGAATTCACCATGTCTCATGTCTTGGTCAACTAGAATACTACCATCATAATTTATTGTATGTCCAAAGATAGATAAAATATTAACGCTTCGTATTGGTTTATGTTTTACTCAAACCTTATAGAGGTAGCAAGTTCTAGTTGGCAATGAGGGTGGAAATTATATATATACAGTAACAGATGCAGGGGTTCACTGAAGAGGAGGGGGGAGGGCCAAAATAATAGTCGGTCGACGGGAACGGTGATCGGACACAGTGCCAGAAGCTCTTTTACCTCTCGACCGAGCCCAGCCCCCCCCTTCCCTCTCTTCTTCTCTGTAACTTCAAATGGCAGGGGCGAAACCGGCGGCCATACTCCCATTATAAGAGCTTCTGGCTGCCGGCAAAAGAGGGTCGTCCGCCTCCTCCATGACCTCCCTTAGTTTCGTCCCTGTATATATATATATCTGAAGCAACAACCTAGATAATATTAAAAAATTTTGAAATTTTGAAATAATCATGAAGTCATCTCTATAAACGGTAACATCTCAAAGTTACGACCCGGTTGAAGTTATATTTAACCCAAAAGAAAATTGAAATTAAGATTGAAGTATGTTAAATTTCCCTAAAAACAACTTTGAATGATGTCCACTCGAGATATTCAAAATTGTGTTTTTCTAATTTTCTCAATAGCAGCTCAAACAATAATGCCAACTAAACTATAATCCAAAGTGCAAGTAAAACTTAACGATCCAATCCAAAATAATTTCTGAACTACAGCACACATATCCAACTGAACAAAAATAAAGACGCAAGAAATAGATCAAGGTCCCAAGGGCGAGAAAAATCCTTTTCCCAGACTGCATTATTGAAATTTCAACCAGATAATTATGAACTAGATCATACATCTCCAACTGAACAGAAGTCAAGAATGAAATGTAAGCATTAAATCACAGCCTCAAATGGAGAGAAAACTCCTTTACCATTTTTGACATGCTTTTGGTGTTTCCCTTGGACTTCTTGCTGCTGCTTCCCTGGACTTGGCCACTCTCCAATCTCTAGTGATGAGAACTCGGTCAGAGCAATTGCAAATAATGACTAACACAGTCACCAAAGCGACCTGCATAAGAAAATGAATGACATCTATGTCTATCAGCCAGCTCTTTTTCCTGGTGTTTTAGAAAAGAATGTAAAGCTTATTATATGAAGAACTATGAGCATGCAAAAACTAAATGAAACAAATATTTTAAGAGGTTTCTAGAGGGCATAAATAGAAGTATAAAACAGGTCATGTGACCATTAAAGTTAAATGTTTAGTCTCACTTGAAAGACTAACCATGTGGATTCCCAACAAACTTAGATTAGTTATTATATATCCTATTGAGAATGTAAAAATGGCAAAATTTACAATGAGCATAACTCCATATGCAAGAATGTTTTGACTTGTAGAGTTGATTTTGCAAATATTAGCTTACATTATTTAGGGATTCTTGATCTGGAACATTGTTCCCTTCAACGTCAAGGTGATAACAGGAAGGAACATGACCAGGGACTATGAGAACACAAAACAAAAAAGAGAAGCATCAAAGTGAAGTTCAAAGCACTCCGTCATTTCAAAGTGGAATTCACCGTGTCTCATGTCTTCACCAACAAGCATACTACCATCATTACATATTATACGTCTAAAGCCAGATACAATATTAACACTTGGTATTGATTTATATATATATATATAGCAACAGTCTAGATAGTACTAAATAAATTTGAAATTTTGACTGAAATAATCATATGAATTCATCTCTCTAAAACAGTAACATATCAAAATTAAGACCCAGATGAAGAAAAATATAACCCAAAAAAATTGAAATTAACAAAAAAAAATTGAATGATTGAAATATGTCAGATTTGCTTAAAAACAACTTTGAATGATTTCTACTCAAGATATTCAAAATTGTATTTTTCTAATCAACAGCAGCTCAAAAAATAATGCCGACTAAAGTACTGAAATATAATCCAAAGTGCAAGTAAAACTTCGCGAACCAATCCAAAATAATTTCTGAACTACAGCATACATATCCAACTGAACAAAATAAAGAAAGAGATGCAAGCAATAAATCACAGCCCAAAGGGAGAGAAAACTCCTTTTCCCAGATTGCAATATTGAAATCCCAACCAGATAATTATGAACTAGATCATACACATCCAACTGAACAAAAGTCAAGAATGAAATGCAAGCAGTATATCATAGTCTCAGATGGAGAGGAAACTCCTTTACATTTTTTGAGGTGCTTTTGCTTTTTCCCTTGCACTTTTTGCTCCTGCTTCTCCAGATTTGGCCAGTCTCCATTCTCTAGTGGTGAGAACCTGGTCGGAGCAGTTGCAAATAATGACTAACCCAGTAGAAAAAGCGACCCACATAAGAAAATGAATAACATCTATGTCTATCAGCCAGCTCTTTTTCCTGGTGTATTAGAGAAGAATGTAAAGCTTATTATATAAAGAACTGCGAGAATGCAAAAACTGAAAGAAACAAATGTTTTAAGAGGTTTCTAGGAAGCATAAATGAAAATATAAAACAGGTCATGTGACCATTAAAATTAATCGTTAGTCTCACTTGAAAGACTAACCATGTGTATGCCAAACAAACCAAGATTAGTTATTATATATCCTATTGAGAATGTAAAAAATGACAAATTTATAATGAGCATAACTCCATATGCAAAAAAATGTTTAGGCTTTGCAAATATTAGCTTACATTATTTAAGGGTTCTTAATCTAGAAAGCCATTGCCTTCAATGTCAAGGAGAAGGAACATTACCAGGTCCGTGAGAACACAAACAAAAAAACAGAAAAGCATCAAAGTGAAGTTCAAAACATTCAAAGTCCCAGCTGACTCCACAGCCCATTCTACTCCTCAATGAAAACAAGGATTGTAGCATAATAAATAGAACCATTAACAGAAACACACTAAAGACTGGGATCAATAAGAATCTCTAGCATTTCTTAGTGTGTTTATGGGATTTCTTGAGTTGAGGTTGAGCAACAGAGCTGTGAGAAGTCTATTGCGGGTGTTGTGTTCTATCATCGGAGAACATGATGCTTACACCAGAAGCCTCCTGGCCAATGCATCAGGAAACTTACATCTCTTACTCATCAAATCCAAGACTATATGAGCTTCATGGAACTTCTTTTCTTTACATAAGATGGAGAACAACCATCTCATACTATACTGGTGAGGCATATAATTATGAGCAAGCATTTCATCAAAAATCTTAAATGTATTTTATAAGTTTTTGTTATAGATTTGTGTCTTATTTATGATGATAATTATTGTTTTATTTAGGTATTTTGTTAGTTTTTATCGGTTTGTTTAGTGTTTTCATTAATTTTGGTAGTTTTAGTTTATTTCAGTGTTTATGTTGTTTTTGATTTAGTTTTTAGTATGGTGTTTATGTTTTGTTGGTTATTGTTTATTTACTTTTTGTTTAAAGTTTGTTTGAAGTTTTGTTTTAGGTTAAAAAGCCAAGGAACCAAGACTGAAGGAAAAATGGACAGTAGCTGACACAGGCAGAGGACACGGCCAAGTCACTGGCCGTGTCCCATACCAAGCTAAAGATGGAAATCAAGCACAGAGAGGAACACACTCAAGGGACACGGCCAAGTCAGTGGCCGTGTCCCTCCAAAGAAGCCCAACACGGCTAAGTCACCTTCACTTGGCCGTGTCTCACTTGGTTCCAAAGGAAAAGAGAAGCAAATCTTCACAGAAGCAAACACAGGCAAGGGACACGGCCAAGTCACTGGCCGTGTCCCTCCAAAAAGGACCAACACGGCCAAGTCACTTCTGACTTGGCCGTGTCACTCAATCAAAGAAGAAAAAGAAGAGAAGCAAGTAGTAGCAAACACAAGCAAGGGACACGGCCAAGTTACCGGCCGTGTCCCTCCAAAGAGCACCCACACGGCCAAGTCACATGCAAATTGGCCGTGTCTCTCATGAACCAAGCCCGTAGCGGATTTTAAAGCGGACGTTTCGTATAAAAGGAAAGAGTGAAGCTAGGGTTTGGGGACGGTTGACGATTTTAAGCTGAGATTGAGCCGTCAAAGAGATTAGGGTTTTGATAACTTTGTTTTCTTTTGGATTTTGATTAAACTTTGGATCAAAACTAGTTTAGATTAGATTGTTCATGCCATTGATTCATTCTTCTTGCAAGATTTGAACAAGAGATTCTTCAGAAGTTTCAAGGAGTTTGTAACTTGGTTTTGTTCTCGAACTTATTCTCTTTATTTTCATTGAAATTGTATTAATGGATATTATCATGTCTAATTTGATTTCTTTGAACATTAATGAGATGAGTATGTTTGATTGCATCATGAACTAATTTGATCTAGTCTAGGGTTTGTATGGATATGCTATGATTGTATGAATTGGTTATTCTCTTAGCTAATAATTTCTTTAGCCTTAATTGAATGAAATATTGTTAATATATAATTGATTGGCCACAAATTATGTGTTTTAGGTATTAGATGATGGATTGAGAGATGAAGTCTAATGCTGGAACAATTCAACTAAGGACTTAGGTGAATTAGAGATATAACCTATTAAAAAGATTATTTCAATTATAACAAGATTAGTTGAAAGAGGTTTGAATGCGAGAGCTTATTTTATTAACTTGATTAATTGAGTTGTTTGAGATTTAATCTTTGAAATTAAATTAGTTAAGAGGAATAACCGTTCATGCATATAAGTAGCAGAGAAGTGCAATCTCTAGACCTTTTTATCAAGTGAATCAAAACATCAACTCTTGTTTACTTTTATTATTTTAAACTTCAATCAATCTTCTTAATTAGTTAACAATTTAAAATTTCTTCATTACTTGTTATTCATAATCTGATAATCAATTAGCCACTTTAGCTTCCTTGTGAGACGACCTTGGGGCGATCACCTTTGCTACAGCTACCTCGTATACTTGCGAGTGACGCTTTGTGGTAGAGTTAATTCGAGCGCAACAAGTTTTTGGCGCCGCTGCCGGGGAGGCTAATTGGCGAAATTGTTTATTAGGCAAAAATATTTTAGATTATTTTTCATTGTTTATTTTTTATTTTATTTTGTCTTTTGCTTTTAATAATTTCTTTTTCTAGAAAAATTTTGTTTATGCAAGGCAGGAGATCGCTTGAAGGAGAGCTACATCCATTCATTCCAGAAATTCAGAGAGTGAAAAGGAGCAGAGAAGAGTTTGAGCTCTACACCGGATTTGATACAGAGGAGGACACTTCTGAATTTGAGTCAGATTCTGCACAATCAGTTAAAATGGCTGAAGAAAGACAAAGAACCATGAGAGATTTTGCTAGACCTGTCATTGGGACTCCACATCTTGTATAAGGTTGACAGATGCAGCAAGGAATTATGAGTTGAAGAACATTCACTACAACATGCTGCCATCATTCTATGGAGTTCCAAATGAAGATCCTTTGAACTTTATTCGGGATTTCTACTCCACCCTCAACACTTTTCCATTGGGAGGATTAACAGAGGATCAGTTGAGGATGCAGTGTTTTCCATATACTTTGAAGGATAGGGCAAAGAGCTGGCTTATGATGTTGCCCGAAAACTCACTGACAACTTGGGAGCAAGTTTATAACAAGTTCATGGGCAAGTTCTATTCACATCAAAAGACAGCTGAATTGAGAGGGAAGATTGCTACATTCTCTCAATTTGAAGGAGAACCATTTCATGAGGCATGGGACAGATTTAAGATGCTATTGATCCAATGTCCACATCATCACTACCCACTTCAACTTCTTAATCATTTTTTCTATGATTGTCTAACCCAGCAATTTCAGAATACAGTTGACAATGCAGCTGGGGGAGCCATGGGAGAAAAGACAGCTGATGAGACTTATGATATCTTTGAGATGTTGGGAGCTAATTCTCAACAGAAGAGTGTAAGAGGAAGAAGTAAAGGGGTGAACCAATTGGAAGCCAATAGTGATATGGTAAATCAGATAGCTGAGTTAACAAGGCAAGTGTAGATGTTGAACATGAAGAACAATATTTCTTCTTCTACTCAAGAAATTTGTGGAAGTCTTGGGCATGGAGAAAATATTTGCCCCTCTGCATATGAGTCTTTTGGTAATGCTGAGCAAGTCAATGATATGGGGGGGTTCCAACCAAGGGCCAGAAATGATCCTTACTCCAACACTTACAACCCTGGTTGGAGGAATCATCCAAATTTTTCTTGGGCAACAAATAATTCTCAGCAGCCTTTCCATTTGCTTCAAAGACAGAACCAAGAACAAGGCCAATCCTCAAATCAAGGGCAGTCTAAGATAGAGAGCTTGGAGGAAAGTTTACAAGCTTTCATCAAAGTCAGTGCTCAAAATCAAGAGATGACTAATAAGAGGCTGGATTCATTAGAAGCATCTTTTAAAAAAGTGGAGACTCAAGTAGGACAACTTGCACAAAAGATGCAAATTCAACAAAAAGGGAAATTTTCAAGTCAACCTGAGCAGGCACATTCAGTGACTGTTCTTAGAAGTGATAAGGTAATTAACACTAATGTTGAAAATGACTCTGTGAATGCAGGTGACCAAGGGAACAAGAAGGAAGGAGAATCAGAGGACCAAGGTGCTGGAGATAAATCAAGGGAGAAATCCCTTTCAGCAGATTTACATAAGGCAAGCAATCCATACCGGCCTCCTATACTATTCCCCTGCAGGTTGAAGGATGATAAAACAGATAAGCAATTTTCTGACATCTTCAACATGCTGTCTAAGGTAAGTATTAACTTACCCTTACTGGATGCAATAAAGAACATATCGGCTTATGCCAAGTTCTTCAAAGACCTAATCACCAAGAAAAAGAGGTATGAGCCAAACGAAAAGGTGATAGTTTCAGAGGTAGCTAGTGCTGTTCTGCAGAATAAATTACCTCCCAAGCTAAAGGATCCTGGTAGCTTTATAATGTTAGTGTATGTGCCCTAGGCCATTTATTTGGATCTTTATGTTATACATTCATTATTAATAAATGAGGTTTTATTATCATTATTGTTTGTTTGCATGTTACACAATTTTGATATTTGTCCCTGGTTTATTATTGTTATAGAGATAAAAAAAAATAATTCTTAACCAGTATGAACATTGATTTGATAATCATTAGATGGTTATGTGTATAGTGATACAAATCAATTTCATAGATACTTGTTAGAGAACAATGTATTGGATAGACCCATCATGAGATTACTACATGGGTTAGTGTCATAAGTAAATCTCATGATAGTTATGTATTAATTCTTTGACTTGAGATTGTCATAGTTTCCAATATAAGGACTATTATATTTTGACATGATCAAACATTATCCGTAACTGGATAGTAATAAAGGTTATGTTCATATATGATAGAAATTATGTAGAGGATAATGAACAATCAAGATAGAATTTGTCCCTCTCTTTGAGAGAGATATCTTTTGGGCCCCTCGATAAGTGAGACTGTGAAATGCATGGCCGTGCTCAAATGAATTGAGTGTGATCAATTTCATTTGTTTTTATCAGTCTACTTGGAGATCGAGTAATCATAAGTTTGGACAATATAAGTATGACGTTGACCATGACTTATGTTCAAGCTAGATATCGTGTGACAAAGGGATTAATGCATATACTATTATTAGGCAAATTGGACATTCCTTATATTAATTGGGTAGTTGTAACGCCTTGCTAGAGGCCAATTATGACTTGTTGATTTAATAGAGATTAAATTGACTGCCAATTAATATGGGCCTATCGGGTCACACACAAGAATGCGTTTTGGGCTGGATATAATATTAATAATATTAATATTAGATATTAATATTTATTATTATTATTATTTTCGTTTTTATATATATATATTATTAGATAATATATTCAGAATCCTAATTAGATTTGGATTCTGAATTTGACTTACCTTATCCAATTATATATATTATTAGATAATGTATTCAGAATCCTAATTAGACTTGGATTCTGAATTTGACTTTCCGTATCCAATTTTGAATTGGATTCTGGAGTGATTATATTCACTCCAGACGTTAAGTCTTCTCAGAGGTAACAATAAAAACAAAGAGGAACGAAAAAGGTAACCTAAATACGTTTTTAGAGAAAACGTTTTTCCAGCCTTCGCCGTTGCAGAGAGCTAGCACTCCAAACGGTAGCATTCGTGTGGATACGCGATAGAGGGTGTTTCGCGATCGAGGCATCTCTTCCAAACTGTGATTTCGAATCATCAACAGGTTAGTTCTTTGAACACTTTTGTCGAATTAAACGAACAGCATGGATCCTGGTGGGAAATCAGAGATCAAATATTTTTCCGCTGCGTGTTTTTGTTTGCAGTGATCTCTATGATTTCCTAACATATAATTCAAATGATCATCGGGAATGGAAAGGGGACTGAAGGCATGTGTGATCTAGGAGCCAGTATTAATTTGATGCCTTATTCTGTTTATAAAGAATTAGAATTAAGGGAACTTAAACCGACAAAAATGGTGTTGCAATTAGCTGATAGGTCTTTTAGATTCCCGAAAGGGGTTATAGAAGATGTGTTAGTTAAGGTTGGTGGGTTAATAGTACCTGTGGATTTTATTGTTCTTGACACGGACGGAGGTAACCCTGCACCATCAGCACACACTATATTGCTGGGGAGGCCTTTCATGCCTACTACCAACACCTTAATAGATGTTAAAAATGGTAAGTTGTCAATGACTGTCTTAGGGAAAACTGTTGACTTTTCTATTTTTAACACTTCTCCTATTCCTACAACTGCTTTATATGAGGAATGTTCTTTAATTAATAGTGTTGAAGCAGTTGTTTCAGATGTTGTGTTGCAGACAGACTCCCCAGATAAATTGGAGCTGACACTGACTTTAGAAGAGAGGGCTAAATCAGTGAGGGAGACCCAAAGGTACTTTAACCCGAAGGCATATGAGAGCTCGAGAGTTTACAAGGATCGCACTAAAGCACTTCATGACATATTTATTGGGCGACAGACATTGAGTCCAGGTATGAAAGTTTTACTTTTTAATTCTCGACTCCGTCTGTTTTCAGGTAAACACAAATCTCGATGGAGTGGTCCTTTCGAGGTAACTAAGGTATGTCCTTCTGGTGCCATTAAATTGCTTAACTTTAGAACTAATAAGATTTTTAAAGCAAATAGACATAGAGTTAAACCATATAAAGAAGGATTTCAGGAAGTGAGGATCATTGACAACACTTTGATCCATGATCCTTAAGCCTTGCATGATGTCCAGCTTTATGACATTAAAGAAGCGCTAAATGGGAGGCAACCCATCGGTTTGCATTTCTTTTTCATATTTTTAATTATATATTTTACAATTTTGATTTTATGTTTAGTTTAAATAAATAGAAACCCTAAGTTCTCTTGCATATTGTTTTTGAACATTTGTGTTTGTGATAAAAGATAGAGTTTTGCCTCACCAGGGTACGATGGAAGACAGGTTGTTCTTTAACTCTTTTTCTTTATTATTCTTGTTTTCCATTGAGGACAATGGAAATTCTAAAGTGTGGGGTAATCTTTTAGTTGTTCCTTAATTCTTGTTTTGTTTGTCCTGGTGTGTTTTATTGTGCGTGTGCATGGCATAATTGTTGAAATCTTATTGATCTTTTCTGTGATTTTAGCATTATAGTTGAGACTTTAGTATCAGCATAGAAATGAGCATTTGAATTCATTCAGGATCAATTTTCACATTCTGCGGTTCATGACATATAAATCTTTGAGAACCCACCTTTGTGAGTTTTGAGCCTTATAGATTAAATGATTGATTTTCTTTTCTTAAGTGTGCACCTTCATGATTTTGCATCTCTAGAGCTTGCTTTTGCATACTAATTGAACTCACATTATGATTTAATCTCAAGTTTTAAAATGATGAAGGCAAATTAGGTTAGCCCTTTAGCTTAAAAAGACCTCCCTTAATATTTAATTCCTTAGTGAGCCAAGTTGAGCCTTTGACCTTTTTATTGTTTGATCAACACAATTCTAAACTTAACATGTTCTTATTATCATCATACCTGCATTAAGGAATGAAGTTTTATGATATGACAATAGAGTGGTTTATTTCAAAGTATGGGGTAAGCAAGTAAAAAAAAAAACTAAAAAAAATGGTATTGCTATTTGGGGTTGAAATGCATACTTTGCACATTGTATTAAGAGTTGATTATTATTTTTCTCTACTTTTAAGCTAGATGTTCCATGCAAGTTTATATTTTGTATATATATATTAAAAAAAATGATGATAAAAAATATATATATATATATATATACAAAATCCAGATATTTTCTAGCATTGGAGGAATGTTGACTCATTATTTTTCTTGAAGTATGCAAGTATGTGAAGTATTAATGGATTGTGAGTATGCCATTTGAGGGAGTTATGAATTTCTTAGCAAGAGTATTGTCTAATTTAGATACTCCATTTCTTGATGCTCCAGCTTAAATGTCTTTTCTCACACCTTCACCTTAACCCCATTACATCCAAATAAAAGACCTTCGGATTATTTCTTGAGAAAATCAGTGAGGGAGATTGGATAATTAAGCAAGTTTATGGTAGTATGCAGTCATGAGTGGTTTGAGTGAATTAACCTTTGAAATCGAGTGAAACACTTAGAAGAGAGATGAGATTTGTATGTCTGGATTAATGAATGAGTTAAGAAAATCTTGATTGAAGGAAATTGCAATTATTTATGTCTGAGTCTTGAAGGATTTCATCTTATATGTTGGAATTATAGTTGAGGTTGTTTGAGTTTTTAATTTATGCCATGTGAATTTGCTTGAGGACAAGCAAAGTTGTAAGTGTGAGGTAGTTGTTTTATTAGTTTTTGTTATAGATTTGTGTCTTGTTTATGATGATAATTATTGTTTTATTTAGGTATTTTGTTAGTTTTTATCGGTTTGTTTAGTGTTTTCATTAATTTTGGTAGTTTTAGTTTATTTCAGTGTTTATGTTGTTTTTGATTTAGTTTTTAGTATGGTGTTTATGTTTTGTTGGTTATTGTTTATTTACTTTTTGTTTAAAGTTTGTTTGAAGTTTTGTTTTAGGTTAAAAAGCCAAGGAACCAAGACTGAAGGAAAAATGGACAGTAGCTGACACAGGCAGAGGACACGGCCAAGTCACTGGCCGTGTCCCATACCAAGCTAAAGATGGAAATCAAGCACAGAGAGGAACACACTCAAGTCTCACTTGGTTCCAAAGGAAAAGAGAAGCAAATCTTCACAGAAGCAAACACAGGCAAGGGACACGGCCAAGTCACTGGCCGTGTCCCTCCAAAAAGGACCAACATGGCCAAGTCACTTCTGACTTGGCCGTGTCACTCAATCAAAGAAGAAAAAGAAGAGAAGCAAGCAGTAGCGAACACAAGCAAGGGACACGGCCAAGTCACTGGCCGTGTCCCTCCAAAGAGCACCCACACGGCCAAGTCACATGCAACTTGGCCGTGTCTCTCATGAACCAAGCCCGTAGTGGATTTTAAAGCGGATGTTTCGTATAAAAGGAAAGAGTGAAGCTAGGGTTTGGGGACGGTTGACGATTTTGAGCTGAGATTGAGCCGTCAAAGAGATTAGGGTTTTGATAACTTTGTTTTCTTTTGGATTTTGATTAAACTTTGGATCAAAACTAGTTTAGATTAGATTGTTCATGCCATTGATTCATTCTTCTTGCAAGATTTGAACAAGAGATTCTTCAGAAGTTTCAAGGAGTTTGTAACTTGGTTTTGTTCTCGAACTTATTCTCTTTATTTTCATTGAAATTGTATTAATGGATATTATCATGTCTAATTTGATTTCTTTAAACATTAATGAGATGAGTATGTTTGATTGCATCATGAACTAATTTGATCTAGTCTAGGGTTTGTATGGATCTGCTATGATTGTATGAATTGGTTATTCTCTTAGATAATAATTTCTTTAGCCTTAATTGAATGAAATATTGTTAATATATAATTGATTGGCCACCAATTATGTGTTTTAGGTATTAGATGATGGATTGAGAGATGAAGTCTAATGCTGGAACAAGTCAATTAAGGACTTAGGTGAATTAGAGATATAACCTATTAAAAAGATTATTTCAATTATAACAAGATTAGTTGAAAGAGGTTTGAATGCGAGAGCTTATTTCCTTGACTTGATTAATTGAGTTGTTTGAGATTTAATCTTTGAAATTAAATTAGTTAAGAGGAATAACCATTCATGCATATAAGTAGCAGAGAAGTGCAAACCCTAGACCTTTTTATCAAGTGAATCAAAACATCAGCTCTTGTTTACTTTTATTGTTTTAAACTTCAATCAATCTTCTTCATTAGTTAACAATTTAAATTTTCTTCATTACTTGTTATTCATAATCTGATAATCAATTAGCCACTTTAGCTTCCTTGTGAGACGACCTTGGGGTGATCACCTTTGCTACAGCTACCTCGTATACTTGCGAGTGATGCTTTGTGGTAGAGTTAATTCGAGCGCAACAGAATGCAGGAACACTCAAGTAACAAGCACAAAAACAACGGAATAGATTTTCATAGAAGCCTTGTCTGGGAAGAACCCCATCTTGTGCCCTGCAAAGAAGTGAGACAAAGCATCTAACTCCTTACCAGCCTTGCAAAGGCCTCTCAGTAAAGTGTTGTATGTAACTTTATCGGGTTTATAACCATTTGCATTCATTAAATTAAACAATTCTATAGCTCGATCAATTTCACCAGCTCTACTGTGTGCCCCAATGAGAATAGTAAAAGTCACTTCATTTGGTAATATGAGCTCTTTTTGCATTAATTCAAACTGTCTGCATCCTTAATACTATCTGCGCAGCAAAACCCATAAATTACACAATTACAGAGGTATAAATTGGGCATACAACAGGTTCCTTTTATTCTATGCATGAGCTTCAAGACAAAGCATTTCATTTCTTCAGGAGAATTAGCAGAAAATCTTAAAATGGTTTTCCTAGGAAAGAATGCTCTTTGATTTAGCAACTGGAACAGTGTTTCTCTCGCCCTCTCAGATGCTCTAGTTACCTTGCACCATCTTTTCTTGAAACCAATAATATTTCTGCAAACACCGCTGACCAAGGTAATGTAGAAGATGAGGTCAAGTTCAATTTGTTAGTTGTTAAACTTGTTTTTTTTATTTTTAGTTTGTTGTCATAAGCTTCAGCTGGAAATTGTAGCTGTAAGCACTTAAGTTTTTTATTTGTTTTGTTTCTCCATAAAATAAGGACTAGTTAGTTAAGGTGTTGAACTAGTTTTTTAGGAAGTGGCTTAGTGGAAGTAATGTGTTGCTGAATTGTAGCAGGAGATTTGTTATTTTTCATTATATAAGAAAAACGGTGTTTGTTACTATTGGGAACACACCACAAAAAAGGATTATTAATTTTGAGTGTCATTGCTTCTTCTTTATCTCTGTTGTTTACATTTGGTATCAGAGCCTCAAGATCAAGGCCTGATTTCAACAATGTCTCATTTAGAAATTGAGCGGTCAAGAAGAGAGCAAAGAGAAAGAGAACAAAAACATAGAGAGGAAATGAGTGAAACAAGCCAAAACACAGGTGCGACTGGAGATGATACCTCGAATGAAGTTGGTGTATGGATTCAAGAGAAGGAGGGATCCGTTGCACTCAAATACCCAATGCTGACGAGATGTAATTATGTAGCTTGGGCAATTAAGATGGAGGTATTCATGATGGCACAAGGTGTTTGGGAGGCAATTGAGTCACCAGAAACTGTTGATAATCGCAAAGATAAGATGGCATTGGCAGCCATTTATCAAAGCATTGGAGAGGACACACTGCTGCAATTGGGTGCCAGGAAAACAACCAAGGAAGCTTGGATCATGTTGAAAAACATGAATCTAGGTGCAGACAAGGTGAAAGAAGTGAGGACGCAGACACTCTGGTGAGAGTTTGAAGCATTGAAAATGGGAGACTCAGAGAGTATTGATGAGTACTTTGGGAAACTCACCATAATTGTCATCAAGTTGAGAGGCCTCGGCAATGCTGTGGATGACATCCAGGTAGTAAAGAAACTCTTACGATCCACCTCTGCAAAATTTCTTCAAATCACTTCAGCTATTGAGGAGTTCAGTGATCTCAAAACAAAGTTAGTCGATGAGATCATTGGATCACTCAAGGCTCATGAAGAAAGGTTGCAAGGGTTTGGAGAAAAAGAAGAAACGGTACTCCTCACTCGTGCAGAATGGAAGGCACGAGAGAATGCAAAGTCCTATAAGAAAGAAGGAAAAGATCAAGGCAGTTCTAGAGGAGGCAGGGGATGCGGTCATGGAAGAGATAGAGGTCATGGGCAAAGTGACTCACATAGTGGAGATGAAGGGGGGTCACAAACCCAGAAAAAGAAGTTTGACAAAAGTAAAATTAAATGCTACAACTGTCAGCAAATGGGACACTTTGCATCAGAGTGTTCTTCGAAAGATGAAAAACTCAATCTGACAGACAAGCAGAAGGATGAGGAGTCTTCATTGCTGATGATAGAAACGTGTGAAATAATGAATACTCATGACAAGGAGCCAGACGTTGTTATGCTGAATGAAACCATAGTGTCGCCACCAGTAAACGTTGGAGCCGAAAATTCCTAGTACTTGGATACTGGAGCAAGCAACCACATGTCAGGAGAAAGGAAAGTGTTTCATAAGCTTGACACATCAGTTGTTGGAAAGGTAAGATTTGGAGACAATTCTGTGATAGACATCTGTGGACAAGGGATAGTGCTTTTCAAATGCAAAACTGATGAGCATTTGATATTGTCACAAGTCTAGTACATACCTAAACTCAAAAGCAACATAATGAGTTTGGGACAACTTGATGAGAGTGGAAATAAAACTGTCATAGAAGATGGCGTTATGAAGATATATGACAGGGCCAGAAACTTGATCATTATGGTGAATAGACAGTCTAACAGATTGTACGTGGCAAAACTGAAGCTTGCGGAACAGGTGTGTTTGATGGCAAATATCAGTAATGATGGATGGTGTTGGCACGCAAGGTATGGACATTTGAATTTTCATTCCTTAAAAAAATTAATTGACAAAAGAATGGTTGAAGGCTTGCCCAAGATAACCCATGTCAATCAATTCTGCGATGGGTGTTTGATTGGAAAACAGCACAGAACTCCTTTTCCACAATCAGCAACATATCGTGCAAAGGAGCCATTGGATCTCGTCCATGGAGATTTATGTGGTCCTATCTCACCAGTCACTTGTGGAGGTAATGTAACACCCTGATACTCCATATAAGTACTATACATATACCTAGTATACATACAATACGTATATAAAGTATAAGAATGTTACTTTTAGTTTCAATTTAAAAAAAAAACCTTTATCCAAGTTCATCAAATTATACATTAATTTGAAACACATTTACAAAAGTCAGTATTCTTATTTATCAAAACTTCATTCATCCATATGAATATATATATTAACTCAAAAATACAATATAATTTAAAATTACACATGTATGCATCACCTTCTAGTTGGTCTCGAGACACCCTTACCCTTCTCGTGGCATAACAGCTAGACTTCCCGATCAACCGCATAAATACCTGCGCGATTAAACATCTGCGCTAAGCCCGAAAGCTTAGTAGTACAAATAAATACTAAAACACATTTTACCATAAGAATCATACCTTATATTTTTAGCATTATGTTTATGGTTCTCTTACCACGTTTTCCTTTCTCAATGCATTCTTCATATGTTCCCACTAATTTCACAATTATAATACATAATTACATAAAACCTTTACAACACAGTACT
The DNA here is from genome assembly GCA_947685225.1 of Garcia nutans. NCBI lineage: Eukaryota > Viridiplantae > Streptophyta > Magnoliopsida > Malpighiales > Euphorbiaceae > Garcia > Garcia nutans. The sequence goes on from CANTUV010000043.1 coordinate 33,429,746, forward strand.
TCCCCTTTCTATCTCATATGCATATAAACATACATCATTTCAACCAAAATACCATTCAATGACCTATTCAACACCTTTATGAAAGCAATTCTCACACATTCCATATTCATATATATATATATTCTACACATCATACTATATTTTTATAAAATCATATATCAACAAAGTCCCTCAAACATATTCACCTTCAATACATCAATGCACATATTGCAAAATCATACTTCATAACATTATTGTATCCACAATTCATCAGACATGAATCATACTTCTAATAAAGGCAGTTATAGATCTCATTACTCATTTATTTCAACATTTGAATATCACATTGACAACAAAGACAGACTCGGGCCCAAACAACACACTAATATGTTATTCAAAGTTCAGAGTTACTGCTTTGGTTCATAATCACAATAATCAAGCCCGTAGGCATCATATATCAATAACTCTATCCATGGATAGTGTAACAGACCCAGTCTCTTGGACCATCAACTCCACATGAGGAGATCCTCAACCCGGCAAGACTGTTACCTGTAACAGACCCAGTCTCTTGGACCATCAACTCGACTAACCTCGAGGAGATCCTCAACCCGGCAAGACTGTTACCAATCATATATCTCATAATCATAATTATCATAGTGTAACAGACCCAGTCTCTTGGACCTCATTTCATCTCAAATTAAAGAGATCCTCAACCCGGCAAGACTGTTACCTTTCATTTTATAGGCATGCCTCCAAACCCAGAACTCTGAAATTGAATAACACATTAGTTACACAATTCATTAAAACATAACATTGTTCATATAGTATCTTAAACATCATTCTTATCATCATATCACATTGATCAATTCATCACTCAACAATACATAATCAATGGCATTGCACATACCTTTTTCCATAATCATTATATCTTCCACATTTCCTATATCATCATTGTTATATACAAAACAATTTACATTATACATGAATATAGAATCTTCTATATACATTTGGTTGGATCATTATTGTTTTAAGTGTGTTTAGGTATAAAAGACCTTTGAAGATCCAACAATGTATGAAGAACAAATAACAAACACCCAAGCTAACACCCTCAAGGGACACGGCCAAGCTTGTGGCCGTGTCTCTCAATCCAAACATCCAGTAGCAAACACGGTCAAAGGACACGGCCAAGCCAGTGGCCGTGTCTCTCAATCCAATTCAAGCAGTAGCAAACACGGGCAGTGGACACGGCCAAGCCAGTGGCCGTGTCTCTCAACACAACAATCCAGTAGCAGACACGGGCAAGGGACACGGCCGTGTCTCTCCAAAAATCATCCAACACGCCCAAGTTTGCCCTAACTTGGCCGTGTCTCTCATGACTTGGCCGTGTTCTTTAATGAATTAAAGGCCAAACACTTCCAAATTCATCTAACCCAAACCCAACCTCAACATTTCATCATTTACCTCACAATTTTCTCAACTTATCATCACTTAAATATCAATTCAACATCTTTACATACTTCACTCTTTCATTATCTTCATTTTACACACTAATTATACCAAACATAACCTCAATCCACAAGAATTCAAAATAAAAAGTTAAGAACTTAGATATATACATATAATCAATAAAATCAACTCAAAAGGAAGTACTTACCTGAATAGCTTGCTAAATCTTCAATATCCACTTGCAAACATATTGATATCCTTAATCTTTGGTGTAACTAGAAGCAAAATCATCTTTCTCTTTCTAGCTTCTCTCTCTCTCTCTCTCTCTCTCTCTCTCGTTTACAAAGGAAAAGAAGAAGCAGAGGAAGAAAGAACGTTCTCGTTCTTTCTTTCGTTTCTCTCATATAATAATAATAATAATAATAATAATAATAATAATAATAATAATAATAATAATAATACTTAATATTTCTCAAATAACCTCCACCACACATAATTTTCCAACTTTTGACTTTCTTCTTCTCTTTTCTTTTTGTCCTTATCATCATTATTATTATTATTATTAACTAATTATACAAATATATATACACAACTCACTTTCCTACACCATTTTATATCCCATGTATATGTGATGTATATGTATATGTCTTATATATATATTATCTTTATATTTCCCATACATACATATACATTAAATCCAAATGCAACAACATTAACTCCAAAACTCTTAGGGTCTATTCCGGGATATTACAATTCTCTCCCCCTTAAATAATTTCGTCCTCTAAATTATCTAGCACACTAACAACCCATTTGGAACAAATCACCATCTTAATTTATCAACTTACATAACTTTTACTCTCCCCCTTTTAGTCAATCATAACTTATCATTATATATCTATTTTTATCTTATAACTTTCTCAACAGAGCAACCAAGATAGCTCATTACATTCCCAATGAATTTTCTTTTATACACTAATCAACTCATCTTATAATCTATATATTCCATTCATCTATTACATTCAAGATATATCACTTCATCTCTATATAGATAATCAACTTTAATCTTGGAAATTTTTTGAATTATATCATACTATTGCTTATCTTGTCATTACAATCACTGTCTAAATAAACATTTATCAAACCTCAATGGATAACAAGATCCTTATTTTTCACACATGGAGTTACTTCTTTAGCATGTTTTTCACTTAACTTACATATTAATACATTACCTTTTTACTTATTTGATAAATAACCAATCTTTTTCCTTTTTATCATGATTAACAACTACTCTAATTCCATTTATTCATGTCCAATCACACTTTAAAATTTTACATCATATACATTATCACGTAAATAATTGTACCCTTGGTACAACTATACATATTGAATCTCAATGATGATTCATAATCTTAGCCAAATCCAGATCAATTGATCCATCTATCACAATATACCCACGTTCTAATCTTGTTCACATCCAATCAACGATTAATTAATCTAACCTTTCACAAAATTTCACAATTTTTTATATATATACATATAACTTAATTCTATTAGAGCAAACTTATATTCAATTTCTAATCTCCTTCAATCCATTTTCAGTCAATATCATACGTTATATCTATAACTCATTCACTCAAACCTTGAGTTCATTCCCTTAAACCTTAAGTTACATACCATAAACATATTCAGTATAACTTTCATTCATATATTATAATTTCTCCCTTCTTAATATCTCTTCACATTTCCTATCATTGGTATATTTATTTTGTTTACCTTTTTGTCATATTATTCACAGTTGTAACCAAGTTCTTAACAATAAAATAATAAGATACAACTTTATCCATCATAAATTTTAACTACACTCCTCAACCATAATCTCAATCTCATCAAATCTGTATTACAATCATTTTATCCAAGACCCAAATCCATGGATAACAAATTAACCGATCAAATATACTGAACAGAACACATGGCTTTAAGAGATTAATGTTCAAGCCTGGGACTTTCAAATCAATACTGTTCTTTATATAATTCTATTCTCAATCTTTACACATACAAAGCTAAAGTATATTATAAGATTTATATAGTCCTTCTTTACATTTTTAGTATAACAAAAATTAACACATTCCAACTCCGTTTCAGCCAATTTGCACTCACTTATATGATCCTTATCAACTTAATTCATGCTTCAGCAATATTACTATATACATATTCAATCATATGCAGTTCTTATACAATTTCTATTTGTTACTTCATTTCTAATCCACTTACAATCTCTTATAATAAACAATTAGACAAAACTTTCCATATGTGAATACTTTGGGACTCTAAATATCATATATTCATCAATCATAATAGTTTCCACTGTCCACTATTACTCAAGTCCATTTGATACTTACTATCATCACATAATCCATCTAACTTTGCACAGTTCAAGACCTAATCTCTCTTAGGTCCACTCATACATACAACATCATTTCCATAACACTAATTCTATAATAATACCACATACATATTCATAAGTCACCTTCATAATGTGATTCACACACTTGTTTATATCTCATAATTTCATTCATATTGAAAAACTCAATTCACATAGCATATACATGTATACACTTAATTATATGCTCTTATTCTATTTTCCTTTGTCATACATTCCATACAAATTTAATGTTTATTACTTTCTTTCAAACACTATCATTCTCGTTTCCTCAATATAATGTAAAATATTTATCCTCCAAACAAATATATATATATATATATATTCTAACCATAATAACATTTCACATACATCTTATTCAGAATCCTTATGTGACATCTCTTTCACTTTTGTCTTTAAAAGTGTTTAATATACCTTCATATCCATTTTTACTCTTTCCACTCAATTGACTTAAAATAACTCATTTTCATTTGCTTACTCACTTTCTTAATTATTTCAAAACAAATTCTCATACCATTAATCACATTACTCAATTCATAATACTTTCATATGCAATACTAGTCATTCCACCTAGCTCATGTATTGAATATACATTAAACTATCAATATCCAAATAATCTTTATCAAATTCTACTAAAACTTTAACTTTTCAACTTACTACTTTGCTTAAACTTCAATTTACCAAACTCATCTTTTCTTAATATCACTTTAAAAACATCTTACGTATATATATCACAAAGCAATATCAAAATATATACTTTTCACAATTACCACGCTCATTTCAAAATCTCAAATATCACATATTATCATCATTACCATGAGCTTTCATAATATCAAAACATCTCACATTTTTAACATTAAATTCACATTATTTACAATATAATCACGATACCAATTTATATTCTTACTTAACCAATATCATCTCTTTTTCCTTTAAACAAAACCTTAACTGTATATATATATATCCCAACTTTACATAATCACACTTTATCTCTACTAATCAACTCATTCAATATTCCACTACACTCTCTTCATTAATAATATAACTTTCGATATTAACAAATTCAACATTAATTCCTCTGTCTAGCAAACTCAACATTAGCTAACCACATAAACTTTATTCTAAGGAAGTTCAAAGTGTAGAAGAAAGAGTACATACTCTTATCTTGATTTGATTTCAACTCATTTTCAACTTTTTTTTTGTATGTTTCAATTCACATTATGTCCTACATAATATTGCTCATAAACATCAACATTACATTCCATGTTGCACACAACAAGACATTTTTCATATGCATCATCAATATACATACATCACATTACATTACATTTCACCATTCGTTTCTCATAATCAATTAGATACTATGCCTCAATTATAATTCATTTCTAACATCATTGCCAACAATCATGATTTCTCATTACATCCAAAATAGTATATACATATATCATCAACTATTTTGGACATCTTTTATAACACAAATATTCTACAACTCATATAATGCCACGTCCGAGACCAAACTAGGTGTGAATGCATATGCATGTATTACCAATTGCATTTCAAAACTTTTCCTTTTTACTTCTCTTTAGGCCTTTCAAAACTTTCTCTTTTTAATTTTTACTTAGGCCGAGAATCTCGAACCTAAGCTCTGATACCAAAATAATTGTAACACCCTGATACTCCATATAAGTACTATACATATACCTAGTATACATACAATACGTATATAAAGTATAAGAATGTTACTTTTAGTTTCAATTTAAAAAAAAACCTTTATCCAAGTTCATCAAATTATACATTAATTTGAAACACATTTACAAAAGTCAGTATTCTTATTTATCAAAACTTCATTCATCCATATGAATATATATATTAACTCAAAAATACAATATAATTTAAAATTACACATGTATGCATCACCTTCTAGTTGGTCTCGAGACACCCTTACCCTTCTCGTGGCATAACAGCTAGACTTCCCGATCAACCGCATAAATACCTGCGCGATTAAACATCCGCGCTAAGCCCGAAAGCTTAGTAGTACAAATAAATACTAAAACACATTTTACCAAAAGAATCATACCTTATATTTTTAGCATTATGTTTTATGGTTCTCTTACCACGTTTTCCTTTCTCAATGCATTCTTCATATGTTCCCACTAATTTCACAATTATTATACATAATTACATAAAACCTTTACAACATAGTACTTCCCCTTTCTATCTCATATGCATATAAACATACATCATTTCAACCAAAATACCATTCAATGACCTATTCAACACCTTTATGAAAGTAATTCTCACACATTCCATATTCATATATATATTCTACACATCATACTATATTTTTATAAAATCATATATCAACAAAGTCCCTCAAACATATTCACCTTCAATACATCAATGCACATATTGCAAAATCATACTTCATAACATTATTGTATCCACAATTCATCAGACATGAATCATACTTCCAATAAAGGCAGTTATAGATCTCATTACTCATTTATTTCAACATTTGAATATCACATTGACAACAAAGACAGACTCGGGCCCAAACAACACACTAATATGTTATTCAAAGTTCAGAGTTACTGCTTTGGTTCATAATCACAATAATCAAGCCCGTAGGCATCATATATCAATAACTCTATCCATGGATAGTGTAACAGACCCAGTCTCTTGGACCATCAACTCCACATGAGGAGATCCTCAACCCGGCAAGACTGTTACCTGTAACAGACCCAGTCTCTTGGACCATCAACTCGACTAACCTCGAGGAGATCCTCAACCCGGCAAGACTGTTACCAATCATATATCTCATAATCATAATTATCATAGTGTAACAGACCCAGTCTCTTGGACCTCATTTCATCTCAAATTAAAGAGATCCTCAACCCGGCAAGACTGTTACCTTTCATTTTATAGGCATGCCTCCAAACCTAGAACTCTGAAATTGAATAACACATTAGTTACACAATTCATTAAAACATAACATTGTTCATATAGTATCTTAAACATCATTCTTATCATCATATCACATTGATCAATTCATCACTCAACAATACATAATCAATGGCATTGCACATACCTTTTTCCATAATCATTATATCTTCCACATTTCCTATATCATCATTGTTATATACAAAACAATTTACATTATACATGAATATAGAATCTTCTATATACATTTGGTTGGATCATTATTGTTTTAAGTGTGTTTAGGTATAAAAGACCTTTGAAGATCCAACAATGTATGAAGAACAAATAACAAACACCCAAGCTAACACCCTCAAGGGACACGGCCAAGCTTGTGGCCGTGTCTCTCAATCCAAACATCCAGTAGCAAACACGGTCAAAGGACACGGCCAAGCCAGTGGCCGTGTCTCTCAATCCAATTCAAGCAGTAGCAAACACGGGCAGTGGACACGGCCAAGCCAGTGGCCGTGTCTCTCAACACAACAATCCAGTAGCAGACACGGGCAAGGGACACGGCCGTGTCTCTCCAAAAATCATCCAACACGCCCAAGTTTGCCCTAACTTGGCTGTGTCTCTCATGACTTGGCCGTGTTCTTCAATGAATTAAAGGCCAAACACTTCCAAATTCATCTAACCCAAACCCAACCTCAACATTTCATCATTTACCTCACAATTTTCTCAACTTATCATCACTTAAATATCAATTCAACATCTTTACATACTTCACTCTTTCATTATCTTCATTTTACACACTAATTATACCAAACATAACCTCAATCCACAAGAATTCAAAACAAAAAGTTAAGAACTTAGATATATACATATAATCAATAAAATCAACTCAAAAGGAAGTACTTACCTGAATAGCTTGCTAAATCTTCAATATCCACTTGCAAACATATTGATATCCTTAATCTTTGGTGTAACTAGAAGCAAAATCATCTTTCTCTTTCTAGCTTCTCTCTCTCTCTCTCTCTCTCTCTCTCTCGTTTACAAAGGAAAAGAAGAAGCAGAGGAAGAAAGAACGTTCTCGTTCTTTCTTTCGTTTCTCTCATATAATAATAATAATAATAATAATAATAATAATAATAATAATAATAATAATAATAATACTTAATATTTCTCAAATAACCTCCACCACACATAATTTTCCAACTTTTGACTTTCTTCTTCTCTTTTCTTTTTGTCCTTATCATCATTATTATTATTATTAACTAATTATACAAATATATATACACAACTCACTTTCCTACACCATTTTATATCCCATGTATATGTGATGTATATGTATATGTCTTATATATATTATCTTTATTTTTCCCATACATACATATACATTAAATCCAAATGCAACAACATTAACTCCAAAACTCTTAGGGTCTATTCCGGGATATTACAGGTAATAGATATTTTATGTTATTGGTGGATGATTTTTCACGATTTATGTGGGTGTTTATGTTGAAGAACAAGAGTGAAGCACTGGTGATATTCAAAAGGTTCAAAGTCAGTGTGGAAGTTGAGAAAGGCAAGAAGGTTAAAAGTTTCAGAACTGATCGTGGTGGAGAGTTCATGTCTGTCGCATTCAAAGATTATTGCGAGAATGAAGATATGAAGAGATTTTTTACTGCACCATTTTCACTGCAGCAAAATGGCGTAGTAGAAAGACGTAATCGAACAGTTGTTGAGATGGCCAGATGTATGTTAAAAAGCAAAGAAATGCCTTCAAAGTACTTGGGAGAAGCTATTAGAACTGCCGTGTATATACTGAACAGGTCACCAACAAAAGGAGTTGAAGGAGGTACCCCATATCAAGCTTGGTTTGAGAAGATACCGAAGGTTCATCATTTTAGAATCTTCGGGTGTCTTGCTCATGCCAAGATTATATCTTCACATCTTCCCAAACTTGCTGATAGGAGCGTGAAGATTGTTCTATTGGGATACGAAGATGGGACCAAGGCTTACAGACTCTTGGATCCAAAGAAGAACAGACTTATTGTGAGCAGGGATGTGTCTTTCGAAGAAGAGAAGAAATGGTGTTGGGAAGAGAATGCAAAAGACAAAGATGAGCAAGGAGGAACATTTACCGTTCAACTTTCAGTAAAACAGAGCAGAACAGAGGAGAAGAATTATGAACAAACTGAAGTTGATCGAGGTGAAAGACAAATAGAGAATTTGTCCTCAACCTCATCAACGCCAGACAGTATCTCAAAGGCGTCATCATCAACCACTTCAACTCCTAAAAAATTCAGATCTTTAGAAGAGATTTACAAAAAACTAAAGGAAGCAGAGGAGGAAGCTGGCCTTTGTTTTCTTTCTATAGAGGAACCGACCTCATATGAGGAAGCCTCTAAGAATGAAAATTGGAGGGATGCCATGAAGTTTGAAATTCTGTCCATAGAGAAGAACAGAACGTGGGAACTTGTTGATTTGCCGAAGAATCATAGAGCAATCGGCATTAGATGGATTTTTAAACTGAAGAAGAATCCAGAAGGAAAAATAGTGAAGCATAAGGCGAGACTCGTGGCGAAGGGTTACGCACAGCAGTATGGTATAGATTACAGCGAAGTCTTTGCACCTGTGGCCAGATTAGAAACTGTGAGATTAATTTTGGCTTTTGCAGCAATAAAAAACTGGGAAGTACATCATATGGATGTGAAGACAGCCTTTCTGAATGGAGAACTAGAAGAGGAGGTGTACGTAGCTCAGCCAGAAGGATTCGTCGACAAAGAAAATCCAAACAAAGTACTAAAACTTCATAAAGCCTTGTATGGATTAAAACAGGCACCAATGGCCTAGAATTTTAAACTTGATCAGTGTTTGCAATCGATTGGTTTTATTAGATGTCCACAGGAATATGCTCTCTACAAGAAAATCAAGGGTGCTGAAGCTATGATAGTTGGAACTTATGTGGATGATTTAATTATAGCCGGCTCAAACAAACAGTTTATTGCTCAATTCAAAAGGGAGATGCAACAGAAATTTGAAATGAGTGATCCTGGGCTGTTGAGTTATTATTTGGGTATAGAGGTGAGGCAAAATGATGAGTCAATCACCTTATATCAGGCTGGGTATGCTCGAAAAATCCTAGAGAAGCTAGGAATGGGGGAGTGCAATCCTTGCTCAATTCCCATGGAACCAAGAACGAAGATGAGTAAATTTGGGAATGGAGAACCTGCTGTTGATGAAACACTATACAGAAGTGTTATTGGGAGCTTACGTTATCTGGTGAATACATGGCCTGACATAGCCTACTCTGTTGGTGTGATGAGTAGATATATGGAGACACCGACGACTTCACATCTCACAGCTGTGAAGCAGATTTTGAGGTATGTGAAAGGTACTCTTAATTTTGGCTGTGTTTATGAAAAGAAGTAGTCAAATATGGAGCTTGTAGGCTTTAGTGACAGTGACATGGCTGGAGATATCGATGATAGAAAGAGTACAACCGGTGTGCTATACTATCTGGGAGAAAATCCTATAACTTGGGTGTCGCAGAAGCAGAAGGTTGTGGCTTTGTCATCATGTGAGGCCGAGTATATAGCTGCGACTGCTGGAGCATGTCAAGGGGTATGGTTGGGAAGAATTTTGAGTGACATCAGTCAAGTAGAAGTGAAAGCCAGGCTTAATGTTGACAATAAGTTAGCTATTGCATTGGCGAAGAATCATGTTTACCACGATCGAAGTAAGCACATCGATACCAGGTTTCATTTTATTCGTCAATGTGTGCAAACTGAAGCTATTGAGTTAGAGTATGTGAAAACAGATGAACAGTTGGCAGACATTTTGACAAAATCTCTTGCTAGGCAACGTTTCCTGGAGTTAAGGGAGAAGATTAGTGTAAAGAAAGTTGCTTCAGCAAAGTAAAACAAGTTTAGGGGAGTGAATGTTAGTTGTTAAACTTGTTTTTTTTTTTTTTTTTTTAGTTTGCTGTCATAAGCTTCAGCTGGAAATTGTAGCTGTAAGCATTTAAGTTTTTTATTTGTTTTGTTTCTCCATAAAATAAGGACTAGTTAGTTAAGGTGTTGAACTAGTTTTTTAGGAAGTGGTTTAGTGGAAGTAATGTGTTGCTGAATTGTAGCAGAAGATTTGTTATTTTTCATTATATAAGAAAAGCGGTGTTTGTTACTATTGGAAACACACCACAAAAAAGGATTATTAATTTTGAGTGTCATTGCTTCTTCTTTATCTCTGTTGTTTACACAATTTGACTTCTAACCATCAAATCAACTAGCTTAAAGGCAAACTCGATCTCTCCCTTCTGCAAGAAATGACGAATAAAAGAGGTATATAACACAGTATTTGGCAAAAAACCATCTCCCCAACATCCTGTCTAGATACACGCATCCCTCATCAATCATGTTATAACTATAAGTATATTATTCTTATTAATTTTATTATTATCAATTATATAATTATATTAGTAATAATTATATAATTAATAATAATAATAATAATTAATAATTATATATTTGGGCCCAAATATAATTATAATTAATAATTATATAATTAATAATAAATATAATTAATAATTATATAATTGATAATAATAAAATTAATAGAAATAATATAATTATAATTAATAATTATATAATTAATAATAATAATAAATAATTATTATATTGAGCCCAAATAATTATTATATTTTGGGCCAAAGATAATTAATATTAATATAATTATAATTACAAGAACAGTATACAATAATATATTTATTGTTAATTATAAAATTGATAATAAGTATATTATTAATTATATTTATTATTAATTATATTATTATTAATTATATTTGAGCCAAATATAATTGTAAATTATTTGGGCCCAAATTAAATTTTAAAGGGCTTTTGATAAAAATACAAAAAAAAATTAAAAATAATTTAAATTTACCATATTTATAAAATATTTATCAAAATACCAAAATTTATAAATTATTTACCAAAATATCAGATTTTTATTAGTTTACAAACAGTTTACAAAGAGTTTATTATGAGTTTATAATGCGTTTATAAATTTTATACAGTTTATAATGAATTTATAATAAAATGACTAGAATACTCTGACAAAAAATAAAAATTTTTAAAAATATGGTGGAGGGTGTTATTTTTTTAAATTTGAATTATTTGGGAAAATATAATTATTAATTATTGTTGTTATTAATTATATCATTATTAATTATATTATTATTATTATTAATTTTATTATTATCAATTATATAATTATAAATTATGTTTATTAATTGTAATTATATTATTAATTATATTTGGGCCCAAAAAATAATTATTAATTATTTGGTCCAACATTATTATTAATTATTATTATTATTATTAATTATTATTATTAATAATATAATTACAATATTATTATAAATTATATATAATTATTAATTATATGTATTATTAATTTTAATCTTATTATTATTTATGATTATATTATTATTATTAATCTTAATTAATTAAAAAATAATTTTTAAAATGGTGAAATAATTTTAAATATGTGAAATAAATTTTATGTGTTAAAATAAAAAAATAATGTTTTAAAATAATGTTTTAAAAAAAATAAAATTTGTTTAAAACAATTCACCAAAACCAAAGGTTTTGGTTTCGGTGAATTTAAAATATATATATATATATTGATTCAAACTAAAAGTGATAGTTTTGGTTTGAGTGAAAAAGTCTTACATTTGGGTAAATTATTAAATTTGCTCTGCACATTTTAGAAAAAAAAAACCTGTAAATGCAATTCAGCGGAGAAATCTTAGTAAAACTTACATTTGCCTTATTTGCAATTCAGCGAAGGAAACAACTGTCCACATGTATTTACAGTGTGATCATTCTAGAGCCACCTGGCTTATATCCAATGTGGGATTGAACCCGTTGGCATTCAATCACTCATCTATTCATGAATGGTGGACTGATATGACAAGCAAGCTGAATTGTAGTTGATAAAAAGATGATTTTAGCAAAAATAGCTTGCCTCTTATGGAGCCTGTGGAAATCAAGGAATAAATTCTTTTTAAAGGCACTGACCCTGATCCTTTATTCACAACACAGAGAGCTAAAACCATGCTGGAAGAATTTATCAAAGCTCAGCAGATTAATCATTCTGCGAAAGACGAAAGAGAAGATATTACTGACTCTTTCCAATCAATCCATAAGTAGAGGCGGAACCAGGTGGGGTCAGGTGAAAACTGACGACCCTCTGCCGGCCACCAGACGTGTATTTTGAAGAGATTATTTTTGCCTGCCGGAGCAATAAGGGTGGAGGCTCAGCTCCTCAGCCTTCCTCTCCCCCTTTTGCCCCTCTCTTTTTGTGAGGCTGGCTCCCCACTGTCCATAAGGCATGGCTGGTTCAAAGTTAATTCCGATGCAAATTATAACTCTCAATCTCATTTTGCAGGAGCAGCATGCATGTATTATCAGAAATCACAGTGGACACACCGTGGAAGGAGTTGCTTGTTTGATTCATTCTGTGTCACCCATTAGAAATGAAGCTGATGCTTTACTACTGTACTAGCTGTACAGAAGGTGATTCAGTTAAAGCTTAAGAATTGCATATTTAAATCAGATAGTTTGCAACTTGTTCAGTCTCTGACAAACAATGAAATGTGTATTTTGGAAATTGAAGATTTTGTTGTACAAGTTAAACAGTTAGTTGGTCAGTTGCCAGGTTTTGCTTTTGGTGTTTGTAAGAAGAGATGGGAACAGGTTAGCAGCAGATTGGTTGGCTAATGCAGTATGCCAATCTGATCTTAGAATAGATTGGTTAACCAATCCTCCCACTCAGTTATGCTCGTTATTGTCCAAGGATGTAACTTTTTCTTCTTCTGATCAATTATAATACCATCTATTTCAGTTCAAAAAAAAAATTATATCGATCCATTTAATAATTAAAAAAATAATATTGCACTTAATACTTTATTGATGGTAGTTTAAGAACTATTTAAAAAGATGTATCAGGTGTATTGCAATAAAAGATAAATTATGAGTGAACAATAATGAAATTTGACAAGTTATAATATAAAACGTTTAACATAACTGAATAATAATTATATTAAAAAAATAAAATGAAAATTCACTAAACAATGTTATTTGTAATAGTTTTATTAAATTAATATCATAATTCATAATCACTCAAAAGTTATATTTAAGTAAGATTTGACGTAAAATTAAATATTACATTAAAAAATTATAAAAAATAATCATACAAAATTAAAATTAGTTTTTTAGACAAAAATAAAATATTCTTTTCATTGATAATAACAAAATAATTACCAACAATATTAGCTTGAAAATAATTAAGTAGAAAAAAAAAGTTAATTAACATAAAAACTATAAAAATAAATATTCATTATTGTTAAATAATATATGGATGACTACTTAATTGAATTATCCTTATCTTATCAAAATTATGATTTATTTTATTTTATTCAAATTAAAATTTAATTTTATGATGATTATAATCTTTCATTCTCATCTAAATTCTACATACATCATTATATATACCTCGTTATAGGTGTTGCATGATAGACAACGGGTAATATAGAAATTTCTTATATTTCTCATCTTTTATCTATCTTTTCTTTTTTTTTATTTATAATACGTTATCGGCACGGAACTTTAACTAATTTATTTATTTCGAAAATTCAAGTTCAAGCTCTCACTTTCTTTTATATTTTCATGTACTTGTTTATATATATATATATATATATTTAGTATAACTAAATATGTTTTCAATTTAATTGATTTTCAAAATATTTTGAGCAACAGATTTGCAAGGAATTTATATATATATATATATATATTTTGCCTGTAAACAATTTGGAATATCAATATAATTATAATATTAGATATCAAATTTTGTAAGACCCTTGGTCTATTACGTATAATATCTTATAAATCCTATAACATGGAAGTATGACAGTATGATGATAATGATGATTTGCACATGTATTTGTTATTGTAATATCATTGTTATAATGATAACGGTAACATATAATATATGTCATTCAATGGTTAGTCATTAGATTGGACCATTTAATTAACAATAACAATAGTTTAATGTATAGAACAATTAATTAAAGTTTGTTTCCGAAAAACTATAAACAGAAAAAAAATATCTATATATAATATATGTTAGATTCTTAAACAAAACAAGAATATTAATTAATTAATCAATGATATGTATAATTTGATAACAAATATAATATAAGACATACATATCAATATGTCTAATATGATATATACAGTGCAAGTAATCCATATTTTCATTGAAAATAAATAAAACAAATATTGTATAAAATATTTGTTTATATAAATAATTTAATATACATTATGGTATGTGTATATATTATATTGTGCTTGCTTATAGATTATGTTTTTTAATTGATTATTTGAAATAAATATTTATCTAATTTAAAGTTCTTATTTTTAAATATAGTGTCTTTATAATGTCGAATCTTACAAAATTTGAATTCGTTGTCTTTAATATTTTCGAAAAAAATTATCTATTATAGTACTTGATGTCGAAATTTATGTCAATGCTATGAATCTTGGAGATACTATTAAGGAAGAAAATAAAAAATCTCTGCAGGATTGCGCAAAAGCCATGATTTTCCTTCGGCATCACTTATATGAAGAATTGAAATTGAGTATTTTATTATTAAGGACATATTAGCCCTTTGAAATTCTTTTAAAAAAAAGATATGAACACCAAAAAATGATGATTCTTTCAAAAGCTCAAAATGAATGAATTCACTTAAGATTGCAAGATTTTAAAATTTTAAGTGAATATAATTTAACTTTATTTAATATTAGCTCTCAATTGAAATTATGTGGAGAAAAAATCACTGCTGAGGATATGTTAGAAAAAACATATTCAACCTTTCATGCTTTGAATGTGCTCCTGCAGTAACAATATCGAGAGCGTCGATTTGAAAAATATTCTGAGATAATCTCTTATTTATTTGTGGTTGAACAAAATAATGAGCTTTCTTTTGATGAAAAATTATCAAACTCGTTCTACTGGCTCAACACCATTCCCTGAAGTGAATGCAACATTTTCTCAAAGCCATGGGTGGGGTCATAGTAAAAGAGATTATGGTAGAAGAAATTTATCGACCAATTATAAAAGCAAAGGTGCTAAAAAGAATAAAATGAAATGGGTCAAGCATGAAAAACTTCCTGAAAGAAATATGGAAAACAATGACATTACCTGTTATATATGTGGAATAAAGGGTCATTAGTCAAGAATATGTTGTACTACAAAATGAAACTCATGTAATTAGCCTTTTTTGGACAACTCGAGAAAAAAAATCGTTATGAGGTAGGAAACTCTCAAGTACGGTTCTAATGAAAGAAATTTGCTTGCCTATTCTGATCGAGGAGAACAAGCCATTCGGCAGGGAGAGAGATTTCAAGAAATGGCAGATCTATTCACTCTATCAAAAATCGAGTCAGATCTAGTGTATCATAAGGGATTTACCTTTTTTATTGATTCCTATGGATTGGATCAAAAATAATTTTTGAATGAGGTATTCAACTCCAGGGATGGATAAAAAAAAATCTTTATTGGTTTTACCTCCTATTTTTTATGAAGATAATGAATCGTTTTATTAAAGGATAAAAAAAAGGGGTTCAGATATCCTACGGGAATGATTTGGAAGATCCAAAACAAAAATAAATCTATTTATCATAAAGAGATTCATTGTTCCTGACCCTGCTTCACCTTAATTGTTATTTGAACAAGTAAAAGTTATATCTTGGTTCGAGTGGGGATAGCATTTCTCTTCTGCATGTCTATGGAGTTCTGAAAAATTCAAGCATCTCAGAGATAGATAGAGAGGTAGGAATTTTTTGAACGAACTGCACTCCTTTGTATACGTCAAGAGTCCATCCAAATACATGTATTATTCTTTTCAATAATCCATATTTGTAGCAAATGAAATATTATTCTTCCTCTCCCAAGGGACCAATGGTTGATTACAAATATCTATAATCTATATTATTTATAAAGGGCCTGAAATACCTTGCTTACGTATCATTGGAAAGTGCATTAACATAAATACAATAGTAAGAAGAGGTAATACAAAAGTGTGTAAACTATAAAAACAAGAATAAAAATCACGAAGAAAAAGAATCTGAAGACCAAATGGACTTTGTATCTGTTTTCACAAAATGACAAAAAAGATATTGAATCGATCTTTACAAATCATCACTAAAAGAGAAGGGAAAAAAATATTAAAATGAATTTTTCTAAAGCTATAGAGTATGTTAGTAATGATGGTCATCCTTTAAATATTGATTTTGATATTTTTGATTTTTTGAAGAAATTAATGGAAAAATTGATCATATGATAGAAAATATAAATATTAGTTACTAGAATATATTTTTCATAGTTATGTTGTTTTTCTTATTTTTCTTTTGTAAGTCATTATTTTTCTTTGTCAAAAATTATAGTAAGACTAGATTTTATTTTTAATATAATTATTTTGTTTACTAGATAAAAGCATAATAAACTTGATATTATGGAGGATGACATATATTTGGTTGACAATGGTATAACTCACATAATTCTTTGAGATAAGAAATATTTTTTACAATTAAAATGAGCTAAAATTAATGTTAATATAATATATGGTACTGTAAAAGTAGTTAAAACTTTTGGAAGAGTCCACCTTATGGTCTCAAATAGGACAAAGTTATATATTGATGATACATTGTATTCTAGTAGATTCCAAAAAAAATCTACTAAGTTTTAAAGATATACGTTGCAATGGATATCATATTGAAATAAAGAATGAATGTAATATTAATTTTTTATATACCATTTCTACAAATTTGAAACAAAATCTTATATTAAAAAAATTTCTAAGTTTATTAACTAAATTATTTTTTACAAAAATAAAGATGGTTGAGATGCACTATATGCACCTGAAGTGCACAGAATCTAAAATTTTTATATTTTGGCATGATTGTCTTGGCCATCCAGGTCAAACATGATGCGACGTATTATTGAGAATACAAATAGACATCCATTAAAAAATCAGAAAATTCTTTTATTTGATGATTATTTTTATACTTCTTGTACTCAAGGTAAATTAATTGTGAGATATTCACAATCTAAATTATATTTGGAGTCCCTTGAATTTCTACAGAGAATATATGGGGACTTGTGGACTTATCCATCTACCTTGTAGACCATTTAGATACTTTATGATTTTAATTGATGCTTCAACTCGATAGTCACATATTTGTCTATTGTCAACTCGTAATATTACTTTTGCTAAATTTCTTGCTCAAATTATAAAGTTAAAGTCAATATTTCTTGATCATCTTATTAAGACAATTCATCTAGAGAATATATCTGAATTCACTTCAAACGCATTTTATGATTATTGTAAGTCAATAGAAATTACAGTTGAATATTTTGTTGCGTATGTTCACACTCAAAATGGTTTAGTTGAATTTTTTATAAAATGTTTACAATTAATTGCTAGACTTATGCTTATAAAATTAAAATTTTCAGCATCTACTTGGGGACATGCTATAGTTCACGCTGCATCTTTAGTTTGTATTCAACCATTTGCATATCACAAGTTTTCACCTTTACAAAGTGTTTGACCAACAACCAAATATATCTCATCTTACCTCCCCAAAGAACTAAAATTGGTCCTCAACGTTATCTTAGTATCTATGTTGGTTTTGATTCTCCGTCTATCATTAGATATCTTGAACCCTCAACATTTAGAGTAAGATTTTTAGATTGTCAATTTGATGAGTCGATTTTTCACTATTAGATGAAAATAAAAGTAAAGAGCCAAAAGTATAAGAGATTAGTTAGAATATACCGACTTTATCAAATTTTGATACACGCACAAATTGATGTGAATTAGAAGTTTAAAGAACAATTCATTTGCAGAATGTTCCAAATCAATTACCAGATTTTTTTACACACTCGGAAAGTGTCTAAATCACATATTCTAGCTGTTAATACTCCTACTCGATTAATTATCTTTGCAGGATTTTATATTAATATGGTAGCCAATGAATCTAACATACTCCTGAAGCATGGTAGATCACTTGGTTCAAAAGACATTGTTCCCCGAAAAAAGAAAGGAAATGAAAATTTTACCAAATGATGCTCCTGAAGAGGTCAAAGCTAACATAGATCAACAACTTCATATTTTTAGAGAAGTAACCACAGAAGTGGTTCCGGTTCTGAAAAATTATGAGATTTTATTGAAATCTAGAAATATGTGAGAAAGAGATGATATTGTTATTGATTATGTGTTTGCATATATTGCTGCTTCTGAAATAATTAATGATGATAAGCCTAAGCCTAAAAATATTGAAGAATGTTGACATAGAAATGATTGACCAAAATAGAAAGAGGCTATTCAGGTTAAGCTAGATTTATTAGCTAAACATAAAGTATTTGGGCAAATAGTCTTGACACCAAAAGATGTCAAACATACTGGATACAAATAGATATTTATCCATAAGAGAAATAAATTAAATGAAATAGTGAGATATAAGGCACGCCTTGTGGCACAAGGATTCTCACAAAGACCTGGTATAGATTGTGATGAGACATATTCTCTTGTTATAGATACTATTATTTTTAGATTTTAATCAGTTTAGCAACCTCTGAAGGGCTTAACATATATTTGATGGATGTTGTGATAACTTACTTATATAGTCTATTGGATAATGACATATATATATATAAATCTCATGATGATATAAGATGTCTGAAGTATATAATTCAAAATCTAGACAGATGCATTCTATTAAACTCTAGAGATCTTTGAATGGGCTAAAGCAAACTGGGCGAATATAGTATAATCGTCTCAGTGAATACTTAGTGAAAATGTATATAAAAATAATCATCTTTGCCCATATATATTTTTTAAAAAAAGATAAATTTAGAATTTGCTATAGTTGCAGTTTATGCTGATGATTTAAATATAGTAGGAACTTCAGAAGAGATCTCAATTATTGCAGACTATTTGAGAAAGGAATTTAAAATGAAAGATTTTGAAAAAATAAAATTTTATTTTGGATTTCAAGTTGAGTATCTGTCAAATAAAATTCTTCTTCATCAATCATCATATATTGAAAAAATCTTGAAACAATTTTATATGGATAAATCTTATCTATTAAGCACTCCAATTATTATTCGTTCTCTTAATTTAAAAGGAGATCTTTTTTCCCCTTAAGAAAATAATGAAGAGGTTATTAGTCCTGAAGTATCATATCTCAGTGCAATAGGGGTACTTTTATATCTTGCTAACAATACAAGTCCAGATATTGCTTTTGCAGTTAATTTACTTGCAAGGTTTAGTTCAGCACCGGCTAAAAGGCATTGAAACGGAGTAAAACATGTTATACACTACCTACGTGGCACATCTGATATGAGTTTATTTTTTTCAAAAGGAATAAAGTTCCGAATTAGTAAGATATACTGATATTAGATATCTTTCTAATTCTCATAAAGTCCGATCTCAAACAGATTATGTATTCACATGTAATGATACTACTATTTTATGACGATCTATAAAGCAAATAATCACTACTACTTCATCAAATCATTCAGAGTTTATTAGTTATTCATGAAGGTAGTTGTGAATGTGTATGGTTTGTGAATGTGTATGGTTGAGAAGCATAATTGAACATTTTAGAAGAGCATATGGATTACCTATAGAAAGCAAGTAACTAAAAATATTACATGAAGATAATGCGGCATGTATTGCATAAATCAAGGGATGATAGAATAAAAAATATATCACCAAAGTTATTTTAAACTTATGAACTCATGAAGAAAGGACAAATTGATATTTGGTTCATTCAAGTGACAATCCAACAGATTTGTTCACAAAGACATTATTGTCATCAATTTTTAAAAAGTACGCACACAATAGTGGAATACGTTCACTTAGAGATGTGCCTTAGTTAGTTGTATTCTTGAGGGGAAGTTACCTATGAACATTGTACGCTTTTTTCTTCGCTAAGTATTTATCCTACTAAATTTTTCTTAGCAAGATTTTAACGAGGCATATTCATAAAGGTAGTCATTCAAGGGAAAGTGTTAGATAATATGTGGATGACTACTTAATTGAATTAATTTTATCATTTCAAGATTATGATTAGTTTTATCTTATTTAAATTAGAATTCAATTTCATGATAATTGTAATCTTTTATTTTGATCTAAATTCTACTTTCACTACTATATATACCACATTATAGGTGGTACATGATAGATAATTGATAATACAGAAATTTCTCATATTTCTCATTCTCTATCTATCTTCTCTCTTATTTTATTTATAACAATTGCAATATTTTTTCTAGCAAAGAGAATATATGTATTATTTAGGTTATTTGTTTTACAAAAATATTGAATTTTTTTTATAATTAGTTTTTAAAAGTTAAAAAAATAAAGGAAAATTGCCTAAAATATACCCTTGTCTGAAGCATTAATATTTTTTGGACTCATATCATCTTAAATAGACTAAAACAGACTAGAATACCATTGCTATATAAATTGCACCTAAACTGAATCATCTTCTTTCATTTCAAATTAGAGCAAAACTGACTCGCCTTCATCAATCTCGCTGTGTCGCCGTTGACCTCTCTCTCACACATCATTGTTCACTTTTCCTTTCACAGCCTGAAACTTTCTTGCACTCTCAACGTCTGAAATTTTCATTTTTTACCGTCATTCGGCAAAGTTTCATTATTTTCTCTAAGATTCACAGTAAGTCTATATCCTAGGGTGTTTTATTTTTGTTTTTTATTTTACTTCGAAAATAAAAAAATATTGGATGCGAAAAGTGTGAATATATAATAAAGCAGATACATGTACGAAAGTCGATGTCTTAATAGGTGGCACCAGCTGTTGTTTATTAATGTATTTTCTTCGATAAATATTTTGCCTATTTGAAATATGTGTTTTCAGTTTTTTAAATTTTTTTGAGGGTGTATCATTTATATAAATGAAGTTAGATGGAATTAAAAAAATTATGTGTTGTTAGATTTTTACTGTTACTCTAACTCGCCCTAACTCTGGTAAAGTTGCATATTTTTTTCCATCTGAAACTCTCCAATGCAATTTCTAAGTCAATCTGCACACTTGATTTTTGTAATGGTATCTGTTTGATTTTTTTTATTTTCTTAGGAGGGAATTTAGTGAACTGAACTGCCCTAACTACCCATAACTTACCCTGACTCTATTGAAGTTGCATGTTTCTACCATTTGAAAATCTCCACTATAATTCCAAAATCAATTTGCACACTTGATTTTTGCAATAATATCTGTTTGATATTTTTTGATTTTTTTAGAGGGAATTTAGTGAACTGAATTGCCCTAACTTACCATGATTTTTTCTAACTGTGGTGAAGTTACATGTTTTTGCCATCTAAAATTCTCCAATGAACTTCTTAATTCAATTTTCATACTTGTTCTTGTCAATGGTATCTGTTTAATTTTTTTAGGGGAAATTTAGTGAATTGAATTACCCTAACTACTCATAATTTGTCCTAACTGTGGTGAAGTTGCATGTTTCTGCCATCTGAAAATTTTTACTGCATTTATTAAGACAATCTGAACACTTTATTTTTTTAATGGTATCTTTTTGATTTATTTTAATAGTTTTAGGGGGAATTTAGTGAACTGAATTGCCCTAAATATTCCTAACTTGCCCTAACTATAGTGAAGTTACATGTTTCTGCTATTTAAAAATCCCCACTATAATTACTAAGTCAATCTGTATACTTGATTTTTATAATGGTATCTGTTTGATTTTTCTTGCTTTTTTAGAAGGAATTTAGTAAACTAAATTACCCTAACTACTCATAACTTACCCCGACACTAGTGAAGTTACATGTTTCTGCTATCTGAAAATATTCATTGCACTTTTTAAGTCAATATGCATACTTTTTCATGTCAATGGTATCTGTTTAATTATTTTTTGCTTTTTTTTATTTTTTAGAGGAAATTTATTGAATTAAACTGCCCTAACTATCCCTAATTCGCTCTAACTCAAATTTTTTCAAGTAAATGGTAAGTCATAGAAAAAATGTCCTCATCCGGCAATCGTTGCGTCTTCAAAAGAATGAAAGTTGATAAGCCCACTGCAGCCAACAAGAAGAAGCTAGCTGTTGAATTTCAAAGCGATGAAGAAAATGCCCAAGAAGGGATAAATGTTGATAGACTTCAATCTAATTATATAATTGAATAATCAATGTGGAGATACCACCAGGTTAACACTATTTGTACTGCTTGAAATTATAAGTGTCATTCAAAACGCATTTGCTTATAACAATAAAAAGGTAATTGCAATATATTTAACTTACAAGTGATTTATGTTTCTATTTATGAAGTAGTTATTTCTTTATTTTATTTTTAAATTTATGCAGATTGATGCCTTTTCAAAATATAATGTCTGCCACTTGCTGAAAGTGGATGAACAAAATTTTTTTTATTGACCTGGATTGATAAACTACATATTCTTATACCAAGTTCACAATCCAAAGGCAGATGAGCTATCATTTAAGTTCGGTAGGAAGTGGTCACCATGAAAGCAGGAGAATTTTGTCAAATTTTTGGGTTGAAATATAATGACAATGAGGATTTGGTTGCTGCCTACAGTCCTTTTGTGCATGAGTATGGAAATATGACCCACAAGGAGATGCTTTCCGCATTTAAAGGTTGCAATGACATGAATATTCAGGTTAAGTTAGGGGTTGCATGCCCGATTGACCTTATGATTTTAGGCAAAGCTACTAAAGTAAAATTTGATTGCCAGATTTTGTCATTTGTTAATGACGTTGATGCCTTTAACAACATTGTATGGGGCAAACTGATTTGGAAGTTTGTATGTTCAAATGTGAAGGATGGTATTTGGAGCTTGAAGAATAAGGAAAAAGTTGGTGGATACTCTTTAAGTGAATTTTTTGATACCATAACAATTTATACAATGGAGATATTGTCATCTTTAGAGAGGATCGTGGGTAAGAGAATTAGTAATCAAATTTCTAGGATCATGAATTGGAGCATAGAGTCAAAAGTGTCTTATAAAAAAATCTATGTAAAGATTCTAAAATCGGTACATCACATTCTCTCATTGTTAATAAATTTATTATTGCTTATCTCTGTTTTATTTGATATATCATGACATTTCTCACATTAATATGTTGTGTACAGGAGCTGCAAATTGTTTCATTTACCATGACCAGAGAATCAATTGATCCAGCTTTCTATAATTTACCTTTTAGCAGAGATGGGGGATTATTAAACATTTTATGCTGCCTGCCCCTGAACCAAGCCACACATCTAAAGATAAATGTTCTCAATCTGGTTTTCAATCTTCAGATATTGAAAATATCATGAAACAAGTTTCTTAATTGGAGAGAGAGAAGACAACACTTTTTGTAGAGTTTGAGAGATGATTGTCTTCTCTGGAAACTCAAAATAAAGAACTCAGAAAAATGTTTGAAGAAAAGGAAAAGGAGATGAAGACTTTGAAAGATGAAAATAAAGAACTGCACATGATGGTTGGTAGACAAAATAAAGAAATTCATGAATTGATTCAGTAGTTAAATGGTAAAATCACTTTAATTGAGAGCAATATTGAAGAGAAGGAACAATTTGACTTTCAGACTCCATTACATGGGTATGAACCTGCAGCTATCAGTGACCCAAATAAGAATAAAACACATGGAGGCAGTCCATCTCTCATGACTATCTCAAAAAATGCATTTAAGTTGGTTGCTGAAAAAAGAAAGATAATTCTCAATCCAAAGTACATTAGTGGTGATTGGATGCCATGCGAAAAGAATGAGCTGTGAAGACACAAAGATAATAAATTACAATTCCATAAAAGAAGATTGGGTAATTCATATGAGTATTTACCAGTTCTTCCCTTGAATCCTATTCAGAGGCCTACTTTTGAAGAAGAGTTTGCATTGTTCACTAATTATAAATAGGAAGTTAGAACAATGATGTTAATATAATATGACTGGTGATAGTTATGGCAAATAATATAGAGTTAGGGGATTTAATTACTATTATTTTGTCTTTTTTTTCCTTTTTCTTAGTGATAAACTTGCGAATCAGATGCTACCAGATGGTATTGTATGTGATTTTACAGTACATTTGGTCAAGACTTTAGATTTTTTTATGGTGCATGAGGAACTCTGATTAATGGCTTTCTAGTGATATAAGTGTGTATTTATCGATACCTTATGTTTAATACTTATATATATGAAGCAATACTATCCAATTAACATAGCTTGACTATAATTGTGTTGCAGGATATAGATATAGTATTGTACTATGTCAAACAAAAGCATTATTTCCTTTCCAGCAGTTTTGATTAGGGAATCATGTGTGGGGGATGTGTAATTAACTAGAGTTTTATGTAGGAACATAGATCGTTCAGTTAGTCTATTGCTAAAAATAAAATGTGAGTTCCCACATTGAGTATCAAAAGATTTTTTAGAGGGGATCTTTGGTATGGAAAAACATCATGGGAGGGTGACACTATTTACTTACCAGCAAACCATAGAAACAACCACTGGTTTATGATGAAGATATCACTTATATATTGGACAGTCACTGTTTATGATTCAATATTCAGGAAAA
Source organism: Garcia nutans (assembly GCA_947685225.1). Classification (NCBI taxonomy): domain Eukaryota; kingdom Viridiplantae; phylum Streptophyta; class Magnoliopsida; order Malpighiales; family Euphorbiaceae; genus Garcia; species Garcia nutans. The sequence continues at coordinate 33,455,224 of CANTUV010000043.1, forward strand.
GATTTATTAATGAAAGAATGAATTCTGTGACTTCAATTTTAGAAATGCTATAAGTTGCATTGGAGCATGTTTGGTTTTTCAATTTTCGCCCATAACTTAAAAAATATCTAGGCAAGAAGCTTAATATCAAATATGAAAAGAAGCAATGTCCAAAACAGATTAGGTAAGTAACTGACCATATATGATATTCCATAATTTTATTGATTGTTAAATATGGGATTTAATTTCTGTATTATTAACAGGTCAGATTGTGGGATATTTATTGCTAAGTTTATTGAATTCTTAATGTCTCCAAATTGTGATATCTAGCAATGCAACCATAAAAATATGAAGCAAATGAGATATACCACTATATGTTGCTTATGGTACCATGCAACACATAAGCATGCTGGTTTATATCATAGTGATGATGAGCAGTAAACAATTTAATACATGATGTAACTTGTTCATATTTTATACCTAACATTGATGATAAGGAGTGAATAGCTTAATACTTGGTGTAAATTTAAAGTTATATATATATATATGTATAAATATGTTCTAATTATATGGATTTTAACTTGACTTGCAAAAATACCCTGACTTGTCATAACTTATCCTAACCCCCATGGTATGCAAGCTTGGACCACATGTGATTAACTTGTACAAATTTTCATCCCCACTAGCATGATATGGATAATTTATTGTAAAAAAAGTTTGTGAACAATAGCAAATGTGTGATTTTAACTTGACTTGCAAAAATGCCTTAACTTACCCTAACTTATCCTAAACCCTACTGTATGCAAGCCTGGACCACATGAGATCAACCTGTATAAATTTTCATCCCCACTGGCATGATATAGATAATTTATTATGAAAAACATTCGTGAACAGTATATTTTTACTTGATTTGTAGAAATGCTCAAACTTATCCTAACCCCTACCGTATGTAACCCTAATCCACATGGGATCAATCTGTATAGATTTTCATCCCCATTAGCATGATATTGATAATTTATTGTGAAAAAAATTTTGAACAATAGTAAATGTGTGATTTTAACTTGATTTGCTGAAATACCCTAACTTGCCCTAACCCCCATTGTATGCAACCTTGGTCCAGATGAGATCAACATGCATAGATTTCCATCTCCACTGGAATGATATGGATAATTTATTGTGAAAAAAGTTTGAGAACAGTAGCAAATGTGTAATTTTAACTTGATTTGCAGAAGTGCCCTAAATTACTCTAACTTGCCATAACCCCCACTGTATCAACCATGGTCCACATGGGATCAACATGTATAGATTCCATCTCCACTAGCATGATATGGATAATTTATTGTAAAAAAAGTTTGTGAACAGTAGCAAAGGTGTGATTTAACTTGATTTGCAGAAATGTCCTAACTTGCCCTAACTTGTATGCAACCCTAGTCCACATGGGATCAACCTATACAAATTTCCATCATCAGTGGCATGATATGGATAATTTATTATGAAAAAGGTTTGTGAATAGTAGCAAAGATGTGACTTTAACATCCCTTGTAGAAATGCCCTAACTTATCCTAACTTTCACTATTTTTAACCATGGTCTTCATGGGATCAATATGTAGATTTCCATCCCCATTGGCATGATATGGATAATTGATTATGAAAAAAATTTGTGAACAGTCGCAAAGGTGTGATTTTAACTTGATTTGCAGAAATGCTCTAACTTGCCCTAACCCTCACTGTATGCAATCCTGGTTCACATGGGAACAACCTGTACAGATTTTCACCCCTATTAGCATGATATGGATAATTTATTGTGAAAATAGTTCGTGAACAGTAGCAAAGGTGTGGTTTTAACTTGATTTGCAAAAATACCCTAACTTGCCCTAACCCTTACTGTATGCAACCATGGTCCACATGGGATCAACTTGTATAGATTTCCATCCCCACTAGCATACTATGGATAATTTATTGTGAAAAAATTTTGTAAATAGGAGCAAATGTGTGATTTTAACTTGATTTGCAGAAATGTTCTAACTTACCATAACCTCCACTGTATGCAATCCTGGTCCATATGGGATCAACATGTACATATTTTCATCCCCACTGGCATGATATGAGTAATTTATTATGAAAAATGCTCATGAATAGTAGTAAAAATGTGATTTTAACTTAATTTGTAGAAATGCCCTAACTTATCCTAGCCCCCACTGTAAGCAACTCTAGTCCATATGGGATCAACATGTATAGAATTTCCATCCCCACTGGCATGATATGGATAATTTATTATGAAAAAAGTTTGTGAATAGTAGCAAAGGTGTGACTTTAACATACCTTGCAGAAAATGCCCTAACTTGTCCTAACACCCACTGTATCTAAACCTGTTCCTCATGGGATCAACATGTACAGATTTCCATCCCCACTGGCATGATATGGATATTTTATTATGAAAAAAGATAGTGAATAGTAGCAAAGGGGTGATTTTAACCTCCCTTGCAGAATTGTCCTAACTTGCCCTAACCTCCACTGTATGCAACTCTGGTCCTTATGGGATTAACATGTATAGATTTTCATTCCCATTGGCATGATATGAATAATTTATTATGAAAAAAGTTCATAAACAGTAGCAAAGGTGTGATTTTTACCTCCCTTGCAAAAATGACCTAACTTGTTCTAACTTACCCTAACCCCATTGTACGCAACTCTAGTCCGCATGGAATCAACCTATATAAGTTTTCATCTCCACTGGCATGATATCGATAATTTATTGTGAAAAAAGTTTATGAACAGTAGCAAATGTGTGATTTTAACATTCCTTGCAGAAATGTCATAGCTTACCCTAACCCCCCCACTGTATGCAATCATGGTCCACATGGGATCAACCTGTATAGATTTCCATCCCCATTGGCATGATATGGATAATTTATTGTGAAAAATATTCGTGAACAGTACCATATGTCGTCTTTAAACTCATAAGAAAATTTTATTACCAAAGAAATAAAAAATCATACAATATTAAGCACAGCAATATCAATCAAATTGTAATGTTTATTACAAATGAGGGAAGATGACAATATAAATTTTATTTCTGAGTGGTTAGGGTACTTACAGCTTGTGAAGCAGAATGAAGTGATATGGGATTTTGACAAGTGAGTCTATTATGACCTTGATCTCGGTAACGACTACACTTAGGACATGTTTTATCCTCAGCCAAAGAAGGAATTCTGCATTTTTTATGCTTTTCAGTTGAGGTTCGAACATCTAGAGGTAGAAGAGCCATCTGTCTCACATTGTCTGGTGAAGTCCAATTTGTTAAATGAGGTAAAAGATTTATAAGTTCTTTATATATTTCGTACCAATAATCTCAGAAATAATATAGGAAACACAAGTCGTAAGCATTATATTCACCATTTTTTGCAACCGCAAGAGCATGCACGCATGGAACTTGGTCTAATTGAAACCTCCTAGAACAACAATTCCTAAGTGGCATATCCATCACATAGTTTTGAACAACGTTGTACACATCGTGCCTCATTTTACTAGCAGGTTCTATCTATCATTAAATGCATATTAGTAAAATTATTATGTAATTAATTCATAATATAGCAGTTGCATGAAATTTGAATAATGCACTTACATTCAATTTCAAAGCATACATCTTCTCTTTTTTAGCCTTCTCTCAATAGTAGGTGCCATCTTTGTAGTATATTTTTTTGCCTTACTTCACCGTTTGAAAAATCACCTTTGTAATATCTTTCGTACTTCACTCACAAATGTGGTTATGGGAAGCTCTTGTGCCTTGATAAGTGTAGTATTTATAAATTCTGATATGTTAGTAGTTATGATATTGTATATCCTTTCATTCATATAAGAACGTGTCCATCTATCAAGACCAACCCCTTCGAGATAGTCTTTTACACCAGGAACAACAATACAGAATGAACCAAAGAGTAAACTGAAATCATGAATTTTATATGCTTTGACCATTTTTTAATAATGCTTTTCAAGATCCTTTGTTATATTTTGGAATTTACATTTGAGATTATTAAGAATGTGATACATACAAATCCTATGAAATGAATTTAAAAAGATGTTTGATATTGATGTTTGTCTAAAATAATCACATGACATGGTCTTTCACCAAAGGTTGCCTTCAGCCTTCCCAGAAACCATGTCTATGATGCTTCATTTTTAGAATCAGTAATCCCAAAGGCCAATGAAAAAATTTATTGATTGGCATCATGACAGACAACAATAAGAAGTACTATATGGTATTTTCCTTTTAGATGAGTTTTGTCAATGGATATTACAGGTTGACAGTACTTGAAGCCTTGAATTGAAGCATCAAATGCAAAGAAGAGATAAAGAAATTGATGATCATCGTCACAATACAGATGATATTCTCGTAAGCATGCTCTCGCCCCCTCCATGCAATAACTGACCTTTACCCTAAATTCTTAACACATATCATCGATCACATCTCTAGGTTTGAATACTCTTTCAGGATTTAACAATCTTTTTTTTAACACACTCCACAAACTTGTAGCTTGTCTGTGTCTACTTTGAATAAAATCAGTCGGACATGAACGCTCTGCCGCATATTTTGCTATCATCCAACATCCTTGATTGCCTTTAGCTAAACTTTTTGCCTTCAGTCTCTATTTACATGATTTATCAATACAACGGACAATGATGAAAGATAGATTTGACTTTAAAACCTTAAATTGAAATTGCTGCCTCATTCTTATAATTGACAATGTCGTAAACAAATATCTCTTTGTTCTAAATATTTTACCCTCTCCAATAGAATACTTAATTGAACTTTCACCCGATATATTTAAATCAAAATCATTGCTTGATTCATGTAACCCTAAATCCACATCTTCAGTGCCATTACACTGTTCTGTTCCATCATTCCAATCTACATGAACCTCGGTAGTATGTTCCACACTAGTATTAAAATTTTCATTTTCTTCAGTCATATAGTCTACGGTGTGTGAATATAGAATGCCATTAGCAGTATCCAAATGGACAGAAACCTCAGGAATTGTATGGATGTCTTCTACCATCGGAGACATAAGTGAGTCTTCATCTTTATATTTATTATGATATTGATCTTCAGGAATTTTGTCAAGACTAAGAACCTCTACTTCAATTTTTTTTTTCATTACGAATGAATCATTGCTGTTATTTCTAGATTTTAGGACACCTTATTCAATAGTAACATAAAGTGGATGCTTCAGTCTATTCTCAGCTTTAAATGCAAGGAACATGCTAAATGTTCTATCATTTACAACATTATAAAGTGGTGCTTCATCATATCTGGTAAAAAAAGTTAAACCCAATATTCGAAGTACCGTCAATATTAAGCACATCTAATACCGTTTTCTTTAGTTCATTGAAATTAGCTTGTTTTGTCCAAACAAGGAATTCAGTACACTTCCTTAACATATTTTAATGTCTCTACATTAAATTTTCTACCATAATGAAAGGGAATAATAACACTATTCTTTCATATTTGAATTTGCAGGTAAATGATCAATACCCTGCAATCACAAATAATAAACAAAATAAATACTATTAGATCCAATGGAGCATTCATTATAGCAAATATAAGTATTTTAATGTGGGTTAGGGAAAATTAGAGATAGTTAGGGCAGTTCAGTAACTTCTTTTTTTCATCAAAAAAATAAAAATAAATCAGACAGACATAATTTTTAGGCTAAAACATGCAGAGTATCTCAAAAAAGTATTCAAGAGCATTTTCTATAGCAGATATAAGCATTTTGATGTATTTAGGAAAAGTTATGGATAGTTAGGGCAGTTCAGTAACCCTTCTTTTCATCAAAAAAATTAAAATAAATCGGAGAAACATCATTTTTAGGCTAAAGCATGTAGAGTGTCTTAGAAAGTATCCAGAAGTATTCTCTATAGCAGATATAAGCATTTTAATGTGGGTGGGTTAGAGCAAATTATGGATAGTTAGGGCAGTTCAGTAACCTTTTTTTTCATAAAAAATCAAAATAAATCGAACATACATCATTTTTAGACTAAAGCATGTAGAATATCTCAAAAAGTATCCAAGAGCACTCTCTATAGCAGATATAAGCATTTTGATGTAGGTTAGGGCAAGTTATGGATAATAAGTGCAATTTAGGAACATTTTTTTTAATAAAAAATCAAAATAAATAGGACAGACATTATTTTCATGCTAAAATATGCAGAGTGTCTCAAAAAAGTAAAGTATCCATGAGCCTTTTTATAGTAAATATAAGTATTTTGATATAGGTTAGGGCAAGTTATAAATAGTTATGATAGTTCAGTAATACTTTTTTTCATCAAAAAATTAAAATAAATTGGATAGACATCATTTTCAGGCTAAAGCATATAAAGTGTTTCAGAAAAGTATTCAGGAGCATTCTCTATAGCAGATATAAGCATTTTGATATGGGCTAGGGCATGTTAGGGATGATTAGGGCAGTTCAGCAATCTTTTTTTTTTATTAAAAAATCAAAATAAATCGAACAGATATTATTTTTAGGCTAAAGCATGCAGAGTGACTAAGAAAGTATCCAAGAGCATTCTCTATAGCATATATAATTATTTTGATTTGGGTCATTAGAGCAGTTCAATAATCTTTTTTTTTCATCAAAAAATTAAAATAAATCAGACAGACATTATTTTCAGGCTAAAGTATATAGAGTATCTCGGAAAGTATCCAAGAGCATTCTCTATAGCGGATTTAAGCATTTTTTATGTGTGTTAGGGCAGGTTAGGACAGTTCAGTAGCCTTTTTTCCATCAAAAAATTAAAATAAATCAGACAAATATTATTTTTATGCTAATGCATGCAGAGTGTCTTAGAAAGTATCAATGAGCATCTTGTATAGTAGATATAAGTATTTTAATATGAGTTAGGATAAGTTACTGATAGTTAGGACAGTTAGTAATCTTTTTTTCCATAAAAAAAATAAAATAAAGCAAACATACATTATTTTCAAATTAAAGCATGCAGAGTGACTCAAAATATTCAGGAGCATTCTCTATAGTAGATATAAGTATTTTGATGTGGGTTAGGGCAAGTTATGGATATTTAGGGCAGTTCAGTAACTCTTTTTTCTATCAAAAAATAAAAATAAATCGGACAAACATCATTTTTAAATTAAAGCATGCAGAGTGTCTCAGAAAGTACCCAAGAGTATTCTCTATAGCAAATATAAGTATTTTGATATGAGTTAGGACAAGTTATGGATAGTTAAGACAGTTCAATAATCCTTTTTTCCATTAAAAAAATTAAAATAAATCAGACATACATTATTTTCAGACTAAATCATGCAGAGTGTCTCAGAAAGTATCCGGACACATTCTCTATAGCAGATATAAGCATTTTGATGTGAGTTAGAGCAAGTTAGGGATAGTTAGGGCAGTTCGGTAACTCTTTTTTTCATAAAAAATCAAAATAAATCTAACATATATCATTTTCAGACTAAAGCATGCAAAGTGTCTCAAAAAGTATCCATGGACATTCTCTATAGCATATATAAGTATTTTGATGTGGGTTTGGGCATGTTATGGATAGTTAGGTCTAGGACAGTTTTGCTCAAATCTATCATTATTTTTGAAGAAGGAATATGAGCCAGACATAGATGCTAATATAGAATAAATTTAACAAAATAAACTATTTTCTCTTCAAATAGTTATCATTTCATATTCAAAACAAATTATATATAATTGCATTATATTAAAATTAAGATTGGATATTTTTCTACAAATTCGATTAAATGAACAAAATAAAAATATGCCGCGTAAAATTAAAGAGAGATAATGATAAAGTTTTCTTTCCTTGATCTACTGATGGTAGATTCGTGTTTTAAAAAAGAAAGAGATAAAAAGTTGAAAGAGACAAATTCATATTTTGAAAAGGAAGAAGGCAACATTGCATTTGAGAGTTTTCTTTTATTAATATTAGTTTATTAGGTATGATGGTATTCTAGTCTTTTTTAGTCTATTTAAAGTGATATGGATCCAAAAAATAATAATGTTTTAGATAAAAACATATTTTAGTTGATTTTCTAAAAATAAATGTTTAATTATTTATCAATAATAACAAATAAATTATTTGCATCAAAATGATGTTTTGAACAAAACATTTGTTGAAATTCAATCAACCACGTTTTTGGACAAAAATTAATTGATTATTAATGACATGTTTTAATTTAATAAGTCATATAAATAATTCTTGTCTCCAAAAAAAAAAAAGCTTCATCCATTTAATATAAAAACATCAAAAATAGTTGTAAGCTTGGGCTGCAACATTTCATGACAGCAGCAGCTAGAAACATGTTTCGGATGATGCGAGTTCTCTCTATTCTTGCACGTAGTATGAGTAATAGTAATGAACTCTTTACCACCTCTCCTCTTAATAGAGGTCAGTTCTCTCTCTCTCTCTCTCTCTCTTTCCCTTTTTATTTGTGTTTGATAGGCTTGAAATTGGAATTTACTTCATAATTTATTTTATTCTCTGTTGAGTTCAATACTGAAAATGGGGATGTGGGTTTTTTTCATTGATTGAAATAAAATTGGAAAAATACAATTTTTGATTGATTGATCTATCTCGGCCATTAATATTTGTTGGGCGGTATTTCGAGCCTGTTTGATAATCTTCTACAAATTCATAGTTTCTAATTTTTAGGGTTTCTTATCAATTTGGTAGTTTTGATATTCATATAGCTGGATTTGATGGATATGATTAGTAGTTTTTGAGTTTATTGTTTATTGGTTAACTTGAGCTTGACTCGTATCAGATTTTGGGTTTGGGTCGTGCTTGAGCTTTTAACATATCAATTTAACAACGCTTGACCAGTTTGATTTCTTTTTAACTTGGCTCAGTTTCTCATGTAATCAACACAACTCAATTTCAATCCCAAATCTTGTTGTGGTCAGATGTTTAATAAGAAAGTTGTTTGTATTTTACATCTTTATCTTTGCTTTCTTATTAGTTCAATGAATTATGTTCCTTGTTTACACATTTGATCTGGGGTCTATCGTTCAATTTGATTTGAAGTTTCTGTCAAACAAGCTTTCATTTCATAGGCATTGATGATGTTTGTGCATGTATTGAAGACTTGTGAATTCCTAGTCTTTGATTCAGGAAGAAATTAAACATGCTGTTTAAATTTGGTTTAGTTGTAAGTGATGGATACTAAAATTCTCAGGTATCATATAAACAAATAATGTTTAAATTGGTGTAGTTGTAGGTGATAGATAGCTAAAATTCTCAGGTATCATGCAGACCAAATGCTAGTTTATTAATGCTTAGCCATATATTGATTGTTGCATTGACTTCCATCCTCATTGGTTTTATTTGACGTTTGGAAGAATCCGTCCATGAAAAAAATTGCAACTGATGGAGAGTATGAAAACTTTGTAACTCTTTGTAAGATTTTAGTAATATTTACTAGTCACCCATTTCTAAAAATCGAGTTAGATAAGAGCATTTAGATGTTCACATTGATGATCTTAATGTTTTAGAGCAAAGATGAGAATTTCATAGAAGACTAAGGTCTGAGGTCCTCCATTCAGTTGATGTTACTAGATGTATATGACTTGGTAGGTGCTGGATCTCGAAAATCTTGACAGCAAATTAGCATAAAAGAATTATAGACACAAACCTTTTATTGTTTTAGTATATTAATTCCTCTCTCTCTCTCTATGCATACATGGAAGAGAATACTCAGTGATTTCCACTATAGTATTACAAATTTTTCTTTTGATATTTGTGCATTTCATTTAAAATATTAGAGCTCTTCCTTTGTGTCTTTGGCATTTCTTTCTGATACATAAAAATTATTGCTGGTAGAATCAGCCCGCCAACTTCTTCCTTCTGCAAGTTCGGTCTTCGCTAGGGATGATTTTTACAAAAGGTGGTTTCAGACACAAACAAATCCAGCTAGTCAACATCACAGTAACTCAGAAAATCATGAAACTGATTCTCCAAAGTCGAATTGTGATCCCGCAAATGCTCCCTCACAAATAAGCAGTAATGAGAATCCTGTTGTGAAGCACTCTGCTATGTCGAACTTGAAAACATCACCGAGGCATGATCTTGCGATGATTTTTACCTGCAAGGTCTGCGAGACAAGATCTGTCAAGACAGTTTGTCGAGAATCATATGAGAAAGGTGTCGTGGTCGTGCGTTGTGGTGGGTGTAATAACCTACATCTTACTGCAGATCACCTTGGATGGTTCGGAGAACCAGGAAGCGTCGAGGACTTCCTAGCTGCCCATGGGGAGGATGTCAAAAAGGGTTCCATAGATACACTGAATTTAACTCTAGAAGATTTAGCTGGAAAAAGAATTTCCAGAGCCGGAGACTAAAATTTTGTTTGTGAGTAATATTCTTAATGACGTATCTTTTTTACCCAATTCTGATTCATCTGTTTTTCAAATTTAAATCATAGATTTCATGTACCTTGAAAATGAAGTTACATTATAGAATGTTCAGCATATCATTTTGTAATCTTAATAGACAATTTTGTGGCTAATTAGCAGTTATCTTCAACTATTGGGAGATATTCAAAAGAACTTTTGATTGATACCAATTGTGATTACAAAATTTTAATTTTTTATCATTCCGTCATCAAATTATTAACTTTTACAACTCTAATAATTTGCGAAGTTAATTATAATTGTAATTAATTTCTTGACTCATGATAAATTGATAAAATTAAAACATTTATATTAGATATGACTATAAATACAAATTGTTTTTTGAATATATTTTATCATTTCTTTGTTTCTTTTATTTTTTTTTTTCATTCTTTGTTTCATAAACTACTTTTATTGTCAACAAATATTTAACAAGTATTTTTTTATTTTTGACTTGGTAATTCTTATTGTGTTTTAATAGTTTGTTTATTCTTTTCACTTGTTTTTGCTACTTTTACTATGTTATCATGTTAATAATGTATTTAGCTAAACTATACTTTTTATTTTATTTTTTTGTTATCTTATTATTATATTTGATAAATAAGTTTATAACATTTAATATGCACGTAAAGAAAATGTGCCGAAAATTTCAAATTATATTTGTGAAGATTTTAAAATGTAATTAAACATTAAAATATTACTGAATCTAAAATAGACAATGTTAATTAATAATATAAATAAAATCAAAGTGCATCATTTTATACAATAATGCAATATGTACAAAAATAATTAGACCATAATGTTAAATATTTAATTAAAAATTATAATTAATATTTAATAGTTGTAATTTTTATTTATAAAAATTATTTGAATAACACAATTACGTTATAAAAATGAAATATTTAATTAAAAATTTCAGATATACTTTAACATAATTAGTTATTTACACTTGATGAATTTCGAACACGTTATACGTTATCAAACATGAAGTATTTCATAAATGAAAATATTTAATTAATAATCAAATAAAAATGCAACAAAGGAAAACTTTAAATTTTAGTTTGCTAATTGTCATTTATATTCAATCAATAAAATAAACTGTAAAACGGCAATTGGAATAACAATTCTATTGAAATCATATGAATTGTGAATATTTAAATTACTCATTAATATAAATAATAATGAGATTTGGTATTTATATAGAAATATGATAACAGACCATATAATATATCAGATAGCACTGAACATTTTACCGCAAGAAAGGAAACGAAGTACACATCAATCTGATAAAGATAAAAATAAAAAAAACTCTAAACAACTCGAACAGTATAGTATTTCTAGCAAATTCAACAAAACAACCATTCAAGAAGTAAAAGATTATCTTTCAAATAAAACATTTTTATACGTAAATATGAAAATGGTAGATGTCCCTTAAAAAATCCCAAAATTACAATCAATTGTTTCTTAAAAGATGCGCTGTGGTGCCCCCATTGTCGTCTTGAGATGTAGGCACTTGACCTGTTTTCCATAAAAACAACAATATAATTTATCAAGAGATTATTTAAGATAATACCTAAATCAATATGCTGCAAACAAGATTATAAAAGTTTCAACCATGGAACAGGGTAATAAGCTGAAAAGGGAGGACTCGACATTTCGCAAAAGCCAATGATTGTCAAACATGCAACTTGCATACAGACACTAAAACAAATTAAAACCTAAGAAAATTATGAGCAACTTACATTTTGCCAGTTCTTCTTCAATAAGGAAACAAGGAAATTTACGGACATTTGCACATTTTGAAAGACCTGCTTCTCCTCCATAGCACAGTTCCCAACAGCAACTCCCATGCAAAGCACTTTCTTCAATTGGAACTTCACTGTCGCCTTTGTTTCGTTCACTTTAGACTCGAGGGACTCTTGATGGGTCACAAGGGTAGGAAACTTCCCTGCATGGGAATTTGAATTAGTTCAGATCATAACAAACACCAAATAGCCATTCAAATATTTACATCAGCCAAAAAACATGATCAAGACTAAGAACCCTGCCTGCCTTGTTGAGACCAGGGCCCAGAAGACGAGGAATCTGCTTGATAACTGATTCAGAAGCCAAAAAGGCATGGTACTGCTTTGCAAGTTTTTTAACCAACTTTTTGTTCTTGTTTAGCTTCTTCAAAGCTTCCACATCCATCCACTGTAAACCAATCCCCTCTGCCTGCCAATTTTAAACCCAATCCCACTACATTAGGCTTATAATCATTGGGCAAGGGCATGCAAATCAGTCTAAATTAAAACATCACATACATCCATTTCTACAGCCCCATAGCATTCCCATAATTCTAGACAGAAGCTAAGATAAGATCAACAAAATAAGCCAAAGAACCATTGTGCACAAGACATCCAGATGGGAAGAAGAAAACTCTAATGATCAGTTTGAATTCAAATAAAATACACAGATGCATGTAAATGATAATCATAATTGATTTTTTTGCTAAGATTATAATAGAAGCTTATGTATATGTTCACGGTATTTTACAGAGAAACTGCATAACTGTACCAGTTTGCTAACGTGTAAAAATGGCATAGGAATAGTAACATAAATGGTTATATTCATAAAAAGGACATTCCACCCTTTCTGGGACTATAAAATATGGCAAAGAAAACATGATAGTATATAGAGTCATCAAAATAGCAACACATGCAACGCAGCAATACCAGAGAATGGAAAGAAACTAAAGTGAAAAAAAAATAGCAGCCAATATTCCACTCTGCTTTATATAGTGTTGTGCTCATCTGCTGCACCAATTCATAACACAAGAAAGGACACCAAATACTCCCTCAAACAAGGGCTATTTAAAGTCGGGAATAATTGTTACTTGCAAGATAAAACCTACCTCTCGTACCACAATTTGATGCAACTACATAATATCGAGTCAAAAAGGATCATATGTCATCTTAAAGACATAACTAACCAAACAATAGAAATGACAATTCAAGCAATACCACAGCAGGTAATGTCATTATACCTCCTCAACGTGCTGTGCATCTCCAAGCATACAAATCTTCATTTTAGGACGAGGAATGTGTGGCAATTTCACAGATCCACTGAAACGCTTATCCTTTTGAGGATCATAGTTCTTGAGTCCAATCTGGAGCTCAATTGTCTCAGTAAAGTTTCGCTTCTTCTCTTTGGAAGCATTCATGATAGTAGAGATTGCTTCTCTTAATACCTCACTCTGAAGCTTACTGCAGAACAGAAAGCACTCCAATATTTAGAGCAGAAATATAAAAGGAACCAGACTCTCAACTGGACAAATTTCAATATAATCATGTCTAACTCATGAAATAAAAAATAAAAACTTTTCCACTTGAAAGCAAATATTGAAAAAAAATGGCCTAACACAATCATGAACCAGAAATCCCTCAATAACTAAACACCCATTTGCGTCATAAAAAGCAATTTAAAAAAAATTAAAACATTCACAAAAGGGTATCCATAAAGCCGTAAAATTTCCCTAAATTGAAGAAACCCACTGCATTTTTATATAAAAGCGAATCAGTCATTATCAAATTAAAACAAAACATCTCCAGTCAGAAGTTAAGCATACTATAAATTTAATATAAATCACATTCATATTTTAACCTCAGTTTTCAACAAGATGCGATTATAATTAACTGATTTTTGACATTGAACTTTAAAAAAAGAAAGAAAGAAATGATAGGCAAAAACGAACTGAGCTTTCCACATACCTCATGATTGGAGGCTTTCAAAGTTTCTTTCCTGTGAACAAAACAGAAACAAATGAACCCAAAATGAATAGATGCAGTAATATAATCAAAAGAGGCGGAAAAGGAAAGAAAATTGAAAGAACAATTGGACAAATACCACGGCAGAGAAATGGAGAAAACCTAGCTAGAGAGACCTGAGCGACTGATGAGAGCAATATATATATCAAGCTGTTCACCTCATAAACCCTAGCTACCTCTTCACTTTTACATTGGGTCGGGTCGGGCAAAAGAGTTTGTACTTTCATCTCATGTTTTTTTTTTGAAAGAAATTATAGAATGCAAATAGTAAAATTACAATTAAAATTTTAATTTATTTTTTTAAATGTTTATGTTTTGTAAAATAATATTAATTTAATAATAATATTGTGAAGTATTGTGTATGAGATTAAGATTCGAGTTAAGAGATGAGTCATAATTTTAGCATTTTCATTGCAAGTAACTATGGTCACGGTTCAGTTAATCGGAACTGCCGGTTTAAAATTATCGATTCCGGTTCATAATTTTTGTGAATCTTAACCTTAACCTGTAAGAGTCGGTTCAGTTAAGGTTCAGGCCCTTAAAAATCGGTCTTATTCTGGTTCCGGTTCTGGTTCCGATTTGAACCGTCGGTTCAAATTATTTTTTTAAAAAAATTATATTTAAAAGAAAATAATATTATTGATACATGATAATATTTTTTACAAGATTAAATACCACTTATAAAATTAATAATATTATTTAAGTTAAATCAAATAATATTATTTATAAATATTTAATATTACAATTAAAGTATAAAGAAAAAATTTAAAAAATGTTTGAACATAATTACAAAAAATCAATTAACTACATAAATTATAATTATAAATATTAAATATTACATTTGAAATATTTAATAAATACAGATAACTGAAATATTAAAAAACTACAGAAAAAAATTTAAACTTAATTAAAAAATATGATAGTGCCCCCTTATTCGCTTTTACCATTTCCATTTCCACCGCCCGTCGTACTTCCGTTTGTTGCATCATAATCTAAACCTTGATCATCATTATACTTTAAATCTTGTACACGCTTGATGCTTTAAACCAATCATTGATGCACATTTGAGCTTGCAATGAGTAGAGTGTTAGTTTTGATTGACACTCATCCAACACACGGCCTCCGATGCTAAATATTTGCTCCACCGCTACTGTTGAGGCTAGAGAACTAAAAATTTCCCTAGCCATAATAGACAACACTGGAAATTTTTTTGTATGTTGACTCCACCATTGCAAAATAGGAAACTTTTAATATCCAATAACACCATCAAATTCAAAGCTAGATGATAAATATGAATTGTTGTCCCAAGATGGCAACCAAGAGGGGGGGTGAATTGGTTTTCACAAGAAGTAATGACAATTTAAAAAACTCAACAAACAAGAAATGCGGAATATAGAGTTGGTTGAGTAATTGAAGAAAGAAAGAACACACAAGATTTATAGTGGTTCGGATTTACTTCAATCCTACATCCACTTCCTTAACAACTTGTTAAGGTTCCACTAATCTTTGAAGTTTTTACAAGCTCACTTCTAACTTTGGTGTTTTCACAAGTTCACACCTAACTTCACAAGTGTTTTTCTTAGGCTCACACTTACAACCCAAACAAGAGTTTTACAAGGCTCACTCTCACAACCTAACAAGAGTTTTACTAGGCTCACTCTCACAACCCAAGTGTTTCCCAAGCTTACACTCAAACTTATACAATGGTGTTTTCAATGCTAACACCTAACATTCATAACAATTCAAATACAAGTTTAAGTAAAAGAAAATTTGTTGCTTGGCTATGAAAATCTTTTCTCAATATTGTCTCTTTTTTTTTTTTTCATAGAAACTTTGTATTTATAGCCAATGTGGTCTTACTAGCCGTTATTGATGTTGAGAATAAAGTCTTGGCAGATTAGACTTCTTTACTTAAACTGTCCGAAGCACTTCGCGGTCGCCCTTCATACAAGGATGGTCGCGCTCATGCTTCAAGCGGTCGTCCTTTTAACCAGGGACGGTCGCTACTTTTAAAAAATCTTCAACGGTCGAATTTTAGTGCTCTGCAGCTGGAATCTTGCCCATGATGTGTTTGTCGGACCGTTTCTTGCCCATGCTGTGTTTGTCGGGACGGTCGCGCATCACAAAGTGCGGTCGCCCTTTTTTGAATACTGAAGTGGGATTACAACGGTCATGTCACGTGTCATTTTCTGACAGGGCAAAAGAGATGTCCACCTTAATTTGAATCTCGTGGTCGCCCGTGGTAGCATTTCGCGGTCGAACTCATATTCTCGCGTCGAACTTCTGGACGCACCTGAGGACGCGAACACTACTGTCTCTTTGAGCAATTTCTTTTTGAATTGTTGGGCGGTCGCGACTTTGAATGGGGCGGTCGCTAAAGTGGTTAGCGAGGTCGAGTCATTCACCGTTCTTGTCACCGCGAATCTTACTGTGATTGTAATGATTTAAATTCCTTGAGTAGCGGTTGTGCACATATTTGGCCGGTCGCTATTCTGTAGGAGCGGTCGCGACTGAGGTCGAACTTCTGACCGCGAAACCTACTGTGACAAGGTTTCATTCTGTAATTACTTGGAGCGGTCGTATTAAGGTGAGGTGCGACCGCGATAAATGTTCTGTTCACCTTTAATTGAAATAACCTAATCCTGCAACAAGATTTCTCAAACACAAGTTAAATAGATCATCCATTTGAGTTGTCAAGGATCAAAATTAAGATCATTTGTCTAACAATCTCCCCCATTTTGACTTTGACAATTCAAATGGAATGATGAGAAAAATAATAAGTCTAAAATGCTCCCCCTTAACATATGCAACAATCATGGTTAAGAGCATTGTGATCCCTTAACATATGCAACAATCATGGTTAAGAGCATTGTGATCCCTTAACATATGCAACAATCATGGTTAAGAGCATTGTGATTATTAGTTTATCTTGGTGCAAATGTTATTGTTTGAATGCATACATTTCTCCCCCATAAACATTTCTCCCTTATTGCAAATATTCAACATGTATACTTGTTTCTCCCATTATTGTTCTTATCTTTGGTTTCCTTTATTGGTTCAACATGTATACTTGTTTCTCCCATTATTGTTCTTATCTTTGGTTTCCTCTATTGGTTCATTCCATTGGTTCTTCTCTCCCCCATTGTCATAGGCAAAATGAAACAATTGTTAAGCAAAATTATTAACTAAACAATGAAAGGGAAAGTACCAAATTATATATATTAAAATTGGAGGAAAGTACAAAGCAGAAAGTGCAAAGCAGAAAACATATGAAAATGCAAACAAACTAAAGCTAAGCTATTCTGAGTCATCATCTAACTCTAACTCTTCTTCAACTAAAGGAGCTTTCCCTTTATCTTGAGGTGCAACAGAGGCAGAGCTAGTGCTAATAGACTCTTCTTCTTCAGCAACGCTTTGGGTGTGATCACTTATATCCCAATCTTCAAGATTGCATTGAGGCAAGTCCAATTTGCCTTGCATGTCATAAAGATCATGGTGCATGTGGGATATAAGGTCTATCCTTTTGTTTAAGTGCTGGAATCTCTTGGAAACACTTTTCTTGAACTTAGTGAGTTTCCTTGAGAGATTCTTGATTGCTTGGAGGATGAGTTGTGTGGAGGATGA
Organism: Garcia nutans; assembly: GCA_947685225.1. Classification (NCBI taxonomy): domain Eukaryota; kingdom Viridiplantae; phylum Streptophyta; class Magnoliopsida; order Malpighiales; family Euphorbiaceae; genus Garcia; species Garcia nutans. The sequence goes on from CANTUV010000043.1 coordinate 33,473,048, forward strand.
AGCAGTTTCTTTAGCAGCTTTTGATGAAGTTGCTTTTGGAGGTAATTCTACTGCAACTTCTACAGAATCTCCCTCTTCCTCAATTGTATACCTTGGCCTTTTCTTTTGTTTATCCATAACTCCTTTCTTGCCATAGCAGTATACATATGACCCTTCTATCTTCCTTACACAACCAGCATGCTCTAAGTAATCCATTGTGATAGCATTGGAGGCTAGAGTGAAAGGGTTCCTCAAAGTGGCTAAGTTCAAATCATTCAGAAGGTTTAGGTGCCTAGCTATTTGAGTAACTTGAGAGGATAGGAAGAAGGTACCAGTTCTTGTAACAGCATGATGATAAAATGTATCAATCAAGAACTTGGTTGTGTTCATTTTGATGTTATGGGTGAAAGCATAGAGAAAGATAAGGTCTCTCTTGGTTACTTTCTCATTCCCATCTGCTCTTTGGTGAATGGTATAGGTGATAATCCTATGGAGCATCCAGTGGGTGAGAGATTTGATATGTCTGGCTTTAGATTCCTTTTCAAAAGAGGTTTCAATGGAAATTTCTCTCCAGAAATCAGAAAGTGTTGGGTTTGAGAAGATTTGGTCATTGTAGGAGGTTATACCTTCAGAAGGGAAGTTCCAAATGTTGCCAAATCCTTCTAGGGTTAAGGAATGATAATGATCAAAGAGCTTAAATCTTACCCCGTACCAACCTAGAGCAGAGTTTGCACTCTTTTCTATTTGAAGAGACATCAGAAATTCTTTGCTAAGACTGGAGTAGCCTACCTCTTCTGGAAAGACAAATTTTTCCCATCCAAGGACATCCAACAATCTTTCAATTTCGTCCTTGATGCCCAAAGCAGACAGCATCCCACCAAAAGGAGATTTGGTGCCTTCAACTTTCTTTTTCTTAAGCATGGCATACCTAATGTCTTCCTCAGTGGTTTGGTGATGAGGTTTGTGAATTTTTTCACCCCTTTTTGATTGTGGAGGAGATGGAGGTTCAACAACAGGTTCTCTAATGGTGATTCCTGGAACTCTCTTAGCTTGTCCCTTTATTTTGGAAGTGGTTTTTCTTTTGGGAGCCATTAGAATAGAAGAAACAGATGAGAGCAGGAAAACAGAGGTTGATTTGAGAAGCAGATGAGTTGAGAAGATTTTAGGGTTTTAGATTGTTTTCAGAAGCAAAATATCCAAGAAATTTGATGTAACTTACTTTTAAATAGATGGAGTTAAGAAAATAGCCGTTTTTGACTGTTGGATATTAAGAGTTGCGACCTGTCACACAGCCAACGGTTATAAATTTTCGAGCAGAGTGTACAGGGTGCGGTCGCGGATTGAAGATAGTGCGATCGCTACTTATGGTCTAGCGACCATTATCAAGATAAGTATGCTCGCGAGAGAAGAAAGTAACTGTAACGGTCGAAACTATTCAAATTGGTGCGGCCGCGCACAAATTTTCTCGACCGCGCACAGGGATTTTTATTGAATGAAACTGGCAGACGAAATAGCGATCGCGAAATAACACTGGAGCGACCGCGATAAACTTAAAAAATGAAAATTTCAAGGAAAGATGGAATGACATTTCTAATGTGTTAAAGAATTAACTGCATGCACATAGAAACTTCATTGGAAGATAATTAATTCAAAGTTATTCCATCAATCATTCCTAAATTGAGTTTTATGAAGTTAAGTCTATCTTCATTCAAGGGTTTTGTAAAGACATCAGCAAGTTGATTTTCTGTATCTATGAATTCTAAGGTTATATTCTGATTTTGTACATTTTCTCTTAAGAAATGATGTCTAATATCTATGTGTTTGGATCTAGAATGTTGGATAGGATTCTTAGACAAATTGATAGCACTAGTGTTGTCACATTTAATGGAGATATTGTTAAACACTTTACCATAGTCAAGCAATTGTTGTTTCATCCATAATACTTGTGTGCAACAAAAACATGCTGCAACATATTCTGCTTCCGTTGTGGATAAAGCAACCGATGCTTGTTTCTTACTATGCCAAGAAACTAGACAATTACCAAGAAAGTGACATGCTCCTGTTGTGCTTTTCCTATCTAAGATGCTACCAGCATAATCTGCATCTGAAAATCCTATAATATGAAATGATGTATTCTTAGGATACCAAAGTCCTAAATGCATTGTACCACTCAAATATTTCAAGATTCTTTTAGTGGCATTCAAGTGTGATTCTTTAGGACAGGTTTGAAATCTAGCACATAGACATACACTATACATTATATCAGGCCTAGAAGCAGTTAAGTAAAGTAGTGATCCGATGATACCTCGATATTTCTTCTCATCTACTGCTTTACCATTATCATCTTTACCTAATTTCAATGATGTGCTCATAGGAGTTTTGCTAGTTTTGCAGCCATCCATTCCAAATTTCTTGATGAGTTCTTTTGTATATTTGGATTGGTTGATGAAGATCCCATCTTTACATTGCTTGACTTGCAGTCCAAGGAAAAACTTGAGTTCACCCATCATGCTCATTTCAAATTCCCTAGTCATACAAGAAGCAAATTCTTTGCACAAGGCTTCATTAGTAGCTCCAAATATTATGTCATCCACATAAATTTGTACAATCAAAATGTTGTGCTTATCCTTTTTAACAAAAAGTGTTGTGTCTACTTTTCCTTTTGAAAAACCATTTTCAAGCAAATATGCACTAAGTTTATCATACCAAGCTCTAGGTGCTTGCTTTAATCCATATAAAGCTTTGGTAAGTTTGAAAACATGATCAGGAAATTTGTAGTTTTCAAAACCAGGAGGTTGTTCAACATAAACTTCTTCATTTATGAGTCCATTTAGAAATGCACTTTTAACATCCATTTGATAAAGCTTAAAATTCATATGACATGCAAAAGCAAGTAATATTCTAATAGCTTCCAATCTAGCTACGGGGGCAAAGGTTTCATCATAGTCAATACCTTCTTCTTGATTATAACCTTTGGCTACCAATCTTGCTTTATTTCTAATGATGTGACCATTTTCATCAAGCTTATTCCTATAAACCCATTTGCATCCTATTGTAGAATGATCTATAGGTCTAGGAGTAAGTTGCCAAACATTATTTCTTTCAAATTGATTAAGTTCATCTTGCATTGCAGTTATCCAATTTTCATCATTTAAAGCTTCCTCAACATTTTTTGGTTCAATTTGAGAAACAAAAGCAAAATTAACATCAACGTGATTAATTTTAGATCTAGTAGTTACTCCCTTTGATGTTTCTCCAATGATGAGTTCCTTTGGATGATCTTTCTTGTATTGCCAATCCTTAGGAAGATCTTGAGACTCTTCTTCAAGTTGATTGATCTTTGGAACATCAATAGATTCAAGAGGTTCAAGAGTACCTGCAGGGTCATTGAAAGAAATACCTTTCTTTTGATCAAGTTTAGATGATTCATCAAATACAACATGCATTGATTCTTCTATAACTAGAGTTTTCATGTTAAATACCCTATATGCTTTGCTATATGATGAATATCCTAAGAATATGCCTTCATCTGATTTGGATGAGAATTTTCCAAGATTATCCTTGGTATTCAATATGAAGCATTTGCATCCAAATACTCTAAAATATCCAATTCTGGGTATTCTTCCATTCCATAGCTCATAAGAAGTTTTATTAGTTAAATGCCTTTTATAAACACGATTTGCAATGTAACAAGCTGTATTAACGGCTTCCGCCCAAAAATAAGATGGTAAATCATATTCGTTGAGCATTGTTCTAGCCATTTCAATTAAAGTTCTATTTTTCCTTTCAACTACACCATTTTGCTGTGGAGTTCTAGGAGCAGAAAAATTGTGTGAAATGCCAATTTCATTGCAAAAGTTTTCAAAGTTTTCATTTTCAAATTCTTTGCCATGATCACTTCTAATAGATGTGATCACATATCCTTTTTCATTTTGAACTCTTTTTGCAAAGGTTTTGAAGTAATTAAAGGTTTCATTCTTTTGAGCTAAGAAATTAACCCATGTGAATCTAGAGTAGTCATCAACAAGAACAAATGCATATGATTTGCCTCCTAAGCTTGTAACTCTATTTGGTCCAAACAAATCTAAATGAATGAGCTCTAAAGGTCTAGAGGTGCTTATAACACTCTTTGATTTAAATGAGCTTTTATGTTGCTTACCATGTTGACAAGGTTCACAAATTCTATCTTTTTCATATTTTATCTTAGGTAAGCCATCAACTAAGTTCTCATTACAAATATATTTCAATTGATCCATACCAGCATGTCCTAGTCTTCTATGCCATAACCATGCATCATTATTAGTGGACATTAAACATGTATGATTTGAATGTATGCTGACATTGTAAGTGTTGTTTGTTCTAGTGCCTTTAAATATGATAATACCATTTGAATTCGTGATCTTGCATTCTTTGGAATCAAACTTGACAAAGTATGCTTTATCACAAAGTTGACTAACACTTAGCAGGTTATGTTTCAAACCATCAACAAGCCATACATCTTCAATTAAATCCTTACCAATAGAACCAATGGAGCCAACACCAAGAATTTTACCTTTAGCATTGTTTCCAAAAGTTACGTTACCTCCATGTTTATAGGTAATACTTGTAAAGAGCTTTGCATTTCCAGTCATATGCCTTGAGCATCCACTATCCACAAGCCATGTGCTTTCATTGGTAGTAGATTTTAGGCATACCTGCAAGACAATTTTGATCATCTTCTTTTAGGTACCCACATATAGTTGGGTCCTTGATGGTTAGTAGAAAGAGTGCCTTCTAAATTGAGATGAGCTTTTCTTATATAACAATTGAAATTTTTGTGACCAAATTTCATGCAATATGTGCATTGCCATGGTATCCTATGCTTCTGCATTTTTCTTTTTGCATTATACATACAACTACAAGTATGTGATTTCTTTTGTACAGGTTTAGTGAACAACAATGCATAATTATTTTTGGCTTTATTTCCTAGTGAACCATAAGAAGTTCTTTTAGATTTGGTGCAAGCATCTTTGATATGAACATCAGAAATTTTAGTTGTAGATGCTTTCACAAATGTTGGTTTGCTAGGTGCAATGTTGGTTGAGCCATTGAATCCTAATCCATATTTCAAGGAAGGTGATCTTTGATTATTAATTAATGTGTTCAATGCTTCCTTTCCTTTATGAAATCTGGAAATTGATTCTTTTAGTTCTTTTAGTTCATGCTTCAATGCCTCATTCTCTTTAATCACTTTTTCTAAGTCATGTGAGCTTTTATTTAATTCTCCTATTGTATTCAGTAAGTGTTCATTTGAGGTTTTCAATTCTAAGGTAGAGTTCTTTAAGCATATAAAATCCTTTTCTAACTTAGAGTTTTTCTCTTTATAGAGCATCATTTTAGAGAAATATTTTTCTATTTTAGAATTCATGTGCTCAATCAAGTCACTATCATCTATATCATTTATATCATCATGTGCTACAAGATCAAAAGATTGAGTACTTACCTCATTGGAGTCATCTTCAATAGCCATGAGACAAAGATTTGCAATTCCTTCCTCTTCTTCTTCTTCACTTGAGGAAGAGTCATCCCATGTGGCTTTGAGAGACTTTTTCTTTTCTTTATCCCATTTCCTTTTGTTCTTTAATTTGTAGCAATCCGACTTGATGTGACCGGTTTTTCCACATTCATAGCATTTTACTTCATTTTTCTTTTCTTTATCTTTGAAGGAGAATTTAGGAGGTGTACCTTTGTTTGCTTGTAATCTTTTCTTCCTTTTCCATTCGTTCATTCTTTTTGAGAACATTGCCATTTCATCTTCATCATCAGTACCTTCACTGCTTGAGCTCTCAACTTCTTTGATTGCTTTGAGTGCAATTGGTTTTCTCTTTTCTTTCTCACCTTGATCTTCTTCTTTTTCACTGTGCAGCTCAAAAGTGAGTAATTTACCAACTAGCTCGTCGGTTCTTAATGTGCTGAGATCATGAGCTTCTTCTATGGATGATACTTTGGATTCAAAGTTCTTTCTAGCTCTTAGTGCTCTCAAGATTTTACTGTTTACATCACCTTGATCATATACCTTGCCATACTTCTTTAGTTCATTGACAATTGCAAGTAAGCGATTGGTCATGTCGGTGACATTTTCATTTGGTTTCATCTTGAATAGCTCATACTCATGAACATGCATTTGTTTCTTGGTAAATCTTACCTGAGTTGTACCTTCATGGTAGTTTTCAAGTGTTTTCCAAATGCAATGTGCACAAGTTAAATGTTGAACTCTTCCACCTTCTTCTCTTGAAATGGAGTTCATCAAGATGGAAGCAGCTCTATTGTTCTTGAATCGATCTCTGATATTGCTAGTTGACCATTGAGCTTTGGGAAGAGGAACTTGAATACCGTCAACTTCATGAGTAGGAGATTTCCACTCATTTTCCACGAAATCCCATAGTTCAATCCCTTCACTGTCTAGAAACAAATACATTTTGTGTTTCCAGTATGAATAATCCGTTCCATCAAAGTAGGGTCTAAGAATAGAGTTAAGATTTCCATGAGAGCTTGATGAAGAAGAAGTTGCCATTGTGGATCAGATTTCACAATTAAGTTTAAGAAATCTCAGAGCTCTGATACCAATTGTTGTCCCAAGATGGCAACCAAGAGGGGGGGTGAATTGGTTTTCACAAGAAGTAATGACAATTTAAAAAACTCAACAAACAAGAAATGCGGAATATAGAGTTGGTTGAGTAATTGAAGAAAGAAAGAACACACAAGATTTATAGTGGTTCGGATTTACTTCAATCCTACATCCACTTCCTTAACAACTTGTTAAGGTTCCACTAATCTTTGAAGTTTTTACAAGCTCACTTCTAACTTTGGTGTTTTCACAAGTTCACACCTAACTTCACAAGTGTTTTTCTTAGGCTCACACTTACAACCCAAACAAGAGTTTTACAAGGCTCACTCTCACAACCTAACAAGAGTTTTACTAGGCTCACTCTCACAACCCAAGTGTTTCCCAAGCTTACACTCAAACTTATACAATGGTGTTTTCAATGCTAACACCTAACATTCATAACAATTCAAATACAAGTTTAAGTAAAAGAAAATTTGTTGCTTGGCTATGAAAATCTTTTCTCAATATTGTCTCTTTTTTTTTTTTTCATAGAAACTTTGTATTTATAGCCAATGTGGTCTTACTAGCCGTTATTGATGTTGAGAATAAAGTCTTGGCAGATTAGACTTCTTTACTTAAACTGTCCGAAGCACTTCGCGGTCGCCCTTCATACAAGGATGGTCGCGCTCATGCTTCAAGCGGTCGTCCTTTTAACCAGGGACGGTCGCTACTTTTAAAAAATCTTCAACGGTCGAATTTTAGTGCTCTGCAGCTGGAATCTTGCCCATGATGTGTTTGTCGGACCGTTTCTTGCCCATGCTGTGTTTGTCGGGACGGTCGCGCATCACAAAGTGCGGTCGCCCTTTTTTGAATACTGAAGTGGGATTACAACGGTCATGTCACGTGTCATTTTCTGACAGGGCAAAAGAGATGTCCACCTTAATTTGAATCTCGTGGTCGCCCGTGGTAGCATTTCGCGGTCGAACTCATATTCTCGCGTCGAACTTCTGGACGCACCTGAGGACGCGAACACTACTGTCTCTTTGAGCAATTTCTTTTTGAATTGTTGGGCGGTCGCGACTTTGAATGGGGCGGTCGCTAAAGTGGTTAGCGAGGTCGAGTCATTCACCGTTCTTGTCACCGCGAATCTTACTGTGATTGTAATGATTTAAATTCCTTGAGTAGCGGTTGTGCACATATTTGGCCGGTCGCTATTCTGTAGGAGCGGTCGCGACTGAGGTCGAACTTCTGACCGCGAAACCTACTGTGACAAGGTTTCATTCTGTAATTACTTGGAGCGGTCGTATTAAGGTGAGGTGCGACCGCGATAAATGTTCTGTTCACCTTTAATTGAAATAACCTAATCCTGCAACAAGATTTCTCAAACACAAGTTAAATAGATCATCCATTTGAGTTGTCAAGGATCAAAATTAAGATCATTTGTCTAACATGAATCAAGTTCAATATTACTTATGGTAGTAGTTCTAGGTCTCTTATGTCTTTCCATTAAAAATTTACCAGCTTTACTTACACTAGATGATGAATTTATATCCTCATTTTGACACCTATGTGATGCAGGAATCATTGATGCATATATTGATTCATATTCTCTATATAAGTCCAAAATAATTCTTTTAACCCCATCAATTATTCCAATAATATTAACATCTTTTAAATCTAATAGAAGATAATAATTGCTTAAATAATCAGTTAAAATTTCAATTCGCACACAAATGATCCAATACACAAGCAACAAGATTAAGAGCAGAAAAATCTTTATAATAATTAAGCCATTTATTCTTCATTGAAATGACAGTTTCTTTTAATTCAATATCATTTTTATACTCATAAAAAATAATTGCAATATTCAAAGCTTTAAATACTACTAAATGAGATGTAGGATAATAAACACCAGATAAATTTTCAGTGACATTATTAAAAACTTTTAAAAGATCAATTATTTTTTCACAACAATTCCATTGAGTTAGGATATAATGTAATAAGTGCAGAATTAAGTTTAAAAAATCTACATAATAATTTACGATATGAAAACGAATCATGTTATGGTACAGAATTTTTAAAGTTCTCAAACCACTTTGAATACATAAATTTATAACATGACATATGCATCTAACATGAAAAATTTTACCTCCTAAATTCGGTCTACAAATTTGTTCTAAATCATTAATAGAAGCAGTATTTGCAAAAGTATTATCAAAAGAAATTGAAAAAAATTCTTTGAACTAAATTATATTCTTCCAAAATACTTTTTATTATTTTATATATATTATCGGCAATATGTCTATCATCAAAAAGTCGAAATGCAAGCAATTTTTTTTGTAAATTCCATTGATCATCAACCCAATGACATGTAACACCCATATATGAAAGTGTTTGCCAATGATCACTCCAAATATCACTACAAATTGAAAGACAAAAATGACAATTTGTAAATAATGTGCATAAATCTTTTTTTTTTCTTTTTCATAAAGCTTGCGCAATGTTCGTGATAAAGTTGAGCGGGGAACACGTTGAAATGCAGGATTCACATATTTTTGAATAAAAGTAGTAAATCCTATTTTCTCACCAAAATTAAAAGTTAATTCATCAACACAAACGCACCTTGCCAATTCTTCTTTGACCACATTTTTGTCATAGTGAAAAATACCTTGTTTTTGAGTAGGTGCAGATGATCCCGATTGTACAAAACTCGCCAATTGTGTTTGAGTATTATCCATATCAGCTTGAACATGATGTTTTTTGTGAAGATGTCTCCATAATGTTCCATAACCTCCTCCGTCTATAAATTTAAATAAAGATGAGCAATAACTACAGTGTGCTCTTTTTTGGCATTCCGTATTTATCTGTTTAGAAAAATGTAAAAGAAAAATATTAGATTTTAATTTTTTTTTACTAGATTGATTTTGATCAAATGTGTCTTGCACTTGGCAATCCACTTCTTCCTCGTCATCCAAAATATTAATATGTTGTGAAATTTGCTCATCATTTATATTATCAAAATGACTAGAACTTGTCATTTTAATATAAATTGATAATAATAATAATAATAATTAATAATATTTTTAACAATGATAACAATAACAATTACTAATAATAATAATAATAACAACAACAACAACAATAACAATAACAAAATAATAATAATTAACAACAAATAATAAATATTACTAGCAATACTAATAAATAATAATAATAACAATAATTAACAATAAACAATAAATATTATTAATAATAACAACAAATAATAATAAATAATAAATAATAAATAATAAATATTACTACTAATAATAAATAATAGTAACAAAATATTAAGAATAAGAATTTAAGAGAGTAGAAATTAGAGAATTGAGAGAGTTAAAGAATTTAGAGTTAAATTAGATAATTAAAATTTGATGATTGAGAGAAATTGTGTAAAAATTAGAAAATGAATTAAAAAGATAGTGTATTTGTAGTTTTTTAAATTTTTTAATACCCCTCAAACAATTTTTTTTTGTTAGTGAGGTAAATTAGTAAAGTAGATATAAATTAAAAAATTAAAAAATTTTAAAAAATTAAAAAAAGTTGCCAACGGCATATTGTGCCGTTGGCAACAGACACACTGCACACTGCCATGTGCAGTGTGCCTGCTGGCAGGATGGCCACTTGCCAACGCACGCTACCACGTGCAGATTACTGTGCAGCATGTGCTGCACAGTTTTTTTTTTCGATTTTGAACCAGAATCGCCGGTCCGGTTTCAGTTCAAATATTTTGAAACCGAAACCAGAACCTTAAAAGAAGGTTCTGGTTACGGTTTTGAACATTTAATTATAGTTTATAGTTCGGTTCATTGAACTGAATCGGAATTGCCGGTCCAGTTCAACGGTTTAATAGAACCGTGGCCATGACTAATTGCAAGGCAACTAGAAAAATATCTAGTGCTATGTTGCTTGTTGCGGGTATTTTTATTCAATATATATATACTAATTTTTATATTCTATAATAGTTTTAAATAAATAATCATGAAATTGGTGATCATAAATATTTTTTCTTATTTAATAATCCAATTAAATTTATTAATAAGTGTTCTCTTAATAGTATATTGATCTCTTAATAGTATATTGATTTATATTTATTTAAAAAATTTAAATAAATTATGATATCTTATTTGATATTAATAAATTATTTTTTTATAGAGTTTAAATAATGATTATGACATAGTGAAACATAATTTTTACGAAAGTCTTGCTCTCTTGCATGAGTCTATCTTAATGACTGTATTTCTTTCTTCATCATGTTGTTTGTTTTTTTTCAATTGTTATTTTGTCTAGTATATTCTTTTCAATTGTTATTTTGTCTAGCGTCTTCCTATGTTGGATGAATGGATTCGATGAATGAAGATCTGATGGATATTGAACAACAACTAGCAACTGAATTGATTCAATTGTCTGAAAAAGAAGAAGTTCATAATTATAATTTGTGCCTAAGTTGCCAAATACTTGCCAATGTTTGCTTTAGGGTTTTAAAATTATAAGACTTCGATGTGAGAAGGCGACCCACGTGGTCTTTCAATAGCCACTTATGGATTTTGTGCAAATTGGGTAATGGAGAGGTGCCAGAAAATGTTAACTTGAATCTATGTGAATTTTGGGTTCAAGTTTTTAAAATTTCACCTGGGTATATGTCTGAGACTGTGGGAAAACAATTGGGTTATTTCTTGAGTGAATTTATTAAATATGAGTTTAAGAAGGGCATGAGTGACAAATCTTTAATAATGAGATTGCGTGTGAAGTTAGATGTTCATTTTTCCTTGAAACATTCTAAAGTTTTGGCACATAAGGGTATTGTGATTGTAGCTGTGGATTTCAGATATGAAAGATTACCTATGTTTTATTTTATTTGTGGTTGCCTGGGACATTCGGATAATTTTTGTGACCGAAATTTTAGCATGTTGAATGGAGTGATTGAAAAGCATTGGGGGCCATGGTTGCTTGTTGCTCCTCGGCAAAAACTGAAAATTGGTGCACATTGGTTGGTTAAAGACGATGACGTGGCTATTCATAATGTACAATCTATTAGTTCAAAATTTGAAATTAGAAATGAGAAGTTAGAGTCTAGGGTAACTGCTAAAAAGATAGATGCATATGGTTCCATTTCTCATCTCATTGATGGGCCTAAAGATTGTACTGGGCAAATTCCATATAAGGATGGCCTTCCAAAGGAAATTTTTTCAGATTTGAAAATGTCAAAGGAAGAAGAGTTATTACTCAAGATAGAGGATAATAAGAAACGGCATCATAATGACAGTCAGATTGGTTCTCTACCACCAGTATCTACTTCGAGCTCTTCTGTTCAACCTTCTATTCCAGCGGTGGAACCTGGTTGCCAAGCCCGCTGACAACCATAAAAATATTATGTTGGAACTATTGAGGACTTGGCAACCTCGGGTTCGAAATAAAAGGCCAAGTGTGATTTTTTTAATGGAAACGAGAGTAGTGGCTAGTCGTATGAAAGAAATTAAAGTTCAACTGGGTTTTGATTCGTGTTTTGTTGTTGATAGAGTGGTTTAGGGGGTTGTTTGGGGATCTTGTGGAAAGGAGTTCAGCTACAAATTCAGGGTCACTCAAATCATTTTGTTGATATATGAATAAAAGGAGAATTAGGTTGTTGGTGGTGGATGACTGGCTTTTATATTTGCCCAGAAAGGAGTAGGCATCGTGAACCTTGGGAATTACTCAGTTTGCTTGCTGCTAACAATAATCTGCCATGGGTTTGTCTAGGTGACTACAATGATATGCTTCACATTTCAGATAAAACTGGTGGTGTTCCTCATCCTCAACATCTGCTTCATGCTTTTCGTGATACTGTTGCTTCTTATGAGTTATTTGAAATTTCTCTTATGGGATATCAATACACTTGGGAGAAAGATAGAGGTACAGCTGGATGGATATGTAAAAAGCTGGATAAAGCTTTTGCTACAGTTGAATAGCTATAACTATTTCCAAATTGTTTATTGTCTAATCTGGTAGCAGGTGTATCAAGCCATGTTCCATTGCTTTTAGACACATATCGACTCTCTTTTCTTCCTTCAAGTAGGCATTTTTTATTTGAGAATGCTTGGCTTCTTTGTGGTGGAGTGGGTGATGTTATTAGTAATAGTTTGGGGAAGACGAGTCATTGTTCTAATATTGACAGAATTGCTTCTTTGTGCATCTGAATTGCAGTCATAGGGGAGGTTAATCCATGGTAATTTCAAGCAAAAAATTGCCCAATTAGAAAGATGTATAGAAGATTGTTGGTTAAGAACTGATGCAGAATCTGCCTCATTGTTGACAACGTTAAAATCCCAGCTGAATTAGATTTTAGAACAACAAAATTTTTATTAGCAGCAATGAGCAAAATCTTTTTGGCTTCAAAAGGGTGATCTTAATACCAAGTATTTCCAATCTATTGTAAATTCACATAGAAAGAATAATTATGTTGCTGCTTTATTAGATAATTCTAGTATTTGGGTCTATCAATCGATTGAGATTATGACTGTGGCGTTGGATTATTTTGAAAAATTATTTGCTGCTAATAATTGTGTTGGATTTTTCTATGGTTTTAGATAAAGTATCTTGTTGTATTACTACATCAGATAATGAATTACTGGTTTCTCCTTTTTTCACATGAGAAAATTAAGCAAGCTATTTTTTAAATGCATCTAGATAAATCTCTAGGTCCGGATTGTATGAATGCAGCTTTTTCCAAAAATTTTGGCATATACGGGACATGCAGTATGTGATAGTTGTATTTTATGGCTTAATGATGGGGTTTTTCCTATGGGTCTGGCTGATACCATTATTGTTTTGATCCCCGAAAGTTAATAGCCATCATCCATGAAAGAACTTCGCCAATCTCTCGATGTAATGTGTTATATAAAATTGTGGCAAAGGTTCTAGCTAATAAGCTTAAAAAAGTCTTGACCAAAGTTGTTTCAGAGTTACAATAAGCTTTTGTCCCAGGAAGATCGATAACAAATAATATCTATATAGCTTTTGAATTAATTCATGCTGTGCAAAGGAGAACTTCGGGTAAATTAGGAGATGTGGCATTAAAGATAGATATTAGTAAGGCATATGATAGGGTGGACTGGTCTTTCTTAAGGGCTATAATGCTAAAATTAGATTATGGTAGGTATTTGGGACTCCCATCTTTAATCAGTCATAGTAAGAAGCAAATTTTTGGTTTTTTGAAGGAACATTTGTAGAAAAGATTACATAATTGGAATGGTAAATTGCTTTTAAGGGCAAGTAAGGAGGTATTAATTTAAGTAGTGGCTCAAGCGATACCTACCTATTGCATGAGTGTTTTTTTCCATTCCATTATCCCTTTGTGATGCCCTTCAAAAATGATGAATTCATTTTGATGGGGTTCGAAGAGAGATAGTAGACATTCTTTACACTGGATGTCCTGGAAAAACTTTCAATTCATAAATCTCAAGGTGGTATGGGCTTTAGAGACTTTTATTGTTTTAATCTAGAATTGTTAGCAAAGAAATGATGGAGACTTCTTAATAATGATAAATCTCTTCTATTTTGGATTCTCAAAGCTAAATATTTTCCAAATGAGGACTTTTTAAATGCTTGTATAGGGCATAATCCAAGTTTTACATGAAAGAGTTTGATGAATGCTTTACCCTTGTTAAGAATTAGTGTTAGATAGGTTGGTGATGGTTCTTGTATAAGGATTTGGGATGACCCATGGATGCCTTGTTCTAATAATTTTTGGGTGCAAAGTGATAGAGAAGATTGAGGATATTGTGAGGGTCTGTGATTTAATTTTGCCGGAATCAAAATGTTGAAATAGACAATTGATTTTGGATTTATTTGATTATCAAGAAGCATGAGTTATTTTAAATATCACATTGAGTTTACATGCACAAAGGGATGTATATCAGTGGCATTTTCATAAGAAAGGTTGTTATACTATCAAGAGTGGTTATTATAAAGCCCTTGAAATCTACCGCAGGGTTACTACTGTGTCAAATACTAACATCTGAAAATGGGTTTGGTCTATTAATGTTGCTCTTAAGATTCACAATTTTGTATGGAGATCTCTTCTTAATATCATCCCATGTAGGGAACGCTTGGTTTATCGAGGTGTTCCAATTTCTTCTGCATGTCCAGTTTGTGGTAATTTAGAGGACTTGATTCATGTTTTATTTCTTTGTCCTAAGGCAGTAGCAATTTGGAGTGAATGGAGTCTTGACATGTCCACTGTGACTTCATCTTTTCACACAACCATTTTTTCCTGCTGAATTTATTTGACAATTCTAAAATGGAAGAAATTTGTGTGTTGCTCTAGTTAATTTATTTCACACTATCAACCTCCAGTTGCTATTTTACATTGCGTGATTTCTCAAATAAGAGAGTGGTATGAGATGTCTTCTTATCGTCATCAAACAGTAAATAGTCAGTTTACAGGTGTTTCTTCTTTTGATCCAACAGTTTGAAAAAAACCTGGGAGAGGTTTCTGGAAATGTAATGTGGATGGAGCTTTATTCTCTAACCCAACATTTGGAGGTTTTGATGGGGTTGTTCATGATTGTGAAGCTAATTTTCTTGGAGCAATTTCTGGTTGGGAGTTGGGTTTGAATGATCCTCGAACAGTAGAAGCAATAGCTCTGCGTTGGGTTCTTCAATGGCTATGTAATGTATTTCCAGCACCAAGAATTGTGGAAACTGATGCTCTTACTGTTGTCCAAGCTCTTTCCTCTCAAGTTTCTAATCTTTCTGAATTTGGAACTATTATAAATGATTGTAATTTATTGATTAGACAACCTGAAAATCTTGTTGTCCATTGGGTGAGGAGGTAGTCAAACTTTGCAGCGCATTCTCTGGCAAAAGCTTCAGAATTGTTTGATGGTCTTGTATACTAGGACTCTCCTCCACTATGTTTTCAGTCTTCTTTGATGAATGATAAATAATAATGATGTTTATTTCTAAAAAAATGAGTATCACCTTCTTTTTAATATTAATAATAATTATATTTATTTAGAGAGTTTAAATAAAATTATAATGTCTTACTTAATATTATAAATTTTTATTATTAATTAATTAAATTAATTATTGAGACATGTGAAAGAATAAGAGTGAGACACTAAATAATATATTGTCTACGATAATAATTTTAAATAATTATCTTGTCTGTTGCAACTATTTTTATTTTTTCAAATCCTATAATAATTTTAAATAATTAAATAATTATTTATAATTATAAATAAAAATAAAAATAATATATAATAAATCTAAGCAAATAAATTATAATTATCATGCTATACAACGCAAAAAGATTTGTAACTCCATTATATTATCATAATAGTTGGTATAAATAATAGAAATATTATTTGTTAAACCAAATGAACCAACATCATCAATAACAATAAAAATATATTTATAATATATGATATATCAATTATCATATTTATTAAATTTGAATCTTTTAAAATATATATCATTTTTCCAAATCAAAATTATAAAATAAAATTAACACAAATAAAACTTAAATTATAAAAATTATATAAAAATCATATAATGATCATATAAAAATTTTTAATTAAAAAAAGAAGTTCGGCATTATTACACCAACTAAAATCTTAAAAGATTGATAATGAAACCAAAATAAGTTAACAAATAATCAAATGAAAAAAAAAAGAATTTCAAACTAAAAATGAAGAAAAGAAAAGGCATAAATTTTACCATATTAAAAAGGCAAATCAAAAAAAAAATTACATAAAAATCATAAATAAGTTGATGTCAAAAATATTAAATTTAATTATTAATGAAATACTTTTTATGATCATATTATAATAATTTCATCTTAGTTTAGTTTCATAATAACAAAAAAAATATATTAATTACCAACAAAATGGTAAAAAATAAAAAGAAAAAAAAATCTTGATAGCTTATGATTATATTGTAACTTTAAATATATGAGAAGTAGAATAAGAATTTGCATGTTGAGAATTTGCATGTCATTTAAATTCAATATTTAATAGTAAATAATAAATAATAATACTTTCAAAAAATAAATAATAAATAATAAATCCAATTTGACATTAAATATAATGAAAAAACACACAAAAAAAAAGTAACAATAAAAGTATAATATGGAAGAAGAAATTTTAACAACTTTTTGGGAATCTTAAATTTAACTCTCTCCTACATAGAAATACATAATCCACCATCATTATCTGCTAGCTCAAGTTTCATAGTAATCAGGGTCTGGTCAGTATCATAGTAATCACCTCCTTATTTTAAAATACAATAAATAAACAATAGATATCAATGATTCAAAAATTAAAAGACAAGAGACAAATAATGAAACAATTAAATTATTAATTCTAACGAAAGTGCAACCTTAAATTTATAATTAGTAATTGATAAAGAAAATTAATACAACTAACCATTTAAACGGTTCAGAGCAATCATAATAAATAATCTAACTATTTTTATTTGAATTTCTATTTTACAGCTTTGTGGTGGGTATAAAAATTTATACGATTAGTTATATTTCTTTCTGAGTTGCAATAATTCAAGGCAAATAGCTAAAATATTAGCACCATAAAAAAACAAACAAAAAGAATTTGGATATAAAATAGAGTAAACAGAACAAAGAAAAATGTAATATTAGAATTTTCATTAAATCTCATTTCATCCTAAATATATATATATATACATATATATAATTTAATTTCAAATTAACAATACATATCTACATCGTCAAAGAATTTGATTTAATTTGAAACTTTTAAATGAATTTAAATGAATTTTAAATTTATCTAATTTAATTTAAATTTAAATTTATTTAAAGAAATCTAATTTAATTTGAAAATTATCCAAAATTAATTAATTTTAGTTTGATATTTAAAAAGTTTAATTCAAGAAAATTTTAGAAAGAGACACATGGTAAATTGATGTGTTAATGACTTTAGATTTAGTATTATATATAGATATGCTTGCCATATATACATACAAACATACATATATATATATATATATATAAGTGTTAAAATCGGTAATGACATGCAAATATAATATGCAAAATATATAAAATTAGTTAATTAATATTAATTTTAAATGGGTTAATGCCTATTTATGGCATAATTTTAAATGAGTCGTGTAAAGAATTAACACACGAATCAACTATAATATGTTTAATTAAAATAACATAATTTTTATATCACCTAAAACTATATCATTTTATTAATATTTGCTCTAATAAAATAAAAATAAATGTTATATATTTATTATATTATTATATGATGTATTATTATTTAATTATTTTTTAAAAAATTTATTAATTTCATCCGATTACTAAATTCTTTTTTAATTTTTATCAATTTAATTATTAATTAATTTACATTTAATTCTTTATGAATTTTAGAAATTATGTTTCTAAATCAAATGTTAAAAATAAATAATTTTATGATTTAAATAATGTAAATTTATAAATTATAATAGAATTTATAAAAGAAAATCGAATAGAAAAAATAAATAGAAAATAAATAAAATTTTTAAAAAATTTATTATAAAATTTATATTGACAACTAAATATTATCTCCTTAACTTTTTTTTTCTTACTAAGTTTTAATACACATTTATCATTTGTTTCATATTAATTGTGTTATGTATTTTATTTTTTGTATACTTTTAAGAAAATTTTAATACATTTATGTTTTAAAATTATTTTAATTATAATTTTATTATATGAATAATTTTTAATTGATTATTTAAAAATATAAAATTATTTTAAATTAAAAATATTATATAGGTTAAATTAATCGTGTCGGGTTATGTGACCTACATATAACCCATTAAAATAAACATGTTATATGTGTCGTATTCGTATAATCCATTTAATTTTTATGTTGATTCATGTCGACACGATTAATAAATAGATCGTATTCGTGTTGACTTTAATCATATTATTAGAGTAGGTTAACCTGACATGAACACAAACCGCCAACTCATTTTTACACCCATATATATATATAAAATTATAAAAATAACCTAAAAACATCTTTTGCTTTAAAAAATATGCGAGGAAGTTTCTTTTTGAATTTTACGTTAAAAATTTTTAAAATAACAAAAATACATTAATTGAACCAGATAGAAAAAAAAAAAAGCAGAAATCATTCACTGTAAACTTCCTTCAAATTATCAAAAAATATCAAGCCAACATCCTTTCTTCACGATCAATCGATAAAATATGAGAAAATGGCAGATCAAAATCAAGGAAGAGTTTTAAAAAAAATCAAAGCAAATCTAAAAAAAGAAATGACAAACAACAAAAAGTTCATGATATCTACATCTTTAGAAGAATACAAGTACAAAATCGAACAAAACTTTGAATAAAATGATGTTTTTCATAAATCTTATATGAAGATTTATTTCATTTAAACAGATTTTCATATATAGATTATTTATTTTATTTAAATACATTTTAAGAAAGACATCCGTATATGACATATACGTTATTATATATTACAAATAAGATACTGCATCAGATGATTTAGAAAAAAAAACTTGAGAATTCATATTATTATATGTTGTTATATGATCATATATATTACATATATCAGCATATATTATATCATTTAAAGAGGAAACATGAGAATACAAATTATTATATGTTGTTATATGTTGATATATGTAATATATATCAACATATGTCAAATAATTTAAATAGGATACTATTATCCCAAACAAGCAACTAAGAGAGAAGTGAATTGGTTGATTTGAGTAGTGATGATAAATTAAAAATTAAAACAAAAAGATGAAGTGAATCAAGATGGAAATGGAATATAGTAGAGAAGAATGAACACAAGCATTTATAGTGGTTCAAATTACCTCAATCCTACATCCACTTCCTTAATGACTTGTTTAGGTTTCACTAATCTTGAGTTTTTACAAGCTCAACTCTAACTTGGCATTTTTCACAAGTTCACACTAAACTTTAACATGTTTGAAATTAATCCTCATAATCCTTATAAGAGTTTTTCCAAGGCTCACTCTAAAATCTAAGTGCTTCAAAGTTAACACTCAACTTACAATGGTATTTTTTTATGCTCAAACCCAACACTCAAACAATACAAATATTAATTGTAGTAAATGAAATTGAAAATATATTGATTTGGCTATTAGAATCACAAATTACCCTCAAATAAGAGGTTTCTTAAGGGTATTTATAGCCATTTGAACTTGAACTAGCCGTTTGAAGTGGTCTCCACATGTTTAGTGCTTATCTTCCACTAATTTCGTGCTAAGACACCTTGTGCGGCCGAATATCTCTCTGACGGCTAACTCCAATGGTAAGATTTAGTTGTCTGACATGATCTTTTCAGCCCATGATCACATCTCTTTATACAGTCGCACAACATAGTATTACCGTTTGATTTAAATTTAAATTTCTTTATCCATGTGTCCAATTATCATTAGTCTAAAGTATTTAGCGTTAAAATTCAAATGTATTGGACTTGTGTAGTCACACAACATTACGTGGTAGTCGCACAAATAGCTGAGCATTGAGGAAGCACCATACGGGATAACCACTATCACTTCTGCCACTTTTAGATTCTTAGGTCATTTATTTATGCGGTCGCTCAGGTTTCTGATATGATCGCACGCCTACCTTGTGTTCCGACTTCACCGTACATTGAGACAGCGACTTTCTCTGTAAGTTATGGATTTTAGCTTTGTGTGTTGTACGGTCGCTTGGTTGGCTCAGGTGGTCGCATAATTGATTCTCATTCTAACTTCACTGCTCGGTAAGCTCGCTATTCCTTCTGTAACTTTGGTATGTTTGCCTTGTAGATTTGTGCGGTTGCTAGATGGGCTCGAGAGGTGACATAAATGTTAGAGTTTCATGCCTACAACAACAAACTTATTTCAAGTAATTAGTACTTATCAATTTGATTGTCAATGATCAAAATATAGTTTAATTATCTAATAATCTCTCCCTTTTTGACTTTAGTAATCAAATTGAATTTAACTTTAAAAATAATCAAGTGAATGCTTCAATTGCAATTCAAATGCAAATGTTTGATGCTAATGGTTATTTGATTGTTAGTTGCTCCCCCTTAAATCATTCTTCCTCAAATGTATATGGAATGCATGATCATTAAATTCAAGTTAGGTCTCTTCTCCCCCTCAATGTATGGAGTGTGTTAAATTTAATTTAAGTTTTGAGGCTTTAAGTTTTAAGTCTTCTCCCCTTTTGTATAAGGACAATTAAATTCATACAACTTCTCCTTCTTTGACAAAGGAAAAAAGGAAAGGAAAATAATTGGCAAGAAATAGAAAAAGAAACATCATTTCATTGATTTGAAATTTAAATACAAGATAAATGCAAGATAAAAATAAGGACAAAATAAAACATAAACTAAGTAAATGAAAAGTAACAAAATAAAGGAACAAAACTAATCAATAACTTTTCCTTTTCCTTTTCTTGATGGCGGAGGAGGAGTTAGAGTGCTTTCATTATCATAACCATTAAGAGAAGGAGAGTGAGAGTAACTATGAGATGATTGTGAGGATTCTTCATAAGGACTTTTAATGTGCTCACTCACATCCCACTCACTTAGCTCACATTGGGTAAGGTCAAGTTTTCCTTATATCATATATATGTCATGGTGAATATAAGACAAGAGGTCAACCTTCTTATGGAGCTTAGTGATCCTCTTGGTTACATCCTTTTTGAAATGGGTGAATTGCTTTTGAAGGGAAGTTATGGCCTTGAGGATAAGCTTTCCTTTTCCTTGAGAGGTTTGAAAGGTCTAGAAGGGTGCTCAACTTCTACATGGATAGGTTTTCCTTCTTTTTCTTCTTGGGTAATATGGTACCTAGGTCTTTTCCTTTCTTTTTTGAATAACACCCTTGCTGCCAAAAATATACTCATAGTGATCATCAAACTTTTGGATGTATCTTGCATGCTCAAGATAGTCTAGGTTGATGGAGTTTGTGGCTGGATCAAGGGGATCACTTAGGGTTGCAAGATTTTCATGTGTTAGAAGCCCTAAGTGTCTAGCATGATGGGTAACTTGAGAGGAGAGGAAGAAGGTGCCTACCCTATATTTTCCATGGTGTAAGAAGGTGTCAATAAGGAACTTAATAGTTTGGATTGACTCATTATGCTCTAAAGCATATAAAAAGAATAAGTCACGTTGAGTGACCTTCTCATTGCCATCACTTCTTTGATGGATTTTGTAAGTGATAATTCTATGTAGGAGCCAAAAAAGGAGAGTCCTAAAATGGATGGCTTTAGATGACCTATTGTTATACTCAGTTTCAATAGAAAGATCACTCCAAAAAGAAGAGAAATTGTTCAAAGAAAAATCCTTATGCGAATAAGAGAAAGCTCCATGGGATTAGAAACCCCAAACTTCACTAAACTTTTATAAAGAAAGGGCAAAGTCTTGGTCAAAAAGCCTAAAGTAAACTCCATAGAAGCTTATGGGTGCATTATGGTTTTTCTTTGTCTTAAGAGGCATTAGGAATTCCCTTGAGAGACTAGGATAACCTAACTCATTTGGAAATGCAAAATGCCTCCACCTAATCATATCAAGGTAACTAAGGATTTCACCTTAGATATTTAGGGCAAGGAAAATCCCTTCAGCTAGCATTTTAGTAGGTTCTATGGTCTTTTTCTTAAGTATATAATACTTTGTTTTCTTTTCCCCTATTTTGTATTTTGGCTTATGAGGTTGGACACTCTTCCCAGTGAAGTGTTTGGGTTTGGGTTGAGGTTGAGGTTAAGGTTGAGGCTGAGGTTCACTAATGACAATTCCTTTTTCCTTGATTGAGTCTTTCTTTTTAGAGGTTTTGGTTTTAGGTGTTATAATCCCAACAAAAGCAAGATCACAAAAGAAAAATAGAAATGTAGAATATAGAAAAGAAAGGTAGAAGATAGAGTGTTGATGTAGCTTAAAAAACTTCACAATTCTTTTTCTTGATGAATAAAGCTTGATAGATTGATTTAGAATGAGCTTAAGTGTTGTTAAAGATGTACTTTCATGTAAAAGGAGGTATTTATAGGTAAAATTTGAAAAACTAGCTATTCTTGACCATTGGGGGGGGGGGGGGATGGGCTAAGTTTTCAAAATTCCAACATTTAAAAAATATGGTAGTTACATTCATTGTGCAGTCGCTTAACTTGTTGTGTGACCGCAAGGAAGGTCTTGCAATCTCTATAGGTGTTGGACGCTTACACAAGTCAGCTGAATGTTTAACGATCGGGAAGTTTGAAAAATTTTGAAATTGGGAGACCACACGAGCGATTGCGTGCTCGCGCAAGAGAGATTTTTAAGGCTCAGTATGCACAGCTGATGGTGTGATCGCTCAAAATTTTTGGGTGACTGCAAGAGTGAAACATATAAGGATTTTGATGATTTTTCAAATACAAATGATCAAAATAGATGTGGAAGTGTCAAAAAGTTATCATATAAGGAATTTTATATCAATCATACCAATGTATTGTTTTATGAAGTTTAATCTTTCTTCATTTAAGGGTTTTGTAAAAATATCGGCAAGTTAGTTTTGAGTGTCAATGACTTCTAAGACTACATTATGATTTTAAATATTATCTCTTAAAAAAATGACATTTAATGTCTATATGCTTTGACCTAGAATACTGAATGGAGTTCTTGGATAAGTTAATTGCACTTGTGTTATTACACTTAATAGGAATGTGATCAAATATTTTTTCATAATCAAGCAATTATTGTTTCATCCAAAGAACTTGTGCGCAACAAAAATATGCAGCAACCTATTTGACTTCCATGATAGATAAAACAACCGACACTTATTTTTTGCTAAACCAAGAAATAAGACATTTACCAAAAAATGGCATGCTCTATTGGTGCTTTTCCTATCTAGTAAGCTATTGGCAAAATTAGTATCTGAAAAACCTAATATGTCAAATGATGTGTTTCTAGGACACCATAGACCTAAATGCAATGTACCATTCAAATATTTTAAAATTCTTTTAGTGGCATTCAAATGTGATTTCCTAGGGAAAGATTGAAATCTAGTACACAAAAAAACACTACACATTATATCGGGTTTACAAGCAGTTAAATAAAATAGTGATCCAATAATACCTTGATATTTCTCTCATCTACTACCTTACCACTTTCATCTTTGTCAAGTTTCAAGGATGTGCTCATTGGAGTTTTACTTGCTTTGCAACCATCCATTCCAAACTTCTTGAGAAGTTCATTTGTGTACTTGGATTGGTTGATGAAGATCCCATCCTTGCATTACTTGATTTATAGTCCAAGGAAGAATTTGAGTTCACTCACCATGCTCATTTCAAATTTTCTAGTCATACAAAGCAAATTCCTTGCACAAAAATTCATTAGTAGCACCAAATATATTATCATCAACATAAATTTGCATAATTAAAATGTTATGCATTTTCTTTTTAACAAAAAGAGTTGTATCAATTTTGCCTTTTGAAAAACTATTTTCTAGCAAGTAAGCACTAAGTCTATTATACCAAGATCTTGGAGATTGTTTCAATCCATATAGTGCTTTGGTAAGTTTGAAAACATGATTTGATAATTTTTAGTCCTCAAAACTAAGGGGTTGTTCAACATAAACTTTCTCATTTATAAACTCATTTAGAAATGCACTTTTGACATCCATTAGAAAAATTTTAAAATTCATGTGACAAACAAATGCAAGCAATATTCTAATAGCTTCTAACCTAGCAACGGGGACAAATGTCTCATCATAGTCAATGCTTTCCTCTTGGTTATGGCCTTTGGCTATCAATCTAGTATTGTTTCTAGTAATGAGACTATTTTCATCAAGCTTATTCCTATATACCCATTTACATCCTATAATTGGATGATCTTTAGATTTAGGAACAAGTTTCCATACTTTATTTCTCTCAAATTGGTTGAGTTCATTTTGCATAGCAATCCCCCAATATTCATCACTAAGAGTCTCTTCAATGGTCCTTGGCTCAATTTGAGAAACAAAGGCAACATTAATATCATAGTATTTAAGTTTGGATATAGTAGCTACTCCCTTTGATGTATCACCAATGACAAGTTCTTTTGGATGGTCCTTCTTGTATTGCCAATTTTTGGGTAGTTCTTGAGACTCTTCTTCTTGTTCCATTGTTGTCTCAATTTCATTGTGATTGTCCTTTGGAACATTGTTTTTTTTTTCCTTATTTTTTAAATGTACCTCCAAAATCATTAAGAGTATTGTGAGCGTGAATTTTTGCCGCCACACCCAGTGGAATGGTTCTAGCGACTTCGACACTGTTTAGGCTCGGTGCCTTAGAGAACACGGGCCTAAGCCCGGAGAAAATGGAGTCACCACCCGGACAGCCCGGGAAAAAGAAAGGGGGTGGATGACTCGATTCCTAAGGAATTTCCAACCCCCTAATGGGTTCGAAAAGTTGGATACGTGTGGGGAAGGTGAGAAATGATCCAGCACCCCCACAATGCCCGGTTCATTGGAACCGACCTCCTTTGCAGGTCTTAATATTATAAAATTCTTAAATATAACAATATTATCCATATTACATGCAACAATTAAAATAAAGCATCATTATATTAAAATCAAAGCGATGTCCAAACAAAGCAAATAAATGGACAGCATCCGAGAATGGAAACATGGCCTTACATCGTTCATGTCTAAACTAAAATAGGACATCCACCGAAAGATGGAAACATGTCCTTTACATTGATCCAAAATATAAAATCAATTTAAATTATATAAAATTTAACTAATGAGGTACCCAATAATGGAAACATACCTCTTACAATTTAAATACCAAAATAAACAAATGATAATCATAATAATAAAGAGAATATCCATCCATGATAAATTAAATAAATCAAGCATTGAAATTAAATAAATCAAAACATATAATAAACTATGTAATCAAATCTAAAATTAAATAAAGTAAATAAAGATACAAATTTAGGTTTATGTCTCAATTTAGGGTTCTTTAATTAACATTTAGGGTTTTGGAATTTTGAAATTATTATTATTATTATTTAGGGTACTGGAAGATTTTGAAAAATTGGAATGGATTATGGTTTTATAAATTTAATAAAGTAGTAAGGTTTTTGGTTAATCAAATTAGGGTTTAGGGGTAACATCATGAAATTTGGGTTTTGGAATCGTAAAACATTAATGTTTATAATTTTAAAAGATTGGGATTAGAGTTTAAGATTTTTTTAGGTTTACTGGAGAGAAAGATTTATGAGATTTATTAGATTTGGGCCTAAGGGTTTGTTAGGTTTACTGGATGGGTTTTGAAAAATTAAGGTGTTGATATGGTTTTGATGTTTTAAGAATTAGGGTTTAGGAAAACTAGGGTTCACTAGATTGAGTTTTAAGAAGATTAGGGTTTAGGAAAATTAAGGCATTAAGACACTGAGATTAGGGTTTTGAGAATTAATAAGATAGTTTAGGGTTTTATATATTTTGGAAAACATATTCTATTTTAGGATTTAAGAAAATAGTTTAGAGTTTTTATAGAAACAATTAAGATCAAAGTTTTTTAGAAATTGTAAAGAAAATTAGGGCTTAGAGAATTAAGAAGATAGTTCGGGGCTTTTGGAATTCTTTAGATTTTTGAGCTATTGGATGAAACAATAATGAACAGAATACATAATTAGGGTTTATCAATTTATACTATCGAATCAAAGTGATAAAAAAATAAATGAAAACCAGTAAGAACAAAAACAATATAACAATTGAATGTTTAAGCAAATTCAAGATTAAGACACAAAACCTGCGTTGAAGGTTCCACCGAATTGTATATTGACTCCAAGCTACTGCCTACATTAATATTTATTTCTGGCCAAGCAAAGATCAAACATGGTGATCACTGCCTCTGTTAGTTGATGAATGTTCATTTGTTATACTCCTCGATTGTTGATGATTTGTTTCTGGCCTTACTATTTTTATCTCTCTTCTTTTTCTTTGATTGCCGTTCTCTAGGGTTTTCTCCTCCTTTTTCTTTAAGGTTTTTCTATGTTCTATCCATTTTTCTTTTTTCTTTTTTATACATTTTATATATTTTTTATTTTTATTAAAAATAACTATTAACTATTATTAGTAATTAAAATATTATTAAAATAAATAAAATACCACAAAAATTATTTTAGACTATTGGATTTGAATGAGTCAAAAATTAAGGGTCTACAATTATTACCTTTCCTTTGATCAAGTTTAGAGGATTCATCAAAAATAACATTCATTAATTCTTCAACTACTAGTGTTCTCTTATTAAATACTCTATATACTTTACTAGAAGATGAATATTTTAAAAATATGCCTTCATCCTATTTGGATGAGAATTTTCCAAGATTATCTTTGGTATTCAATTTGAAACATTTGCATCTAAATACTCTAATATATGAAATTTTAGGTTTTCTGTCACTTCAAAGCTCATAAGAGGTTTTGTTTATCAAAGGCCTTTTGTAAACACGATTTGAAATATAATATGTAGTTTTAACGGCCTCTGCCCAAAAGTAAGATGGTAAATTATACTCATTGAGCATTATCCTAGCCATTTCTACCAATGTTATATTTTTTCTTTCAATTACACCATTTTGTTGTGGTATTCTAGGGGCCAAAAAATTATGTAAAATACCAAGCTCATTACAAAATTTTTTTAAATTCTCATTTTCAAAATCTTTTCCATGATCATTTCTAATGGATGTGATAACATAGCCTTTTTTCATTTTGAACTCTTTTTGCAAAAAATTTAAAATGATTGAAAGCTTTATTTTTTTGAGCTAAGAAATTAATTCATGTAAACCTTGAGTAATCATCAACAAGCATAAATGCATACAACTTGCCACCTAAGCTAGCAACTCTATTTGGACCAAACAAATCTAAATGAATTAGTTCTAGTGGTCTAAAAGTTCTTATAACATTTTTGGTTTTAAATGAACTTTTATGTTGTTTACCATATTAACAAGGTTCACATTTTTTCTCTTTATTGAAGGGGAGCCTTGGCGCAACGGTAAGTGTTGTCATCGTGTGACCTAAGGTCACGGGTTTGAGTCATGAAAATGGCCTCTTGCAATTAATTGCAAGGGAAGGCCGCGTACAAAGACCCAATGGATCCGACCCTTCCCCGAACCTGGTCATTGTGGGAGCATTCGTGCACCGGGCTGCCCTTTAATGAAGGGGAGCCTTGGCGCAACGGTAAGTGTTGTCGCCGTGTGACCTGAGGTCACGGGTTCGAGTTGTGAAAATGGCCTTTTGCAATTAATTGCAAGGGAAGGCTGCGTACAAAGACCCAATGGGTCCGACCCTTCCCCGGACCCCGCTCATTGCATGAGCATTCATGCACCAGGTTGCCTCTTTTTTTTTTTATTGAATTTCATTTTGGGGAGACCATCAACAAGTTCTTCTTTACTAACGCATTGCAAATGACCCATATTAGCATGTCCTAGTCTTCTATATCAAATCCAAGCATCATTACTAATGGTAATTGAACATTCAAACGCATTATTAGAATATAAGTCAATTTTATAAGTATTGCTAATTCTAACTCCTTTAAATGCAAGTTCACCATTAGAAAAAGAAACTTTCCATCCTTTAGAGTAAATTTTATATTATATCCTTTATCACACAATTGAATCACACTATGCAAATTATGTTTTAGACTATCAATAAGCCATACATTATCAATTATATTTTTTCCAAGCATGCAAATAGATCTAATACCTATGATTTTACCTTTAGCATTATTTCCAAAAGTCACATTACCTCCTTGCGTGTAGGTAAGAGTTGTAAAAAGTTTTGTATTACTCATCATGTTCCTTGAACATCTACTATCCATAAGCCAAACACTTTCATTGATAGTAGACTTTAGGCATACCTACAAGATAATAAGGTTTATCATCTTTTACGTACCCAAATGAACTTGAGTCCTTGAGGGGTTAGTAGTAGAAGAATCCCTTAATTTGAGATGAGCCTTTCTAATATAGCAAAAGGTGCTCTTATGTCCAAATTTCATACAATAAGTGCATTGATACAAGGTCTTATATTTATGCACTCTTTTATTGAAATTTAACGAATTATGTATACAATTAAAAGTGTGTGTTGAGTGAAATTATTTTGTGCATTTTTGTGTTTATGTGCATGCCTTG
This sequence comes from Garcia nutans, assembly GCA_947685225.1. Lineage (NCBI taxonomy): Eukaryota > Viridiplantae > Streptophyta > Magnoliopsida > Malpighiales > Euphorbiaceae > Garcia > Garcia nutans. The sequence goes on from CANTUV010000043.1 coordinate 33,501,785, forward strand.
TATACATGTATGCATTGTTTGTTCTTGGAACTTTAATTCTAGAGCCTTGTGAACCTAATATAATTCTTTTTGGATTTTTAGGCTTAGTATGTGCATTTGTATTCTTTACAACCTCAACATTAGAGGTTTGAGTTGTAGAAGCTTTGATAAATTTTGGTACATTAGATGTAGTGATGGATGAGCCATTGAACCCTAAACTATATTTCAAAGAGAGTGACCTTTGATTATTGATTAATGTGCTAAGTTCTCTTTTCCCTTGTGAAATTTTGAAATAGATTCTTTTAGTTCATTTATTTTATCCTTCAAAATTTTATTTTTCTTGATTATATTTTCTAAGCTATGTGAGTTTTTAGACATTTCATCAATGGATTTCAACAATTGTTCATTTAATGTCTTTAATTCTAGAGTAGAAATTTTCAAAGAAATAAATTTCTTTTCTAGCTTAGAGCATTTGTCTTTATAAAATTTCATTTTAGAAAATATTTTTCTACTCCAAGTTTTATATGCTCAATTAAATCACTATCATCTAAGGGATTATTAACATTATCATTATATGCATTCAAGTTTAAGGATTGAGTACCTATCTCATTGGTGTGATCACCATCTCCAATAGCCATAAAACATAGATTAGCAATTCCTTACTCTTCTTCTTTACTTAAGGAATCATCATCTCATGTGGCTTTGAGTGATTTCTTCTTTTCCTTATCCCACTTCTTCTTGTTCTTTAATTTGAAGCAATTCAATTTGATGTTACTCGTTTTGCCACATTCATAACATTTTACTTCATTCTTTTTCTCTTTATCTTTGAAGGAGGATTTAGAAAATGTACCTTTATTAGCTTGAAGTCTTCTCTTTCTTTTTCAATCACTTATTCTTTTGGATAGCATAGCCATTTCTTCATCATCATCACTCTTTTCATCACTTGAGCTCTAAACTTATTTGATGACTTTGAGAGTAATGGCTTTTCTCTTGTCTTTCTCACCTTGGTCATCTTCCTTTTCAGTGTGCAATTCAATGGTGAGTAATTTTCCCATAAGCTCATCGGTTCTCAAGAGGCTAAGGTTATGAACTTCTTCAATTGAAGAATCTTTAGACTCAAAACTCCTTTTTGCTCAAAGTTCTTTCAAAATTTTGCTATTAACATCACCTTGATCATAGATCTTGCCATATTTCTTTAGATCTTTTACAATGGCAAGCAAACGGTTTGTCATATCGGTGACATTCTCATTGGGTTTCATTTTGAATAGCTTATACTCATGCATAAGCATTTAAGTCTTGGCGAACCTTACTTGGGTAGTACCCTCATGATAGTTCTTAAGAGTTTTTCAAATACTATGAGCACAAGTAAAATATTGGCCTCTTCTACCTTGTTCTCTTGATATAGAATTCATCAAGATGGAGGTTGTCCTATTATTCTTGTAATGAGCTCTTAGTTTGTCATTTGACCATTGAGCTCTTGGAAGAGAAACTTGAACACCATCAACTTCATGAGTAGGAGTTTCCACTCATTTTGTACATGCTCCCAAAGCTTAATACCTTCACTATCAGGAACAAATATATTTTATGTTTCCAATAAGAGTAATTGGTTCCAGCAAAGTAAGGTCTAAGATAGAAGTTTAGGTTTCCATGTGAAGAAGCTATGAAGTTCGATGTGGAAGTTGATGTAGAGGTGGTTGCCATTGTGGGTCAAATTTCATAATTAAGCTTCTTGAAATTTAGAGGCTCTGATACTAATTGTTGTCCCAAACAAGCAACCAAGATGAGAGGGAGGGGGGGGGGGGGGGGGAGGGGCTAAATTGGTTGATTTGAGTAGTGATGATAAATTAAAAATTAAAACAAGATGAAGAGAATCAAGATGGAGATGGAATAGAGTATAAAAGAATGAACACAAGAGTTTATAGTAGTTCAGATTACCTTAATCCTACATCCACTTCCTTAAAGACTTGTTAAGGTTCCACTAATCTTGAGTTTTTAAAAACTCAACTCTAACTTGGTGTTTTTCACAAGCTCATACCAAACTTTCACAAGGTTTGAGATTAATCCTCACAACCCTTACAAGAGTTTTTCCAAGGCTCACTCTAAAATCTGAGTGTTTCAAAGCTAACACTCAACTTACAATAGTGTTTTTTATGCTCACCCCAATATTCAAACAATACAAATATTAATGGTGAAGTATGACATATGAAGTAATTAGATTATAATTAATGCATTCAACTATAGAGAGTTTAATTTTACTTGTAGAGCCTATATGGTTAAGGATAATGAAGGATATGGAATGTTTAAATTGGACAAAGAATTCGAAATCAATATTTAAAACCTTATGGAAAATTTATCATACTCCTAATGTTATAACTAGAAGTGTTAGGACTAATAAGTAATAATAATTGTGACATATGTAGATAGTGATTTTAGATATGTAAATCAAGAATAATATTAAGATTTAATGTTAGATAAGATGAGAGAGAATAGTTTATAAATTATAAGGATACAATGAACTTAAATTTTTATTGAAGAAGACTGTATGATGAATTTAAATGTGGATGGAGTTATGCCTATGATTTTAGAAGTAATATAGAGTATATTAATGAATTAACGTAGTAGGAAATGACTAAAAGTTGTGAGTTACTCCTTGATTTTAAGGTTTAAAGAAAATTTAATTATTTTGGTTGAGAAATCAAATGTTTGAAATTTCTACATTATGCTTGGTACATGATTTAAGTATCGAGATGATATATTTTTGCAATTTTAACTGAAATTTATATTAAAATTATGAAAATTTATGTTCGGCATAAAAGAAATTTAAATAATAATAATAATAGATTATTCTTCAATCCTATTAACGATAGTCATACACTATTTCAACTAAATCTCTTATACTTTTTTGTATTAATCCCATTAAATTTGATAAATTGGAAAGATTTAAAATAATTTAAGAACCAAGGTGGGAGAAGAACTAGAGGATGAGAATTATTCTTATTTTAAGGGTTAATTGAATCAATAAATGAATTGAAACCTTGAGTTTTGATTTAATGACTTGATGATGATAAATTGAGTTTGAAGTTTGAATTGGTTACTGAGATGATGATTTTAAATATTTATGTGCTAAAAATCAACTGAAATTAAAAAGAAAATGAGTTTAAAACTAAAGAGGGTTTGATGTATAAACTCTGTATTGTGAAGAGAAATTAGACATGGTTATGTTAGAGAATATATCTGAGATACTTAGATAAGTTCAATTGAGTTGAAATTTTACGAAGAGTGTCTTTGTGTAACTATTTGATGTGGTAAATATTTAGAAATTCTTAGTACTTGTTTAATATTTTTAGAAAATAAGGAAATTTGGGTATGCAAAAATGAATTCTGTATAGATAAAATTTTTTTATAATATTTATGGATTTGATTTGCAAAGTAGAATGCTAAAAGATATTCAATAAAGTTAAAACAAGACAAAATTAGAGAGTTTAGGAAATGTATATAGTTAAGGTGACAAAAGACTTAAGGAATTTGTTAAATATTTGTATCCAAGTTCATATTCATATTATGATAATTTTGAGTCAAGAGAATGTGACTTAAGAAGTAAGTAATTTGCAATAAGAGGCTGTTGAGATTATTAGAACTCATAGATAATTTATATAGGTAAATATGTTTAATGTATGGGTATGAGATTTAAATTAATTGATTAAGTACATATTAAATGCACATATCTAAAATGTGGAGATTTGTTAGTAATTAATTTTGAGTAGAACAAAATATGATAGAGATTACATGTGAATTGACATTTTTTTTGAAATAAAAAAATAAAAAAAAGCTCAAAAAATTGAAATTGAATATTCAAGACCCATTAATAGAAATGATTAATTTATTAGATTAATGAATGTAACTATAAACATTTATTTATAAGAAATTTAATAAGTTAAAATTTTGATGAATGTAATATTAAGTAATGATTATGGAATTGCAACTTTAATAAAAAGGTAAATAATAGTTAATCGTTATATCCGTATGAATATTGTGTATTTATTGTGGATGTCAAATATGCCTTGGTTTATTAAGATCAAAATGTATGGCTTATATTAGAAAATCATATGCTATGATTTCATATGTTTACCTAAGAAGTTTGAGTTGAAAGGCCGAAACATATTCAAGATTTTTCTTAGTAGTTTGGAAAACAATATTATTAACATATGAAAGTCACTGATTTTTAGTGAGATAGACCATTGGTAAGTAATAAAATTTGAAATGGATTTAATTTTTCTTAATGTGGAATAATAAATAAGGTAGGTTCTTCAGTGAAATTATAAGACAAAATTTTAGAGTTTACGAAATATAAATAGTTAAAGAGACAATGGATCTTAGAAACTTGTTAAGATATTATATACAAATTATATACATGTTATGATAATTTTGTATTAAGAGCAAAATGTATTAAGCAAATAAAATTGAGATTTAGTGATTGTGTAAGTTGTTGAAATTCTAGAATAAATATAGTATGTGAATTTGAAGTGATTAAATTAAGTGTAACTAAATTGGTGAATTGAAAATATAAAAAAATTAGAGGTGATTAGTTTAAAGTATGATTTGCAATGAATCTACTACAAGGGTATTGAATTAAATTTTTGAGAAAGAAATTAAGGTAAATAGAAATTTAAAATTGAATTTGAACATTTACAGGATAAGAATTAAATAAGTAAAATATTAAACTAAGTATGCATATGGAAAACTTAGTGTATTTTCAAATTTGATAGATAACTAATGTGTAGATTTATAAGCAAAAATGATTCAGATAGATGAATGGAGATTTTGGACATGTACAAATATAAACATTAAGATTTAGTATTAGTTAAAATACAAGACTAAAGTTCATGAATTTTTATGGATAAAATATACTTGAAAGTGATTAAGAGTATATACGTAATAATCTATAATATGAGAATAATTGTGATATTAGTATATAAAAAGTGCTAATGAGTTGAAAGTTGAAATTGTAAGAAATGAGAATTATCCATAAAGATATATAAAATTATTATTATAAACTAGATATTCAACATTAGTGTTGATGATATTCTTAGTGCAAGTAAGTTATCATTTCTTGGACAATAAGATTATAATATAATTAATTAGTAAATTTGAGAGTTAGATCTAAGGGTTATTCGGCTGTTTTGAGGTTAATTATAGTAATGTTTTGGTAAAAAATTCTAATTGATAGATTACTTGACTTGAGAATGTTAAATATGATTTGTTAGGATAAAATATCATACTCTATGTGTGCAGTGGAAGCATGAATAGTTTAATATTCTACATGAGCGTTTATCTTAATTTAAAAATTCAATGACGAATTTTATTAAGGGGGAAAGATTGTAATAACCTAAATAATAATAATAATAAATAAAATAAATAATAATAATAATAATATATAATATATAATATAATATATAAAGAAAGAAAGAAAAGAAAAGAAAGAAAGAAAGGAAACAGGAGAGAGAAGAGAGAAAGTCAGAGGGAGAGGGGGGAGATACAACAATCGTCAGATGAAGGCCGATCTATCGCCAACCGATTACCTTCAGATAACATGTGCAGACTAGGTGGCTTCGTCTGGCGATGACAAGTCTAGAGAGAGGCAACTCGTCAGCAGACAATGCTAGACGGCGACTCACGCGTCGTTCAATGACAGCGGCAACATGAGTTTTTGATCAATTTTTTAGCTGTTTTTCGACTTCATTTTCCTGCAAGATGGCCATTTTTGAAATTTTCTCTTCATGAGCTTTAATTTGACTTATCATATGTAAATTATAGTTACATTTTTAAAAAAATCTATAAATAAATATGTTAAAAATTTAAATATAATAATAATAATATTATAATTTGAATTTGCATTTGAATTTAATTTAAATTTGAAATATTATTAATTATATTAATTAATTTGAATTAATGAAGATATAGAATTTGAATTTTATTTATGAATAAAGTTATAATTAATTAATTGGTTAAATGTGATTAAAAAAGAAATTATTGAATTTAAGAAATTAAGTGAATTTAGAATATATAATTTGGGTTAGTTGATTAATAAAACATGTTGAGGAGAAAATAATAAAAATAAATGAATTTAATAATATTAATATTTTAAAAGTAATTTATTTTATAATGTTTATGAAATTAATTGAATTTAAGAAAAAGTTATTTTAATTAATTGATTAATTATTTTTTATTAAGAGAAAATTTATAATGAGCACAAATAAAATAAAATAAAATAAAAATGAAGAAATAATAGAAATAAATATATTGTAAATATATATATTAAATTTAAAACAAATATTAGTATAATAAATGAGTAAAACTAATTAAATATTTAAATTATAATTTTGAATTTTATAAAGTTAATTAATTAAGTTATATATATAAGAGTATGGAATTAGCTAATTAATTGAAAGAAAATGAATTAATAGTTGGCTGATTGAGTTATAATCGTTGTTTATCAAATAATTATTTGATTTATTTTGTGATATTGGTCGAGTTATTGTGAGCTCTTCTTGTGGATCAAAATTTATTGATAATCCTTTGTTGTGCAACTACCTTGTATTATCATTATTATTTCAAATTTAAAAACATCTTTATTGTGTATTCCACCATTGTGACACTATAATCTTACTGAGTTGATGACTCGCCTAATCATCTGTATGATTTCAGGTAAAAGTTATCCAGATCCATTAACTTATTGATTACTTCCTTCCAACAAGAAGTTTGAGAATAATGTATTGGCTCATAACTATTATATGTAAATTAGGTATTAAGTTTGCATAATATTCTAGTTGCTCCGTAATATTTTATGAATAGTTTATTAGATGTGGGAGAATAATTATAATGTAATGATAAGATATATGTGTTTGGTTTATAATGTCAGAATAATTGTATAAGAATATGTTATAAGATTATGGAATAAATGATTAAGATAATCTACATGTATGAATATAATAGTATAGTTATAGTTCTATGTGGTACCTGGTGGTCTAACGCCTTCATTGACTCTAGGACCGTCATATTTCTAAAAACGTGATGTGACAACCAAAATAGCTAATGTAACACCTCCTGATAATTCTTTCAAAGAACTATAAAAAAAAACTACTTAATACATTAAACAATTCTGTAACAATCCAATACGCAATTCCATACATACTTTAAAACAAACCAACTAAAATTTTAGCAGAGTGTCCTCTGTGGTAATCACTATCTAAAAAAAATTATATTTTAACACAACATGCATAAAAACACTTCTAAATTTCAAATAACCAATCTCAACTCTAATAACTCTAATAAATCTAATGAATCCTCAAATCAAAATAGATAATATGTCCATATCAATTTTTAAATAAAAATAAAAGTACATTAACTGAGTTCACAATCATCCACTATAGCATATAATTCCAAGCTCAAGTTATATATATATAAATATTCCATTTACTTTTAACAATTAATACAATCCTCAAATTTAACTAGAATAAGTAATACAATGTATATAATCCACATTTACAATTGATAAAAGAGAATTGTCCGTTTTGCAACTAATCTTTGAAATCCTAAATCATCAATTATCAACAATACTCCAGTCCATCTTATCTGCATGTCAGAAAAATCTAACACGCTAAGTTTTTTTTTTACTTAGCAGTACTTGTATACAGATATTTTGACATTTAACAATAAAGCAAACTATCATGATAGGAAATAAATCTCAATTTAAAGAAAACTAAACAATAAATCAAATTCTTTCAAACAAACTTACTCAGTATTGCAAAGTTTCAAATTCAATTTAAATAATAAAAATATAATCTCACAACATTTATTTACTAAAGCAATTCCTTTTTTTTTTTCAGTCATTCTTTTACATTTTAAGTTCAATTTAGTTGAATAAAAATACAATTATGTTGCTTTTGTTTATACAATTTTGCAATTATTCACGTTGCAGTTGTAACGTTTACATTTTCTATTACAATTTGTATTTTCCACTTGCACTATATATTAAGAAGTTTTAAATTTAATTTAAACAAAAATATTATATAACTATATAGTATTTGTCAATCAATTATTATATTTATAAACATTGAATTTTACACTTATAATTCATATTTACCACTCATAATTTTTGATACATCAATAAAGATGTAACTTCGAAATTGGGATAGAACGGAATGAAAAAGAAAAAAAGTGCATTTAATAATATTCATAATACATTTCTCTTATTTTCAATAGATTTTTATTTATCCATTTAGCACTTTTGACACTTCATTCAATTAACACTTGAACTCATTGAGCACTTTCATTTAATTTGACACTTACAAAGTGTTCAATTCAATAATGTTCAATTAAATAAAGCTTTAGTAAGCTTCACCTTTCTTTATAATTTATCATATATTTTCAATACATATATATATGTGTATATTTATAATGCAACAATTTTATATAAGCTTTCAATAAATATATATATACATATATAAATGTTTCAGTAAGTTTTATATTTCTTTATGCTTTTGCCCCTATATACTTAGTAATAAATCCTAGCCTCGAGCAACGAGTTACTAATGATAAGTAAATGCTCACTTTAGAGAATATGACCAATAGCCCACTAATAGCATGAATGCTCACCATCAAAGTGTCCACTGATAGCATAAAATACTCACTAACACTATAGACTCCACCCTCTGGCTATCCATTCAATCCAATATCTAAGTTTAACACTAATACAATCAGGCAAATTAATCATAAATTTATTTCAATCAATTTTACCATTATAAACCATTTCATAATTATAACATTAGATTTTTCTAAATACATTTATTTCTTATTAACTCTTAATGTTTTCGCTTTGGCAATATAATTATTTCAATTAAGTCTAAATGTATATATATATATATATATATATATTCATATATCATAAATTATTTTTAGATCCCAATGAAGTTGTTTTTAGGCATATTACAAGTATATTTATTTCCTGTAATACCTTTATACCCTATATATGTATAATACATACACCCCATATATGTAATATATATATATATATATAATACAAGAATGTCACAATTCCACTCAGTTAAAAATTACTTTAATTAGAAGAAAATATTTTAATGTTTACAATAAATACTTTAATAGGTAAAATATGTATATACATTAGTAATTTAATTAGCAAAAATACCAACTTTAAAGGAAAAATCTCTAGAAAAATTCACCAAAATTTTATCTGTATTTCAGACATTCCCAAAATGACAAACATTCACAACCTGCAAGAAAACATACTCCTAAACATATTTTACTCATCCATTTCTCCAAAGTGCCTAAAAGCTCATATTTCATCCAACATTACAATATATACATATATGTATTCAAATCATCCAAGTACTTAATTTACATCAACATACTTCGAAATTTATAACTTTAATACATATCATCATATTACAGGCACATATTTAAGTGCAAAATGGAGATGTATATACATGACATGCTGGCCATATGATCTCGTGGAAAAATAGACTTCAAGAAAAAAAATATCAAAATCTAGACCTGATCAGGTCTAGCAAAACCCTCCGAAACCTCCAAATCTACCATGTCACTTGCGTAATGAAATTTAATCGCGCTAATTGAAAATTCTAGCGATACATACTTTGGTACTAAAAATAACATTTTAAATATAATGCAAGAAAATGTACTATGCTCCAATGTCAAGCATCATATACACAATTTATCAATGTATCAATCACCAACACATATTGGGCCCAAAAGTCCTCATAAATTAGTCTAGTTTCAGAAATATTGTTTTAGCCCATCTCAATTATTTTAACTCCAACATGTGTCATCCAATGGCATATTTATAACTATAACACTAACGTGTCTCGCCCAAAAGGGTAATTATCTCTATGACACCAACGTGTCTCGTCCAAAGGGGTATGGCAATGCCAAACCAATCTAAAAACAACTTCCCAAAACTAAACTCTATAGAAGGTAAACATGCAATTACATTTCTCACAATCCATTTTTGTCTTTTTTTTTTCACATTTTTCACTCATAGTCAATATCATTATCATATACATTGTAAATGTGGTAAACTTTCATATTTTAGTGCATAATTTGCACTTTTCACATTTTACACATAACATCACAATTAGCCATTCTCTAATGGCTTAACATGCCAAAAATAATTCAAATCATGCATTGTTACTTCAAACAATGTTTAACCCACACATGAACCCACGTTCAAGTAACATAACACATTCACTCATATATAATGTGTTATGTTTCAAGCAATATAATTAAATAAAATAAGTTTCAAAGTATGTACTAACATCTCCAAAGCAATCATATGAGTCAAAACTCCACTCCACTCTAAATTCTCCTATTGCCCTTCGCCACTTAGTTGTAGAAATTTGATTTCACTCACTTCCTAATCAAAATGTGAGTGTATACAATTATTTAGAATCACATTTTAACATACTTTAACTATTAACAATCAATTTAGCATCATTCCTTTAATTTTTCAATTTTTGCCCTAACTCCTTTTAATTCTAGAAATCCATTCTAACCAATTCAAATTCATATTTTAAGTTTAATTACATCTTTAAAGTCATATTTTAACATCATTTAAGCAATTAAATTCATCCTACCTCAATTCTTTATCAAATTTCCATCTAAACCCTAAATCACCTTTTTCCTCTTTCAAATTTACACCAAACCCATTCAAATCAACCAACTAACCATATAATCTTTATTTCCACACTAAAATAACATCATTCATACCCATATAAATAATTATAACATATTCCATCAAAACTTCAAATTACACATAACCTTAAATTTCAATAAAATTTCTTAAATTCTCAAGAAAACTTACCTTTGATTGATGGAATTTCAAAATCACCCTACAACTCTTGAAAAACTTGTAAAATTTGGTGTGGATGAAAGAAGAAAAACCTCCCCTCAACACCCATGGAGTTCGGCCATACTAAAGAGAAAGGAAGAAGATGATGAACATAACATTTGACTTTTTATTTCCTTTAATTTTTAGCCATATATATTATATTATATTATATTATATTATATTATTTAATTAATTATTAATTAAAACATTTTTAATCTTCCAACCAAAATATTTTCGCATTTAAATTTTAATTTTTTAACATTTTTAACATTTTACTATTCTACCTTTGACTTTTAGTTTTTCTGTTTGACTTTAATATGTTATATATATTTTCTTTATATATCACATATATATTTCACATTTTCTTACTTCCAAAACCTTATTTAACCCTCTAAATTATTTATTTAATTTAATTTTTATTTTAGTAAAAATTCAGATGATACATTTCCACTCAAGTTTTTGATTCATTATTCGTTCACTTCTTGTTATACTTATTTGTTATACTTATTTATTATAAGAGTCCTTCTTGAATTATTTTACATATTTTTATAAATTTTATAGACTATAGACAATTCTTTCAATCACATTTATTATGTATATATATAACATACTTGTACTAAAATTCTTTGACTAACTTTATTTTTATATTAATCTTATCTTTTCAATTCATATTTCATATTCTCATTCTAAAAATAAATTCCAAATAGATATTTCACTTTCTCTTAATTTACTCTTTCAAAATATTCGAATTTCACAAGTTATCATTTTCACTTGAAATATATATATACACATATGCAGTACATGTATCTTATATATTTATATATATTTATAATTGTATTTTGTGATCAATACCTTTTTTTTGGTATAAACTTTATTATTTTCTTTAAACATATTATCTACCTTCTTTATATACAGCCCAATTTTTAAAATATCACTTTACTCAACTCCAATATTAATGCAACATATTAATTTTGGTTCTTATTAAGTTTTCCTTTCATGAAATCATTTCTTTCCCTCAAACTATGAATAATCAATATAACTTAACTCACCAAACACTTCTATATATAATTTATAAATTATCTTAAGTCACCAAATAGTATTGCTGTTAGGTATGTATTAGGTATACAATTTGTATATTTACACATTATTTTCAAAATTTAGCTTCCATCACTTAATTAATCATTCACTTCGCCTCTTTGTTTGTTTTATATTCCTTTCAAAACTATTTTAAGTCACTATGATTCTATCAATTTCTTACGTTATTTCTCAAGTTACCTAATTCTCCAAAATAATCCAAAATCTACTAATCACATGCAATAATCATTTACCCATTCTCTAATTATGCACTCATTTTGATTATCCAAAGATATATATATATATATATCAATACTTTTATCATATTTTCCTCACATTCTAAATTTCACCATCGAATAAATTGATCTCACTTCAATCTTATAAACAATCTACTACTAATTGCAAATACTTTTAAGATTTAATCAACAATTCACTATTAACTTCACTCACTTAAACCAAATAAATAATACCTAAGCTCCTATAACACAATCAAATTTAATTTAAAACTCCCATAAACAAATCAATCAAGTATCATTCAATACCCTTACATTAAATTCTATTAACTTAAATACTAGTCTTTCTTACTAAAGCTAATTTTTTTCCACTTCAATTTTCATTCATTAGTATTTTTCCCTTCCTTTTCCTCCCAATCTCTTGCTTATGAATAACTTAATCATAATTTCCATAATTACTATTACATTTAATTTTAGACATAACTCATTTAAATCAAAGTTGTCTAATATAAATATAAATAACCATTTAGCCCCACATACATTTTCAATCCATAAATAAGTAATTCAATGTTTCAATACTTCAACTAATATACTTCAAATAGCCACTAGTTCCATAAACACAATTCACTTCCAAAATAAAAGATTCCATAACCTTAAATTCTTCCAAAACCCTAAACTTACCAAAACCCTAATAATTTTATTCCATAACCCTAAATCATCACTTAAATAATTCAATGGTTCTTTTAATCATAATTTAAATTAAAGAACAACATAAACATTCTTTATTTATTAAAAGATAACTCACTTTCAAAGAATTAAGATTTCACTATCATCCTCTTCATAATTAATTCATAGATAATTTCTTTACAATTAATCTTATTTAATCAAAACACAAGCTTCTTTAAGTAGTCAACATCAAAACAAATTCAATTTATACAAAAATAAATGAAATACAAGCACTAACCTCACTAAAGTGGCTCTTTCATCACTTTTCCATTCAATCCTTTGGTTTAATGATGATATCCTTGAGAAATCATGCTTAAAGTAGTTAAATTTCCATCAAAATTGTGTTTTTCCTTTGAAGTACCCATGGTTTCTAAATCATGTTTTTCCTTCAAAGTACACATGGTTTCTAAGTACAGGAATGGAAGAAAAAGAAAGAAGAAGATAAATATGGTGAAGATGGTGGAATTTTGGTATGCAGAAGAAGAAGAAGAAAAGAAGTCAAAATTGGCTTTTATATAATATCTAAGGTTTTGATTCTATGTGTTGCTCATAATTTTACTTTGGTACACATGCTTCCATTAATTAACTCTTAATCCAATTTTTAACTCGTAAAATTGTAAAATTAATTACTTTAACTATTTTAAAGCCTCATTATCCACATTTCACATTTCAATTATGGTACAATTTCATTTCAAGATCATAAGGGCATTTTTCTTGCCTCTTTAAAATTATTTTCTGAAAATACCGATTAAATCCATATACGGATTTAATTTTTCACTTATTAGGGCTTAATCAACCTCATTTCTATCAATTCTAAATACTTAAACCACACATAATATCATAATCAATTCGATGTATACTTATATATATACTTAATACATAAAATTATTGCTTAAATTTTTCAGACATTACAGCTAATACCACTAATAACTTCTTCAACAACAACAGTAACTTTAGATAGAATAGTAATTCTGTCTTCTTCACCATTAGAAAAACCAGAAATAATTGTACCAAGATCAATAGTACCTTGAGTAAAAACAATAAAACCTTCCAAACCAGCAATAGTTTTATCATCAGCAGCAAAATCTTCAGCTAAAATATCATTTATAACATCTAAGATAATCTTGTTATAAAAATCAACATCAATTTCCTTATCATCATTACCACCTTTATAAACAAAAATTCCTCCTTCAAAATCTATACTAATACTTCTTTTCTTTATCTATAAAAAAATAAATATAAAAGAAAACATATAAATAGAATATAGAAACAAGAAACATAATAAACATATATTGATAAATATAATATATAACAACATATATCAATAAATATTAAAAAACTGTAATAATTAGATATATAATGTTACATGTTGCTATATATTATATATAACAAGATATGTCTAATGATTTGCAACAAAAAAAATCAAAATACAATTGATATATAATGTCCTATGTTGTTATATGATCATTTATGTAACATATATCATTTGATTTGGAAAATAATAACTGCAAGCATGGGTTATATATTGTTGTATGTTGTTATAAATATCTCAAACACTTCACTCTCATATTTTCTATTAGAATCATTAGAATCAGACCCACTAATATGAATCATTTCCACATCTTCATTCACGTTTTCTTTACCCTTTCAAAATACAAGAAAAAAAACTAAAAATAAAACAATTATTTGTAAAAACAAATAAAATTAAAATATTAATAAATAATAAAAACTAAAAAAGGAAAGAAAAAAACCTCAGAAACTAACTTCTTTGACATACCAACAAGAAAATAAAAAAATTCTTTAAATTTCTTACTGAAATTCAAATTCATAGAATTAATTTCTTCCTTTAAAGAGATATCTTCTTTCTTCATTAACTTGACATCCTTTTGCATTTTGCCCTGTTTAGCCAAAAAAAATACTCACTTCTTTCTCTAATTTAATGAGAAGCTCATTCAAGCCACAATTTAACTTTCTCTTCATAGAATGACTTGATATCTCATCAGTTTTACTCTTTTCCTTTTGAACAAAATCATCAACATCAACGCCATCAACACCATTTTCTTCATATTGTCTCCAATATAATCACCTTTATTAACATCTTCATACTCCAAAACATTATAAAATTTAGCCAAATTCAAATTCTCTATCTCATCAAAACTAAAAGAAATATTTTGCAAATCCAACTACAACAAAACAATATATATATTAACAAACAAAATAAAAAAGAAATAAAATATAAAATATATAGAAAATAAAATAAAATAATTACATACTCTAAAACAAGGAGACTAAAAACTTCTTCAAAATCCGTAAGAAAAGGAGAAGAGTCAAAAGATCAAGATATCATCCAAGAAATTTTATTATCAAATTTAACTCCAAACTTTTCCTTTAAATAACCACAATACTCATAAAACTATATTTGAATAGCAAGAGGAAACCAGTTAACCTATAAAACCTATTAGGAAACTTCTTCACATTAAAACTAAATTCCTCATTAAAACTACTCATACTTATTTCAAAAATATCTAAACCAAAAGTATAATCAAAATAATTTTCATTTTCAATAATGTCTATATCCTCCTTTACAACCAACTTATACTTTGAAGATGATAAGAATAAAACAACAATCTTAACTGTATTTTCATCACATATAAATTTTTTATTAAGAAAACACTTCTCAAGATCAAATTTAAAGATCTTCACCTTACCCCAAAAATAATTAGATATCAAATTATTAACATCCTTTAAAAGCAAAAACTTATTATGATCTCCAATTAAATTCATGAACACCAAAAACCAATTCAACACCATCAAACTGAAACAACATATGTTTAGGATTAGAACTCTTCATTGCCCTCAAAACCAATGGATAAAAAAGTTGTGTTTGAATTTGAAAAAGAGGCATATCCAATAAAAACCCAAAAGGTGTCTCAAAAAAAACAAAATTATCTGCTCCAAGGTTAATATAATTCTCAAATTACTTATCACCTTATACTTCAATTGACAACCAAGTCAAACAACATGGCAATCTTCACTTTTTCTAGACAATCCCTACAAAAAAATTTTGAAATATACTATTATATTTTATTATATGTAATATATGTTATCATATAACAAATAATTTAGAGCACAAATATTAGAATATAAATCTTATATGTCATAGGGTTGACAGTGGGGCTAGGAATTCCCGTTCCTCACAGGGATTTATTCCGAACGGGATAGGAATTCCCCATTTATTTTCTGCATAGGGATAGAGATGGGGGGAGATCTTCCTCTATTGGGATCCTCGCTCCGTGGGGACCCAAAATTATATATTTCATTATAAATTATATTATATACTATATTATTACATAAAATACAATGTATTAATATTAATATATATAAATTAAAATAATATTTAATATTTAAACCCTAAAATCAAATAACCTAAATTTCTTAGTCTTTCTACAATTTAAACCTAGCAGCCACCTCACTTGATCACCATTTTCATCTCATTTAAGTGACCTAACGTTTTAGCCTTTCAAATCAAGCAAATCTCACCATCATTTTTTTTTCAATTCATTGAATCTTTGACATTCATCCATGGACAACTCAAGAGGGAATCCTACATGCTGTTACATAAATTACAAGTAAGATTTTTTTGACGTTGGATAATCACTTTTCTTTATTTTCTTGGTGATATCCTACATATCTCTTGCATATCATTATCCTCTGCTCACTTGATTTCAATGCTTCAAAACTTCAAAATATGACCCAAATCGAATCCAATCACTATAATATTTTTACAACTACATAAAGTATGATAATTAATTGCATAATAACCCAAACTAACACTTCTCCAAATTTGTTCTACTATAGTAAGTGGGCCATCTTTTATCATTAATCCTTTTGCTGCTAATGTGAAACTCACCAATCCGTTAAAAACCCAATTTGTTATATATATATTTAAATTTTATTGAGTAGCAAGATTTTGGAGCTTTGCTTAGTAGATTTTTTTTGGAATTCTTTCCTTTTTAGAGTGTGTTGTGTTGGTTTCTGAATTTTTAGGGATTTCTAATGTCACATCCCGTTTCCGAAAATGTGACGGTCCTAGGATTCAGGTAAGCTTAAGGTCACCAGACATCACGTAGAACCCAGCTAAACTAATGTATTCATACATATTAATTATCTTTATTAATTACTTTAGTAGATTAAAATTCCATTTAATAACTATAATTACTTTTCCATAATCTTATAATGTATTCTTACACATTTATTTTGATTATATATACCACACACATCTGTCTTATTATTTACATTATAGTTTGCGTTTATACTTTAGTAAACCATTCATAATAGTACTATGGAGCAATTGGAAAATTATACAATCTTAGCACTTTAAATTAGTTAACTACTTTATTCTTAGACTTCTTGTTAGAAAGAAGAAATCAAGGAGCTGATAGACCTTGATAACCTCTACCTAAAAACACAAAGACAATTATGTGAGTCGTCAACTTAGTGAGATTTAAGTGCCACAAGGGTAGGATACACAATAAGAATATCTCAAGGTTTAAAAATAATAATAGCACAAAGTGGTTGCACAGTAAAGGAATATTAATAAAATTTAATTCATAAGAATGGCACACAATAACTATAGTAATATCACAAAAGCGAATCAAATAAATAATATGATAGATAATACATAGCAATAACACTGAAGAAAACATATCACTATATACATTCCAGTGTTATCACACACAAATAAGGGTAATAGCTTTTATCCTTTTAATCACAAGTCTCTATGTGCACATAGCATGATGGTATATCCCCTCCATCAAGTTGGAATTCTATCATATTGGCTAAAAAATTGGCTTAGTAGGATCCCATAAGCCTAGAGGCTACATTGAGTTTCACAATTCAAGAATATAAGAACACAAGCAATAAAGTTATTATATGGTTCAAGTGTCAATATTGATTCACATTTTATCAAGAATTTCAAAGCAATAAAGTATGGGATAGACACTATAACTCATATTGAAATTGCAAATTTGATTCTTCTAAGTTACTAATAATTACTGGTCGGTTATGTGACATTCTTCGACCTACATTGGCATCCAAACATAAATTGCTTACATGAGTTTATTTTTAATTTATTATTTGTCATTTAAGGTTCTTTGATCTCTTGACATATGATTGTACATCTTAGAAAAGATTTCTATTGTTATATTAAGTTCTTATTTTTCTTTAAATTAAAATAATAATATCAATAATAATATTATTTTTACTTGGATATTAAATTATAAGATTTAATTCTCATTATAAAATAATTACTTAATTACTTTTAGTTCAAATATAATAGTTTATATTAAAGTTAATATTAAATGTTAGTAATAACAATAACAACAACAACAATAACAACAACAACAACAACAACAACAACAACAACAATAATAATAGCTTGATTATTCTAATTATAATAATACAACTTTTAATTAAATAATTAGTTTTATAAATTTTTGACATAATACATCAACTGTTTAATTAAAATTATTTAATAATTAAATAATCAATTAACTATTTAATAATCAACAATTAACTCAATTAATTAACAAATAATAATCCTTAGATTAATAATAGTTTAATGATAGTAATAAATAGAACTAAATTAACTAACTACTACTTTTATTTTTCTTCCAACTAATTAACCACTTCCATAAATATATTTATATATATATATCTAAATATAATAAATAAATAAATAATAATTATAAGTAAATTTTAGATTATTAATTGATTTATCGAAATCAATTAGTGAAACAAATAATTCAAATTAAATAATTGGCTAATAAATAATAATTTTAATTTAATTCATCAAATAGTTATTTTTAATTTAAATTTGATGCTTAATATTTATAATAGTTAACTTAAATTAATTATTTAATATAATTGTAATTATTATCCATCCATTTATTTATTTTCTCTTAAATACAATTTATTCATCAACTAGTTAAAATTATACATTCTAAATTCACTTAATTTTCTTAAAATTTTCTAATTTTTTATATTAATTTCTAATTAACATATTTTAAATTAATTATAATTATTAGTATTTTAATTATATATATGTATTTTCTAAAAACTCATCCAAATTTGACAAATGAGATGTCAAATTAAAGTTCATAACGAGAGAGTCTCAACCATACCAAAATTGCCAAAAACGAGGTCAGAAAGTGGCCAAAAATTGATCGAAAAACTCGCTATCGACATCAACTTCGAATGGTGTGTGAGGAAGATTCTGGTGGCCGTTAGTGGCGATTCAAGTGGCGGTCAACTTGTCATTGAATGGAGGTTCCTCTGGTATAGCGCGTGTCACTTACTAATCACCAGATGATGATAGATTGGAGAAAAACCAAAACTGACGTCTCACTCTCTCTCTTGCTCCTCTATTTCTCTCTCATAATTAATACATACTCTCTTCATTAATACACAATCTGATGGGTTTTTGACTTTTTATAAACATTAAATTTCATTATATTTTAAATATTATTCAATAAGAATAAGTATCAGGCACAAGCTACTTAGCCTGATGGTAAACTACTTGCTACTCTTCTTACTTGACCTAATTTTAAACCTCAACATTATTAAACAATTTTTTTTCCTTTTCTTTTCTTTTCTATTTTTTTACAAGTTATTACATCTAAAAATCTAGTCATGGATGTATAATTATTCTTATATTTTTCTTAAAGATGAATTTAGAGAAAAGTTATAGTTTATTTGCTTTGATTAGATTTGTAACACTCTTATACCCTATATACGTACAATATATATTTTCAGCATATGTAAAATACACATATACGGTATTAAAATATCACAGACCGATTTAATAAAAATTTTAACATTTCTGATTTAAAATTAAAATTCAAACACTAAATATATAAAATTAAATAGTATATAAATATTCTTTACTTGTTATAGGAACCTAAAATAAATATTTTATATGAAGATCTCTGAAAAAAATTCGCTAGAGTTTTATTTATAATTTGGGCATCTCAAAATTTATTAATTACACAACCTGCAAAAAGAACACTTCTAATAAACAATAAACCACATCTTCACCTTAACTTCTCATTTTTTCACAATTTTCTCAAAACATTTATATATATATATATATAATTTAGAACACATTTAAACACCATTTCAAATAACTTAACCCAAATATTTTTTATAGTTTATAATACATAAAATTCAAAAACATGATATAATATGCATAATACCCAAAATATACAATAACATAAAATATATATATATGTTGCTGATAATGTTTCTGATCTTAATTTCAACTCTACAAGCACAATCACAAGTCTAGACCTGACCTGGTCTATAAGAACACTCCGGCTCAGCCGAATCTATCTTGTCACCTGCGCGATATAAACAATCGCACTAAGCCAAAAGCCTAGTAATACAAACTTGATAACAATAAAACTCAAATGCAATGCTGATGCATAATGCATATGGTATCACATCATTCCATTTTCTCATACTTTTCAAATATTTCACAATCCACAATTCACATAAAAACAAACACAAGCATGGGCCCAAAGATAACTAATATGCTATTCAAATTTCAGAGTTACTGTTTTGGTATATAATAACACCATGTGTCTAGCCCCGTAGGTAAAATATCAATGTAATAGTCCAACTAGGTTTGAGCTTATGACCCGGTCATTTCACCCAGCCTAGCTTCAAGGACTTATTTTTGAGGCTTACGACCCGGTTATTTCACCTCAAAAATATTTTCACAGTGAAGCCCAGCGTCTAGCCCGTAGGCAAATCATAGGCATGCCACCAAACATAGAACTCTGAAAATAGAATAACATACTAGGCACACAATTTATTCATATTTCTCGTATATATCGATATCAATTCATTTCATTATGTTTTCACATATCTCATTATATTATACCACATTTTTGCATTTACAACAAATTATCCAATTACTTTGGTATTTTCACATAATTCATATATTAATCACATTTAATGTTATCTAGCCAATACCAATGGCTTTTTAACAATGCACTTAATGCATACACAACAAATGGCATTACCCAAACACTTTGGGTCATCTTCACATAATACACATATTTCATATTTTATACAATTTAGCCATTATCAATGGTTTTTCACAATGCATTTAACACATATATGGCATTACAAATGTCATAGCACATTATTCATACACAACTAATGTATCAAGTAGCTTAACACATTTTTCAACCAAAATGTGTTAAGCCCAAATGTCATGCAAACATAACCAATATATTCAAAGTTTGTACTTACCTCAAATAGCGACCAAAACAAGCTTAAAACAACCTCCAATCCTATCCAACTTGCCCTTCACCACTTGGATGAAGCAAATCAACCTCCCTCAATGGCTAAACCAAATGTGATAGCAAATAATCATTTAGTATCACATTTAATGACATTTTCAATATTAAACTATAATTAAACCTCATCCAAGCAAAAAATCCAAAATTTAAGGCTAACCTCTTTTTAACTTTGGATTCTCATACTAGGCCATTCATTTTATATATTAAGTTTATTTATATTATTAGAAATATATTTTAATATATTTAAACCATTTATATTACAAAAACACACTCTTATACACAAAACCCTAAAATGACATAACCTTCCCCCATTGAATGTTTTCCATTCCAACACAATCCATTAATCATTTTAAGCTTATATTAATCACTTATATCACCAAACAACACACTTAAGCTAATAAAATCAAACAATTCTACAACTTTGGAAAAATCACTTTTCCAAAACCCTAAATCACACTTCCATTCTCAAACTCCAACCAAACACAACCAAAGCTATCATTTGACTTTAAAATCCTTGTTTATGCATCAAAACAACACATTTGGAATCAATTTGCACAATTAAAACACATGATTCCAAGAATCCAAATTTTTCATAACCCTAAATTCTCCCTCTTCACCCAACTCATCCCAAACTTAATTCTTTCTTCCATTTAACTTGAAAATCATTAATAATTAATCAAAATAGCTTCATTTATACCCAATTAAACAATTAAATCATGCTAATAGAAAATTCCAAAATCCACATAATCAAAATTTTCATGGAATTCAAAGAAAGGAGTTGGAAACTTACCAAATTTAGTGGAAATCACCAAAAATTAACTTTAAACTTGTTAAATCCTTCAATAAATTGAGTATAGAAGAGCAAAATTTCTTGGACACCATCAATGGAGGTTTCGGCCTAGGAGGAAGAAGAAGAAGATGAAAATAGCTTTTGATTTTCTCTTTCCTTTTATCTTTTAATTATAACCATATATATATTTTATAATAATTTAATAATTATTTATTTAATAAATAAAAAGTCTAAAAATCTCTCTTCCATTCAAAAATTATTTATTTTTGAATTAATTTAATAATTTAATATTTTTAAATTTTTAAATTTTAATTACCAAAATACCTTTTTTTACTTTGGCTTTTGACTTTTCTTTTAAAAAGTATTGACTTTTATATATTATGTATATTTTACATAATACCTCATATATATTACACTTTTTCATTTAAAATCTCTTCATTTTTTATTTAAAATTATTAATTTAATTTATCCAATTTAATTATAATATATTTTATCAAATTTCTAAAAATTAAAAATTTTCAAAAATTTGGGATATTACAAGATTTGTGGTTCTTATTTTTTTGGGTATTTTATTACATGAGAAAATCATGAGGAAGAGAAAACATGAACTGATGCATTTATGGTTTGTCTTAATGTCCACATAATAATATAATTCTCTTAAGCAAATTATGAAAACTTCCAACTAAATACTGATTCTGCTATAAAGTAATGGATCTTGCAACCTGTATCATTCCATTACAAGTTTTCATATATATATAT
Source organism: Garcia nutans (assembly GCA_947685225.1). NCBI lineage: Eukaryota > Viridiplantae > Streptophyta > Magnoliopsida > Malpighiales > Euphorbiaceae > Garcia > Garcia nutans. Next base: position 33,524,633 of record CANTUV010000043.1, read on the forward strand.
ATATATCCATAATTTCATAATAAAAAAATGAGAATTTATATATAATAAAAAATATTGTCTAATCAATAGTTGTTTCTTTTGTTTTTCCTAATGTTAGGTGAAAGATGGCATCTTCTACCTCTCCTAACAAAGATTCTACACAACATAGTACACTGAGTGGTAGCTCTCAATCATCCTCCGCACCTGTTGATTCAATTCAAACAAATGACGCAGAATAAAGTGAATAAGTATTATCCTTGGGTTGTAAAAGAGGTTTAGAATCAATTGTATGGAATCATTTTAAAAGGCAAAAGATTGATGATAAATGGAAGGCTATTTGTAAGTATTGTTAAAAGCATCTTGGAGGAGATACGAAAAATGGAACCAAGCATTTACATGATCATTTTGCAATACGTCCTTTGAGAAAAATAAGAGACATAAAAGCAAACCTTTTTAATACCTAAAAAGGCAATGGGGAAAAAGTTGTTATTAGGGCATATGCTTTTTATGAAGAAGTTGTAAGAAAAGAGTTGGCTAGCATGATCATTTTGCATGAGTATCCTTTGAACATGGTTGAACATTATGGATTTCAAAAATTTGTAAGTTTTATTCAACCATTATTCAAAGTGGTGTCTCAAAATACAGTTAAAAGTGACATATTGATGATCTATGAATATGAAACGTCAAAAACTATAAAGTTATTTAGAAAAAATGGAAGTAGAGATTTTTTATCACAACAGATATGCAGACATCGAGCAATCAAAAGAAAGGATTTATTACTATCACATTATATCTTATCAATGAATCTTGGATCCTTCAAAGTCAAATAATCAAGTTAATGGTTATATACTTGTATTATTTTCATATGTTACATGTAATAATTAAATTTTGCATTTTTAGCTTTACATATAGATCTTGAATTGTAATTATATTTTATCATTTTTTTTTATAAACTTAGGTTCATCTATGTGCCATGCCCACATACATCTGAGGTAATTTGTGAAGTTATTATCGATTGTTTGATGGATTGGAATCTTGATCATAACTTATCTACTTTGATAGTAGATAATTATTCAAATAATAATGCATTCATTAATTTTGTTTTGAGCAAATTTTATACTTTGGTTGGATGGATCATTATTACATATGAGGTGTTGTTCTCATATCTTGAGCTTGATTATTAGAGATGGTTATATGTTATAGGAGATGGAATTGAAAAAATTCATGATAGTGTTACATTTTGGGTAGCTACTCCTAAAAGATATGAGAGGTTTGAGCAAGCAACTGAGCAATTGAAAATTCCTCATGCTAAAAAATTAATTTTAGATTATAAGACAAGGTGGAACTCTACATATGTAATGCTAAATGTTGCTATTGGTTATAAGAATGTTTTTTCTCGCTTGAAACAATGAGAATCTCTTTTTAAATCTCTTCATTCAGTAGAAAATTGGGAAAAAAACAAATGAAATTTGTGAGAAATTGAAGTTGTTTAATAGTGTGACTAAGTTATTTTGAAGGACCAAATATCCCACTGCTAATCTTTATTTTCTAAAACTTTGTGAGATTAGACTAGCTTTTAATCGATGGCTTTGTTATGGGAAACCATACATTGAAGCAATGACATTAAAAATGATAGAAAAATTTGACAACCATTAGTCTGAAATTCATGACATTATAGGTGTGGCAACTGTTTTGGATTCTAGGTATTAGCTTAAATTGGTGCATTATTATTTTGGCTTACTTTATTGTGATGAATTAACAAAAATAAAAACTGAAAAGATCCGAAGACTCTGTGTTGATTTAGTAGTTGATTATGCATCCAAATCTAAGATAGATAAACATAATAGTTCTTATCCTTCTCATTTGGACTCACAATCATTGGTTACAAATTTTGATGAAGTGGATACTATAAATAATTATGACTTGTTTATTTCTTCTAAATATGATAATGATAACATCAAAACAAAACTATAAAATTATTTAAAGGAGCGTATACTACCTTGAAAAATTGATTTTGACATATTGAGTTGGTGAAAGAATGCTCTTAAGTATCCTACATTGCAATCAATTGCTAGAGATGTTTTTTCAATTTCACTATCCAATGTGGCTTCAGAATAAGCTTTTAGCATAAGTGAAAGGTTTGCAAGTTCACATCAAAACAGACTTCATCCCAAAACTTTAGAAGCTTTAATATGTGCACAAAATTGGTTATGGGCTGAAATTAAAGGTATTATAAATAATAAAAAATTTTAACTAAAAGTATTGGTTCCTTACTTTTCTCCATAAATTATTATTTGTGCTAATTTAATATTCATTTTTTAGCTACTTGTTCGACTTCTCATTTTGAATGTTGTATATTTTATAAAGATGTTGATAATGAGGAAGAGATAAACACATTATTTTAATTATTTTATACTCTTGAGTTGAGTTGAGTTGTATAAACTTGAAGAATAAAATTATTGTTATTTATTTATATGTATATTTTTATTTATTTTGTTTTATTTATTGAAGGTTGCATATTCTTATGATGACAAACAAAATTGAGAGTTTTATTGAAGGTTGCATATTCTTATGATATTCTCAAATCTAGAAAGAAAATAAAGAATTATTATGTGTTGTTTTAGTTATTTTCATATGTGAAAAAAATTCAACTTGATGTAATTTATCTTGTTATATTTCAAATTTTATTGTACATAATTATTAAACTATTATACTAGTGATTGTATAATTATTATGAATTATTGATTTTTTATATTATTATACATTAATTCAAAAAATAAATAAATAAAAACAAATTCTCCATGGGGATCCCAAACTTCGAGGATGGGGATGGGGGCGAGGATTCCCTACCATAGCCGGGATGAGGATGGAGATTGGCCCTCTGCCCTGCCTCTTTGCCAATCCTAATATGTTGTTATGTGTTGATATATGTAATATATATCAGCATGTATTAGATAATTTAGACAAAGAGTCATGAGAATACAAAATATTATATGTTGTTATATTTTGATATATATAACATATATTACTATATATCAGATAAATTAGAGTATAAATATCAGAATAGAAAAAGTTATATGTTGTTATATGCTGATATATATAACATATATCAACATATATCAGATGTTTTAAACAAAAAGCAATGAGAATACAAAATATTATTTGTTGTTATATTTTGATATATATATATATATATATGTGTGTGTGTGTGTGTATAACATATATCACCATATATAAAATAATTTAGAGCACAAATATCATAATATAAATTGTTATATACTATTATATATTGATATATGAAACATACGTCAACATATATCAAATGTATTAAAAAAATATTAAAATACAATATTATATATATCAAACTACAATGTTTTATATTAATATATGATACATATATCAATATATATCAGATAATATAAAGAAAACATAAAAACACAAGCTAATATAAAAAAAAACAAAAGAAAAAACACCAAGGCACAAAATAATATAAAGAAAAAATACCGAAATACAAAATGCCACATACTATTATATATTATTATATGTTACATATTCAAAATATATCAAATAATTTACAGAAACAAATATCATAATAAAATTGTTATATGTATTTTCTTATTCAAATTCAAACTGAAAAATATATTTCATTATATCTAACGTAAAACAAAATATAACAGTATAAAAGCAACACAAACATGAATACACAAAATAACAAAAACAACAAAGAAAAAACATTAAGAAAAGAAATATACCTTTTCAAAAGAAATTTTTTTTAGAACTACCACTCTTTTTTATTGATTTCTTATCAATAGCAGTTTTTAAATAAAATTAATAATCTATGAAATAGTTCTACAAAATGGATAAACAGATAAGGAACTCCTAACCATTTAAAACATATATAAACCAATAAAAATACAAAACCCACTTAAGAAAAAGAAATATGAAGAAAATGGAAACGTGAAGCAAAACATGAAGAAACTGCTAAATCACAACAACAAAATTAAAATGAAAATAGCAAAATGTGAGAGAACACCACAAAACCACTGACACAAAGACAAGAAACAAAAATGGAATCTGAACTGAAAAAAAACGGCAAGAAGAACAGTGAGAAAGTTGAATGATGTGAGCAAGAAAAATTGAAAATGGTAAGAAGAAGAAGAAGAAAGAAGCACAAAAAGAAAAATTGTAAATGTGAAAAAATAAAATATAAATATAGTAAAATTGAAAAAAAAAGGTTAAAACTAAAAAAAAGTTACAATAGTAAAAATGAAAAAGACATAAAAAATAGTATATGATGTAATTTCCTCTCTCGTTGTCTTTTTCTCTCTCTCTCTCTATATATACGTATATACCTATATATATGTATATATATAGGTAGATATATATATATAGGTATATATAGGTAGAAAGAGAGAATTTCTTCAAAAATATTCTTAAAACAATATTATTTTTAAAATATTTATTTTTATTTTAAAAATATCCACTTTTCAATTTGTTTATTTCAAAAATCTCTTTACTTAATGGTGTTAATGATTGAACTTTTAACTTAAACACTTTAATTATACTCATAAAATAAAATTATATTTATTATTTTTATTCAGAATTAGGGAGTAAGATTAGAATAGGAACTTGGAATATTGGATCTCTTACAGGTAAACTGAGAGAACTTGTTGATACTATGGAGAGAAGGAAAATTAGTATTGCTTGTATCCAAAAGACTAAATGGGTTGGAGGGAAAAGTAAAGACGTTGAGAATACTGGGTATAAAGTGTGGTATACAGGTACAGATAGAAGTAAGAACGGAGTAGGTATAATTTTGGATCGGAACCTAAAGGAGACGGTTATATCCGTGAAAAGAGTAAGCAATAGGATTATTTCAATTAAACTTGTGATCCAGAATGAGACCATCAACATAGTTAGTGCATATGCCCCTCAAGTTGGATTGGATGGGGAGAGCAAGCAAAATTTTTGGGATGATATGGATGAACTTATGCGAGGGATTCCAAATGATGAAAATATTTTTATAGGAGGAGACTTAAATGGACATGTAGGAAAAGACAGAGTAGGTTTTAAGGAGGTAAATGGAGGGTATGGTTTTGGAATTAGAAATGAAGAAGGTAAGAGTATCCTTGATTTTGCTTTAGCCTATGGTTTGATTCTGGCAAATACAAATTTTATAAAAAGGGAATCACATCTAGTGACCTTTAAAAGTGGGCAAAATAGAAGTCAGATTGACTTCATACTCACAAGAAAAGCCAATCGAACTCGATGCAAGGATTGTAAGGTTATTCCAGGTGAGGCTTTGACCACTCAACATAGGTTAGTAGTTTTGGATATCAAGTTTAAGAGGTTGACTAGTAGGCCAAGGAGGAACAATAGTCCTAAGATTAGGTGGTGGACTTTAAAAGGTGAAAAACAATTGTTGTTCAAGAATGAGTTGTCAAAGTTGGAGGGTGGGAGGAAGATGTGAGTATGTCATCAAATGATATGTGGATATGTATGTCTACAATAATTAGAAGAGTAGCTAGAAAGATTCTTGGAGAATCTAAAAGGTGTGGACATCCCTCGAAGGAGTATTGGTGGTGGAATGAGGAAGTGCAAAAAGCAGTAAGAAGTAAAAGGGAATGGTATAAGAGTTTGCCCAAGTGTAATAACAATGATGCTTTTGAGCAGTACAAACAAGCAAAAAAAGATGTTAAAAAGGCAGTTAGTCAAGCAAGAGCGCAATCTTTAGAGAGTTTGTATGAGAAACTTGGAACAAAAGAAGGAGAAAAAACTATCTATAAATTGGCTAAGATAAGAGAAAAGAAATGTCGTGATTTAAACCAAGTTAAGTGCATTAAAAATAAAGAGAATAAGGTTCTGGTTCAAGAAGAGGATATTAAGGAATGATGGAGAAGCTATTTTGAGGAACTTCTTAATGGTAACCATAGTGATAACATTGAGGGTTTAGACGTTAGGCCGGAGAAAAATGTGAAATACACTAGACGGATTAGATTTTTGGAAGTTAAAGAAGCTTTGAAGAAGATGAAAGTTAGTAAAGCCTGTGGACCAGATGAGATACCTATTGAGGTTTGGAAATGTTTGGGAGATACAGGAGTTACATGTTGACATCTTTGTTCAATAAGATCTTAAGTTCAAAGAAAATGCCTAATGAATGGAGACAAAGTAATTTGATACCTATTTTTAAGAATAAAGGAGATATTCGGAATTGCTCAAATTATAGAGGTATAAAGCTTATGAGCCACACTATGAAATTGTGGAAAAGAGTTGTGGAATACCGTTTGTGGTTAGATACTTGTGTCTCCTCAAATCATTTTGGCTTTATGCTTGGTCGATCAACTATGGAAGCTATTTTTCTTATAAGAGATTTGATGGAAAAGTATAGAGAGATGAAGAAGGATTTACATATGGTTTTTATTGACTTGGAAAAGGCGTATGATAGAGTCCCTAGAGAAGTTTTATGGTGGGTCCTAGAGCGTAGGGGAATATCTATACGATATATCCAAGTCTTGAAGGATATGTATGAGGGAGCTACCACCAGTGTCCGCACCGTGGGAGGGGAATACTAAGGATTCTTCCATTTCTATTGGATTACACCAAGGTTCAGCTTTGAGCCCTTATCTTTTCTCCCTGGTCATGGATGAGATAACAAGACATATACAGAATGACATCCCTTGGTGTATGATGTTTGCAGATGATATTATATTAATAGATGAGACTCAAGCAGGGGTAAATCAAAAGTTGGAGTTATGGAGAAGCACTTTGGAATCTAAGGGTTTTAAGCTAAGTAGGACTAAGACTGAGTATATGCATTGTAGATTTAATAGCAAGAATAGAGAAAGAGGCAAAATTATTTTAGACGGAATGGCAATGCCTCATAGTACTTATTTTAGATATCTTGGCTCTATTCTTCAAGAAGATGGGGGTTGTGAAGAAGATGTAAATCATAGGATTAAAGCTAGTTGGATGAAGTGGAGGGGGTGCTACAGGAGTTCTATGTGATCGAAAGATGCCAATTAAATTAAAAGGAAAATTTTACCGCACTATAATACGGCCTGCTATGATGTATGGTAGTGAGTGTTGGGCAGTAAAAGGACAACACATGAGTAAAATGCATGTTGCGGAAATGAGAATGATAAGATGGATGTGTGGTCATACTAGGATGGATAGAATCCGCAATGAGCACATTAGAAAAAAGTGGGGGTAGCACCTATTGAGGATAAGATAAGAGAGCATAGATTGAGGTGGTTTGGCCATGTGAAACGAAGACCTAGCGATGCGCCAGTTAGAAAAACCGAACAAGTTAGAGCAGATATAGCTAAGAGAGGCAGAGGTAGGCCTAAACTGACTTGGTTAAAAGTTGTCCAAAATGATCTTATGATGTTACATCTACCAGAAGAGATAACCTTAAATCGTATTGAGTGGAAAAGAAGAATCCATATAGCCGACCCCAATTGACTTGAGATTAAGGCTTTGTTATTGTTGCTGTTGTTGTATCTTAATAAAATATATTATATTATTAATTTTCTTTCAATATCTCAATATTATTAATTTATGATAATTAGTAAAATAAATGGATTTTTTAATTTAATAATACAATGAAATCTTCAAAATATATTATAAATTAATACAATACTGGAAATGTACAGTTAAATAGAATGAATAATAATATGAATAATATTAAGATTATTATAAATTTGTGTCATAACTAATTTAATTTATATTTATGTTATATTCACCATATTTGATTATATAGTTAAAATATTTTATTAATATATAATAAAAAATATTATATTATTAGCCTGCATTTGGCATGTCGGTATTTGCTTTCTAGCACATTGTTATTTTGTTTTCATGTTTATGGTACATTAGGGTTTGCATGGCAGATTCGATTGTAGAGACAAATATACTGAAGTTATCTATTCATGATGTAAAGGATGCAAAGTGGCATCTGGGGGGATAGCAATCTAAGCAATCCATCATATGAGCTTTGCTTAGTGGGGAGATTTCTAACAACAAGTGTGGTTCAGTTTTAAGCAATGAGGAATATTCTTGCAAATCTTTAGCATCTTATAAGAAGAGTTAATATTACAAAGATTGAAATGAAGAGATTTCTATTCCAGTTTTATCATGAGGTGGATATTAAGTGGGTGGAAGTAGGGGTGCTCACAGTTCGTTTAATCGAACCGCGAGTGAAAATAAAAAATCTAACCATCGATTTTAGTTTAGAAAAATCATAAATTGAAACCTAACCATTAGAAAACTTTTGTTAATGGTTAACTGATAATTTTGGTTACAATGAAACTCAATAGTTTCATTGTATACAATTGTACATACATATATATACATACAGTAATACAATTAAGTAAATATATGGTAACATAACTAAAGAACATGATTATAAAAGAATGATTGTATAAAAGAATATATAGTAATGTTGTATATTTAGTAACATACAACAATATTATAAAAGGAAAAGAAAGTGATTACATAACATTCAACTAGCGGTGTGTTCTGACAATAGTGAAAGAAATAATTAATAAAGAAGGAAAATAAATAAAGAAATTGTACAAGACAAGCTTCATTACTTATAAAAAACCATTTTAAAAAAAATGAAGAAATAGAGCATTGATAATCTTGTTACCTTTTAATCAAACAAATATTCCAAATATGAATTAATATAGAGAAAAAATTTAAGCAAACAATTAAAAAATAAAATCACAATAGAAGTTGATGTTTTTTTATATAAATAACTCACTAATTTAATTTCACAAGATATCAACATGACTATCATCAAAGGTATTAAATTATGAATTCAATTTTCTTAATTATATGTTCATTATCAAATTTTATTAATGTAAGTTTATAACTAACAAAATGAAAATAAAATTTTTTTTATTGACTTTTAAAAAAAAAAACAACACAACAAATTAAAGAAAATTTTTTTATTGTCATAAATAGAATAAAATGATTGGAGACCTTCAGACTCAAACCTATGACCATTTAGTGGAAAAGAAAGAAGCATATCATCTAAGCTACAACAATTTTATCATATCTCTTACACCATTATACATATCGAGAAAAGGTACAAATTAGACCCTAAACTTTATAGGATTCCCACTTTGGACCCCAAACTTTTTTTTATCCAATTGAACTCCTTAACTTTCAAAATAGCCCAAATAGGACCCTGTAGTTCCATAAACTTAAGTCCTGTCAATTTTTCATGACGTGGCTTTTGTGGGTCCTATTTTTTCACCACCTAGACTCTAACATGGCTTCATTTATATATCCAATGTGTTCAGACATGCTAATTTAGCCCAAAGTAATAAGTTTAGGGTTAAATTTGAAATCCCCAAACTAATAATTATCTCATCTTGATCGAATTTTCTCATTTTTCTTCAGGAAATTTGTTAAATCCCTAAATACATACAATATTTTTGTTAAACACTATCTATAGATACCATCGGTTGTCTGCAACAAGAGGGAAAGTTTTGGGTTATCATTGTTGCTGCTCAAAATCTTTATATTCATATAATGTATGATGGTTTTATTCTATTATATTCATTTTATTATATAAAAATGCTTTTTGTAGGTCCTATTTATTAAAATTTGTGTGAATCTTGTTGGTTTTGTCTGTGATTTGGAATGCAAGTGGGGTTCATTGGGTATGTCTAGTTATTATCGATGTGAAAGTTTTTATGGAGTTAGTTTTTTGTGTAGGTTTAGTTTCATTATTTTTTTATTCTTAATGGGAGTGGTCCCAAAAGATGCTATTTTATTTGGTAACATGCTAAAAAAATGTGCCAATGCATTCTCAGTCAATTTCATTATAGTATATTAAAAGGACAAATGTTTGAAAAAGACATGAGCACATGTGACACAAAAAAAAATTGAAGCAGAAAATATGTATTTGGATTGTGTGATAGTTAAATTAGACTAAAGAAGTTTATTATTCTAGATGTTTAAACTATTTAATTGAGATTGTAATAAATAATTTAACAGAAGTTATGTTAATGGGACATCAATTAGATATTTTTCATTTGCTAATCTCTTAAGATTAGATAAAAATAAATAAAATATTTGATATATTATTAATTTGATGACATTGTAACAAATAAAACAAAATTAAGTATGTTGATGTTTTTCTATGTAGGCCACCCATGGGAACAGTGGACTTAGTGTTCCACCATGGAGGTAGATGAAAATTTTTGCTAGTTTTTGCATATATTGATGGGAAAATGAGAGAGTTAGTAACTTTGATATAGACTGCTTATCCTATTTTATATTCTAAAGATGTACCATGAAGACTTAAGGTATCCAAATGTGAAAAATGTTTATTATCAAAGACAAGGTGATACATTAGAGAATGATTTTTTGTGGTAAAAAAGGACGATGATATTAGAAAAATCATAAAGTGTGTTTTGACTAGTGTGGGGTTGAAAGAAATACATTACTATGCTGATCATGATGTTGTTGTGCCTGAGTTTGCTCAAGATGTGGAGTTATTAGCCATAACAAATAGCCAATAGGAGATTATAACACAATGTACCCATGCAAAGCCTTAAGGTGATGCAAGTCATATTCATCTAGCAAAATTTGCATCACATGCTAATGCACATGTAGAGTCTGAAGTCAATAATGGGGCTGATGGTTCACAGGGGGCTGAAACATGTCATGGGACAGAAGTAAATATAAAGGTAGATTATTGGGACTTCACTCCTACAATAGGCCATGAAGAAAGCGAAGAAGAACCAATGGGTGCCAATGTAGAGCTAAAGAATGATATTCAAATGGAAGAGGAATGTATTAGACATGATAAAACAAATGAATCTGGGAGTGAAAGAGAATCAGAGAATAGAGAAAATAAAGGCTAAGAATAAGAGGATGACGACGATGATGAAGATTATCAAAGTGAGGTCTTGATGCACCCAAGGAAGAAAGTAAGATATGATGTGGATGATGACAATCCACATTTTGCACTTGGGATGACATTTTCAAGTGTTACTGAGTTGAGAGAAGCAATATCCAAGTATTGTGTTGCAAAAAGGCATGACCTTAGAATTAAACCAAATGCTCCTCGTAGAATTAGAGCAAAGTGTAAAGTGGTTGGATGTGAGTTTGTGTTGTTTGCTTTAAAGGAAGGAACAAATGAGGGGCATGTTATGAAGACCTTAAATCTTGAGCACAATTGCGATAGAGTTTTCAGCAATTCTAGAGCAAGTGTAAAGTTCTTGGCTGGTCTTTTCAAGGAAAAGGTTATAAGAATCCTTAAGTAAAATGCAAAGAGTTAATTAAGTATGCTGAGGAGAGTTTGAGGCTGAATGTTCCAATGTCTAAGTGTAAAAGAGTAAGGAAAATAATCTTGAATGACTTAGAAGGCAGTTATAAAGATGAATTTGGCTACCTAGAGGCAGATGCAGAAACAATAAAGAGAAGTAATCCAGGGAGCATTTGTGCGATTAACTTATGCAAGGAAGGTTTGAAATCTAGAAAAAGGGTGTTTAGGAGGATGTTTGTATGTTTTGATGCACTGAAGAGGGGATGGAAGGCAGGATGCATAACAGTGCTTGGTCTTGATGGTAGTTTCTTGAAAGGCATAGTTAAAGGGAAAATTTTGGTAGTCATTGGTAGAGATGCCCAAAAACAAATATATATATATACATATATAGTTGCATAGGCTGTGATTGGCAAAGAAAACAAGGTCAATTGGAAGTGGTTTTTGCAATGTCTTGTGAAAGAACTTGATTTGGGATATGGTAGCTCCATTACCTTAGTTTCAAATATGCAAAAGGTTAGAACTAAATTTATGTGTTTCTTATATTTTGTTTAAGATATATATAATGTATACTAATGTTAATTTAATATGTATGTTGGGACTTTTAGAGCATGTTAAGGAAGTTATGGCAGAAGCTAAGCACGGATGGTATGCTAGACATATCTATTCTAATTGGTCTAAAAAAATGGGGTGTTGAAGAGTTAAAAAAGCATTTCTAGATCTGTGCTTAGAGTACATTCGATGAAGAATTTAAAGATACCTTGAAAAATTAGGGAACATCAGTAAGAAAGCAGCACAAGACTTAATTACTCCATACCCACCTTTCTTTTGGAGCAAAGCTTATTTTAGCAGTAGATGTAAGTCAAACATTATTGACAATAATTTAGCTGAGTCCTTTAATGCCTCTATTCTCGTAGCAAGGTCGAAGTCCATGTGGCAATGCTTGATGTTATACGGATGTAGACAATGAATAAACTTGTAAAAAATAAGATTATGGTAGAAAAATGGACAACTGACTAGAGTCCAGCATGCATGAAAGTTTTTCATAATAATATGGAAGAAACATTCAGCTGGAATGTATTATTTAATGGTTACTTAGGGTATAAAATAAGTGATGGAGAAGATAGACACATAGTTTTTATGGATAAAAAGTTATGTACATGTAGAGCATCAGATCTTATTGGAATCTCATGCCCTTATGCTTTTTATGTACTTGCTCATCCGAAGATAGAACCTATGAATCAGAATTCTAATTAGTATCACAAATTGAGATACATTGCATCTTCCACTATACAATGTAACCTGTTCCAGGAAAGAAATTTATGAGATGTGATGAATATGAACCAATAGAACCTCCACTAGTAACTAAGATGCCTGGTAGACCAATGAAGAAAATGGTGAGAGATGCAAATCAACTGGCCAGTAGGAAAATCAGGTGGAAAACTATCAAGAAGAGTGATCATGATATGATATAGCATTTGTAAAATGAAAGGACACAATAAAGCAGGATGTACATAGGTAAATCGTTTAAATTTTAATTTATTTCAACTAATACTTATTTCATTTTTATTTAGTACTAATAATTGATTTTTTTTAACTTCAAAGAATCCTTCATAAATTGCACCCTCAATCCTTCAACCATCACCATCTAGGAGGCAAACAAAAAGGAAGCAGAAGGCATCTTTTAGTGTACCTTTAAAAGGGAAGGAAATTCCTCAGCTTAACAGAATAATGAACGCCAACAATAATATATTGGTTGATGAATCAACAGGCAACATGACTTATAATGTAAGCATTTAGACTTATTAGAATTTTATAGAATATAAAATCTCTATGGTTAATTTGTTTGATTCATTTGAAATCATTATAGCCTGGCATGGTTGATGAGAGAGTTATTGATAGAGGTAATGGTGGGATGAACCCAAATGATCATTTAGACCTAGTGACAAGATTTCCCATTCTAAATAAGGAAGATATAAGAAAGACCAAAAAGCAACAAGGGTCAAGCAGCCAAGGATCCCAGAGAATAGTATTTCATGGAGATGAGGCAAATGTGAATATGCCATCTAACCTACCTGTTAGACTAATAGGGCTTCAATGGCTAGGCAAAGATGTTTGAGAAGTAGATAAATATAAGAACAACGTGAGAAGACTGTAGGAAGGATTGCAAGGAAGTGAAGATCACATATCTTAAATGTAATAGATATTTGTTACCATAAGTGTTTAAGTTTTTTGGAATGATGGATATTATGGGATATAATTTTGGATGATGATTCCTTTTGCAGGATATAATATTGATGATGGATCTTTTTTATGGAATGTACTTTTTAATGATATTATGGATTTGGGATATACATTTTGATGTATAAGAAAAGTTGTGTTTTATTGAATTAATTTAATTGTTGGTTTTATTGAGATTTGTTTTCTTATACAGGCATTAGTTTTGTTAAGTATGTTGTTTGTATTTATGTGCAAGTGTTTTTGGTTTTAGGTGAAGGTGTTGGTGGGCTAGTCTTGTGATTCGCTGGTTTGATGTTTTGAATGGTTTAATTATTATGGTTGTATACTTATGTAGGTGTTTGTTGGGCTTTGTTGGGGTTGGTCTGCTATTTTGTGATTATATACAAGTTTTTTGTAAAATTGATGGTTAAATGGATTGGATTGGGATTGCTAGTTTTTGCTTGTAGCTTATGGTTAGAATTGCTAGTTTGTTATGCCGGTAGTGGTCCACTACTAAAGGTGTGCTGATGGAGTTAATGATGGAGGTCTGATATTGCTAGTGGTCTGCTAGAGGTTTATTGTTACTGATATGATATTTTTTTATTGAGTTACAATTATGGTTGTTTTTTATGGTATGAATGGGTTGAGATTTCACTGTCTGAATGTTATTTTTGATGTTTTGAATGGTCTGATGGAGCTTGCTTCTACTGTTGCTTGTGCTGAAGGCTTGTGTTTTATTGCTGGCTTTTTGTTTTATTGGCCTTGTGGTTTACTAGTTTGTTAATTGAATGGGATGTTGGGTCAACATTTGTTGGGGTATGAGACTTATTCTTTGTAGAATGTTATCAGTACTTGCAAATTCATATGATAAAAAATTAAAAATAATAAATCACTTTATGGAACCCATAATAAATCACTTGCAAATGTACTTTATAAATAAATATATTGAAATTGTTTTCTTTTTCAATTGCAGAAACTCAAAGAAGTTCAAGAATGTTTGAAATGCTGAAACTCAAGCATAATTACTTAATGCTCAAATGAGCTTTGTATCATCAATTAATCATTATCTATTATTAGTCATGATAACAAATTACCATCCCCTCAACTTGTAAAGCTACAATATACATACAAATTAGAATATTAAAGTTTCAGGAACAACACCAAAACCAACACACATCACCATTAACCAAACATACGTACACACTACCACCATTAACCATCACCACCCCTACCAAACCTACTATCATAGTGTTTATTATCCACCAAAAATGCGGATTAATATTTCACCATCAAAATCTTTTAAATTAACATCAAAATACACTACATTAGCCATTAAAATAGAAGTTACATCCAATTAATAGTCAAAATACATGTTACTTCAGTTCGATTAAATTAAACCATAAACAATATATAAATCACAACAGACATGAATACACTAATCAAGAGAGCAATATAGGCCCTTCTTAACTTCAACTTCAACTTCATTTCCATTTTTAAAGTTTCATCATTCATTAAATTTAGCTTAATTATGTCTTCTTTAATATCATCAAATTCAAATAGCATTTCTTCATTTGACATTAGTTGAAATCTTCTCTTCAATATCTGATTTTGTTTCAATAATAATTCATTCTCAAATTCTAGCTAGATTATGAATTCTTTGGTCCTCTTTTCATTTCAACATCAATCTATCTAAAATCCTCACACCCATCTCTCTTTCTTCCTTCAATAGGAGGCTATAAAACAAACATTAAAAATCGGAGAATATAAAATAATATGAAGTCGATGAACTAATCTCAAAAAAATTCTTAAAAATAAGAAAATTTTACCATTAAACTATTTTTTTAGAATAAAAACAATTAAAATTCATAACAATTAAAGGAACTTACACTATAACTTATACATCCATAAAATCTAATAGCAGTGTTTAAATCAGTCCAACAGGTCCACAAAACTTCTCAAACACTAGAATCGCAATTCCTTGGACCTCTTAAAAGCTATGTTCTTCTTCTTGAAGATGTTACAGATGAAGATGAAGTTGATTTCATCTTCCTTTTCATTGCTCACATGTTTCTTCACCAAAAAATTAGGGGAAAGAAGAGAAGAGAGGAGTTGGAAAATTCAACATTAGGTTTTCTTTAAAAATCAAATTTGGAGCTTTTTTTCTTAAATATAATTTGGGGCTAAATTAGCCTCTCAAACGTGAATCTTATTCACTAAATATGTTGGATATATAAATGAAGCCATGTTAATGCCTAAGTGGTGAAAAATGGGACCCACAAAAGCCATGTCATGAAAAATTAACTGGATTTAAGTTTATGTAACAACAGGGTCCTATTTGAGCTAATTTTGAAAGTTAAGATGTGTAGACCTATTATTTTAGCACTGAAAAAGTCTAAGCATTGATAGAATTGTTAATTAATATTAATTATTTAATTCACTAATCTATTAAAATGGGTCAAAAGATAATAATTGCCAAATGTAGAAAAAGGAGAAAAACATAAAATTGAGGGCATGACGAGTTCGCTATGGACCCACAACATAATATTTTCATCCTTTTGAACATGAAGGATTATTTGAATTTTAAATGTATTTGAATGAAAAGGCTATATAATCTTTCTAACAACCTAAAAATTATCCTGGTTTTAAAAGATTGAAAGGGAGGATTTTTGTGGGGGAGAAACAAAGAAAAAGGGTGAGAACAAAAGGAAAAAAGATAGACAATGATCGTGAAAGAGAAAAAAGATAGAGAAAAAAAAGAAAAACACAACATTAAATAAAAAACACAAAAAGCAAACAAACAACAAACTTTGAAACCTAAAACGGGAAAAACTCATACTAAGGCACTATAAACCAGACTTCAGAGTTAATCTCACAAAGAGAGTTTGTTGTTGCTAAAGGAAAAGCTTAAGTTTAGTAGAAACTAACCAAAAGAACGGAGGAGCCAATAACATTAGTATGATTTTCATTTTATTCTTTTATATATATATTGATTTAAAATATATCATGTGGTAATATTTTATGGTTATTTTAATTTCTTGAGCATGCTTTCTGAATTACGTTTCCAAAACTTGATTAGTGAATATTTATCATACGAAATATCATAATTTCTTTATTCTTTTTTTTGTCTTTTGATATACTCCCTCCGTTCTCTTTATATAGAGAAAATTTCTATTTAGGGTGTTCTTTTTATATAGAGAAAAGTACTTAGAATAGAAATTTTTTGGGAGTGTTCCTTAAGGAAATTTCAAAGTTGCTCTTATAAGTAACTGTATTTTGCATATCAAACGAGACTAGTGACAGATAAATATAAGTTATATAATTAATATGCTTCACTTTTTAATGCATGGATTAATGTTATGGTTATGAGAGAATTTATTAAGTTGTACTCTGTTTTATTAATTATGACACAACTATGAGTTAGTTTTTGTCATGTATCATAATAAGGGTATTAATTTTAACTATTGAATCTTAGTTTTTTGAAAGAGGCAGTGATATCGATATCAGACTAATAATTGGGGCATAATTTTAAACTGTATCGACTGATATGATTTTAAATTTTTATGTCAAAGTTGTGGACTAATTTTGAAATAAATACATTTATGTTAAATGACACGCTATTATTTTTAGGCCACAATCTACATGCAAAAGAGTTCTCAATGATGACTGATATTTGTGCCTGAATTTATAGAATTTTACACGATCGATATATTCCCTCTTTAATATTTTGTGCACAAATTTACAAAGTGTTGCACCCTACAAAAAATGATTTAATTATACACAATTGTTTATGTTATTTGCTTGCGAATACGTGCCCTTATTATACAGGTAAATAGCAATTTATCTATTTCGTTTTAAAATGAAAATTTTGGTCATAAATGCTCCCTAGAGTATTATGTCCATGAGTTGTCTTTCTCTTAACATTATAAATTACAAGGTTATGCTTATTTAAGACTAATTAAGGCAGATTGTGATTAATAAATTCATTAATTACCTCCTTAAACCCCGTGTTTTTTTCTGTTTTCTCTATATAAAGAGAACAAATGGATTATTAATTTTGATATATTAATTTGTTTCTTAAAAATGATTTTATATGTGTAAATAGAAATTTTCATTTCATAATTACAAGTTTTGTTTCATACATCATTTTTAATTTGATTTAGAAACTAATTTTAAGATGATTTTTTGGAAAAATCTCGAGTAATGGCAATTTGCCATTGCCCATGGCGAGCTCACATGGTTCAACCTATTTTATTCAGTTCTTTTTAAAATTAAAATTTTAGTAGTACGAATAAAAGTTTTAAATAAACTAATCCTCAAATTTAATTTTTTAGGTTAACTTTATTTATTCAAGTGCTTTATTAATTTCACAGTAATATTGAAATGTTTAATTATGCTATAACATTTTAATGTTAATTGTTTATTTATTTATTTCTTAATATTTGTGGATTTATTTATGATTTAGATGTCAGTGTCTTATATTTAATCTTAACATATGATTTTTTATAATGATTGTTCTTTTATTATTATGGGATTAATTTTGTTTAAGAAAAAATTTGTAAAATGCATGTTTTCACCCTACGGGTATCTTATTTATTTTACTATATTTTATTTCAGTTTCTTTTATTATTTTTATAGATTTTGGACCTTTGTAAGGGTATGTTTCCACTAAGTATGAGTACCTAATTTATTTCTATAAGGATTGTTTATTTTTTATGATGAATGAATATTTATTTATTTATTTTATAAAATGCTTGTAATATGAGTAATGTGATAATAATTTAAAATTTCAATAATATTTATACCTAAAAAGAGGTTAGTTCCAATAAACCGGGCGCATTAAGGGTGTTGGGCCATTTTTTACTTTCTCCATGCGTATCCAACCTTTTGAACTTAGTAAGTGTGTGCGGAAATTTTTGCTCCCACTTCCGGTGGAATGGTTCTTGCGACTTTTGTATTGTTAGGCTCTGAGCCTTAGAGAACACGGGCCTAAATCCGAAAAATAGGAGTTGCCACCTAGACGGCCCAAGAAAATAGAAAGAGGTGGATGACTCGATTCCTAAGGAATCTCCAACCCCTACTAGGTTCTAACAGTTGGGTATGCATGGGGAAGGTGAGAATGACCCAGCACCCCTATAGCGCTCGATTTATTAGAATCGACTTCCTTTTTAGGTCTAAATATTATTCAATTCTTAATTATTGTAACATCTACCATATTACATACAATTTAAAGAAAATAAACATATATCATATTATTGAAATAAATCAAGCAAAATGAGCACCTATCCAAAAATGGAAACATGCTCTTACAACATCCAAATAACCATACAAATAAATAAAATAGGACACCCACCAATTGATAGAAATGTGTCCTTTATAATTATCCCAAACTTCATAAAATAAATTAAATAACAAATTAAACAAATAAGGTGCCAACATAATATGGAAACATGCCTTTTAAAATCCTCTTTGAAAATATATGTAAATCTAAGAAAAACAACAAAGCAAGGAAAATAATATAAACATACATGAAAATAATTGAATAATTAAAAGGAATACAAACAAACATATTTTAATATTAATGTGATAATGAATTATAGGGCACGATGCACATGATGGTCTCGCTAGCTAGTTAGAAGGTGGGAGTCAAGGGGGCAGCGCCCTTTGCGGGGGATCGGAGGCAGCACCCCCCAAAAGATAAATAATTTATAGGATTGAGTTTTGTTGTAGAATTAAGGTTTGGTTGTGAAATTAGGGTTTTAATCCTAAACTAGGATTTTACGTATAAAACTAGGGTTTAAGAATATAATTGGTAGTAAAATGTTAGCCAAATGATCTCAATTTTGATTCTTGACAACTCAAATTGAATGACTTATTTAACATGTGTTTTAAGAACCTTGTTGCAGGATTAGATTGTTTCAAACAAGTCAGCACAGGGTACTTTTAACGGTCGCACAAACCATGGAAATGACCACTCCATTGAATTGAAGGATGAAACCATATCACAGTAGGGTTCGCAGTCAGAAACTCGACCACAGTCGCGACCGCACATCAACATGAGCGATAGTCTAAGAAACAAGGACGATCGCAACATGAGACACCTAAATCATCCAAATTATAGTAAGGTTCGCGGTGACAAGAACGGTGAAGAATACGATCTCGCTTACTGTTGTAGCGACCGTCCTTCAGACTCCGCGACCGCGCTGCTGATTCAAGAGAAAACTACTCAAACTGATAGTAGTGTTCGCGTCATTAGGTGCTCCCAGAAGTTCGACGCAAGTCTCTAAATTCGACCGCTAATTGGCACCTAGGGCGACTGCGAAATTCATATTTAGGCGGAAGTTTATTTTGCCAAGTTGAAGAATGCCACATGTAATAACCGTTATAAACCCACTTCAGTGTTCAAAATGGGCGACCGCACCTAGTGTATGCACGACCATCCCGACAACCACAGCATGGGCAAGATTCCAGCAGCAGAGCACTTAAATTCGACCGTTGAAGCAATTTGGAATGCAGCGACCGTCCCTTATATAAGGGCGACCGTGTGAGACGTTGACGCGACTGTCCTAGTATCAAGAACGACTGCTAATTGCTTCGAACAGTCTATTAACAAGGTCTAAATATAATGGCTAGTTAGACCACATTGGCTATAAATACATTATTATTCTGTTAAGAAAAAAAGATTTTTTGAATTGAATAGCCAAGCAACATATTTTCTTTTATTACTACAATTAACATTTGAATTGTAATGAGTGTTGGGTGTAAGCATTAAAAACACCATTGTAAAAGTTTGAGTATGAGCTTGGAAACACTTAGGTTGAAAGAGTGAGCCTGGGTAAAACTCTTGTAAGTGGTTTGAGTGTTAGCCTTAGGAAAACACTTGTCAAGTTGGGTGTGAACTTGTAAAAACACCAAAGTTGGAAGTGAGCTTGTAAAACTTCAAAGTTAGTGGAACCTTAACAAGTTGTTAAGGAAGTGGATGTAGGATTAGAGAAAATTCAAACCACTATAAATCTTGTGTGTTCTTTCTTCTACTCACTACTCAACCATTTATCTCTTCTACATTTCTTGTTTGTTGAGTTTTTTTAATTTGCCATCAATTCCTCAAGAAAACCAATTCACTCCCCCTCTTGGTTGCCATCTTGGGACAACATAAAACATGCATAATTAGGGTTTGTTCATCAAATTAGGGTTTATTATGCAAACTTAGGGTGTTAGGATTTTGATTGATTAAATTAGGATTTTTTTGACGAATTTAGGGTTTTAATATACAAACTAGGGCTAAAACATGTAAAATAGGATTTTATCCTAAATATTAAGGTTAAACATACAAGATTAAGGTTTAGATGTCAAATTAGGGTTTAGGATTTGTGATCATATGAGATTAAAACGGTAAATTAAAACTAAGCAAATCCTTAAAGTCATAACCAATATGGAAGATAATGGGTTGAATAAATCATATCATCGTTGATGATTAGACCAAACAGTTCTTATTGATCCAAGCCTCAGCACAGCCTCTTTTATGAAGATTGATATTAGGTTCTGCCTTGATGTTTACGATCGGATTGGGTCAAGCAAAGTGTATTTTGGCTATCATGTGTCTCACTTTTGCTTACTCTCTATCTCTTTTATTTTCCTTCCTCACTTTTTCTGTTTTAATTATTTTTAATCTGCTAAAGGTGGCTCCCTTTTGTTAATCATGGTGGCTGATCCAAATGATCCCTCTAATATGTGTATTTATAAGCCAATCTTAAGGTTAAACACACTTACCAATATTAACCCTATTCGATTATCCGAATCCTTCTTAATTTAGGACACTAAATACGACTCATGTCGAATTCAGCCAATGCGATATGATGTTACACTCATGTCTAATTGGACAATGTCCAATTTGATGCAAGCAAGGTCCAATTTGACATGAGCAAGCTCATGTTGAATTGGGTTGTCTAATTCGTATGAGCATGGCTCATACCGAATTAAAACCCAACCAAATTAATTTTGACTTTGGATCGGACTTAATTCTAACTTTAAAATTGGATCGGATTTAATTTGGGCCTTTTAAAATTGGATCGATCTAATTTAAAGCTTTAAACTAGGTTTAAGTTTTTAAAATTGGACTGAATTTGGTTTGGCCCCTATTAATTGGGATCAGACTTACTTAGGGCCAAAATTAGAGGTCTACAATAAGAGTTGGGAATTCCTCAGGAATCAAGTTATCTACCCCTTCTATCTTCTTTTTGGCCCATCTAGTTGGTAGCTTTAGTTCTCCGAGCTTAGGCTCGGAGCCTAATAGTGCCGAAGTCATAAAAACCATTTCAATGGGAGTAGAGGCAAAAATCCACACTCACAAGATGGCAATGCAATTTGGGAATTTTATTAGAAGTTTTCTTCATTATGATGCTAAATAAATTGCAGATGGAAATAAGGATATTATGAGAATTAGGGTTCGGATTGATGTTAGGTAGATGTTGATAAGGAAAAAGAAAATCCATTTGAATGCAGAATGATTTGTTTATTGTCATTTTAAGTATGAGAAGCTTACACTGTTCTGTTTCATTTGTGGACATTTAGGGTATTCTGAAAGCTTTTATCTTATTCGAATTCACATGGGTAATGATCATATTACTTTTGAATGGGATATTTCTTTGCCAACCACTTCCTGTTATGCAGTTCAATGAGCATTTGGTTACAAAAGGAAGGTGATGTGGTCAATTAGGAAACAAACTCAACTATATCTATGGGGAGCAGATTATGGTAGGCAATTCAAATTGAAAGCTAGAGTAGTTAGGGGAAGGAAATTTTTGGAATTTATGGATCACAATACTACTCCTATGGGCTAATAATATGGGCTTGGGTAATGAAGATAGCCCAATGGATATAGCTGAAGACAAAAAAGGTCCCATTATATTTTACCACAACATCCTAAAGGTTTCTCATCAAGGGATTCTGATAGAGCTAATAACATTCAAATGAAAGAACTTACAGAGCAATCTGTCGAAGGCAGTGTGTATCATATGTTGGGATTACTGGGGCTTGGGCAACCCTTAGGTAGTGCGTGCTTTGAAGAAGCTTATCTAATGTAATGAACCTTCAATTATTTGCTTGATTGAAATGTTTGTACATAAGGAGACTATAATGATATGCTCACTTTAAGTATGAGAGTTGGCTAGACTTAATAGTTTGCCTTTATTATCTATAGGTGACTACAATGATATGATTGGTCATGAGGAGAAACAAAGAGGAAAAGCTTAGCCTTAGTTTTTTATTAATTGGTTTCGAAGAATTGCGAAGGATTGTAACTTATAGGATTTACCAAGCTCGGCCAGGGTCTTTATATGGAAAAAGAAGATGGGAGATCAAGGATGTGTTAAGGAAAAGCTGGATTGTGGAATGGCTAATGTTAGTTAGTTCAAATTCTTTCCTATCTTAAAATTGAAAATCTTCATTTTATTTTTACCATAGCTTGCTTTTAGGAGTCTTAGAGTCTTAATTATATAGGAGTAGGAAAAGAAGATTCAAACTTGAGAATATTTGGTTATTAAAACCAAGTATTATGGATTGTATATATTTGGTTATTAAAACCAAGTATTATGGATTGTATCACTGCTACTTAGGATGGGGTGAGGGGACATGATGTTCTATAGTAGTTGAATTCTTGTTGTCGTGATTTGCAAGCTTGAAGTAGAGAGGAAATAGATGATGTTAAAAGGAAAATTCACAGTGTGTCTCTTAATGCTATTTCGACTAGGAATAAGGAGCGAATTGCATTACTCAAATCAGAACTCAGTAACTTGTTAAAGCAAGAGGAGGTCAAGTGAAAGCACAAGACTAAGTTATTTTGGCTTGAACATGGGGATGCAAACTCTATAATTTTTTCACATGTATACTACAGCTATAAGGAAAAATAATGTTATATAGGCTTTGCAGAATATGGATTGGATTTGGGTGGCTAATCTGTGGGGTCTTTAGGAGATGGTGTTCTCTTATTTCATAGATTTGTTGAAAGGGGGGAGTCTCAAAGTGAGTCAGTTCTAAATAAGGTGCAAAGTATAGTATCGGTAGAAGATAATGTTTTTTTTTTGTTGAGACCATTTAAGGCGGATGAGTTTAAAAGGGCAATTAACTAAATGCATCTAGATAAAGTGCCTAGAACATATGGACTTAATCCAACTTTTTTCAAAAGTTTTGGGGAATTATTAGTGAGGATGTGGTTAGGAGTTCTCAATATTGGTTAGGTATAGGCTTGTTGTCAAATGCTTTTTCAGAGACTCTTGTGGTTCTTTTTCCTAAATTAGGTAATCCTACTACCTTGAAAGACCTAAGACTTATATCTCTTTGCAATGTTATTTATAAGATAGTGTGAGCGGGGATTTTCGCCCCCACTCCCGGTGGAATGGTTCTTGCGACTTCGGTACTGTTTAGGCTCGGGGCCTTAGAGAACACGGACCTAAGTCCGGAGAAAATGGAGTTGCCACCCGGACGGGCCGGGAAAAATAAAGGGGTGGATGACTCGATTCCTAAGGAATCCCCAACCCCTTAATGGGTTCGGAAAGTTGGGTACGTGTGGGGAAGGTGAGAAATGGCCTAGCACCCCCACAGCGCCCGGTTCATTGGAACCGGCCTCCTTTACAGGTCTTAATATTATAAAATTCTTAAATATAACAATATTATCCATACTACACACAATAAAAAGAAAGCATCATTATATTAAAATCAAAGCAATGTCCAAACAAAACAAAACAAATAAATGGACACCCATCCAAGGATGGAAACATGTCCTTACATCACATGCCTAGATAGGACACCCACCAAAAGGTAGAAACATGCCCTTTACATAAGTTCTAAAATAGAAAAAGCAAATTAAATTACATGATGTTTAAATAATGAGGTACCCACCAAGTGGAAACATACCTCTTACAACTTTTGGAAATCTAAATTGATTGATAAAAGTAAATAATCATTCATCATAAATAAATCATTCACCAAAAGTATTTAAATATCAATAAAATAAACATCCATCCATGATAAATTAAATAAATCAAGTATTGAAATTAAATAGATTAAAGCATAAGAGATAAATTAAGGTATAAGTAAATATGGATTGAATAAAGCAAATAAAAGTTCAATTATAGCTACTGTGACTTTTTATGGAATTAAAATAGATTAGGGTTTTATGTTTTAAAAGGTTGGTAAGACTCTTTGATTAAACAAATTAAGGTTTGAATGATGAAATCATGAAACTAGGGTTTTAAATACCTTAAAATACTTTAATTTGTGATTTTTGATCATTGAATTTTAAGCTACTGTGCAATTTTTGGGTTTTCATATTTTTATGTTTTTTAATGTTTTAAAAGGATTAGGGTTCATAAAAATTAGGGTTTAAGGTTTTAAAAAAATTAGGGTTCATTATTTTAGATTTAAAAGTTAAATTTTGGATTTTAGGGTTTTGAAATTTGGGTCTCGGGTAATGAAGAATTTTTAAGGTTTTAAAAATCAATTTGATATTTTATGAAATTTTATGAATTTAAACAAAAGGATTGAAGTTTTTATAAGTAGAAAAGATGTTTTTTAAGGCTTTTTGAATGAAATAGAACCTACTTTAAAATCTTAAAAGAAACAGAATTTGATTTTGGTTTTGTTGAAAAAATGTTCAATCAGTGTTTTAAGGTCTTTAAGAAGAAAAAATAACAATTTTAAGTCTTTTTAGAAAATAAGGTCACGTTTTAGTGTTTTAACTTTGGAAAACTAAATTAAAGTTCTAAGATTTTAACTTTTGAAAAACACAAAAAATCCTAGTTTTAGCTACTGTGTAAAAAAAATTAGAATTTAGAATTTCATACATTCTTTTGTAAGTTGCTCAAAAATTGCTTCTTCTTGGATGAACTAGCTCCAAAGACAAGCCTTTTTTGCCTTTGGAATCCCTTTTTTCGTGATGCTGCTGTCCAGAAAAGATTTAAATTGAATTTCTTCTTTTCCTTCCTTGATTTGGTTTCAAACTTTCCAAACTCCCTTTGGATTTCCTCTCTCTCGGCCACCCTTAATTTCAATGCCTTTGGTCCTTATTTATAGTGGTTTAAGGTTATTTATTCTTAATTAATTAAGGTAAGTAATATTAATAAAAAAAAGAAATTAAAACCTAATTGGATTATGTTTCAAAAAAATTGCGTTGAAAATTTTGCGCTGGCAAAAACTGCAGCAGTCGGGCCCGTTGGCTGGGCGTGTGGGCGTGCCAGCCCGCAGGAAATTCCTGCGGGCGGCTATTTTGCCCGCAGGAAATAAAAAAGTTATTTTGCCGGCAGGAAATCCCTGCAGGCGAAACGCCCACAGGCCTGCGGGTGAGCTACTGCTAGGCCGACGGGCCCGTGCGACCACTTTTCGCTGCCGATTTTTTTTCGACTCCGATTTTTATTTTTATTTTTATTTTTATTTTTATTTTTATTTTTATTTTTATTTTTATTTTTATTTTTATTTTTATTTTTATTTTTATTTTTATTTTTATTTTTATTTTTATTTTTATTTTTATTTTTATTTTTATTTTTATTTTTTATTAATAAAAATTAGATAATAAAGCAAAAACTATTTAATTAAAATTATTTTGGACCAATTAGACAACAAAAATCATTTTGGACTAAATAAAGCATATTGGATCAGATTGGGTCAAAAATTAAGGGTCTATAGTTTGCCCCCTGCTTGAATGATCTGAAACCTTAGTGAAAGAGAGTGAAAAGCAAAAAGACTTAATTTTTTGAGATTTTGGGTTTTGGACCCGAGAGATTTGGACACTCGATCCTAAACTAGACTTGAATACTCGATCCTATCTGGATTTGGGTACTCGATCCTAAATCGGATTTGGATACTCGATCCTAAACTGGATTTGGATACTCGATCCTAACTTGATTTGGATACTCGATCCTAACTTAGATTCGGATACTCGATCCTAAACTTGATTGAGATACTCGATCCTAACTAGATTTGGATACTCGATCTTAAATCGGATTTGGATATTCGATCCTAAACTGGATTTGGATACTCGATCCTAAATTGGATTGGGATACTCGATCCTAACTTGATTTGGATACTCGATCCTAACTTGGATTCGGATACTCGATCCTAACTTGGATTCGGATACTCGATCCTAAACTTGATTGGGATACTCGATCCTAACTGGATTTGGATACTCGATCTTAAATCAGATTTGGATACTCGATCATAAACTGGATTTGGATACTCGATCCTAAATTGGATTTGGATACTCGATCATAACTGGATTGGGATACTCGATCCTAACTAGATTCGGTCACTCGATCCTAAACTTGATTGGGATACTCGATCCTAAATGGATTTGGATACTCGATCCTAAATCAGATTTGGGTACTCGATCCTAACTGGATTCGGACACTCGATCCTAATTGTATTCAGATACTCGATCCTAAACTTGATTGGAATACTCGATCCTAAATGGATTTGGATACTCGATCCTAAATCGGATTTGGGTACTCGATCCGAAATTGGATTGGGATACTCGATCCTAACTTGATTTGGATACTCGATCCTAAACTTGATTGGGATACTCGATCCTAACCTGGGTACTTTGACTTGAGATTTGAATTGATTTTGATTTAATTTGGGTACTTGGACCCGAGATTATATTTGATTTGGGTACTTAGACTCAAGAATGGGTACTTGGACCCGAGAATGAATTTGACTAACCTTTTATCATTTGAGAAGTCTGACTGCTCCAGCTGTTCTATGCATTGTGATTCTTCACCCTCAGAGTGGATCTTCATCCTTGGAGATTGGGTCTTCACCCTTGCAAATGGATCTTCATCCTTGAAAATGAATCTTCATCTTTTGACATCGGGTCTTTACCCTTGAAAATGGATCTTCATCCTTTGAGATCGGGTCTTCACCCTTGAAAATGGATCTTCACCCTTAAAAATGGTTCTTCATCCTTTGAGATTGGGTCTTCACCCTTGAAAATGGATCTTCATCCTTTGAGATTAGGTCTTCACCCTTGAAAATGGATCTTCATCCTTTGAGATCGGTTCTTCACCCTTAAAAATGGATCTTCATCCTTTGAGATTGGATCTTCACCCTTGAAAATGGATCTTCATCCTTTGAGATCGGGTCTTCACCCTTGAAAATGGATCTTCATCCTTTGAGATCGGGTCTTCACCCTTGAAAAGTGGATCTTCATCCTTTGAGATCGGGTCTTCACCCTGACTTCAGCTCTTTTAGCTGGATTGGTCTTTTGTCTTTTGCACCTTCATTCTTTTGAGAGTTCTATTGTTCCATTCTTTTGTTCTTTCTTTTTGCAAAGATTTAGTTATTTTTAATTGGACCTTATATCCTCTCCTTGCCCTCCCGTGTGGCAAAATATTTGTAAGTGAGTTTAAAAATATTTGGTATATAAACTCAAAAAATTGAAAAGGAGAAACTTTGCCCCCTGTGTAGGCTCAAACCAAAGATTTTATCCATGCAAGCTTTGATTGATGTTTTTGCCGTCTAGTTGTTCGCACAAGCACGTATTTCTTCTCTTCGTAAAATGACTGGAGCTTTTTCAAGCAATGAGCTTTCCATGCCTCCTTGATTCAATATCTTCTTTTGATTCTTCACTTCACAGAGTGTTTGCTGTTCACTTTGATAAAGAATAGACAAGAAAGTGTGATGTGTTATACTCATGTATGCATGATATGCATGAATGATACTTATAGTGGTTTTATTGACTCACAGACCGAAGTGATTAGCAGAAGTGTTCTCATTGGTTCCTTTTTGATGCTCATTCAAGTCTTGCATTGAAATGATCGAAAGCTTTGCATTTGTGGCTTTTATCTTCAAGATATTGAAAACATGAGTGGTGGAGACCCTAAGCAGCAGAGTCAGGGATTCATCTTTTTCGAACTATGTCTCAGCATGTCAGTTGGTAGTTTCTTCATAACTTTGCCAATAAAAATTTTCTTTGCCCAATGTGTCCTTTGGATGTTCAACATACTTCCCTTAACTTGAAGGCTTTGTATGACAAAACATTTTTTCCTTTCCTCTTTTTTTTTTTGAATTTTGATTTTGAAATCAAATGTTGGCTTTGCCAAATTAATGTCAATATACCTCAGGACTTGATTTTTCTAAATTAACATATCTATAACATGACAACCCTAGTTACCGTACTAAACTCGGGAATCATTTCTATTTAAGCAAGAATTGTTGCACTTCAGATAAGCACATACACATTACTTGGCCAAAGGTCTCATTTGAGTTTAAATATTGTCTATCCCATATGCATGCTTATTCAAACTATCTCCACTAATAGATTCTACCTACCAAGAGAGATCAACAGGTCTTTGATAAGCTTAAAATGGGGTCTATAAGGGACACAGGTTTAAATGAAGGCCATTTTGAGATAGGAGTTGGTGTGACACAATGGACAAACCCTCACACTATAAATTTCTTGTTTGAACTTTAGGCAGTCGAGAGCAATCTTGCTAGACTCCAAATTCCTTCTATATCTTCTTGGCATTAATCTGGATATTGTCTAGGACAGTTTTTGCCCTTGCAAAAAGATTTGGTTCCCAAATTTGTTTCTTTTCTTCTTCTTCCTTTTCTTTATTTCTCTTACTCTTCCCTATCATTTTGTCCTTCTTCCTTATAGGACCGTCAAGTACAGAACTTTCAAGAATTGGATGGTCTTTCTCCTTTTCCTCTGATTTTGATTGAATCCTTGGTTGGGTTGGACTAATTCAAGTCAAACTGTCCAATTGGAAGCCTTTTGCTGCTTAGGTAAAAGAGAACTCAATTGGCTTTTTTAATCTTTTTTTCTTCTTCTTTTTTTTTCTTTTTTCTTTTCTTTTTCTTTTCTTCTTTTTTTTTTATTCTTTGGTTCTAGCTCAAACATAGTTGTCTTGTTTGTACCAACTTGGGCTTCCAATAATGGATGAGTGGAGTAACATAAATCTTCTTTAATAGAGATAAATCATTTGTTACTCTAATGTTGATGTTGTCTTGATATATTGGAGACATAAAGGGAACTTCAACTACCCTTAAGGTTTTGAGAACATCAACTATCTTTATAGTCTTGAGAACTTCAACTATCTTTATGGTCTTGAGAACTTCAACTATCTTCATAGTCTTGACTATTCATTTCTTTCTTTGATCTTCTTGCCTTTTCACCTTTGTGATAATCACAACAGCTCAAGGTAGGTTGTTGAGGTTATATGCCAATGAAAAGAAAGCTAAAATTTTATGAAGGCTTAAAGGGACAACTAGAGATTAATATTTAATTGGGTGGATACTAGTTGTTGGCTAATCAAACAATGCCTAGATCATCTCTCCCTTAAATAAGCAGAGTTCAATTTCGTCTCGAAAGTTTGTCAAAGCATATTCTAAGGCTGACTAAGACCTAGACAAAGATAATTATGCAGGAGCCCTCTCTAAGTAAGCATACACAACTCAATGCTATAGAGTAATTCCCTCATCTAGTAAAGTCATTCGAGTCATGATGCCTATACACATTAATTTATAAACATCAAGCTAAATTCCTCATTGGTTGAGCATCAAAATGAACAAAGACCAACAAATTTTTTGATAAAAGTAATTTATTCAAACAAATTTAAATTTGAAAAACATGATAGTTCCAATTAAAGAAAGTAAAATTGAAAAGCAACATTCAAGCTAAGGAAAGTTTATTGAGTTGGAGTCAAAGATGCTCCATTCATCAAGGGCAAGGATTTTTTTCCATCATTAAGGATCATGGCTTCATCATCCATAGTTAATCCAAACTTGTTTAGTAGTACATCATCTTTAGCAGCTTCTCTATCCATATCATGATGAGATGATAAGATAAAACTCTTCATGAGGGTTGCAAGCGGTGGCACCCTTCCAATTTTAGGCAGAGGCTTATTCTTAGTATTGGGCTTATCAGGCTCAGGCTGCTTTCCACTGTCAGTCAAATCTTGGATTTTGTGCCTTAAGTGAACACATTTATCTGTCTCATGCCCTTGCATTTGATGGAATTGACAGAAGACCTTGAATTCAAAATTTGGTGGTAGAGGCTTATGTAGAGGCCGAGGTGCCAATGGTTGTAGCAAATCCATTTTCATTAGATTTTCTAACATCTTTGACAAAGGCTCCCTTAAATCTGAAAATTTACGCTTCTTTGTTGGCTTAGTTGTCGCATCTTTCTCAACACCTCCTCTTTCCCTTTAACTTTTCCCACTACGGTGATAGCCGCTCTTATTGGTCCACTTAGATAGCACATGGTTCGGTTGGTCTTGTAGAATAGGGATTGATCTCTCATTTTTCATTCGATCTCTATCAATAGACATGTTCCTTGTTAATGTTGTCTTTTCCTTCTTTCTTATGTCAATGGGAGATGCCTCATTAGCATTGTTGATGATCTCTAGAATTTGAGTCAACTGGGTCTTCATAATTTCAACCAATTGATCTTGTAGCTCAGCCATCCTAGCTTTGACAATTTCATCGATTATATCCCTTAGCTGGTTTGCATCCATCCTTCGAATGAAGCACTTGAATCAATGCTGTAGGTGACATCGTTGTATGCTCTTGAATTGTTGTACCTTAGGTCTATGAGCCAGAAAAGATCAATGATATGAGATGCAAATGTATGCATTTATGCACAAACAATAAACAAACAAGGATAAATAGGACGTTCCTTCCAACCTTATAACATCCACACACGAATGACGAGTCTCTTTTCCTAGGTATATGGTTAATAAAATACCAACATGGCGTACCTTGCTTTTGAATAATTCCCTCGGACGTTTCAACCAATAGTTATATTTTCAAAAATGAAAATCAATCCATGATAATTCCCATTAATTAGGTTTTAATCCATTCAACCAACTAAAGTAGCTTTTATGCTATATTGGATTAAAACGAAATTAAGAGGCTTATTATAAATAGATTTCTCACTTGAAAAGAGGTAACTAGTGGTTCATGCCAAAAACAAGCCCATAGTTAATTTATTCTTAGTGTAAACTAGGCCCACAATTGATTTTTGGCATTTCATAATTGACCTAAATATTTTTGCAAGCTTTTTATAAGAAAAGATTGGGTGAAAATAGTTTTGTTTCTAAGCCCATTGTAAAAGATTTTAGAAAAATGGATTTTGGGCTTAGTATTTGGGCCATGAGCCAAAGGATTTTTTATTTATTTTTTAGAAAAAAGTCTTATGTCCAAAGACCATCTTAAAAAGTTTTGAAAATAGTTTTGGTCTTTTGGATTTTAAAGAAAAAATTTATTTTGAGCTTGCAAATGTACTTGGGTCATATTAGAAAAAGAACAAACCAAATAAGCCATGATTTAAACCAAGATAAATTATCCATAGTCAAACAACATGCATTTGGGGTAAAACCTTAAGAAAAGTAACTAGGCCAATTACATGAGCTTTAGTCTTTGAGTTAAAAGGCTTAGGTTCCTATAGCAAGTATATACCAAATGGTACGAGGCTATGAGTGGTTATGCCATGCTCGATCTTCATACCTAGAGTGAAAGTATGGAATCCCTTACATAACACAACACGGGTAACACGGGCGTCCTAACTCATTCACACAATGCAATCTAATATGATGCAATGGATAATATCATTATAAGAAAGAATAGAATAATATAAAGACCAACGGAATCAACTTCTCTTATCCCCAGTGGAGTCGCCACTGTGAGCGGGGATTTTCGCCCCCACTCCCGGTGGAATGGTTCTTGCGACTTCGGCACTGTTTAGGCTCGGGGCCTTAGAGAACACGGACCTAAGTCCGGAGAAAATGGAGTCACCACCCGGACAGGTCGGGAAAAAGAAAGGGGTGGATGACTCGATTCCTAAGGAATCCCCAACCCCTTAATGGGTTCAGAAAGTTGGGTACGTGTGGGAAAGGTGAGAAATGGCCCAGCACCCCCACAACGCCCGGTTCATTGGGACCGGCCTCCTTTACAGGTCTTAATATTATAAAATTCTTAAATATAACAATATTATCCATACTACACACAATAAAAAGAAAGCATCATTATATTAAAATCAAAGCAATGTCCAAACAAAACAAAACAAATAAATGGACACCCATCCAAGGAAGGAAACATGTCCTTACATCACATGCCTGGATAGGACACCCACCAAAAGTAGAAACATGCCCTTTACATAAGTTCTAAAATAGAAAAGCAAATTAAATTACATGATGTTTAAATAATGAGGTACCCACCAAGTGGAAACATACCTCTTACAACTTTTGGAAATCTAAATTGATTGATAAAAGTAAATAATCATTCATCATAAATAAATCATTCATCAAAAGTATTTCAATATCAATAAAATAAACATCCATCCATGATAAATTAAATAAATCAAGTATTGAAAATAAATAGATTAAAGCATAAGAGATAAATCAAGGTATAAGTAAATATGGAATTGAATAAAGCAAATAAAAGTTCAATTATAGCTACTGTGACTTTTTATGGAATTAAAATAGATTAGGGTTTTATGTTTTAAAAGGTTGGTAAGACTCTTTGATTAAACAAATTAAGGTTTGA
This sequence comes from Garcia nutans, assembly GCA_947685225.1. Lineage (NCBI taxonomy): Eukaryota > Viridiplantae > Streptophyta > Magnoliopsida > Malpighiales > Euphorbiaceae > Garcia > Garcia nutans. The sequence continues at coordinate 33,557,640 of CANTUV010000043.1, forward strand.
ATGATGAAATCATGAAACTAGGGTTTTAAATACCTTAAAATACTTTAATTTGTGATTTTTGATTATTGAATTTTAAGCTACTGTGCAATTTTTGGGTTTTTATGTTTTTATATTTTTTTAATGTTTTAAAAGGATTAGGGTTCATAAAAATTAGGGTTTAAGGTTTTAAAAGGATTAGGGTTCATTATTTTAGATTTAAAAGTTAAATTTTGGATTTTAGGGTTTTGAAATTTGGGTCTCGGGTAATGAAGAATTTTTAGGGTTTTAAAAATCAATTTGAAATTTTATGAATTTAAACAAAAGGATTGAAGTTTTTATAAGTAGAAAAGATGTTTTTTAAGGCTTTTTGAATGAAATAGAACCTACTTTAAAATCTTAAAAGAAACAGAATTTGATTTTGGTTTTGTTGAAAAATATGTTCAATTAGTGTTTTAAGGTCTTTAAGAAGAAAAAATAACAATTTTAAGTCTTTTTAGAAAATAAGGTCACATTTTAGTGTTTTAACTTTGGAAAACTAAATTAATATTCTAAGATTTTAACTTTTGAAAAACACAAAAAATCCTAGTTTTAGCTACTGTGTAAAAAAAATTAGAATTTAGAATTTCATACCTTCTTTTGTAAGTTGCTCCAAAATTGCTTCTTCTTGGATGAACTAGCTCCAAAGACAAGCCTTTTTTGCCTTTGGAATCCCTTTTTTCGTGATGCTGCTGTCCAGAAAAGATTTAAATTGAATTTCTTCTTTTTCTTCCTTGATTTGGTTTCAAACTTTCCAAACTCCCTTCGGATTTCCTCTCTCTCGGCCACCCTTAATTTCAATGCCTTTGATCCTTATTTATAGTGGTTTAAGGTTATTTATTCCTAATTAATTAAGGTAAGTAATATTAATAAAAAAAAGAAATTAAAACCTAATTGGATTAGGTTTCAAAAAAAATTGCGTTGAAAATTTTTTCGCTGGTGAAAACTGTAGCAGCCGGGCCCGTTGGCTGGGCGTGTGGGCCCGCAGGAAATTCCTGCGGGCGGCTATTTCGCCCGCAGGAAATCCGTGCGAGCGAAACGCCCACAGGCCTGCGGTTGAGCTGCTGCTGGGCCGACGGGCCCACGCAACCACTTTTCGCTGCCGATTTTTTTTCCGACTCCGATTTTTATTTTTATTTTTTGATTTTTATTTGTTTATTTTTATTTTTATTAATAAAACTTAGATAATAAAGCAAAAACTATTTAATTAAAATTATTTTGGACCAATTAGACAACAAAAATTATTTTGGACTAAATAAAGCATATTAGATCAGATTGGGTCAAAAATTAAGGGTCTACAGATAGTCTTGAATGTGTTTGCTAATATATTGAAGCTTGTCCTGCCTTTTATTATTTTAAAAAGTTAGTATGCTTTTGTGCCGGGTAGACTGACCACTGATAATATACTTGATGCTTTTGGATTAATACATTGTATGAAGAGAATGAATAGAGGGAATAAGGGGGTGGCAGCTTTGAAAATTGATATAAATAAAGCAAGCAACAGAGTTGAATAGAATTTTTCTAAAGGGTATTGTGTTAAAGATGGGTTTCGAGCATAAATGGGTTAATTTGATTATGATGTGTGTTGTTAATTTTAAGTATCCTATTTTATTAAATGGGCAAAAAGTTGGACCCATTATTTTATAAAGAGTTCTTAGACAAGGAGATTCTCTATCTTCATATCTTTTTATTATTTGTGCTAAAGGATTATCAGCTTTATTCAAAGAAACAAAGAGAAGAAATTTGATCTATGAATGTAGAGCTAGTGTACATTATCAACTTGTCTCTCATTTGCTTTTTGTGGATGATTCATTTTTTTTCCTTTCGAGCAAATGAGGTTGAATATAGTAATGCAAAAAATATCTTTAAGCTTGTATGTATCTACTTCTGGCCAATCTGTAAATTACCAAAAATTGGGTATCTTTTTCAGTAATAATGCGGGTGGAGAACTGAGAGATGTTTTATTTCAAATATTGAGGATATCTAACCCAATTAATCATGAAAGGTATCTTGGACTGTCATCTTTGATTGTAGAAACAAAAAGGCTATTTTTTTCTTTTTTGAAGAATAAGTTATGACATAGACTTTAGAATTGAAAAATTAAACTTGTATCCAAGGTAGGTAATGAGATTTTGATTAAGTGGATGGCACAGGCTAATCCATAGATTGTATGAGTTTTTTTCTCATACCCACTTTAGTTTGTGAGGAGTTACAAAGGATAACGAATTCATTTTGGTGGGGTTCCAGTGTTGAGGAGATGAGACAAATTAATTGGTTAGCTTGGGATTGGATGTGTGAGAGCAAGGAAAAAAGGAGGGATGGGTTTTCACTATTTGCATTGTTTTAACATGGCTATGTTGGGGAAACAAGATTGGCATCTTAATATGGGCACTAACACTCTTCTTTATAGAATGCACAAAGCAAAATATTTTCTTAATGGGATTTTTGGTCAACTGAATTAGGTTTTAAGTCGAGCTTCACATGAAAGAGTATTCTTTCCTCACAACCTATATTGAGTCAAGGCATAAGGTAGAGGGTAGGTAGTGAGGATAGGATTAATGTTTGGATGGATCCTTAGCTTCCTAGGGATTTATTTTTTTTAGTAAATAGTATACTGGAGATAAGAGTTGAGGAGCTTTTGGTTAAGGACCTCTTTGATGATTATGATGGTAATTGAGAAAGTGAAGGATCTTATTCATACTAATGATGTTAGTTTCATTCTTAAAATTCCATGTTGCATGGGCCATGTAGTGGACAAAAGAGTATGGTATTAGAAAAGCATGGTAAATACACTGTTAGGTTAAAGGTATCATGTGGCATGTATAATGATGAGTGTGGCTGCTGATATCAATAATGATGTTTGGTGGAATTATTTGGGAGGTTTAAATTTGATGCCAAAATTAAGAACTTTACTTGGGGAGTATTACGTGGTGTTCTTCCGACTAATGTCAAGCTACTTAGTAGGAGTGTAGAGATTAATACTAATTGACATGTGTATGGGGAATATGAAGATGTTAATCATACTTATATTGAGTGTGAAAGAGCCAATGAGTGTTGGCAGCAATGGGAGGTTTGGTCGTTGGTCATAGATTCTTCAATAGAGCATTGTTTTGCCAATTTGATAGGCTTACTGTCAAAGGAGAGTTATAAATTTCTAGGTTATTGCATGGGGAATTTGGAACTATTGAAATTCAACTATTTGGAAAGAAATTTCTAGAGTAGCTTGTGCTGGTTCTAATAAAGTTTTAACTTTTATCTCTCCACAAGGAATGAAAAGTTGTTCTAGATAAATATCATAATAATAGATAAATATCATAAAAATATTGTTAAATGACCTCTCAGTAATAGAAAATGAACCCAAAATGATATCTAGGTTTAGGTTAACAATAGAATGACCTAGTTGCCTTTTATTAGTGAAAAACTTATAAAATGACTTCTTATTAACATTTTATTGTTGAGGTTTCTTTCCAGTGAACAAACTAGAAACAAATGAATTCAAAATGAATAGATGAAGCAATAAAACCAAAAGACAAAGAGAAAGAGAGAACTAAAGGAACAATTAGGAAATATGAAAGTAGAGAAATGGAGAAAACCCTAGCTAGAGAAGCTAGAGCAGCAGATCAGAGCAATTGGATAGATAGATAGATCAGAGCAATTCAAAAATTTTGCTGCCATCAAAGCCATCTTCTTTTAGGGGTGGTAGTAGATAGATATAGAACTGTTTCCATAGTTAAATTTTTGACTTATAGAACTAGAAGTGGACTTAGTATTGACTAGGAATTGGATATGCAGTAAGACCCGTGTCAGTCGATGGATAGGCATTTAGGGAAGTAAGTCAGTGGTCGCTTCCAAAACCAACATTAATAAACTTTAAAATCTATTTTTTAAATATTTAAAGATTGAACCATTTTTATGTAAATCTGCTAGTACAACTAAATCAGATAGTTCTGAGTCATCAGAAGTTAAAAGGATTGTAAACAGAAATAAAGTAATTTTAGAAGACTTTAATAAAGCAATTGACAACTAGGCAATACCTAACATAGATAAAGAACAGATTTATAAAACACCTAAATTAAATATATTTAAAAATGATTATATAATTAAAGCTGAAGAAAGGGATGTACAATTAAGTAAACCCTTTGAAAAGATAACTTTACTTTCTGCAGAATCAATAAAGCATCATAAAAATAAAAAATAGAAATATATACATATAGGATTAGTACAGATAGGTGTAAAACCTTTAGCTAGAGAAGGATTAAATACTAGTATCTTGGCAGTAGTCAGAGACGCTAGGTTTGTAAATTTTAATGACTCACTATTAGGAACTATAGAAACCAGTCTAAGTAGTGGACCTATCTCATTTGACTGTTTTCCTGATATAACAATATCTTTAAATGATCCAAATATATTAAAAAGTGTAGTATTAGAAATTAAAACACATAATTATAAAATGCTTGAAGGATCTATTCATGTAGCATTAATGTATAAAATAAAGTATAAGGCAATGGTATCTGCTTTCGCTACTAAGTATATAATGCAACCTAAATTAGGAGAAACTAAATTTTTACAAACATATTTAAGTAAAGCTAATACAGTAATCCCTAGGACTATTCAGTGGAAAGATATTAGTCTCCCTGATGAATGGGTCTTAGAGGACGTTGTTCCTCTTCCTGAACCAAAGAACATAGTAAAGCCCAACATAAAACTCAGTAAAATTGAACAGTATGAAGACGGTAAAGTTAAATTAAAATTTAGTAGACATAGTATAAGCAGTAGGTATTCAGACTCTTCCTCCTCTGCTTCAACAGTAGACATAGGTAGAGCCTCACAGTTACCTTCTGTTATATATGCCTCATATAAAGAAAATGAACCTAAACCTGTATTGCAAATAGTAGTAAAGTCTAGGTATTTTACATCAGATATACCTGAATCAAGTCATAAATTAAAAAGTGTAGACTATAGTACAACAGTGCCACACTTATATTATAATCCAACAGGAACCATGAACCCTTTAGAGCCAAACCCTAATTATAATCAACCACAGAATATAGAACAATCTCCTTCTCCTCCTATGTCACCTACAGCTTCTTTTATGACAGAGAATGTAGCAAACATAGATAGAGAATTAAACGTGATTAATAAAGAATTTGTTTTTAATTATGATAAATTAAATAAAGAATTAACAGCAATAAAAAATAAAGATAAATTAGAAAATGTAATGAATAAAGTAAAAGACTTAGAATTAGTTAAAGAAGAATATATTAGTTTTATAAAATATTATGAAGTTAATATGAAATTTTTTTATTGGTTTAAAAGAATTTATAGAGGAAAACCTAAAGCAGAAAAATTAATAAATCCAGTAAATATTAGGAATAAAGAAATAGAATGGAAAGTAAATGATAAAATTATACAGAGTGATCATCCACCTAAAGCATCAAGTATATTTTTATATGGAGATAGAGAAATACAAATAGCACCATTTAAAACAGTAGCAGAAAATGATCCTAATAAAAAATATTAAAACAAAATAATTTTAGTAATGCACATTTATTAAGTATAGGACAACAATTAAATAGAATAGAAGGTTCAATTAAAAAAATTAAAATAGTAAAATTTGAAAAAGAAATTAAAGATAAAAAACTTAAGTCTCATGTTTTTAAATCTTTCGAAGTTTCTAAAACAGGACAAAAAGAAGTTAAATCTAAAGATTCTGATTTTGTAAAAGCAATTAAAGAACAATTAAGTAAAATTAACTCTTTTTCTGGGTCAAAACAAGTAATACAAGAAACACCTCAATCTAAATCTTCCAAAACTATTAGTATAGTTACCCAAGAACAAGAATCAGAATCAGTTGAGGAATCTCAACCTGAATCTGAAGATATTGAAACCTTTAGTAAAGCCTTAGAACCACAAATAAATCGTATAACATATAATCAGTCTATAGTACCTAGGATGTCTGCCCCAAACTTAGGGATAACAGATAGACCTAATACCTTAACACAGTATAAATATAATGCCTCTTTAGTATATGAATGGAACATTGATAGCCTATCAGAATACAATATTCCGAGTCTTCTACAGCAGATGACAATGGCTGCCAATGCCTATAGAACCCAAACAGAAACCTCAGATAAAACTATAGTTGAACTCCTTATAACTGGTTTTACAGGACAACTTAAAGGTTGGTGGGATAATCATCTCACTGATGAACAACATTTAGAAATTCTAAATGCTATAAAAACTTATGAAGATGGTATACCTATATTAAATGAGTATGGTGATACTATTCAAGATGTAGTGGCAACACTAATCTTAACTATATCACTTCATTTTATAGGAGACCCTACTCACTTAAAAGATAAAAATGCTGAATTACTAAGTAATCTTAGGTGTAAGAAACTTAGTGACTTTCACAAATTTGATAAAAAAAATTACAAGAATTAGAATTAGAAGAATCTATATTAAATAAAATTCACAAATTGTATTTAGACTATTCAGATTCTGAAGATTATTCAGACTCTGAAGAAATAAATCAAATAGATGATATAGGAATAGAAACTAGTTCTGAATATAGTAATAAATCATTAAATGTATTAACTAAAGAACATGAATCTATATTAGAAGCAATAAAATATATTAGTGATCCTAAAATCTAAGAGAAATTTTTAAATAAAATATTAGGAGATAATGATAAACCTAACCAATCACTATTACCTAGTACTAGTAAACAAACATATGATCTAACTACGATATTAAAAAAAATAAGACAATAAAAAATAAACCAACTATAAATGATTTACAAAAGGAAATTAAAGAAATGAAATTAGAATTAAAAGAACTAAAAAAACAAACAAGAACATGATTCACAAATAATAAAGTCTTTGTTAAATTCAACTTCTTCTGAAGAAGAAGGAGAAGAAGATATTGAACATATAATTAGTAAAGAAGAAAATAATAATAATAATGAAATAAGTTTAATAAGTAAAGATAAAATTCCTGATAATTTAATTTTTATGTTACACGAAATAACATCAAGAAAATATTTAATAAAAATAAAACTAAAATTTTTAAATAATTATAATATAGAAACTATAGCTTTATTTGACACAGGAGCTGACCTAAATTGTATTAAACCTAATTTAGTACCTAAAAGATTTTGGCAAGAAACTAAAGAAAGTTTATCTGTAGCAAATAAATCTAAATTAAATATACTTAGTAAAGCAGAAGCATCAATAATAGATAAAAACTTAGACATAAAAAATATATTTATTTTAACTAATATTCATCATATGGTAATCTTAGGAACACCATTTACGAATTTAATTACACCTTATTTTGTAAATGATGATAGTGTAAGTTTTAAAGTTAAAAATCAAAAGATAATATTTCCATTTTTGGAAAAACCAAAAAAGAGAAATTTAAATCTTTTAAAGGCACATTCAATAAACGAATTACAAATAAATGCTCTTATAAAGGCAAAGTCTGAATAACTTTGTAATTTTAAAAATAATTATCATCTACAAAAAATAAATGAACAATTAAATAATAACTTTGTACAAGATAAAATCAATGGATTAAAATCTCAAATAGAAAAAGACTTATGTGCTGATATTCCAAATGCATTTTGGAATAGAAAGCAACATATGGTTGATTTACCATATGAAATAGGCTTTGATGAAAAGTCTATTACAACTAAAGCTCGGCCCATTCAAATGGCACCTGATATGATTGAATTTTGTAAAAAGGAAATAAATGATTTAGAAAATAAAGGATTAATAACAAAGTCTAGAAGCTTTTGGTCTTGTGCTGTATTTTAAGTAAATAAGGCCTCTGAAATAGAAAGATGAGCACCTAGATTAGTAATAAATTATAAACCTTTAAATAAAGCTTTAAAATGGGTTAGGTATCCTATTCCAAATAAAAAGGATCTATTAGGAAGATTATATAAAGCTAATATTTTTAGTAAATTTGATATGAAATCTGGATTTTGGCAAATTCAGATTAACCCTAAAGATAGGTATAAGACTGCATTCACTGTTCTATTTGGACAGTATGAATGGAATGTTATGCCATTTGGTCTAAAAAATGCACCCTCTGAGCTTCAGAGAGTGATGAATGATATCTTTAACCCATATACTAAATTTTGTATTGTTTACATTGATGATGTATTTATATATTCTACAACTATAGATGAACATTTTAAACACTTAAAGACATTTTTTATGGTAATTAAACATAACGGATTAATATTAAGTAAAACTACAATGTCTCTGTTTCAAACTAAGATTAGGTTCTTAGGACATTATATAGAACAGGGAATTATAGAACCTATAGAAAGGAATTTAGCCTTTGGAGAGAAGTTTCCTGATCAGATTATTAAGATTTTTAGGTTGTTTAAATTATGTTATAAAATTCTTTCCCAACCTAAATAGGACTATAAAACCATTACATGATAGACTAAAGAAAAACCCAGGACCATGGACTGAAGTCCATTCTGGTATAGTTAGACAGGTTAAAGACTTAGTCAAAACTATTCCTTGACTACATATAGCTGATCCATTAGCTTCTAAAGTAGTAGAAACTGATGCATCAGATATAGGTTTTGGTGGGATTTTAAAACAAGTTAAAGAGGGTAGAGAAGCCATAGTCCATTTTTATTCAGGATATTGGAGTCCAACCCAATTAAACTATTCTACCATAAAGAAAGAAATTTTGAGTATTGTTTTATGCATTTCAAAATTTCAATAAGATTTATTAAATCAAAAGTTTTTACTTAGAATTGATTGTAAAAGTGCTAAAGATGTTTTGCAAAAAGATGTAAAAAACCTTGCCTCAAAACAAATTTTTGCTAGATGGCAAGCTATTTCAAGTATATTTGATTTTGATGTAGAATTTATTAAAGGAGAGAATAATAGATTACCTGATTTTCTTACTCGTGAATTCCTTCTCAGGAATCATGGGGAAAAATAGAAAGAAGATGGCTAACAAAGCCAAAGAAACCCTAAATGATGATTCTCCTAAAGACCTATCTGATCATTCAGATAGTATTGCAAACCCTAAACCAATAAAATCTTGGGCTGATGCTGTCCAAGAAGAAGATGATAACGTTAAAATAGATCTTTGGGTCTCACAGCTGGCCCAATCACCAGAGGTCCTTAAAGCTCTTGCAAAAATGGGCTTCCCACCTCCTAAAGCCCCAGGTAATAATTCTATCATCCATTTTAAAATAGAGTTAGGCCAATCTTCAAAAACCCTAGCTCAAAATGTTTCTAAAAATGAGTTGAATGTTTCAAGCTCTTCAACTCAAATTGTTTCTTCAAATTTTTCATTAAAGTCAAAATCTTTCTAGCATAATAAAAATTATTGGTCTACAGAATTGTTATTGATTTTGGAACTACTCAGCAGAACCCATGGTTTATTATTAATTCTGTATATCCTAAAGGATGGTTTTTCAAACCAAAAGAATTTTCTAAAACCCAAGAATATTATCTTAATATTCTTGTGGATTCTGGTTCGTTATTTTTAAAACATAACTATAATCAACAGGATAAGACTGTGATAGCTTATTCCTCATTTAAAATAAAGAATATTCTCCATCCTTCTGATTGGGGAAGACCTTTGCACGTTTCTGTGCAATTTAAAGCCCTTCCTTCTATAACCCATTATTCCTCATATAACTATTGGGACTATATAGATGCCTGGACTAAAGCCTTATTTTTCCAAAATCCTGGAAAAACTCATTCCTGGCTTATCTATTGTGAGACCAATATAAAGACTAATAACCTTCCCTCCTGGTTTGTTGGTTGGTGGTATTATTGTGATAATGATGATCGTTGTCTACCACATGATGTACAATTAGCCTACCAGTATTATAAAGCTCACCTAAATCCTACACCATATGAGAAGAATTTTCCTTCTCTTCTTCTCTTTTGTTTAACCTTCAATATACCTTGGGTGTATCAATGGTACTTTGACACCTCTCTTCAGTCAGGTACCAATATCCCTGTTATATTGAGAAAGTCTAAAGTCAAGTGGTGGACTGTCTTTCGCAATTCTACCACTGAGGAAACAGTAAAATAATGGCTCTTAAAAAGAAACCATAATGGTCTTGACCCAAGGCTATCAGTTTCTTTTGGAGCTCAAAGAGCCCAAAATATTGCCCTTCTTGCAGCTGTAAAGACTGCAGAAGAATATAAAGCCTTAATGGAACAAATGGTTGAATCTCTTCCTTCAACCTCTGAGCCCATTAAACCCAGCAGAACCTGCTCTGCTGGATCATCAAATAAAGCCCAATCTAAAAAATCTAAAATTCCATCCAGAAGAAGAAGTTCTCCTTCATCTTCTTCGGATACCTCCACCTCATCCATGACATCAACTTCCACTGAGACATCTGACTCAGATTACTGCCCCAGTAATGAAGATGACTGTTATGGTATATTGTCCCCCATTAGAGTAAAAAGTAAAAAAGAAAAAGAAAAGAAAAAGAAAAAGAAAAGAAAAAAGAAAAAGAAAAAGAAAAGAAAAAAGAAAAAATAAAGAAAGAAAAGAAAAGTAAAAAGAAAGTTGAATCTGACTCAGATACAACTGAGTAAAAGGCAGAAGAAATCTTATTTCTTCATTAAAGACAATAAAGGCGATGCCCACTGACAGAATACTATTCATCAACAATATTTACCAGAGGAAATCCAACAGTAAAGTTTAAAAGAACTGTTCATCCACAGTTCTCCACAGTTTAAGCAAACAGTACCTTCGACAAGGTACTATTCTTCTACAGTTCCAGACGCGTGAAGATACAGTAAAAGCAAATAGTAAGGACAGGTTACTATTCATCCACAGTGCCAGAAATGTGATAAGAACAGTGAATAATTAAAGCCTCTGCCTATATATTGAAGCTCTTTCTGAAGCTAGAGGGGACCTGAAACCTCTCTCTCTCACACAGAAGACATAAGAGACCTCCAAGCTTTAGTTTTAGTTTCCCTCTTCCCTTTCCTTCTTCACATATATTTCTTCTATTTATGTAACCTCTTCCTCTATTGATTCTCTTGTAAGTTATAATTTTTATTTTATATTTAAAGTTTCATTCTGTATAAGTATGCTCTGCACTTGCAACGAGAGTTGATCCAGTGCATCAAAAAACTATTGTATTTTCTTTAAAGCTTTGTTATAAAGATTTAAATTTCATTTATATTTTTTAATATAGTCTTTCATTAAAGCACCATCTATAAGTATGCTTTGTTTCATTTCTTGCGAGCAAAAAGCATGCAAATTGAGCTCGATCTGGAATTGAAACATCAGAAATAGTATGCACTACATACCAGGTTGAAAAGGACTTCTATATTCTATTCTTTTCTTCCTCTCCTCTCTCTATATCTCTACGCAGTATATTATACGAAGAAAAACACATCGTATAATTATACTAAAATAATTTAAAAATTAAAATTATTTATTTATTTTATTTATAAATTTATTTATTTCAATAAAAGTTTTAATTATAATCTTTAAAGAGGTATATAAGGCTGGAAACCTAAATATAAATTGGAACAACGTCAGACTTGCACCTGTCTGAAGCCCTCCTTTGCACCAGGTGAAACAACGCCTCCGTACCCTTTAAAAAGATTATAGTTATTCTTTATATGTTTTTAATATATGTTTTTAATTTATTTCTTTAATTTATTTTAATATAATCTTTTACATTCTGTTTAGATCTAAGAGTGGAGCTTATGCCTGATTGACAATTATTTTGATTAAAGTTTTTGAAAATTCCTTTATCCCCTGTAAGATCCTAAAGTTTTTGCTGATATCAGAGCCATCTTCTTTTAGGGGTGGTAGTAGATAGATATAGAACTGTTTCTATAGTTAAATTTTTGACTTATAGAACTAGAAGTGGACTTAGTGTTGACTAGGAAATGGATATGCAGTAAGACCCATGTCAGTCGATGGATAGGCGTTTAGGGCAGTAAGTCAGTGGTCGCTTCCAAAACCAACATTAATAAACTTTAAAATCTATTTTTCAAATATTTAAAGATGGAACCATTTTTATGTAAATCTGCTAGTACAACTAAATCAGATAGTTCTGAGTCATCAGAAGTTAAAAGGATTGTAAACAGAAATAAAATAATTTTAGAAGACTTTAATAAAGCAATTGACAACTGGGCAATACCTAACATAGATAAAAAAAAGATTTATAAAATACCTAAATTAAATATATTTAAAAATGATTATATAATTAAAGTTGAAGAAACGGATGTACAATTAAGTAAACCCTTTAAAAAGATAACTTTACTTTCTGCAGAATCAATAAAGCATCATAAAAATAAAAAATACAAATATATACATATAGGATTAGTACATATAGGTATAAAACCTTTAACTAGAGAAGGATTAAATACTAGTATCTTGGCAGTAGTCAGAGACGCTAGGTTTGAAAATTTTAATGACTCACTATTAGGAACTATAGAAACCAGTCTGAGTAGTGGACCTATCTCATTTGACTGTTTTCCTGATATAACAATATTTTTAAATGATCCAAATATATTAAAAAAGTGAAGTATTAGAAATTAAAATACATAATTATAAAATGCTTGAAGAATCTATTCCTGTAGCATTAATGTATAAAATAAAGTATAAGACAATGGTATCTGCTTTCGCTACTAAGTATATAATGCAACCTAAATTAGGAGAAACTAAATTTTTACAAACAAATTTAAGTAAAGCTAATACAGTAATCCCTAGGACTATTCAGTGGAAAGATATTAGTCTCTCTGATGAATTGGTCTTAGAGGACATTGTTCCTCTTCCTGAACCAAAGAACATAGTAAAGCCCAACATAGAACTCAGTAAAATTGAACAGTATGAAGACGGTAAAGTTAAATTAAAATTTAGTAGACATAGTATAAGTAGTAGGTATTCAGACTCTTCCTCCTCTGCTTCAACAGTATACATAGGTAGAGCCTCACAGTTACCTTCCGTTATATATGCCTCATATAAAGAAAATGAACCTAAACTTGTATTGCAAACAGTCGTAAAGCCTAGGTATTCTACATCAGATATACCTGAATCAAGTAATAAATTAAAAAGTATAAACTATAGTACAATAGTGCCACACTTATATTATAATCCAACAGGAACCATGAACCCTTTAGATTCAAACCCTAATTATAATCAACCATAGAATATAGAACAGTCTCCTTCTCCTCCTATGTCACCTACAGCTTCTTTTATGCAGAGAATGTAGCAAATATAGATAGAGAATTAAACGTGATTAATAAAGAATTTGTTTTTAATTATGTTAAATTAAATAAAGAATTAACAGCAATAAAAAATAAAGATAAATTAGAAAATGTAATGAAAAAAGTAAAAGACTTAGAATTAGTTAAAGAAGAATATATTAGTTTTATATAATATTATGAAGTTAATATGAAATTTTTTTATTGGTTTAAAAGAATTTATAGAGGAAAACTTAAAGCAGAAAAATTAATAAATCCAGTAACTATTAGGAATAAAGAAACAGAATGGAAAGTAAATGATAAAATTATACAGAGTGAACATCCACCTAAAGCATCAAGTATATTTTTATATGGAGATAGAGAAATACAAATAGCACCATTTAAAACAGTAGCAGAAAATGATCCTAATAAAAAAATATTAGAACAAAATAATTTTAGTAATACACATTTATTAAGTATAGGACAACAATTAAATAGAATAGAAGGTTCAATTAAAGAAAGTAAAATAGTAAAATTTGAAAAAGAAATTAAAGATAAAAAACTTAAGTCTCATATTTTTAAACCTTTCGAAGTTTCTAAAACAGGACAAAAAGAAGTTAAATCTAAAGATTCTGATTTTGTAAAAGCAATTAAAGAACAATTAAGTAAAATTGACTCTTCTTCTGGGTCAAAACAAATAATACAAGAAACACCTCAATCTAAATCTTCCAAAACTATTAGTATAGTTACCCAAGAACAAGAATCAGAATCAGTTGAGGAATCTCAACCTGAATCTGAAGATATTGAAACCTTTAGTAAAGCCTTAGAACCACAAATAAATCGTATAACATATAATCAGTCTATAGTACCTAGGATATCTGCCCCAGACTTAGGGATAACAGATAGACTTAATACCTTAACACAATATAAATATAATGCCTCTTCAGTATATGAATGGAACATACAAGATTTAAAGTATGATGATGATGATGATGACCGAGATTTAGATTATGATGCAGTCAATAGAAGTACCACCGATAGTGGAAGTGGAAATGGTGAAAGCGACTAAGGAGCACTACCAAATTTAAGATAAGAGTACTACGTGTAGGCTTTAATTCCTCTAAACTCTAAGAGGATACATATGCAACCTAATTCTTTGTAATTAAGTTCAAGCCTTTTTAAAAAAAAAAATTCAATTGTAAATTGAAATATTGAATATTTTACAATTATGTAATTTTTTGTACTTAAGTTTAAACTTTTTTTGTAGTTATTGAATATTTCAATTATTTGTGATTATTGAATATTTCAAATATAACATTAAATATTTATAACTATACAGTTAATTGATTTTTATATAATTATGTTCAAACTTTTTTTTAAAATTTTTTTCTTATACATGAATAGTAATATTAAATATTTGTAATTAATATTATTTAGTTTAACTTAAATAATATTATCAAATTTATAAGTAGTGTTAAATCTCATAAAAAATTATTGTCAAGTATTAGCAATGGTATTTTTTTAAAATATGATTTTTTTCAAAAAAAAATTAATTTGAAACGACGGTTCAAACTGGAATTGAAACCGTAACCGGACTGATTTTTAAGGTTCTAAACTTTAACCGAACTGGCTTTTTTCAATTAAGGTTAAGGTTCATAGTTTTAGTTAACTGGAACCATCACCATGGTCATGGTTACAATGAAAGCAACTTAACATGGAAAGAAAGCTTAGCAATAAAAGAATGAAGAGAAAGCAAAAATGTAGAAGATCATATTTTCTCTACTCTGATTCAAAAATATTAAAGGCTTTAAAGAACTTCCTTAACATTATGTTTGCAACCCTAAGTCAGATGAATGTCATTTTCTATAACCTTTATAATAATTATTAAGGTAACTATCCTCAATCACATGCTTCAAAAAACATACTCACGACTAAAAAAGAGATCGGACCAATTTGCTCCATTAAGCCATAAAATCCAATGAAATTACTCATAGTTGCCATGAGCACTAATCCTTAATAATATCAAAGTGGAAAAGGCCTTTAGTAAGGGATAAATTGGCACTTAATATGGATCCAAATAACATGCCCATTTACTCAAAGACAAAAGCGTCCAATAGCCAAATTAGGCCTTAGTTGCCAACCTAATAGGACATCACTTTCAAGTTAGTCATCCATGCTAGCTCACCCAAACACAATTCTATAGTTCCAAGTTATCAGAGTTGAAATCATTTTCTTAGGGGTCCACACATGTAGGAACCACCTCTAAAATACCAACTGTAGAAAATATAGATCATAGAGTCATACACCCTATAACAGCTACCTGATTGTAACATCCCTAGTTTTCAAAATTTTAATAAAATAAATTAAAATTAAATAAATGATTTAAATGAAAATTTGAATGATTTTAAGTGAAAAAGTGAAATGTGTATGTGAAATATACATGAAATATACTTAAAATATATAAAAGTCAACCAAAGTCAACTCTTTTATAGAAAAGTCAAAAGACAAGTGGCAATTTGTAAATATACTTTGAAAATTAAAATTATTTAAATAATTTAAAATAATTTATTTTTGGTTGGAAGAGAGAATTTAAGGTTTTATTGAATAAATAAATTATTAATTAATTAATTAAAAATATAGTAAAATTATATATATATGGTTTATATGAAAGTGGATGGAAAGAGAAATTAAAAGAGTTATCTTCTTCTTTTTCTTTTTCCTTCTAGGCTGAAACTCCATTGTTGCACAAGAGAGGATTTTTCTTATTCCAAGCTCCATTAATTAGAAGGTTTTCAAGGTTTCAAGTGAAGTTTTGGGGTTTTCCTTTTGAATTAGTAAGTTTCCTAACTTCTTTCCTTGGATTTTCATGAAATTGAGAATATGTTTGATTTGGAATTTTGATGTAGTATGTTATAATTATTGAAATTGGTGTGTATGAAGTCATTTGAGTAGCTAATAATGATTCTTAAGTTGGATTGAAGAAATGGTTGAGTTTAAGTTGGGTTGGTTGAAGAGAGAGAATTTAGGGTTATGGAACATTTGGATTTTTTAATTCATATGATTTAATTGTGCAATTTGAATCTAAATTTGTTGTTTTGATGTATAAACAAGGATTTTAAAGTCAAATAATGAATTTGGTTAAGTTTGGATAGAGATTGGATAAGGTAGTGTTGATTTGGAGTTTTGGAAAGTGAATTTTTAAAGAACGGCTAATTTTTTAATTTTAATATTTAAATCATGATATTTAATGATATAAGTTATGAATATAGGCTTGGATTAATAATTGGAATGAGTTGGAATGAAGAACCTTCATTGGTGAGGTTATATCATTTTAGGGTTTTGTTTAAAGTGTATGTGTTTATTGAATGTAATTAATTAAAATATGTTATTATATATTTTTAATGATATAAATAAACTTAAAACGCTAATTTAAATGGCTTAATATAATTTTTCAAAGTTAAAGTAAGGTTAGATTTAACTTTGGAGTTTTGAATTGAGTGATGTTTAATTAAGGTTTAAGGTTGGAAATGTCTTAAAATGTGATATTAGATGATTGTATTTGATCACATTTGGTATAAGCATTAAGGAGAGGTGATTTGTCCAACCTTAGTGTTGAAGGGCAAGTTGAAAGTGAAGGTTGAAGGTGTAATACCCTTATACCCTATATACGTATAATACATACATCATGTATATATAAAATATATATATACGGTATAAAAATATCACAACCTGGTAAAAATAAAAATTTTCACATTTCAAATTTAAATCCCGAAATACTTTTATATAATTAAATAATAAATAAATATTCTTTATAAATTATAAGTTTCAAATAGAATTTTATATGAAAATCTCTGAGAAAAATTCGTCAGACTTTTGTCTGTAATTTGGACATCCCCAAATTTCAACAAACCACAATTTGCATAAGAAAAACACTTCCAATAAAAACTAATCATATATTTTACTCATACTTCTCAATTTCTCCAAGTTTCTCAAAACATTTATACATATAACATTTATACATATACATATATATTTATCAAAAACACATATATAAAACCCACATTATAATATTTTTCAACACATTCTTTATAATTTACAATATATACAAATATAATATAATATATATAATATTAAAATGTAATATAAAACATATACATATTGGCAGTGTCTCTGATCTTAATGCCCAAAATCAACTCTACTAGTAAAATCTCAAATTTAGATCTGACTCGGTCTAGAAGAACTCTCCGGCTCTACCGAACCTGTCACCTACGCTATGAATTACAATTGTGTTAAGCTAAAAGCCTAGCGGTACAAATTTTAATAACAAAAACTTAAACACAATGCCAATGCAATATGCATTTATGCTATGTCACAAGGTGGCATCCAATCTCACTCTTAAATATATTCTTTCATCATTCAATAATTCACATAAGAACAAACATAAGCATGTGCCCAAAAGATCTAATATGCCATTCAAATTTCAGATTTACTGTTTTAGTCCAAATTGACACCGTGTGTCTAGTCCCAAAGGCAAATTATAGTAATACTCAAAAGCTAGCCCCAAAGGCAAATCATATCACAGTGACACTAAGCATGTAGCCCCGAAGGCAAATCAAAGTAATTGCTCAAAAGCTAGTCCCGAAGGCAAATAAGGAGGATAACCTCATAGGCATGCCACCAAACACAGAACTATGAAAATTGAATAACATACTAGGCATACAATTATTTCATATTCAATTTTTTTTCTCATTTTTCATAATCAACTAGGCACATTGCCTTCTATTCTCATTTTTTCTTATTTTTCTCTTTTATATCAATATCAATTCATTTTATTTCATCATATTTCAACATATCACCATAATGCATCACATTTTACATTAAAACACATTACCCAAATATTTTGGGTCATTTTCACATTATGCACATATTTCACATTTTATGTAATTTAGCTATTTTCATAATGCATTTAATGCATTCATGACAACCACATGTCATAGCACATTGTTCATCAATGTTTAATATATCAAGTAGCTTAACACATTTTCAATCCAAAATATGTTAAGCTCAATGTAATGCAAACATAACCAATTTATCTAAAATTTGTACTTACCTCTAACAGCTCCCAAATGCAAGCTCAAAAACAACCTCCAACCTTATCTTCTAAGTTATCCTTTAACACTTGGGTTGGCCAAACTACTTCCTCTCAATACTTATACCAAATGTAATCATAAATAATCATTTAGTATCACATTTAAAGGCATTTTCAATCTTAAACCATAATTAAACATCATTCAAATCAAAAATCTAAAGTTAAGCCTAACCTCACTTTAACTTTGAAAAACCATATTAAGCCATTCAATTTAGTGTTTTAAATTTATTTATATTATTAAAAACATGTTATAATATATTTAAACCAATTACATTAATTCAACACACACTTTAGTAATAAACCCTAAAAATGGCACAACCTTCGCCATTGAAGGTTTTTCATTCCAACACATTCCAATGATCAATCTAAGCTTATTTTCATCACTTATAACAACATGCTTTAAATAATAAAATCAAACAATTTACCATACTTTAAAAAATCTCTTTCCAAAACCCTAAATTCAATACTTCCATTCCCAAACTCTAATCAAACTTAGCCAAATCCATCATTTAACTTTAATATACTTGTTTATGCATCAAAATAACACATTTAGAATCAAATTGCATAATTAAATCACAAGAATTCAAAAGTTTAATTCTCCCATAACCTTAAATTCTCTCTCTTCATCAAACCTCACTCAAACTTAACCATTTCTTCAATCCAACCTTAAAATTATTGTTAACTACTTAAAATAACTTCACTCATACCAAAATAGACAATTAAAACATACTACTTCACAATTCCAAATCAAACATATTCCAAACTTTCATGAAAAACTAAAGAAAAAGTGAGTAAACTTACTAATTCAAGTGAAAATCACCAAATCTTCTCTTGAAACCTTGAAAATCATTCAAATCATAGAGCTAAGAACAATCAAAATCTTAAGCTTGGATGGTTATGGAGTTCGGCCAAACTAAGGAAGAAGAAGAAGATGAAGAAGATATTAGAATTTCTATTTCCTCTCACTCACATTTTAACCATATATATATTATTTATTTATTTATTTATTTAATAAAACACTAATTTTCCTCTTCCATACAAAAATAAAATATTTTTGAATTATTTTTATAAATTTTAATTTCTAAAGTTTATTTATCAAAATGCCCTTGACTTTGACTTTCAAAAGTTGACTTATGTATTTTATGTATATTTTGCATATATATCACATATATTTCACTTTTTCATTTAAAATCCTTTCATTTTTTATTTAAATAATTTATTTAATTTATCCAATTTAATTTTAATTTATTTTATTTAATCTCCAAAAATTATGAATTTTTTTAAAAATTAGGAATATTACAGATATGTTGAGGAGTTGTATCATTGATTTCATTGGGAGCTAGGACAGATTTTTGTCACTGATTAGGTTTGCTTATAATATTAGTCATCAGTCCAGTATTGGGATGGCACCTTATGAGGCCTTGTATGGTAGGAAATGCAGGACACCTTTTGTGTTGGGATGAGGTTGGAGAAGGTAAACTGGTTGGTCTCGACTTGATTAAGAAAATGGAAGAGAAAGTGAAGGTGATTCAGGATCATCTAAAAATAGCTTCAGACCAACAGAAATCCTATACAGATTTGAAGAGAAAAGATATAAAGTTTAGAGTGAGAGATAAAGTGTTCCTGAAGGTGTCTTCGTGGAAGACGATTTTGAGATTCGGTCGTAAAGAGAAGTTAAGTCCTCATTTCATAAGACCTTATGAGGTACTGGAGGGAGTTGGTCCAGTAGCTTATAGATTGGCTCTGCCGCCTGAGTTAGACCGGATACACAATATTTTCCATGTCTCTATACTTCGAAGATACAAGTCAGACCCGTCTCATGTCTTATCAGTAAAGTCCATTGAGGTGAGTCCGGATCTGACTAATGAAGAAAAACCAATGGCAATCTTGGCACGAGAAGTGAAAGAGTTGAGGAACAAGAAGGTGTCACTTGTGAAAGTTCTTTGGAAGAATCATACCACTGAGGAGGCGACATGAGAGAGTGAGCAAATGATGCGGAGCCTGTATCCTCAGTTGTTTCAGAGTTGATAGCAGGTAATTTCGCGAATGAAATTTTCTTTAGAGGGAGAGAATTGTAACATCCCTAGTTTTTGAAAATTTAATAAAATAAATTAAATAAATGATTTAAATAGAAAATTGAATAATTTTAAGTGAAAAAGTGAAATGTATATGTGAAATATACATGAAATATACTTAAAATATATAAAAGCCAACTCTGTTAAAAGAAAAGACAAAAGTCAAGTGGCAATTTTATAAATATACTTTGAAAATTAAAATTATTTAAATAATTTAAAAATAATTTATTTTTGGTTGGAGGATGGAATTTAAGGTTTTTATTAAATGATTAATTAATTAATTAATTAAAAATATAATAAAATTATATATATATATATATGGTTTATATGAAAGTGGATGGAAAGAGAAATCAAAAGAGTTATCTTCTTCTTCTTCTTCTTCTTCTTCTTCCCTCTAGGCCAAAACTCCATTGTTGCACAAGAGAGGATTTCGCTTCTTCCAAGCTCCATTAATTGAAAGGTTTTTAAGGTTCAAGTGAAGTTTTGGGGTTTTCCTTTTGAATTAGTAAGTTCCTTAAAATTCTTTCCTTGGATTTTCATGAAATTGAGAATATGTTTGATTTAAAATTTTGATGTAGTATGTTATAATTATTGAAATTGGTGCATATGAAGTTATTTTGAGTAGGAAGAAATGGTTGAGTTAAAGCTAGGTTGGCTGAAGAGAGAGAATTTAGGGCTATGGAACATTTGAATTTTTTAATTCATGTAATTTAATTGTGCAATTTAATTCTAAATGTGTTGTTTTGATGCATAAACAAGGATTTTAAAGTTAAATAATGGATTTGGTTAAGTTTGGATAGAGATTGGATGAGGTGGTGTTAATTTAGGGTTTTAGAAAGTGAATTTTCAAAGAATGGTTAATTGTTTGATTTTTAATGTTTAAATCATGATATTTAATGAAATAAGTAATGAATATAAGCTTGGATTAATAATTGGAATGAGTTGGAATGAAGAACCTTCATTGGTGAGGTTATGCCATTTTAGGGTTTTGTTTAAAGTGTATGTGTTTTTTGAATGTAATTAATTAAAATATGTTATTATATATTTTTAATGATATAAATAAACTTAAAATGCTAATTTAAATGGCTTAATATGGTTTTTCAAAGTTAAAGTAAGGTTAGACTTAACTTTGGAGTTTTGAATTGAGTGATGTTTAATTAAGGTTTAAGGTTAAAAATGTCTTAAAATGTGATATTAAATGATTGTATTTGATCACATTTGGTATAGACATTAAGGAGAGGTGATTTGTCCAATCCTAGTGTTGAAGGGTAAGCTGAAAGTGAAGGTTGAAGGGAGATTTTGAGCTTGCATTTGAGAGCTTATAGATATGTATAAACTTTTGATAAATATGGTATGTTTATCTTACATTTGGGCTTAACATATTTTGGATGGAAAATGTGTTAAGCTACTTGATACATTGAACATTCATGAATAATATGCTATGACATGTGATTTGTTATATATGCATTATATGTATTGTGAAAAGCCATTAATAATGGCTAAATTGAATAAAATGTGATTTATATGAATTATGTGAAAATAACCCAAAATATTTGGATAATGTGTTTTTACTATGAAATGTGATGTATTTTGATAAATTAATGAACATGATAAGATATGATGAATTGACATTGATATGAATGAAAAAAAAAAGTGAAAATGATGCAATGTGATGAAAAATGAGAAAATGAAACAATATGAGAAAAATATGAAAATAAGGCAATGTGCCTAGTTGAATATGAGAAAATGAGAAAAGTTGATTATGAAAAATATGAATTATTTGTGTGCCTAGTATGTTATTCAATTTTCAGAGTTCTGTATTTGGTAGCATGCCTATGAGGTTATCTTCATTATTTGCCTTCGGGGCTAGACGTTATGCATCACTGATGCATGATTTGCCTTCGGGGCTAGATGCTTGACGTCACTGATATATGTTTTATCTTAGGGGTTAGATGTTGAGCATCACTTTGATTTTCCTTATGGGCTAAACACTTGGTGTTATTATAGACCAAAATGGTAACTCTGAAATTTGAATGATGTATTAGTTAGTTTGGGCCTATGCTTATGTATGTGTTTATGTGAATTACAAAATATGAAAGATTATGATTAAATAGTGAGCTTGTATGCCATATTGTGACATCACATGTAAAAGTATTATTCATTGGCAATGTTTTACACTTTTATTGTTATCAAAGTTTGTGCCGCTAGGCATTTAGCTTGACATTATTGTAATTCATCATGTAGGTGACAGGGGTGATCCGGTAGAGCCGGAAAGTTCGACTATACCTGATTGGGTCTAGGCTTGTGTTTATTGAGCTTGAAGTATTTTTGGGTACATCAAGATTAGAGACATTTGTCAGTATGTTTATATTTTATATTATAGTACATTTTGATATTATGTATATTATGTTATGTTTTTGGAGTATATATTATAAATTATAAAGAATGTTTTGAATAAATTATATAATGTGGGTTTTATATGTATTTTTGATAAATATATATGAATATGTATAAATATTTTGAGACAATATGGAGAATTTTGTGAAGATGGGATGAAATGTGGTTTTATTATTTTATTGGAAGTGTTTTTATGCATGTTGTGTAATTGCTGAAATTTGGGAGGTCCAAATTACAAAAAAAAATTGGCATATTTTTTTCAGAGACTTTCATATAAAATATTATTTTAGAACCTTTAGTTAATAATAAATATTTTATTTATTACTTAAATATACATTTTAAAGTATTTTGGGGTTTTAAAGTGGAAATGTGAAAATTTTTGTTAAATCGAGTTGTGGTATTTTTATACTTTATATACGTATTTTATATATGCTAGATATATGTATTATACGTATATGGGATATAAGGGTGTTATATTTATTTTGATATCAGAGCCTAGGTTCTCAACCTAGGTGAGTTTTTAGAAAGAGAAAATGGGGATTTTAAGTATGGTTTTAAATTGTGATACATACATTAGCACTAGCAATTTATCCGATCTCTAATGTGGCAATTTCTGTTGTATTTGCATATATAGGTAGTTATGACATTTAGGACACATCAGTCTACAGAAGATAGTGCAGAGAGTGTAGCCTCTGATGAGGGTAGAGTTGGAGCTAGTGTTGAAACTGCTAGAGAGGCGACTGCTTTTGTGCCAGTGGGACCAGCAGCTGATGAGGTTTCGCCGGACTGGGTACGGCATATGGTGGAGTTATTGAGACAAGCTCTGGTTTAGTAGCCGCAGCCGCCACCACAGCTACAACCGCAGCAACAGTTGCCGACTCATAAGTATGACAAGCAAAGAAAGTTTAAAGACACAGATTTTGTTGGCACTACAAACCCAGTTGCAGCAAAGCAATGGCTAGACAAGGTCAAGAGAGTATTTATTCAACTGCAGACTAATCTGGAGGAGAAGTTTGATTATGCTAGATCTTTGTTGCAAAAGGATGCATATGAGTGGTGGAAGACAGTTTTCCATGGTACAACTGATCCACCAGTGCTAATTTATGATGATTTTCTATGAGAATTCGAGAAGAAGTATACTCCCAGAGAGTATAAGGCTGCCAAAAAGATGGAGTTTCTGAGTTTGAGGCAGGATACGAGATCTGTGACAGAGTATGAGATCGAGTTTATCTGGTTGAGCCAGTATACTGGTGGCATTATTTCTAATGAGATTGACAGATGTCGGAGGTTTGAGGAGAGGTTGGAACCCTCTATCATGTATCTTGTGGCAGGCTCTCAGTACCATAATTTTTCTCAATTGGTTGCAGCTGCCATGAGTGTAGAGAGAGCACAGGATTTTTGCAGCAGCTGCAAGAGCAGAAGAGAGCAGAGCTAGGAGATCCCAAAGTGAGGCAGGGTCTTCATCAGTGAAGAGATGTTGAGAGGGATATCTTCAAAGGTTCAGTAGGATCCAGTGGTAGTTTGGTAGGCCAGTACAGTAGCAGAGGCAGAGACATAGACTTATAGCATCAATGGCTAGTGTTCCGACCCTAGTGGCTCAGAGGCCTGCTCCACCTATATGTGTTCACTATGGTAGGGCACATGGGGGTATCTGCTGGAGGACAGATGCACTAGCAGTATGTTATAGATGTGGATCACCAAACCATTTTTTAGAGATAGTACAAAGCCACCAGATGATATACAGGTATATATAACAGCTTCTAAACCCAGTGTTAAAGGGTGTCATGGTGGCAGAGATTTTGGCAGAGATGGTAGACCTGGGACTAGTCAAAGAGAAGGTTCTACTACTGGAAGTAGACTAGAGGATGTAGGGTCATCACAGCTGGTTTATGTGATATAGAGGCAGCCGGATGCTTTAGTTGTCATAGCTGGTATTTTTACTTTATTTGGTACTTCAGTTCTTGCATTGATAGACCCTGGGTCAATGCATTCATACATTAGTACATCCATCTTGCCTGTGAGTGACATGCATTCAGAGTCCCTAAGATTTGATGTGTTGGTTATAAATCCTTTAGAACACAGTGTTGTAGTTAGCATGGTACACCGAGATAGTCTAGTTATTGTTTAGGATGAGGAGTCTCTCGATGACCTGATTAAGATGCCTTTTAGGAAGTATGATTTATTCTGGGCATGGATTGGTTATCCAGGAATGGGGATGTGGTATACTATCAGTAGAAATATATTACCCTGAGAACATGTGATGGTAAAGATGTTGTGGTATCTAGTGAGCAGAGACACCTTTCATCCATATTTATTTTAGCTATATCAGCTAAGAGAATGATCCGGAAGGGATGTGAGACATATCTTGCTCATGTTATAGATATCGATGTAATGGGGTCCCAGCTTGACAGTATACCTATAGTTGCCAAGTTTTCATATATTTTTTCTGATGAGTTGCCAGGGGTATCTCCTAAGAGAAAGGTGGAGTTTGGTATTGATTTGATGCCTGGTACCACTTCCATCTCCATTATCCCTTATCAGATGGCACCTGCTGAATTGAAGAAGTTGAATGTGCAGTTACAGGAGTTGCTTGATAAAGGGTTCATCCGTCGTAGTGTGTTACCATGGGAAGCACCTGTCTTGTTTGTAAGAAGAAGGATGCCACCTTGAGATTATGTATGATTATAGGCAGTTGGATAAGGTGATTATTAAGAACAAGTACTCATTACGTCGGATAGATTATCTCTTTGTTCAGTTGAAGGGAGCAGCAGTAATTCTCTAAGATTGATATGAGATCAGGGTATCATTAGTTGAGAATTAAAGACGTGGATGTACCCAAGACAACTTTCAGTATGAGGTATGAGCATTATGAGTTTCTAGTGATACCCTTTCGATTGATAAATACACCAGCAGTATTTATAAATTTGATGAATAGGGTGTTTAGACCATACTTAGATCAGTTTGTAGTGGTCTTCATTAATGATATTCCTGTATACTCGCGCAATGAGGAAGATCGTGACAGGCATCTGCGAATTATATTGCAGACATTAAGAGAGAAGCAGTTATATGCTAAGCTATTTAAGTGTGAGTTTTGGCTTAATAAGGTGACTTTTCACAGTCATGTGGTTTCAGCATAGGGTATTAAAGTTGATCCAACTAAAGTCGAGGCTATCTTGAATTGGAGTCCACTAAAGACTATAACAGAGGTTAGAAGTTTTCTAGAATTGGCAGGCGATTATCGTCGGTTTATGATTTTTATGATAGCTACACCACTCATCATATTACTTCAAAAAGGGGTTAGATTTGTGTTGACAGATCGATGTCAGGCGAGTTTTGAGCAGTTGAGGGAGATGTTGACTCAAGCTCTTGTCCTTACCCTGCCTGTGGAAGATAAACCCTATGTGATATACAGTGATGCTTCACATAGTGGTTTAGGCTATGTTTTGATGCAAGAGGCAGAGTCTTTGCTTATGCATCTCAACAGTTGAAGCCTCATGAGCTGAATTACTTGACTCATGATTTAGAGTTAGCAGCCATAGTTTTTGCATTGAAGATTTGGTGGCATTACTTGTATGGGGAGAAATATTTTATTTATACTGATTATAAGAGTTTGAAGTACTTGGGTGTTCAGAAGGAGTTGAATTTAAGATAGAGATGGTGGTTAGAGTTGATTAAAGATTGTGAATGCTTGATTGATTATCATCCTAGCAAGGTAAATGTAGATGTGAATGCTTTGAGTCAGAAGTCCATGGCAGGTTTGACTGCCTATTCGCTCTCGTTGCTTGTTGAGTTGAGAGCATTGCATGCCAGATTTGAGTCTTGTGATGATAGTGCATTGATGGCTCAGTTGTAGTTGAGTATAATTTTATTAGATCATATTAGGGAGGCCCAGTTGGCGGATGAGAAAATCCAGAAGATTGTGATGGAACTCCAAAAGGGGGAGAGTCGAGACTTTCATATGAGAGATGATGGTAGTTTGTGGTACAGAGATAGACTGTGTATTCCTAATGATGCAGGATTAAAGAGGAAGATTTTAGAGAAAGCACATCAGTCACTATATGTTATGCACCTTGGTAGTACCAAAATGTATTAGGATTTGAAGCAACATTATTAGTGGTCAGGTATGAAGAGGGACATAACGGAATTTGTATCCAGATCTCTCACTTGCCAGAGAGTGAAAGACTGAGCATCTAGTTCTTTCAGGGTTACTTCAGCCATTATCAGTGCCTGAGTGGAAGTGGGAGCGAGTAACGGTGGATTTTATCACTAGACCTTTGACTTAGAAGAAGCATGATGTAATCTGGATAATAGTTAATCGGATGATGAAGATAGCTTATTTTCTTCCAGTTCGGATGAAGTATTCACTTGAGAGGTTGGCTAAGCTGTATATCAGTGAGATAGTGAGATTGCATGGAGCCCCAGTTTCTTTGGTGTCAGACTAAGATCTCCATTTTACATCAAGATTTTAGAAGAGTTTTCAGGATACATTGGGTTCTCGGTTGTATTTTAGCACTACTTTCTATCCTCGAAAAGATGGGCAGTCAGAAAGAGTGATACAGATTCTAGAGGATATGTTGAGGAGTTGTATCATTGATTTCACTGGGAGCTGGGATAGATTTTTACCATTAATTGGGTTTGCTTATAATAATAGTCATCAGTCTAGTATTAGGATGGCACCTTATGAGGCATTGTATAGCAAGAAATGCAGGACACATTTATGTTGGGATGAGGTTGGAGAAGATAAACCAGTTGGTCCCGGCTTGATTAAGAAAATGGAAGAGAAAGTGAAGGTAATTCGGGATCGTCTGAAAATAGCTTCAGACCAACAGAAATTCTATATAGATTTGAAGAGGAAAGACATAGAGTTTAGCGTGAGAGATAAAGTGTTTCTGAAGGTGTCTTCGTGGAAGAAGATTTTGAGATTTGGTCGTAAAGAGAAATTGAGTCTTCATTTTATAGGATCATATGAGGTGCTGGAGAGAGTCGGTCCAGTGGCTTATAGATTGGCTTTACCTCCTAAGTTAGACCGGATACACAATGTTTTCCATGTCTCTATACTTCGGAGATACATGTCAGACTCATCTCATGTCTTATCAGTGAAGTCCATTGAGGTGAGTCTGGATATGATTTACGAAGAAGAACTAGTAGCGATCTTAGCATGAGAGGTGAAAGAGTTGAGGAACAAGAAGGTGTTAATTGTGAAAGTTCTTTGGAAGAATCATGCCACTGAGGAGGCGACATGAGATAGTGAGTAGATGATGCAGAGCCAGTATCCTCAGTTATTTTAGAGTTGATAGTAGGTAATTTCGCAGACAAAATTTTCTTTAGGGGGAGAGAATTATAACATCCCTAGTTTTTAAAATTTAATAAATAAATTAAATTAAATGGGATAAATTAAATAAATAATTTAAATGGAAGATTGAAAAATTTTAAGTGAAAAAGTGAAATATATATGTGAAATATACTTAAAATATATAAAAGCCAACAAAAGTCAATTCTTTTAAAAGAAAAATCAAAAGACAAGTGGCAATTTTATAAATATAAACCCGGTGGAATAAATTTTGCCACTTCGGCACTTTAGGCTAGGGGCCTTAAAGAACACGAGTCTAAGACCGGAGAAAATGGATTCGTTATACGGAAGGGCTGGGAAGATAGAAAGGGGTGGATGACTCAATTCCTAAGGAATCTCTAACCCCTACTAGGTTCAGAAAGTTAGATACGTATGAGGAATGTGAGAATGATCTAATACCTCCCATATGCCTGGTTCATTTAAACCGGCCTCTTTTTTAGATCTAAATATTATTAAATTCTTATGTTATTATGACATTATCCATATTGCATGCAATAAAATAAAAATAGATTCACCCATAAAATAAGGTAAAACAGTACATCACAAAACAAAATGGGTACCCATCCTTAGATGAAAATATACCCTTACAACCCTCAAATGTTCATAATATAAATAAAATAGGACACCCATCAATTGATGAAAATATATTCCTTATAATAATCCTAAAGTCTTTAAGATAAATAAAATAAACAAAAGAAACAAAGTACCCGCAAAGAGAAAATATGTCTTTTATATTTTAAAATCCCTTTTAAAATCTAAATAACAAAATAAACACAAATCCATACACATATAAGTAATCATTCAAAGAATTATAAAAATTAGGGCTTAATTAAATAGAAATAGAGATTAATCACAAAGAATTACAATCCATAAATAAATATTAACCCAATTGATGAGAGGTCACGTACGGGGTTCAAGGGGGCAGCGCCCCCAAAAGGTAAATAATTTACAAGATATGATCTTATTGGGGAATTAGGGTTTCTATCTAAACTAGAATTTTATATTTATACAAATTAAAGTTTTTCGTAAACTAGGATTTTACATGTGAATTAGGGTTTAAATTGCAAGCTAAGATTAAATATGCAAGATTAGGATTTAATATAAAAATATATGGTTTAAGATTATAAAATATGCAATTATAGTTTTTGTGTTTATTTTATGTAATATGTAATTAGGGTTTCAGTAAGCAAACGCTGCAACTTGAATAAATTCTAGACAGTTAGTGGCATTTTTATAAAGATTAAATGAAGATGATCAATTGTATGGATTTAATGGGTAAAAACCATACCTCCGTTCATTGGTTCCACCAAACAATTCTATTACACCACGCTTGTTGTTCGATTTATTGGAAAGCTGGACCAATTTATTTATTGGCTATTATTCAAAAAAATCTGAAGATTGTTTTGTTGATTCTCACAATATTGGCTTTTGTGTATTATTCTCGGTTTGCTCCCCCCTCGATCTCATTTTAAACCTGTATTTATCGGTAATCACAAATGTTAAAATGACTTAATCAAAACCCTAATCGCCTGCTTATCCGAAAGCATTTAGAATTTAAATATAATTAGGAAGTTTAATCTATCCTGAACCACAATTAAAAGCCTTATTTAAAACCCCATGGTGAATTAGCCAAGACCAATTCGCCATAGGCCAGCCTTCATGGCTAATTGGTCAAGGCCAATTCTCCATGGATGGCTTTCCATGACAAATTGGCTTGGCCAATTCGCCATGGATCGCTTTTCATGGTGAATTGGCTTGGCCAATTCGCCATGGTTGGCTAGGCCAATTTGTCCTGCTTTTAGGTTTCAGTCCCGGTCCGACTTGGTTTTGCATTTTAAAATTGGATCAAACTTATTTTTGTCTTTTAACATTAATTCAAATTAGGTTTAAGGCTTTAAAAATTGAACCAACTTACTTTAGGCCTTTTAAAATTGGACCGACCTAATTCAAAGCTATAAAGTAGGTTTAAGTTTTTAAAATTGGACCGAATTTGGCTTGGCCTTCTTTAATTGGGATCGGACTTACTTAGAGCCAAAATTAAGGGTCTACAGGTGCTCTAGTATTGACATGATACTCAAAGCACCTCTAACGCTGCCACCTATGGTAAAGACCTTACTTAAATACAAGCATATATTACTTAAGAAATCTAGAACAAGGAGTTGAGAAAAATATTTGTTTAGACTTTTTTTATTTTCATCACTCTCTTTTCTCTTTTTTAACAACCCCCACTTCTCAGTTTTCATATTTAGGCCTAGGGTTGTAATGAGTGTTCTGCTGACAAAGTATAATATCAAGATATCCTTGGGGTCTCTCGGCATATTGATCAGGGTAAATGTTTAGGTCTCCCTTCTCTGGTGGGTCGTACTAAGAGATATATATTTGCATTTTGAAGGAGTGTATGTTTTGTAGAGTTAGCAGTTATAAAATAAGTTTCTTTTAAGAGTTGTTAAAGAAATACTCTTGAAGATGGTTGCTCAAGCTATTCTCTCATACTGTATGAGTGTTTTTCATGTTCCCTTGTCTGTTTGTGATAATTTGCCAAAAATGATGAATTCATTTTGGTAAGATATAAAGACGGACAATGCAAGGGGGTTAATCTAGTTGGTTTGTTATTGGTTGTTTGTTGTCAAGAAGTTTGGTGGTATGAGTTTTCAAAATTTGCATTATTTTAATATTGCAATACTTGCAAAACAAGGTTGACTCTTTATTACACAACTTTCTCTATTGGTTAGTAGGGTCTACGGAGCTAA
Source organism: Garcia nutans (assembly GCA_947685225.1). Taxonomy (NCBI): domain Eukaryota; kingdom Viridiplantae; phylum Streptophyta; class Magnoliopsida; order Malpighiales; family Euphorbiaceae; genus Garcia; species Garcia nutans. The sequence continues at coordinate 33,588,581 of CANTUV010000043.1, forward strand.
ATATTTTTCGGAGAAAGATTTTATTGATGCTACTATTGGATCGTGTCCAAGTTTTATATGGAGAAGTGTCCTACTTGGTAAGGATATTTTATGAAAGGGTTTGTGTTGGAGGGTGGGGGATGATACCCATATTGATGCCTGGAGAGACCCTTGACTTTTAGATCATGTTACTGATTTTCATGTGACTATATGTTACATTCCAAGTTTAGAAGGTCTACGGGCGTCAGGTTTAATCTCTTTACCGAATAAGTAATGGGATGTGAATAAAATAAAAACTATCTTTGGTGTCAGATTTAATCTCTTTACCGAATAAGTAATGGGATGTGAATAAAATAAAAACAATCTTTTTAAATGTTGGTTTTAATAAAATTTGCCAAATCCCTATCCCTTGAGTTGGTAGTGTTGATAGTTGTGTTTGATATTTTACAAAGAGAGGGATGTATTCGGCGGAGACAAGTTATCATGTTGCTATGGAGTGGTTTTCTTTTACTAACTCTTTCGTTGTTGAGGGTGAGTGGAAGAAAATTTAGGAGTTGGCTGTACCACCGAAGGTTAGGAACTTCTTATGAAGAGTAGGATGGGATATCCTTCCAACAAAATATACACTAGTTGATAAAGGAGTGTCAGTTCCTTTGGGTTGTCATGTTTGTGGAGAGGTTGAAAATATTTTGCATGTGTTTTTTGATTGTCCATTAGTTAAAGGTGTTTGGGACCTACTTGACCTTGATTAGGTAGTTGTACACCATATCTATGTGATCAATTTTATATTTAGAAATGGTTCTAATAGGCCTGTCACATCCATTGTAATGGTTGTATGGGTCTTCTTTATGGTTGTTTGGTTATCACTCCTAATGAAGTTATTCAATATGCAACTGAGGGTCTTCATGCTTTGAAAACAACATAGGTCAATTTTGACGAGTTGGTTTCTATTACAGCTAGCAATGGCAATCCTGTGAGTTGGTCTTCTCCATAATGTAGATATTATAAACGTAATATTAATGGGACCACTTTCACAACCAATCACCTAGTTGATTATGGGGCCATACTACAAGATAATAGGGCGGCGTGTGTAGGCTACCATTCAGGCCATGGGTTAGTGAAGTTAGATATTATGGAGGCAATTGTCTTAAGAGAGGGTCTTGCATGGGTTAAATTGTTGGGATTAAGGGATATGGATTTTGAGGTGGATTATCATGTTGTTTACAATGCTTTTCATCGAGATGATGAAGACCTTTTAGAGCTTGGTGGTATTTTTTCATATTATCGTTTGCTATTCATATTGAGAATTGCAAATTACTTTTGGATTAAGAGACAAACTAATAGAGTTGCTAACTATTTAACTAAGATGACTGGTACATGCTAGTTTCATGCCTTGAAGTTAATCTCTTAATTTTCTTTTGGATGCTATTTTGTTTGATACTAAAAATAAAACATATTTAGATTTGGTGTAATAGGTTAGCCTGTTGGCTAGGATATTAGTATGTTAATTATTTTTAGTTTATTAAGATGATAAATAAATTTACTTTTTCCTTAAAAAAAAAATTATAGGATAACAAAATAATAAAATTAAAGACCTAGCTATTTGAAGATATACATAATATTAAGTTTGAACTCATAAATTACCAATGGCAAAATTAAATAATTACTAACAATTACTTTCTAATAACAAATAATAATAAAGTTTGATTTTTCATGTCATCTTAAAAATTTTATACATAAAATTAATAAATAATATCATATGTGATTATTATAAAATTATAATAATTAATATAATAATATGAAATTATTAAAAAAGTTAATTAAATTTTAAATTTTAAATTTTCTTTTGTGATGGTTAATTTTCGTTTTTTTTTTTAAAAAAAATTATTTTCTAACACTGCATTATAATAAATATTGATAATGTAATTTATTTTTGAATATAAAAGGTTCTAGAGTGTTCCAAGAAAAGACAACCAAAACATGATCCAACGGTTCAGATTCTTTAGAACCTTCAAGAGCTTATTTCAACTATGATAATGTGACGAATCATATCATCAATATTGTTAATTTATAAACCTAACCCTCCTTTCATAGTAGAGGATAAACCTGCGCCTCTCTGCTCTAAAACTCTCCACTCTAAAACCCTAATCTTTCTCAACAAAGCCGTCTCATTTCTGGGTTAGCTCTTCAATCTGTGTAAATCCCATGTCTTAATTAAGAATTACGCCTGTTGGTATTGTTTGTATTGTAGTTTTGTGGTCTATTTACTGTTTCTCATTTGTTGGAAATGCAATTTAATGGTCTGTTTAGCTTTAGAATCTCAGTGTTGGTTCATGAAATGAAGTGAAATGGCTCGAATTTTGTTACTTAATTGTTGTTTTTATTTGCTGTTGATGTATATTGGAATGGGTTCTTTTATTTGTTCTTGTTTTTTGCTTTCACTGTGTGTAACTTTGTCAGCAATCGACTTGTATTGACGGTCTTGTTTATGGATGGTTGAAATGAATTTTCGTTCTCTTTTGTTGCTTTTAATTTCTTTTTTCAATCTTCTATCCGAGTGATGCGGTACTCTAATAATGTAAATTTAGCTTTATGATACTTCTGGGTGAAAATTGTTATTTGTGCAGCGTAGTATTTAATCGAGAAGGCATGAGAATTTCTATTTCCAAGTCGAGAATGAGTCAACTAGGTATAAGACCAATCACGAAATCTAATATGTTTTGGGACTAAAAGTAGTTAATTTGTTGTTATCAGGTATAAAATAGAGTATGGCTTCTACCTTTACTGCCATGTCCTCCGTGGGCTCCTTGGTTGCTCCCAATGGCCGCATAATGGATAAGAAACTTGCATCTTCTTCCAATAGGTTGTCATCTTTGGCTTCCATTTCTGGAAGCTCATTTGGTAGGAGACAGAGTGTTGTTTTACGAAGATCACGTTCTCCCAAGATTTGTGCTATGGCCAAGGAGTTGCATTTCAACAAGGATGGATCAGCAATAAAGAAATTGCAAGTGAGTTTTGGGATTAGACATTTTAGAGTGTCTGGCTTTTTGATGTATGATCTTTTATCCTGTTATTATTGGCTATGTCTTTAAGAGCTTTAGTTCTTCTTTTGCAGACTGGTGTGAACAAACTTGCAGATCTAGTCGGGGTTACCCTTGGACCCAAAGGAAGGAATGTTGTTCTTGAGAGCAAGTATGGCTCCCCAAAAATTGTTAATGATGGTGTTACTGTTGCTAAAGAGGTAAGCTATCTCTTGATTATTTTGGCCTTCTTAGTGCTTCATATCTGAAGCTCATGATAGGTATCAACCATATGGAGGACTATTTGGCATAAATTTCCTCTGCTTAATGATTATATTGTTTAATGCCATTATAACTATTATAGATAATTTTATCTAAAGGTGTGGGTTCATGTTTGATGTTATTGATGGAACACTCCACCTGAATTTTCTAGGTTGAATTAGAGGATCCGGTTGAGAATATTGGTGCCAAGCTGGTGAGGCAGGCAGCTGCCAAGACAAATGACTTGGCTGGTGATGGAACCACCACATCTGTTGTTCTTGCTCAAGGTCTTATTGCTGAAGGTGTAAAGGTTTGCAGGATGGCTGGCTTTTACTCTTTAAACCTGAAAAGCATGTTGCTATCGTCATGTGGTGTTTATATTGTTGGCTTGGTTCAATTATTCAGGTTGTAGCTGCTGGTGCCAACCCTGTGCTGATTACTAGGGGTATTGAGAAGACCACAAAGGCTCTAGTGAATGAACTTAAATCAATGTCAAAAGAGGTAATGTAGAACAGTGAACAATTCTTCCCTTAAATTTTGTATTGCCTTTGTACCCTCTTGTTTTGGTATTAGATTTTTGTATAAGGGTTTGAGCAGCAGTAGTTTGCTATTCCAGGTTGAGGACAGTGAGCTTGCAGATGTTGCAGCTGTCAGTGCCGGGAACAACTATGAAGTGGGTAACATGATAGCTGAGGCAATGAGTAAAGTTGGTCGTAAGGGAGTGGTTACTCTTGAAGAGGGGAAAAGTGCTGACAACAGCCTATATGTTGTTGAGGGAATGCAATTCGACCGTGGTTACATCTCACCTTATTTTGTCACTGACAGCGAAAAAATGGCAGTTGAATATGAGAACTGCAAGGTATGCTATCCTTAATAACGACTTTGCTTCATGCTTTTATTTTTATTTTTATTTATTGATTGTGTGTGTGTGTGTGTGTGTGTGTTTTGGTTGCAGTTGCTTCTTGTTGACAAGAAAATAACAAACGCAAGGGATCTCATTAATGTTTTGGAAGATGCAATTAAGAGTGGATACCCAATTCTGATTATTGCAGAAGACATTGAGCAGGAAGCTTTGGCTACTCTTGTTGTGAATAAACTTAGGGGTGCTTTGAAGATTGCTGCTCTCAAGGCTCCTGGTTTTGGAGAGCGGAAGAGCCAATACCTTGATGACATTGCTATTTTAACTGGAGGTTAGTGCAAATGATCTAAATATGTTGGACTCTGTTTTGATTTTGCCCTTTCCTTTCTTTGGTTGGTATTCCCATCCACTTTTATTGGATATAATTATTTAAATGTTTTTTTCCTCCCCCAAGCCTCTTTTTTCCACTACCTAATTTTTTTAATTTTCTCTTCCTCATTTAGCTTGTATGTTAATTTTTAAACATATCTTAAACTGGATTACAGGAACTGTTATCAGAGATGAGATTGGACTTTCCTTGGACAAAGTTGGCAAAGAGGTCCTGGGCCATGCTTCCAAAGTGGTACTTACCAAGGATTATACAACCATTGTGGGTGATGGAAGCACCCAAGAAGCAGTAAACAAGAGAGTTGCACAAATAAGAAATCTCATTGAGGTATAACATCCTCCAGCTGCCTGCCCATGCTCTTTACAGGATAATATGCAGGCCTCTTTTATCTATAATATTACAGAATTAATCTAGAATATGATATACATTTATGCAGGCTGCTGAGCAAGAGTATGAGAGGGAAAAGCTCAATGAGAGAATTGCAAAATTGTCAGGTGGTGTTGCTGTTATACAGGTAAACTTTCAGTTGCCTACAATCAAATAATACACAACCATTTTAATATCTAGTTATAGTGATTTTCTTCCCTCCAAATTTTATAGGTTGGAGCACAAACTGAGACAGAGCTTAAAGAAAAGAAATTGAGAGTTGAAGATGCTCTTAATGCAACAAAGGTATATCTTAGTACCACTGGCGACTGTTGTTTTTATTTACAATTTAAGTTATTCTCATCTTGCTATCATCAACCCAAATTATTTTAGGCGGCTGTTGAGGAAGGTATTGTGGTTGGTGGTGGATGCACCCTACTGAGACTTGCATCGAAGGTGGATGCCATTAGGGACAGCCTTGACAATGACGAAGAAAAGGTAATGTGGGATTGAATATAAGTGGTGTTTATATACAAAATTGTTCCCGAGTCTGGCAGTGTAACATGTATAGGCTGTCATTTGAGCTGTTAGAAGGTATCTTCTGGTTTAATTAGTCTTGCGTGTTTTCAGGTTGGAGCTGATATTGTGAAGAGAGCTCTAAGTTACCCACTCAAATTAATTGCCAAGAATGCTGGTGTTAATGGAAGTGTGGTTAGTGAGAAGGTATGAGTGTTAAGAGTTATTGCTAGTTTCTTCTTTTTGTCTTGTTTCTATTGATTGAAGCAGTTATTTCTTTTTCACAGGTGCTCTCCAGTGACAACCCAAAATATGGGTACAATGCTGCGATTGGAAAATATGAAGATCTAATGGCTGCTGGCATCATTGATCCAACAAAGGTGAGACTTCTTATTGCTCTCTTTCTGTAGCTTTGCCTTTTGCTGATCATCAAAGAATTATTGTCTTGAAGGTATAGTTGCTTGTTTTGGTTGTTCCAGTTCATCAGAGTGCGTGTGAAATTTTTGTTTGAGAAGCTGGGGGATTTTTTGCAGCAAATGGTTTAGAGTTTTCTATTTCTATTGTAATTTTCGATTGAAAATACTCTAAATGCACTGCCTCCAGGATAGAGTTAGTTTTCTGAAATAAAACAAGTCCATTGTTCATAAATTTTTGTTTCAGGTGGTCAGATGTTGCCTGGAGCATGCTTCATCAGTAGCAAAAACTTTCTTGATGTCTGATTGTGTAGTGGTTGAGATCAAGGAGCCTGAACCAGTGCCTGCTGGCAACCCCATGGATAACTCAGGTTCGTAATTCAAATTTTTTACAATTTGTCCAACCTTACTCACATTGACTGCTCGGTTACTGAAATTTGTGGCATTTTTCGCTTTTGTTGGAACAGGATACGGGTACTAAGATCATTGAGCAGGATGTCGTTGAGGAGCAAATAAACGGTCACTGAGAGGCAACAATTAGTTCGCTTATTTTTCGTAAATTTGATCAGCTGAAAGGGTAGGAATATTAGATTTTTGTGAGGTGTAGCTCATCAGAGAGCGGCATGTAACTTGCAATGCAATTAATTTGTAAAATTGCAATTAGCTTTGGACCATTTTGAGTTGAATGTTCTTTGTTTGGACCTCAAGTCTTAATCTATTAATGAATGTGATCAGTATCTTAATGCCCCAGAGAACTATAACTCGATTTTTTATGCCCTCTTAGCTTCCAAAATCTGAGTGTCCTCCAAATTCGAAGAATTCATGCACTGGTGCAAAATTCAGGTGAAAGAATGTTAGCCGTTTCTCCAAATGTTGCGATGGTTCTCCAAATGTTGCTGCTTATAAGCTTATCTTTTTTTCTTTTATATTCTTCTGGCTATAAGTTCTCCTTTATATTATTTATCATATTATCTGTCTCAATTGTAATGCATTTTTATAAAAAAATTCAGCTTTAGCTTTATATTTTTTTTAATTTTAAAGAAAATCATTTTAAATAAATTAAAATATCCTTTACAAACTAATAAGATTAAAATTACTGTATTATTAATTTATTAATAACAAGAATATTAAATAAAACAAAAACTAATTAATTTCAATTCACTGTCAATGGAGGTTTTTATTTTTATTTTTATTTTACTTTTATTTTTATTTTTATTTTTATTTTGAGGAACTAACAATTTGGTAACGAGGAAGATGCTCACTGCTCATTCTTGGAAGCTTCGGAAAACATATTTTAATTAATACTCCCTTCTATTTATTTTTCTAAAATTATAATTCACTTATTATTTTAATAAATTATCATATAAATTTTTTATAATACCCTTATTTAATATTATTCATTAAATATATCTCACACTAAAATAGAGATGTAATAAAAAAAATATATACAAATTAGTAAATTCATTTTATAATAAGAAGAGAGTATTTGACTAGACTGACTTGCCTATATCATCTTCCAATATCCCAATAAGAACACCGTCGAATATTCCTCACTTAACCGAGCCGTACGGAATCTATAAAAACAAGCTCACGAATTTGAAGTACCCCCGTCCTCGCAGATACTCCTTGCCCTTCAATAAATTAAAAAACAAAACTGAGGAGAGAATAAGCCCATCTTTTTCATTTATCAGCAAATTTTCTATCCTAATTCCCTTCTGTGGGAAACATGCCAAAACTGTCCTGTCAACCTATGCCTCAGCAAAATTGGCATCTCCCAATAAGAATTAAATTTCAAAAAAAAAAATTATGTTACAATTTCTATTTCCCCCTCCCCCCGTCTACCACAAGAACCGTATCAGATTCTCAGAAAAAACATGTGAACGAGCAGACATGCTGCATCATGCTTCTTGTTTGTCATACAATGTTGTATTCATCCTCGTGAGAACGCAAGAGCACGAAACCATGTTTCTTTTTTTCTTTTTTCTGAATGCCAATCAATCAGGACATATGTGCAGTGAGAAGCCCTGTTTTTCCCGAATGTCACAAAAGCTTCTCACTCAGATATATGCAATTTCCCTCTGTTAACCCTTCTACCCAATATCAGTATATTCTGGCAATAATGAACAATCATCTAGGCCAGATATTAAATCAGGAACATAATCATGAGGGGCAGCTTCCAAGCTTCCCATTTCCAGTGAAAGCTCTTTATCCAAACAAGAAATAGGACAATCATCTGTATCATTCAACCAATCATCCTCAATCATGGATGTAGTAAAGCCAAACTTTAAGTTAGGGTCCCTGACTGACACTGTAACTGGTGATTGAAATACTGCCTCAGCAAATAGATGATGCATCTCACCATGGCCCATAGTTCTTTTCATTTTTGATCGAGGTGGCTTGACTGAGTCAGTGATCAAGAGTTTATGCTTTCCCAAGGTCTGTGGTTTTGAAGTTGTCCGCACCTTGACATCATTTGCTGGGAATGCAGATGACGCCCAACCCAGACTGCCTTCAAAACAAGATCTTGCTGCATCCCTGAGGAAACATGTTCCTTTATTAGCAACTTCAAGAATCAAATCCTTATTCATTTCATAACCATTCATTAAATAACACAACATTAGGACAGAACTCCAATCTATCACTGGCCTGCAATACAATTTAGTAAAAAATTGTCCTTTTTTACTCAAACCAATGTTCTTTTTTGGTACCATTTGGTACACAAGATCTCAAACCAATGTTCTTGACCATCCTAGATAATTTTATTTGCCTATCCACAAAACAGCAAACAGTATTTACTATTTAACTTTCAAGGAATTAATACATTGAAGAAAAGCACAGTGGGTGCTAAAAGGAGAAGGCAGGGATGAGAACATAATAGCTAAATAGGTATACAAGGCCCACATCAGCTAAAAAGAACAAGTCCAGGTTCAAACAGCCTATAACATGAAAGCACAGTTGAATGCGTCCACTCAAACAAATTAAGTTACTATAGACATGGTCTATTTTTTCATGAGGTAATGAAATCAAAAGGAATTGTTGACACCAAAAGCAGATATAACCCATGAATCAAGGGATCTCGATTTTTGCAAGAGGACATACCTGAATCGACACTCGGCCACATCTGTGAAAGCTTTAAGATTTTCTCCTCCCACATCCTTGTTTATGAACCCTTGTGAGCCTGATACAGGTATCCACAAATTTATGACAGATGGCAATGGAACCATGGAATCACCTTCCTCCTTTTCAAATTCCAGAGTTACTTCAATTTTTTCTGAAACAGGTGCATCTTCCATCCGGTTAGAAATGGAGACTCTGTCATCCATGGGTCTGCAGTGGGCTTCATGGAGTGCAGCTGCCAACAACTTGCCACTATGTGCTAAATTAGTGAACTTCATTCTTTTTGCTGGCTCTTTCATAGAACTCCAAGGTATCTGATTGAAAGAACTGAAAAGCCTTCCACCAGAGTAAAGGCCATTTCTAGATGATGAAAGGTTTTGTTGGCGGTCAACACGTGATGTTGTCCTCCACACTGAAGAAAGAAGGGCAGTGAAGTGCTTCTGGAGAAGCAACTCATGGTCTGGTTGCTCAATAGCAACATTTAGTAGGAACTGAATATTATCCTGCCATCATTGAGAATTGATCATTGGCACCACATTATGTATTTAAAAAGGAATTACCAAATTTGCATACATTCACATCATTGATCATCTGCTGACTATTCGCTGATTTCATCTCTTAAGAGAGGCATCAGGCTAACAGCATGATAAACATTTATAAAATGTCAATTAAATGTGCAGCAGACAAAAATACTTGATTGTAAGAGGGTGTGTGCATGAGCGTGTAAATGCATGAGAGAGAGAGAGAGTCATTTAAAAAGGAACTAACAGTTATTAAGTGTTAAGCAGTAATTAGCCCACAGTAATTGGTTAGACTAGGAATCCAAAACCTATCAGCAATTATAAGCTAAATGTTAATCTCATAGTTTACAACCCAAATATCCTACTTCAAAAAGTTGAGCAGCAAAAAGAATACAGAAAAGTAAAACAAATATTGAGAAAATAAAAAGCAGGCCCATCATTCTTTCACTATGAGACTGAGAATATTGGACTTACCTCAGTTACTTTAAGAAGTGCCTTTCCAGAGCCTGTATTGCTCGTCTTTTCATTAGTGGGATTTTCTGGGGCAGAAAAAACATATCTTTGGATCAGTTCCCTAAATCTCTCGCAGCAATAAACTGGATGACGATATCTTCCCCTATAAAACCCACCGGCAGTCATCCCATACAAAGTTTCACTGACCAAGCTCCAGTGTGGGCCATATTCATGCACCACAGCACATAATATTGCATCTTCCTGGGGTAGCCATGAATCAGGTGATGGAACACAATCTCTTGACCAAATATTCCCCTTCTTTAACTTCTCTGGTTTAATCATTAGCAACCGCTTCACTGGCATGGCAGTGATGGAGATCCTTCCACCCATTTTGCTTCTGCCTGCTGGTTTCTGCTCAAGATCAACAATCACGTTGTCACATGGTCTTAACTCTACAGAATCATCTTGCTGCTTACTAGATAGGTTTGAATCTAGATCTGATGGGTATGTTTCAACAGTCTTCTTAGATTTCTTCAATTTCTTCTTTGAGTTCTTCTTGGACTCAACATCGAGTGTTTCAACTTTCTTGCGTTTTTTCTGAACACCAGGATACTGTGACATCATGTCTGAATAAGTAACCTCCCCGTGATATATTACATCATCATCCATGGATGTAGTTTCCACCGATGGCTCCTCTTTCACATGTTTCAATTCAGAAGTAAGAGATTCTTTTTTCAGAGATTTAAACTTGGCCTTCTTTGGTTTCTTTTTGGACTTTGGTTTAGGTTTGCTTGGCATGTCATTTCTGCAGATAGAAAACAGATTAATGATGATATTTGGTCAAAAAACAAAAAAGTACTGCCAAGTCCTGCCGGAATAGTTGCCAAATTCATCTTAAATAAAGTTAAATGAAAGGTCTGAGCACCAGAAATATATCACATCCCCCATAAGATCCCTTCCCAAGCCAACCAAAAATTCAGTTAGTGAAAAAAAAAATGAAAAATTATTTTACATTCTCTCCACGGGATTTCTAGAAAAAATATTATACTATTTAGGAGCTAGTTTATTAAAAAAAAAAAAATTCTCCCAACCTAGTGTTGAATAGGAATTATCTTCTTTCAAGAACTCTAATCCTAACATGATGTTTTAACAGGAATGATTCCTGTCTGTGAGTTGCCTTCCCTAATGGTCTGGGTTTGAAAACCACGGCCTAAACCAATATGTTGTTCAATATTATTTGGCACCAAAATTTTTTTTTAACTACTCCGACCATTGCTGGTGTTAGAATGGGCACATCCATGGTGCAATAGGTGCAATCGTAATATTATTCACCACAAAACATAAACAAAGTAAATGTTTCACCAGATATTGTAGTATAAGTTCTGAATCATCTTACATCATAGTGTCACAATATCCATCTGCATCTTCCTTCTCATTAGCTTCAGCTTCCAGCTCTTCCATTAACTACATGACACATAAACACACAAATCAACCAGCTGTGGGACACATCTGCTGAAAATTTGCCCTACAGAATATAATTCACTAACCTGATGTTGAGCCAGGGCTTCAACTTGTTGTCGGTATGCCTCAGTTGCAAAATCAGCATCCCATCCTGATGTTAGCGGACAAATCAGTATGCATAACATAAAATTTCTAGTTGTCAAGTTCAAATACATAAAATTTCTAATTGTCAAGTTCAAATACATTCCATCTACTTGCAACACACTACATATTAACAAGTAGGAAATTTATCAACTATTTTAATGTTAATTCTTGGACAACATTCAAGCAAATAATCAAAGACAAAATAACATATCTTGAATTCTACCTACAAACAAAATTCTCCAATTTTAGAAATAAGTAAATTAATTTGCAATTCTTATAATACAAGCAAAAAAATCCAGGAAAAAGATAGATGCTTACTTTCATATAGTAATGGTTCCTCATCATCATCAATCTCAGCTTCCATTTCCTCTTTGTATTTCTCGATACGATCAAGTTCCCATTCTGCCTCCTCAAACCTAACTTCAGATTCCATTGATGCTTTGTCTATAATTGGGTCCCATAACTCTAGAAAACGTATTGCATATCTGTCGATAGGCCGTAACTGATTCTCAAAGATTGAGATAGCTTGTCCCGATGCTGCTGCTGCTGCAGCCATCTGTTTGACATCAGCCAGCATGTCAGCATCATCTTCGCTGGCAGCAAAAGTTAGAGTTCTTCCTTCTATGGGATCTGCCACATTTAAGTTCATCCTGTTGTCTTTATTTTGAATTGTCATGTCCACATCTGCCAGCTCATCAGCCTTCACATCATCATCATTAACAAGCTCATCATCTTCCAATCTCCCAATGGCTTCCGTAAACTCTTGGTTGTCCACAGCTTCTTCCTGCTCAACTTTCTTCAATGCCATATAATCTGCTTCATCTTCAGCATATTTCAAAGCAGCCTCCACATCTGCGTTAGACACGGAGACCTCATTTCCATGGCTATGACTCTTCTCTTTAGATAAAGTCTTAGTCGGAAGAGCTTTGTAACCAGAGAATAATTCCATCGGATCAAGCTTCTTGAAAAACTCAGTATTGTAACCTCCGCTCTGTATTACTAGATCATCAAGAGCACGTTTCTGATTAGCTTTCTTTAAGATGTTCTCTTCAATAGTGCTTTCACTGATTAACCTATATATGTGTACTTCACGTGTCTGCCCTATCCGATGACAGCGATCCTGAGCTTGTTGATCCATTGCAGGGTTCCAGTCACTATCATAAAATATAACTGTATCTGCTCCAAAAAGATTGATGCCAACTCCCCCACTACGGGTTGACAAGATGAAGAGAAAAATCTTGGGATTTGTGTTGAATCGCTGCATTAATGTTTGTCTCTCCTCTGGTTGAGTGGATCCATCTAAACGCATGTAAGTGTAACCGTACAAATTTATGAAAGCCTCCAATATATCAAGCATCTTAGTCATTTGGGTGAATATCAAAGCCCGATGGCCTTCTGATTTCAGCCTCCTGAGAAGAACTGCAAGTTCTTGCAACTTACCACAGTCAAATTGTATAAGCCGCCTGTCCGGAAAATATACTTGCCTCCTAACAATTGCAGGTCTAATAGGTGAAAGAAGAGGCAACAGCACTTCGGAGCATTTCTCCTTATAATTTGGTTGCAGAAACACAGAAGTTCCTTTTTTACTGCACCAACAAACAGGAACTGGAGCACGTGCTGCAGGTATAGCGAACATAAATGATTCAGCAAGATTAATGATTCTCTGCAGGCGTTCAACTGGTGAAAGAATAACATCAGCAAGCTTAGAAGAGTACAAGTAAGAGTGTCGATCAACCTTTTGGTGATGAATATAATCAACTGGATTCTTTATGGTAAGAAGTTCTTGCAAGGTCATTGAATATATAGGTTTCTTCCGGCACCTCAAGGAATTCCACCATGCAATAGATGCTGCCCGCTCTTTCATTTCTCTTAGTCTCTCCTCAAACAAAGCCTTTCTAATCTCTTCAAAAATATTTGTTCCAGGCAACTTCTTCCCATGTTTAGATTGAGGCAAAATTTCTTCAATCTCATCTTTGTCGGCACACTCTTCAATTAATCTTGAAGGAGTAGCAATAGCATTTACTTCATCAAATTCCCAAGAAGCCATGTTAAAATCTAGATGAGTAAATATGAGCCCCAAGCCACAGATGTCAATAGTTGAAAATGGGCAAGGAGAAAGCATTGAACACACAGAAGAACTCAACTGGATGTCTAAGCCAGTCATGTCAAAAGAACTAATAATTGGACGACCTTCAAATAAGTCAGGATGATTGCAAACTTTACGAAGTTGCATAATAATGCTGATCATCCCAAAAAAGTTAGCACTGGCAAGGGTAGCTTGTGTCTCTGAGCTGGCAATGAAGTCCTCGTACAAGTTACGCTGCCTCTTTGATAGTCTGCAATAGATGACATGCTCATGTTTCATGGGCAGCTGTTTCTCCACATCCCTTTTCAGTCGACGGAGTATAAATGGACGAAGAACATTATGCAGGCGATCAACAACTTCCTTGTTTACCTTTTCTTGTCCCTCCACCATCCCTGATATTGGATTGCTGAACCAATCCTTGAACTCCTGATGAGACTGAAAGATGTGGGGCATCAAGAAATGCATGAGAGACCAGAGTTCCATGAGATCATTCTGCAATGGAGTACCAGTCAATAAGATTCGCCGTTTTGAATTGAAGTTTAGAAGCGTTTGCCATCTCTGAGACTTCCAATTTTTAATCAGATGAGCTTCATCCAAAATCAGGTACTTCCACTTCTTCCTTTTGAAGACCTTTGAATCCTGTATGACCAATCGGTAAGTTGTAATACATACATGGAAGAAGTTCGGTTTCATCCAACCTTGCCTCTTTAGTTTCCGATCTTTTGCATTACCAAAGTAAGTAAGAATCTTAAAGGCAGGACACCATTTAAGAAATTCTGTTTCCCAGTTAAGCATGACACTTGTTGGAACCACAATTAGATGGGGACCCCATATTCCCTTTTCGCAAGCCAGATGTGCAAGCAAGGAAATTGTCATGATGGTCTTCCCAAGTCCCATTTCATCAGCTAAAATCCCATTTAACCTTTTCTCATACATGGTTACAAGCCAATCCAGGCCAATATGTTGATACTCACGAAGGGGGTACTTGAGAAGAAAAGGGAACTTTGTGCGTACATTAGTTGTTGAGAATGTATTTCCAGTTGGCTGTGCAGATCTTGCAGCAGCAGCAGCATCAGCAATCCTATTTTCACTATCATTTTCTTCTGCAATTTTCTGGCTTCCTGCTTCTTGTTCTTGTTCATTTATAAAACGATCTAAAACATGTAATGGTTCACCAGATCCAACATTTTTATCTATAGATACATCCTCCTGCTTCAGTTCAACGTCATTATGGTCTGGGGAGTCCAAAAAGTTGTCCGATAAAGCAGAGGTACATTCAGATTCATCATCTGAAACTTCATTGTTGAATTCCTAATAAATTGACATGGATGATACAATGAAAATCAAGTTAAAACACAAGCCATGTGTGCTGCAAGTATAAGCATTCCTATACCTACCTTTTTATACCTTGCAAGCAACTCCTCTAAAGGAATTTCACTCTCCTTTTGCAGCAATGAAATCTGTGCATTAGCAGAAGAATATTCAGATATATTAAATCACAAATAATAAGCCATCCAGGTGTTCTGTTGGGGTCATCTTTACCAAAATATATGATGATTCAATGTAGAGAAACACAATATATCCGACATGCTCAGTACCTCATCTATGGGATTGTCTGCATCAGCTTTTGCCATTTCCTCTTCCTCCATTAACGTTGACTCATCATCCTAAGCAAAATCACAGATTATACTACCTGAACTTCACTTTGCCATAAAAGAACCACACTTCTCCAGCACGAAGCAAGATAAAAATAATAATAATTACTGCCCTCTAAATGCACGCTAACGTCAATATTTAAACACAGAAGGCAGTGTAATGTGGTGTTATGATAAAACTAAAAATAGCAGCTACGGCTAGGTTTCGACGAACGTACGTAATTCTTGACATTTTCATGTAACTTTAAAAATATTATGAGAAGGCGGCCAGTAATTTGGGAATTATCTGACATCAGTCAAAGTATAATTTCCAGCAATGCCCTAGGTATGGCAAAGGGCATTCCTTATCTCACAATATTGATTAGGCATGTTATATATTAAATTTTGAAACACTATAAATTAATAATTGAGTGGAGTGATGAATAACTATTTCAAAAAATAAGCATGTTTTCCCAATGAAATATATTTTTAAGCTGGGACAAAATGGAGCAGGACATCTAAACAAAACCATTCCCCCAGGCTAACTTTGGCAGGGCTGGGATTCCCATTTCGGTACTGCACATGGCAGGTAAAATTGTCATCTCTAATTTTTGCCAAAATACATTGTACCAAGTCATGAAATTCCTCTATGCTACACAATATACATTTTAATCATTGGACAACGTGCAGGGAAGCAGGTTTAGCAGCCTAGCAATCACCAATCAAATAGCTAGCAGCCTACATCATAGCAATATTATTACGTCCAACCATTAAAAGTATAAAGCTAAAACAAGGATTAGCAATCCAAAACCGGGAAGAACCATTTTGTCAATTGATTTACACAAATAACAAAAAATAAACGAGATTTTTGCAAGTACAAATGCCAAGAACTATCAATGCAAAAAGACAAATTCTAAAGGGTGTGCCATTATTTACCACCAAAATTAGGAGAAAAATATGAATAGCTTCCTAAAATGTGGCACCTTGAAAACTTTTTCCAAGCAAATAGCACACCTAATGAAAGACAATACTAAATAGCAATTACAAAAATAATAATGATGAATAAGATTTCATGTTCTGTTCCATATGTCTTTCAATCTTTTTGGTTATAGAAATAGGCTCTTAAAATAAAATGAGACTGCAAAAATATGTGAGATTATATTCAGTTGGGTGATTATCCTACCACTGAACAGTAATAATTAAGAATCCTTTAGCTGACCCGTTCAACTATTCTATTTGCCCAATACTACAATCAATTAATTAATTACATTCAATATATCTTAGCAATCTTGATAAGCTAACATCTCATATATATAAATGAAGGTCATTAGTTTTTACTGTTTGATGTAAACTACGAATCTGGATAGGCTACCTTCTTATCAGCAGAAGACGAAAGAACCACAACCAAACAGGAAGAGGAAAAGACAAAATACTATATTACATACCTTTTCTTCTCCATTAGCGACAACAAAATCAACATCTTCCTACAGATGATGGACCAAATAAAATCAGATAACCACTAAATTTTTGGCAACACCAGTAAGATTAGAACATTTGAAATAATTTTGAAAAGAGAGGGGGAAGAGGGGGAGTAGACAAGCGTGCAGTAGAAATTGAGAAAATTGACGTTCAAACAATTTATTGTGCATCAAAGCAAACTAAATAAGACTTTCACGAACAGAATAAAGCACTTCAACAATTGAGTTCATAAGATACATAGCAAAACAGAAGGAACCATTTTAGCTAGATTTGAGGATCAAGGATTCACAGAAAAAAGATATTTGACAATTGGGTTCACATTTGGTACCACTCAAGTAGGTGAACATGTTCAATTTAGCATATTGGCATCAGGTAGAATATACATTCAATGAATAAACTACATTCATTTTTAAAAAATAACATAAAATAGCAGAGAATAGTGCATATTCGTGGCCAACATCCATGCAGACTAATTCACCTCCCCAACGAGAACTTTAAACTCATAAAGCACTCCCAAATTCAAGACTATGGACAGTCTCAATCATGGTGTTCCTTCTATAAACTAAATTCTTCAACTTGATTATTCACATGAAAGCACATGACAACCATGCAATTGTAACACCCCCCAAAAGAAAGTAAAAGCATTAGAAAAGCTTTTCCTTAACAGGTGAATAAACACACATCAAATCACAACTAAAATACATAAATAAAAACCCATGTAACTACCACAATTCTGAAGACTTAAAATCATAAAAACAAGAAAGTTTATGGAGTCATTTATGTTCATGTGTTGTTGTTGCCATGGAACCCATAGCAATATCCTCATAATATAGATGTAGCAACCCATCAAAAAATCCCTTACCCGTTCCTCATCAAAATCATATGGTGTGTGTTCTTTTGCAGGCTCACCACTACAATTTGACTGTGTTCTGGTTTCACCTGTCTCAATTTCTAGCAAATGGTTTTCTTCCATGAGCAAGGAACCATTAACTTGACCCTGTATTTAGAAAATGGATATTATGTTGAGCCATTAACTGAGTTTGTAATCCATCAATGGCAACCACAAACACATACAACTTACACGACGGCGACCAGTAATAGTAGGTGAGCTGCTCATTTCAGTGTCACTGGCAGCAGAGATACCTTTGCCTTTACCTGTGAAACATACGACTGGAAGTCATATAGGGCACAGCAAAATTGCAATTGGTAAATTCATTCATTAACAGCTATTAACAGCTTCTTACTCTCAGTATGACCTTCCCCCTTGACACTCAGGCTGGTTCCATTTTCACCCTTTTCTGGGGTATTTTCTCGGCTAGCTGCAAAAGGTTGTATTCAAAAAATTATTCACTGGAATGACTCAACGTGAAAAAGAAGGAAAATCTCAAGAGTCCAACCAGTCCCTCTAGCCAAATATATGTCTACGAGCAAGCACATGCATTTTTGTTTTTGAGAGGGATGAAAATGAGGGAAAGAATCTTTAACCTACCAAAAAAAATTTTCATGCATGAACTAACATATTACATTATTTAGGTGATAAGCACATTATAAAACAAACATAACTCATCATAAAGTGCAGAAAATGTAGGGAAGATAGCATCTCAAGTACATATTGAAGACATATAACAAAACAACAATTTACCTTTCTCCCCAGAATAACGTTTAAGTAGCTCCTCGATTGGAATGTCAATTTCATTGTGCAGAGCAGCTATTTCTTCTTGCCTTTCCTCTTCAGTTATAAGAGCTTCATCTTCCTCGATAGTATGCTCATCATCTTCCTAGAACAACATCATCATATGAGAATATTTGCAATTGCATACTGATTGAAAAGCATCACAAAGAAAGCTTACTACTGCTGTACCAGTGAAACTTTCAGCTCAAAAAGACCAACATCAGTATAGAATAAGCATGCAATAAAGAATTTGAGTGCAATTATAAATGTATAGACACTCCCACATCAATAGAATCTTACAATCCAGTGCTACAATACCTATGTCAGGACTAAATGTAATTTCTCACCCTCCCAATTAGAATTTAGTAAGTTTTGAATAGATCTCCAAAGAAATCTTTCACCAAAACAGCGGACACTTCATCATCAGCGTCATTTGAAAGACAGATAAAATTTAAATTGCATTTTAACTTTCTGAACTCTCTCCACCTTAATTCTATTTGATAGGATAATCCATATTGAAAGATTTACGTGATGGGGGAAAAAAAGAACTATTTGAATGTGAATACAAAAGGTGCAATTTAGTTTAGTTGCAAAAAGAAAAAAATTCCAAGTGTTACTTCATTTCCCTAATGCTTAGGCACATAAAAAAATAATAAAAAAAGAAGCAACTCACTGATTCATCTGATTGAATGTCATAATCATCGTCGTTGTCATTGTATCCAGTGTCTGTCTGAGGCTCTGTCAAAATTACATTGAATATATTGTGATGAATAAATACGCCTGTTACTCCAAGCAACCATTTAATAAGGACACCACCAGATTCTGCTTACCATCAATTAGTTCTACTGTTTCTTCCTTTGAATCATTTTTATCTCCTTCCTCATGTAGAAAACTTGGATGCTCCAGTGCAGGATATTGCTGCGATGGTTTGTCCACAAGATTTTCAGCTAACATGGTAGAGTACCTAAGGATATACCCAGAAAAAATCAGTTACCTATCCACTATTTTATGTCCTACTTCTCAGTTCAAGATATGAGAATAAAATATAACAAAGCAACCTTTCAGTCTGCCCTAGAAGGAACTCCAGCTGTTTATCAAGTGCCTTTTTCTTTTTCTCATCAAGCTCCATCTGGTGCTTGTAAAGTACCTGCAATGACAATTTTTATAAAGTTTCAAATGCAAAGGAATTATAGAATTTTTCGAGGAAGACAAAAATCAAATCATTATACATAAACTTGCCAGCTTCTCTATTTTAATCCAGAACTTCTTCACATCCTTTGAAATATTGAGTGCAACTTTTCGTAAACGCTGCTCCTCTTCCTGATCATAATTAAATGCTAACACTTAATAATTAGAAATGGAATACAAAAATGAACATCAAAGACAATTTACAATTGTTTTTCCTTCAAGATGTGTACAATACAATCCATTCATCACCAAACAAATTTCCTTTACAGGTCAATCTTTCAACAGAAATTAAGTGATGAACCTTCAATTTCTTTTCCTCCCTCGTAGCAGGATCCAACATGCCCTTGCTGGCTCTCAAAGCAACCTTCTTTGCCTGAGCCAATTTCCATTTCCTCTCAGACTCAAAGTCCTGCAGATAACCAGATTAATTAGCAAGGCCTATAACACAAAAGACATGCAAATCATTATTTTCTTTGCCACTTCAAAAGAAAAGAAATAAAATACAATCAAATCTTTAAAAATAAGTAGGCAGATTACCTTTGACAACCAAACCATCTCTTCCAAAACATGATCCCAATGAGTTTTAGGGCGGCGAGGTTCTTTAGGAGCTTCAAGTGCCTATGATCATGTTAACACACTAGTAAATAATCTAACAAATTTAAAAAGTGAAAGTAGCATTCTACAATAAAGGTGCATCTATATCCCCAATTTTTTCTGCATCTATATCCCCAATTTTTTCTTTCTCATACTTTAAACTTTTTTTTTATTCCATAACTAGCAAATCACATTAGAGCCCATTAAGATACCTAATCATTTCGAATTATTTGAGTATTTGGAATTTAGTAACATGCCTATTCTTTATGATTTTACACCAGAAACTCAAATCCAAATTCACATTCATTTAGATGACCATATATCTAAATGGACACCTAAGTCATTCTAAAGTAGCAAAAACATTCAAAGGGCTACATCTGATGCAAAATACAGTAATCGGAACATAAATGATCCGTTTTTACATTGCAGAATCTGATTGACAAGGTCATTATTTAAGTTTAGTTTCTTTAAAGGATTGGAAACCTTTGATAACAAATTCTGATGGAATATAAACATTAATCAGATAATGTAAAGCAAATTTAAGCAATCGTAAGATAGAATATGCTGCAATGATAGGGATAGGGTGACTGTTTGCAGAAGACATAACAAAGCTGTGAAGCACATTAAATCTAACATTACAGGAGTATCAATTAATGCCTAAATATTGCATGTTTTATAACCATTCTAAATCTCCTTCCACGAATACCTTGTTTGCACTAAGATTGATAAAATAAATATTAGCTACCTAATCTCAACTCTGGTAAAACTTGCAAAAATAGAAATGTCAAAGTTACAAGCAATAACATGAAGCTTAAGACAATTCAAATGGTATTTTCTTGCAGTAGGTAACCAAGTTTTGGCCAAAAATAGCAGCAGTTAGTTTTTTTAGACCGGTTTTGATTTATAATCTATTGATAGTCAAAATCAACTTAATATATACTGATAAAATAAGGTAAATTATTTCAATAAACATCAAATTTACATATTAGGCATATAAATATGAAATGCAAGTATTATTACTTCTTTTTACAAAAAGAAATATAAAATTCCATCCACTAACATAACCATATATAACTAAGAGCTTCAGTACTATGGATCTTTGCAATTAATAAAAAGACCAGTAGAGTTAGTTAATGATAACTTAAGATTTTGGCCAAAAATACAAATAATAATAAATTTTAAATTTGGAAAAAATACAAATAATGCTACCAAAAAATACAAAAATTTTAAATTTAGGGTTACCTTTTTCCTCTTTCTCTGTACACTTTCCTTGGAGTTGAATTCCATTGTGTTTCTAAATTCAAAAAAAAAGAAAAGAAAAGAAAATTACGATAAATTGAAGAAGAAAAATCATTTTCAGTTGAATTTCTAGCTCACCTTTTGGTTTCTTGCCCGAATTTCCACTGAACTTTCTCTGCATGTTTTTTAAAAAGATCCCAATAAAATGGAATTAAAGAGATAAGACAAAATTGAAAAAAAAATTAAAAAGAAATTGTCAAAGAAATTGTGAGAAGATTATACCGCGTTGGTGGATCTGACTTAGCCGCCGTCGCGTTGGTGGCAGAGGGCATTGTCGCTCATGATAGTGGTGGTTTTATGCCAGAAATCGACGGAGATTTATGGAGGAGGGGAGAGGCAAACTGGTGAAAGGTTTTTGGAGGGGTTTGGTCTTTGATTTACACGAACAGCGATACTAGGGTTTGCGAAACGGTGTGTTTTGTGAGTTGGTTTATTTATTTATTTATTTTTCACTTCTTTTTATCACGTGTGTATGTATATATATATATGGGCCTGGCCTTTTTTGCTCAGTGTGGGTAATTTGATGTTAGGGAGATTTACAAAACTACGTACAGAAAAGAGGAATTTACGGTGTATATCTTGTTTCATTTTCCATTTTTAATAGGGCTTTTTATAAAATTAACTACAAAAATAAAACTTTTTTCAAAAATAATATTAATATAAAAATTTTTCAAAAATATCTAAAAAATTTATAAAATTATAAAAATACCTCACATCTTCATATTTTTACAAATTATATATGTTATACATATATAATGTATATATTATAAAATTCTTCAAAAAAATATATAAAAATTGAGTTTATTTTTCAATATTACTTTATAAAATAATACTTTTACGAGAAAATAATATAATTTCATAAATATTTTTTAAAAAAATTAAGAAATATCGTGTTTTAACATAATTTTTTATGTTTTAGATATGTTGTGTGTAAGTTATAGAAATATTATATATTATGCATATATTGTGATTTAGCCTTTATATGTTATAAAATATTTATATATTGCTTAATTATAATATATATGTAATAGCTATGTGTCTTCTAATTTTTATATATTGATTAATTGTAGTATATATATTATAGATATGTTACAGATATGTTATTGTTTATTTTATTTATATTTTGAATATGTTGCAGATATATTATGTATATATTTATTTTTTGTGTATATAATGAGAATATAAAAATAAAAAAATATATACACAATTAAAAAAATAAAAAAATACAAAATACAAAAAATATAAAAGAGAAAAAAAAAAGAAAAAACTAGCATTGAAAAGTATAAAAAGAAAAAAAATGCTTTCGTATAATTAAAAAAAAAACTTCACACCGTATTTTTTAAAAAATCAAACTTCTTCACTGTGTTTTTCGTAATTTTTCTTTTTAATATTACGACTCGATATTTTTTTTTTAATTCTGAATAGGGTTTTCTTTTTCTCATTTCGAGTAGTTTTTAACAATGAGCTTTGATTTTTTTTCTATTTTTATTTTTAGTTTTTAGTTTTATTTTTGTTTTTATTTAAAAATATTTTTTATGTTATATTTTCATAAATACATAACATACACAAAACATTTACAATATAAATATAATATCTACCAAATATATATAAAATATCTATCAAATATAAATAAAACATATACTAAACATCTATATTTTTTTATAACTTTATTTTTTAATTTTATATTCACATAATATACACACAATATCTATATAATATGCACATAATATATATATATATAATATATACCAAATATCTATAAAATATATATAATATCTATATAATATACACAAATTATATACACAAAATCTACGCAATATGCACACACCAAAATTAATTTTTTCATATATAGAATATATAAAATTTGTTTAAAATAAATTTAGTAATTTTTATTAATATATTTTTATATATTATATTTATTTTTATGACTGTTTATTTGTTATTATAGTCAAAATTAAAATTTTTCTTTTAAAAAATATATTTAATATGCTGAAAATATATTTTTTATTATTTTATTAAAATTTTTTATTTAATAGTGAAGTTTGTAAAAAAAGAAGATAAAAATTGAAATAAAATATTAATTATAATGAAAGAATATGTATTTTAAAAAATATTATTTTAGCAAAGAGTGAATTATTGTTAAAACTTGCTCTAACTTTTTATAAATGCGTAAATATTTTTATTTTTTGTATTATTTTTAAAATAAATTTTATTTTTTAGACAATATTATTTTATTTTTTGTAATATTGTTAAAATAAAATTTGTTTTTTTAATATTGTTAGAATAAAAATTATTTTTGGGACATTTATAAAACTACCTGAAAAAATAAACTTTATTTTAAAAATACTATAAAAAATTAAATTATTTACACATTTATAAAAAATTAGAGCAAATTTTTAAAAATACCTTACTTTTCACTAAAATAAGTTTTTTTTTAAATACAACTTTTCTCACTATAATTAATATTTTAAATCAATTGTTATCTTTTTCTTCAAACTTTACTATTAAATAAAAATATTCTAATAAAATAATAAAAATTAATAATTTAAATTATTTTTTAGTATAAAAATTCATTAATTTTTATAAAAAAAAATTTAATTTTAATTACAAATAACAAATAAATACTCATAAAAATATAAAAATATATAAACATATAAAAATATATTAATAAAAATTATTAAATTTATTTTTAAATAAATTTTACATATTAAAAATAAAGTTAAAAATTAATTTCATTATATAAATATTGTGTAAATGTTTATTAGATATTTTGTGTATCTTTGGTAAATGTTGTAGATGTTTAATAAATATTATATATATATTATATATTTATTATGTATGTTGTGTGTATTTCATGTAAAAGTTGTATGGATCTTGTATGAAATATTACGTGAATGATGTATAGATATTGTAAGAATAAAAAAATAAAATTAAATAAATATTAAAAATATTATTTAGATATTTAGTATATGTTTTGTAAATATTTGGTAAATATGGTTTGTTTTGTTGTATGTGTATTTTTATATATATTGTGTGTGTATATATATATATTTATGTGTATATTCAAATCATGGCTTTAAAAAAATCTAAATAAAACAACATAAATAAACCAAAAAAAAATAAAAATCAATGTTAAAAAAGTAAAAATGAAAAGAAAAAAAATGTGTCTCTCACTCTTTTGAGAAAAAAGTTCTCAATCCTATTTTTGCAAAAGGAAACATCAATTATCATGCACAGTGTAATTTATCATTTATTTTAGCAGTTTTTGAAATTTTGATATAAAAATATTTTACGCCTCGATGAAATATTTTTTTTCTCAAAATCCACTCTTTTTTCACTATAAATATTATTTTACTAACTATTAAGGTATAGCCTGATGGTCATGAGCGTATGTTGCTCTCATTTAAATTTTAAGTTTGAGTCTAGATGTTCCTCCTTCCCTATATATAATTAATAAAAAAATAATATTTTATTTCAATTTTTATTTTTTAAATTTTACTATTAAATAAATATATTCTAATAAAATATTATAAGATTATATTTTAAATTATATTTTCAACATATAAACGGTAATAATTTTTTATAAAAAAATATGTTAATTTTGACTATAAATAAGAAATAATGCTCACAAAAATAATATAAAGAGTAAAATATATAAAAATATATTAATAAAAATTTTTGAATTTATTTTTAAATAAATTTTACATATTATATACATAATAAAATTTAAAAAATATTAATTTTGTTGTACAGATGTTTCGTGTATAATGTATGTATATTATATAGATATTTATAAATATTATGTAAATATTGTATGTATATTATATTTTTGTTATGTATGTTGTGTGTATATAAAATTAAAAAAACTATTGTTAAAAATAATAAATAAATTGAGTAGATATTATATAAAATTTGCATGTATGTTTAATGTATATTGATAATGTGTTTATATCGATTGTATAAATATTTTATATATAGTATATATTTGTGTATATTGAGAATATGAAAATAAAAAATATTTATCAATAAAAAATAAAACCATAATGGAGAATATGTAAAAAAAAAAGTGAAAAGTATTTTGAAAAGAAAACTTTACCACTATCAAAATGAAATGAAAACACCAAGTTCCATAAGTAGTATAATTTCCTCTTTATTTTAAGTCTCTTCACAAAAAAATACTTCAAAAGAATTGTTTAAAAAATTTTATTTTTATTTTTCTTTTTCAAAATACACTCTTTTTATTTTAATTTTAAATATATCAATTTTCAATTTACATCTAGGTATGAGCATTGGTTGAGTTATATACATGTTCGAATTTATGACATATTCCAACATGATTGAACTCCATTAAAATTATATATATTTTCAACTAACTTGTATATTTTCATGTTAGCTGGGGTTCGATCGAGTTAAATAATATAGATATAAATATATAAATATATATATATTATATAATATTATATATGTTATATAAATAATAATATATGTGTTTATTATATATAACTGTATAGATCATATTTGGTCGGTTTGAGTTATATAATGTATGTTATAAATAAAAACGTATAATTTATATAATATTATATATTTATATAATTTTGTCAGTCGAGTTTGGTTCAAATGAAAAAATAAATCACAACCTGATCAAATTTGAAATAAGATTTATTTTTAAAAATTATAAAGGGTGTGTTCGCTCGTGAAAAAGTAGAATAGTTTTATAGAAAAATTTTCTTAAAAAAAATAGAAGTTTATGTTTACATAAGTAACATAACATAATTTTTCTAAATTAGAAAATAAAAATAATTTTTTAATTTTCTAACTTTAAGAATATCTTAGAAAACATATTTAAAATGTTTTTAAAAAATATTATTGTATAAATAGATTTCAATTTTCTAAAATTTCTTTATGAAAAACACAAAGTTGTTCACTTTGGCATAAAAATAGAGTCCCTCTTTTGATCTTACCAGCTCTAATATTCTCTGCAACTTTTCATCATTCTTATTCATACGCTATATAATTTCTTTTATCAGATGTACATGCAATTTCAATTATGCTAGGCATTGTGTTATTTATAGTTCTGCAAGATTAAAGTTTTCAATTTGATTTATTTTATTCCTTGCCAATCTAAATATAATATTGATATGCGAATAATGAAAATGCACATGTAGACGTTAATTTTAAACATCACAATTCATAGGCCTTCATGATATGATTTAGAAATTTATTTTCAATAAATTGATGCTGCACGATTAGAGAAATTTTGCAGAAATGATGTGTTAGAAATTAGCTAATGATCATGTATCTTTAAAAGTCATGAGTTATGGAGTTAATTATATGTTATTTATAAATTAGGTATAAGCTTTGACTTTCAAGCTCATTATATCTGTAACTTCAGAATTTGATGCAATATAGATCCCTACTTTTATATTAGTGATGGAATTGTTTAAATTAAGAGTATAATAGTGAAGTCATTTAGAAATTTAGAAATGCTTAATCGATTAGAGAAATGAACAATTTGGACTCCTTTTGGTGGAACTTTTTTGAATAATTAGGTTTGATTGTTATAAAGCTATTCATTATTTACAAAAGTCCTCGTATTTGTTGTCAATAAATTATTAGATCAATAGACTAGAGTTGCAATTCGATGGCTAAGGGGCTTTTGGTTCTATCTTTTTTACCAAATTTCTTCTAATTCAGGGTGACTAGACTTTAACTTGTTAGAAGTAAGCCATGTCATGTTGGAGTAGGTAGAGCGTCAAGAGGATATGAGGAATGATCTTTACTTATTTTTTATACCTATGGTGATATTGGATTAAGTATGATTAACTTGATAAGCTTTAAACATATATTGAGGATGTTTGTTTAGTTAATATGGGCGAATAAGGTTTTATTGCAAATTGGGAATTGATTCTTGATAATGAGAAAAAAAAACATGAAGGAAATGGTCTTTGTTTCATGATGATGAGATAATGGTTCATGTTTGAGGGGAAAAGAAATATGTATGCCAAAGCCTTCCGAAGTATGGATGTAACAAGCTTTTATTCTTGCATATTTATTTGTAGGAGATTTTTTATATTTAAGTTTTCTTTTTGAAGTATTTATCAAACTAGTTTTGTAGATTCTTTTTTTTTCTCTTCTTTGTTCTTACATTTTTTATTTTTGAGAAATCAATTTTTTTTATGCTTAATAAATGTATTTATTAATTTTTCATATTTTATATTTTGTGCTGGTGATGGTTCATTTTCTCCTTTGGCTTTTATTTCATATAATGGTGACTTTTGAATTCCTTGATACTATGAGACAATATTTAAATAGTGAAATCATTTAAATTGGGTCTATGTTACTCTATCTTTAGAATTTTTTTATACCTTATGTAAATATGGTATATATTTTAAAAGTTTGAGAAATGATTCCTTATTTTTTCACAAAATAAATTAATGCTATAATTTTTCCATAATAAACTATTTTTAATTTCTTTAAATAAACATACTTCCTAAATTTTTGAAAATAAAAAACGGTTATATATCTTTATCAAATTAATGTATTTTTCAGTTTTTCAAAATAAAAAATAGTTTTCCATTTTTAGTAAATGAATGCATTTTCTAAATCTTTTGTAGAAAGTAAATACGCTAATTTTTTTAGAAAAATATTTTCTTTAAGTAAACACATCCAAAATATTTTTGAAAAATTAAGAAATGATACATTATGCAATTTTTCTTTATTTTATGTTTTTTTAACCTTAAGGTTTGACTTTAGACACCAATAATTATATTTTGTCAAATTTTTATAAATATACAATACATATTTAAAATCTTTTATACAATTTAAAAAATTATTATGAAATAAATATGATATCATATTAATTTTTTTATAATAAAAACCTAAAAACATTAATCATACATATAGACCCTACACAATTTTCTCCCATCTTCTTAGGACAAATCAAAAATTTAAAACTTGACTGAACCTGATCGACACATATGAGTTGAGATGGGTTTGGCCAATTTAAAAATAAATCACAGCTTAGTTTGATTTTAATAATAAAAATGTCAAATATATATGGTCATTTAGATTTGGATAATTTTTTTTTGTTTGACCTCAAACTAAATTAACTTTTTCATAATTATAATTATATATTTATGTATATGTATGCAAATATAAATATTTAAAATATCATTTTTTTATTTGTTTTACTCTCTTAACCCAATTGAATTCAACTCAATAACATTAAAAGTAAGCAAAAATATGAAAGCTTAATATAAAAATAAATTATTTGAAACTGATATCACCCAGCTAAACCTAAAATTGATATGAGTAGATTGAAGAAATAGGAAGTTCAGTCAGCGTCAGTTTGACAATTTTAATATTTTGTTAGATTTAGTCGAAAAGAAATCGATCAACCCAACCTAACCTGTCTCAATCTGTCATACCTTTTTCTTCCATTTGTACCATTGCCCATTAATTGTCTCTACTACTGTCATGGTTATTTGTTATTTATCTTCTTTTGTCGCTTTTATCACTTATTGCAAGTGCCCTCTTTACCCTCATTTATTAACACCCTTCATTTGTTGAGAGTTAGTTTATGAGAGTTTTGTTATTTAAATTTATTTTTATTTATGTATTTTTTATTTGTTAGTTTAATTTATTTTTTTTTAAATACACACACATATATATAAAGAGTTCTTGGTCACATGCTGAATTGTAAGAACTAGGTAAAAAATATATGTACAATTTGTGAAGAGTAACACTTTATACACAATAAAATTTCTCTTTTTAAAACTTTAATTATTAAATTTGTTTTTGTTTGATAACTCCAAATATTTAAAATAATTTTTTTGATGAGGGGTAAATGTACCAATATTATAACATCAATAAATAAAATGTAGTATCACAAATTTACAATATTTAAAACTTTCGTCTATTTCTTTTTCTTGACCTATAAGAGTCAAAACATAGAATAATAGTAAAATTGGTGCCTATTTGAATTTATAGAAGGTGCTTTCTTAGTTGTCTATGCAATTAACCTCTACATACACCCTGATAAGTTATATCCCTTTTAGTTTTCTTAATAAAACATTGTTATTATCATTTTTTCCATTTATATCAGAAGAGATGATACTTGAATTTGAAATCCTAGTTAAATTAAGTGAGGTGGCTACCATTAGGCTAAGCTTCTGATAATATTCATTGCTACTAACATTGGTATTGCTTATATAAGGTTTGAGAAATGCCAAGTGATTGTCACTTTCTTCTTCCACAATGAATTTGAATTTTCTCCTCATTGCCATTTTCATTTTTTCTTCATTATCATCATTCCAAATAATTTCTCCATTATCTGATGGTGATGAATTTCTTTGTATCTCCATTGCTCCACATTTTTCTCAGTTCTTCATCAACAATATGATTACAGTGTTACTATTAATGTTAATTATGTACATTCATAATATATTTCCAACAATCAAATTAACAATTAAATTTGAATTGTTTATGCATTCATGATATAAATTCACTCCTAAAACCCTAATATACGAAGTATAGAATAAAAAATGAATTGGTATACAGATTTAATTAATTGAATAATTACTTGTGAACAATATGAACAAAATCATGAAAGCTAATCCTATTTCAATGAAAGTTATTTCTTCTTTCAAACTGGTAAAAAGAGAATGTTAAACCAACAAAAATAGAAACTACACAAAGACCAAATTTAGCAAACTAATTAACCATTTGGAGGTGAGTAGGTAAGAAAAGTCACAAAATTTTATGATTTACAAAAATTTTAACGTAATATATTTGAAAAATCCTAAAAGAAACATATAGCAAAAGAAAAAAAGCAAGTGGGGGAGAAAAACTAAAATAATATTATCCACATTTACCTTTACTGATATATATATAGGGTTTTTAGTTGCATATTAGATTATGGGTGGGCATTCGGTTAATCAAAAATATTAAATATCGATCGGTTCGGTTAATGAATTTAGATTAATTTAGTTTTCAGTTCGGTTAATGATTAACCAATTCAGTTCTGTCGGTTAACCGTTAAACAAAATATTTTTTTAAAATTATTTACTTATTAATTATTTTTGTTTAATTTTTAATTATATTATTTTTTATGATAAATATAATTTTATTGCAAAATAAAGTTATTTTTTATTTTTTTAATAAATTTTGTTTAATTTTTTAATTATATTAATTTTTTATTGTAAATATAATTTTCTATTATAAAATAAAAAATTGATGGGGTTGATTAATTAATCAAACTGACCGATTTGATTCAATTCATTATCCGAACTAATCGAAATTAAAAATCAATTAGTTCAGTTAAAAAATTTAAGTTAATTCGATTCGGTTGATTAATTAACTGACCGACTGAATGTACACTCCTATATTGAATTATAGGAACTTGATAAAAAATTTATGTAGAAATAGTCAACAAATTAACATTACAAAAAATAGGGTTTAGTGATGGTTAAAAAGATATTTAACAATGGTTTTAATCGTCACTAAATACCTCCTCCGGCAGTTACAAAATCATCGCTAATAAGGGCGTCGCTAGGTTAGTTTACGATGGTTTTAGCCAACTATTAGAATAACCGTCACAAAAAATATTTTGCAATGGTTTTGTAATCATCGTTAAATTTCACTTGGTTAAACTGTCAAGATAGTTAATTTAAATTTTGTTTTAGAAAATTTACAATGGTTAACAAAACATTTGCTATAATTTTTTAATAAATATTTTTATGACAGTTTTATAATCGTCGTTACTTTTTATATAATTTATATTGTTTCTTTTTGCTATAGTTCATAGCTGTCATAATATTTATATGTTTCTTTTAATTATCATTTAAATCGTTATAGCATTTATTTTATTTTTTAAATTTAATTTGATTTATTTTTTTACTTTATGATTATATTTTTCAAGTAAATAATTGTTATATATATTTCTAAAATATAATTCAAATGAATGTGACAAAAACCACATATAAAGTATCCAATAATTTTAATTTTTTGTGAATAAAGCAAAATTTTATTCAAAAATAATGAATATAGATTTTGGCACTATATGGTGTATATATACACAACTTCCGTCATATCAACCCAATACACCACATGAAGGTCTTCTATTACCATCACCCACAATAGTCTTCACCTTATGAATGACAATATTCAATTAGTAGGCTATCAGTAACATGGAAGCACACACAACCAACCGTTACTCCTCATCATGTGCAAGTAGCTTGTAGCTCACATGGGCCAATTTGTAGCAACATCAGTTACTAATCACCTATCAGTAACTATCCAATAAAAACATATCAACTCAACAAATATATCAAATATATAAAATCCATATCAACAACGAAATTTCAATCAAAACCTCATAAAAACATTTAAGAATATATCAAATATATAAGACCTATATCAGATATGTCATAAAATCAACATATAAAACAAAATCAAAGCAAATTTCATTAATATTTGAAAATTCATTTAAGAATAAAAAGATTACCAGAAATGCCTAGTGATCTTCTCATTCATGATCTATTCTCCCTAAAAAGAATTATTATTATTATTATTATTGTTATAATAATAAATCATACATCATAAATCATAAATATGCTTTCAATTAAATTTATATATAACTCATTATAAGATCATCATATATAATTTAAAACCTAGCAATACATTAATGGATATTATTTATACAAACCTTAGTTTGGAACATACGAGTCAGTCCTAAGTTAAGCAAATTTTCTAATTATTGTAATTTCTAAATATTTAACCCTTGCAGATCCTCTCCTCTCATCTTCCTGTTTCAAATAATTTATTTAATCAACCCATCTACTTATTTCGCAAATTCTATATATAATATAAAATATATGATTGTGAGTGCCTTTTTCGTACTCAATGTTTTAAAGTCTCAACACTGCCAGGTTATTGATCTCTAGGATCTAGCAGGTAAGACGTGTGAAATGGATTCGCCACCTGGCAGGATCGAAAAATGATGAGGGGTAGCATTCTCTTGATTTCTTTTTGAGAAATCCCTAACCCCCGTTTGAACCTGAGTTCGGAAAGTTAGGTATATATGGGAATAATGTAGATGAAAATCGTTATTATTCACATATGCCCGATTCAAAGAACCGACCTCCTTTATGATTCATGCATTAGTAAGGATTATTCAAGATGATCTCTACACTGCCAGGTTATTGATCTCTAGGATCTAGCAGGTAAGACGTGTGAAATGGATTCGCCACCTGGCAGGATCGAAAAATGATGAGGGGTAGCATTCTCTTGATTTCTTTTTGAGAAATCCCTAACCCCCGTTTGAACCTGAGTTCGGAAAGTTAGGTATATATGGGAATAATGTAGATGAAAATCGTTATTATTCACATATGCTCGATTCAAAGAACCGACCTCCTTTATGATTCATGCATTAGTAAGGATTATTCAAGATATCAGGTGAGGATCAACATATAAAATATAAAATGAGCAGTAAATAGAATATGCATATCATGATGCATGTGATGCATAATTGTATAGAAAATTCCTATGAGAATCTATCGAGGTAGAAACATACTCTTCACATCAATCAATCTAAAAAGAGAAATAATTATTTTACATAGCTTTATAGATCCTATACATTGTTCTAAAGGGAAATTACATCATTTCATGTATACAAATGAATCTAAAAGAGAAAAAGTCTAAATGTATGTTAGATGAATACTTGATGTTATGGATTGATTAAGCACAATAATAATAATAATGAAACAATGGAAGACAAAAGTAAAAGAAAGAATGAAATAAAAGAAAATGAGTTTTGGTAATAATGAACTTAATGATTATAAACTTATGGAATTCAATATTGCCTTGTAAAATCAAACAACTGAATAAAACCAATATATACGGAGTTTAAATGAGAATGTCAAATGCGATATTAGTGTGATTATCAAGTTTAAGAATCTCCTCGTATAGGGACACCCTGCAAGATCCATTAGCTAGACAAAATAGATATACATCATTAAATGAGAATGTCAAATTCGTCAATGCATAATCATAAGGTAATCAGAAGTAGCAGGTACGTACATGTATGGGAGCATTATAATTGAATTCGATAATAACCGAATCAACGAATTCAAGAATATTCTACAAGAAAAGATTAGCTGATAACAACGAATTCATGTATGGGAGCATTGTTTTTGGTCTATGCAGATGGGTTGGTTGTCTGGTGATAAGTGCAATTCGAACATATATTTTTCTATCGATTTTAATATGAAATTGAGTTGAATTAATTTATTCTAAGTTTATTATTGTGCTTTAACTTTATTATTTTTAAATTAAGCCTAGTTTTAATTATTTCTTATAGGTTTGTGTAAATTGATATTTTAGATAGAATTAGACCTTTAGATCTTCAAGTAAGATTTTAGTGGTAATAATGTATAAGATTGAAAAAGTGGTCTTCATGAAGTTGATAGAGGACATCTCAAGCTTTTCAAAAAGGTCTATCTCATCAACATCTAAGTTTTTTTTTTTTTAGTCTCCAACTAAAAATTTGAAATTAGGCTTAAAATATAAAAGTAAAATTCTAATCCGAGCCATTGAGAGTTATTGGGCCATAACTTGGGCGTTTGAAGTCCAAATGAGGTGATTCAAAAGCCTAAAATCATATACTCTTCAAGGGATACAAAATTTATGAGGAGTAAATTCAAGATAAGGCTTTTATAAGATAGAAAATGTGCTGAAAATTTTGAATTCAAATTCTGGCAGAAGTTGAGTAGGAGTAAGAGTAGGAGTTTATTTTAGTAAGGTGAAGAGGAGTGAACATTAATGACGAGCAGCATTCTGGGGCAATTTTCTAGTAGACTTTCTAATTTATTCTAGGTTTGATTAGTTTTTCCATCATTGGAGATCAAAAGAAGAAGAAGATTGTGCTGGAGGAGAACTTCGTCATCTCTACAAGATTCTTCATTCGTCTAGTTCAAACACAATATTTATTTTAGATTTCAAGTTTACATTTTCTTTTATGCTTTTGTTCTTTTATTGTTATGAATATTATAATTATGGATTTCATGTTTGGTTTCTTAATTTTTATGTTTTTTATGTTTAATTTAGCCATGAGTAACTAATCTCCTTAGTGAGATTAGGTAATTTAGATTTGTGGATGATGGGTATTGATTAATTTGATTACTTATTTATTTCTTGAATTAAAGTTTTGTTGGGTTTGATCTTAATGCTTGTGATTGATTGGCCACCAATTGCATGATCAATTGAAATCATATGTTGAGTAAAAGCTAGGTATGATTTTAGATTAAAAAATCAACAACTTTAGAAAATTCTTTTTAGAGATAAAAGAATAATCTTAGAACCAACTTCATTCCTTCGAGCTTGATAGGTTATTATAGTTTATTGTTCATTAAAATAGAATTTATAAATTACATCAATCATTCATTTTTTTGCTTGAGAAAGAGGAAGATTAAAATTTAAGCAATTGATAACTTTGATTCAAAAAAGATTTAAATTAGTTTGAAAAATTATTTTTACCCATTTAAAATAATTCTATTGAAACCTAATACTAGTTGTTATCTTAATTATTTGAATTTAGAAATTTTGAATTTGAATTTGAAGTTTAAATTAGTAGATAATCATCTTAGTTTAATTTAATTTGAACTTGAATTTAATATTGAATTTTAAATTAAGAATTAAGTAATTACTTTTTAAAAAAAATATAAAATTAATTAATTAGTTTTCAAATAATAGTCAACTTGAATTTTGGTTAATCAAATAGCTCATTCTTTGTGCTAACGATATCTACAAACATTTACTACTTGTACGACCTGTGCACTTGTGGTTAGAATCGATTCACATACAAATCGGCCAACATATGGTTTGTCCGAGGAAGGCTCCAATTTTGCGAAATTCACCTTATTTATAAAAGTGTCATCTTTTTAATGATTTTTGCCTTTAATGAGGGTTCATCAAAGCAATGAGCTCTTTGTTAATCTTAGGTAAACCATTATGTTTGGCCTTTTGCATAAGAAAATGAGATTGATGACCCA
Organism: Garcia nutans; assembly: GCA_947685225.1. Classification (NCBI taxonomy): domain Eukaryota; kingdom Viridiplantae; phylum Streptophyta; class Magnoliopsida; order Malpighiales; family Euphorbiaceae; genus Garcia; species Garcia nutans. Next base: position 33,624,079 of record CANTUV010000043.1, read on the forward strand.
TGCATCTTTTATTGAATGCTTCTTTTGCTAGAGGGTGATGACATGGTCTTGGTCATTCATGAGATGAGTTTTCTTCCCCTTCTGAGGCTATGGCTCAAGTAGAAATGATTGGTAAGGTTTTGTGATAATAATTTAGCTGGTTATATGTGTTTGGGTCATGGCCCCTGTATGAAGATGCAACTATTGAACTTTGACAACTAGATTAGAGGGAGACACTAAGGAGGAGGCTGCACTTGCACCTAAGATGTGGCTGATGACTTTAGGATATGCCCCATGGGATATATGACTTTGAATTTTTAACTTCCTTAATTCTTATTGAATTTAGACTCAATTTGCAAGTCTTCGTTGGAACGACTTTATTTTAGTTATAACTTTTGCCTAAACCGCTCTTATGGTTTTTCAACTTGATGAGCTTACTCTAATTTTTGTCTAAATCTCCCTTTTGAATTTTTAGCTTAGCGAGCTTTTACATATTAGAAAAAAAGCTCATGTTAGAAAAAAAGAGGAAAAAAGAGGAAAAAAGTTGAAAAAAAGAGCTATCTATAAAGGCATTGTTCAACAAAGAGCTTTTTTTCAACAAAGAGCTTTTTTGTAGGTTTTATGTAGGTTTTATGTTTAGGGTTTTAGAACTTAAATTAGGGTTTTGTAGGTTTTATGTTTAACAATTAGGATTTTAGGGTTTAGATTTAAAAAAAAATAGAGTTTTAATTTTGAGAAATTAATATTATTGTTATTTTTTATAAGGATTATAGCTACTGTGATAATTTTTAAAAAAACTTAAATGAAGCCACTATAATGATAATTAAAAAAAAATAACTTGAATGAAAGTACTGTAATGATATATAAAAAAAATCAAATAAGGCTACTGTGTAAATTAAATAAAAATAATTAATAAACTAGGCATTGTGATCATAGTTTAGATGAGGATGATTTAGTAACTTTGATAAACAAAATTAAATAAACGTACCTACGTTTGAAGGCTCCACCAAATTGAAGAAATTGATCAAGCTCCTACCTATTTATTTATGGCTGAGCAAAATCAAGACAACACTGTCTTGTTGTCTTAAATTTGTTAATGTGTCACTTGTTGCTTGTCAAGAAATATTACACAGAATTTGTAGGCTCCAAGTCTCAAGTCTCCAGCCCAAAAGTCCTTGAATAAAATCCCCCAAAAGTACTCTGCCTCTTTCTTTTTTGTTTTTTGTTTTTCTGCCCGAAAAAAAAAGGAAAAAAGCTAAAGTCCTATAGCTATTGCCTCCAAAATTTCCAGTCTGAATCCCCCCTTTATTCTGTGTGTTTAATACTATTATTTATAGGAAAATAAAAACACCTAATACTATTTTGATAAGGAAATACCAAGTGTTTAGGAAAAATCACAAAACTGGGTAAAACAAGGTTTGATAAAAAATCGGCAGCGCGCGCGGGTTGCTGGGTCTGCGAGGATTGTTGCGGGTTGGCACGCAGACTGCGCTGGGCGAGGTAGTGGGCAACTGTGGGCTGGGTGAACTAGGCAAGCCAGTTCATTGCAGGCAACACCTGCAGCGAAGCCCTTTGCCGCACGGCAGCCGCTCGCCAATCCGTCCGTTTTTATTTTTTATCCTTTTTTATTTTTATTAAAAATAAATATTATTATATTATTAAAAATAAAAAATAAAATAAATATTATAAATAATAAATAATATTATAAATATCATATCGAACCTGGTAAAAAATTAAGGGTCTACACCTATATATATACCTATACTAAATTGGTTTATCCCATAAGCAATAAACCTAATCTACATTAGTTTAAATACGTCCAACATTAGCTTAGACCATACTATTCTAAGTCACATTGATTTAGCCTATTAAACCTAAGCTACGTCGATATAACCATCACACGTGTAGACCAAGCCCACATCGCCTTAACCATTAATCATCAACCCTGGCTATAATGGCTAGACAATCAAACATAAACTAGCCATATTTGGCTTGACCCCTAAAATCTTTTAATAGTCTTAACCCTTTAAACCAAAGCCACAATTAGCTACCAACATTAAACTAAGCCACATCGGCTTAGCCTACCAAAATTTGAGCCTCATGGACTTATCTATTAAGACATGTACCCAAGTCACATTGGCTTAACCTATAAATATGAAATCAACTCATATGAGTCTAAGCCATATTGGCTTAACTTATAGAACACAAACCTAAGCTACATTGGCTTGATCAACATGAAATTAAACCATATCAACATAGTCCACCAAAATCAAGCCACATTGGCTTAATCATCAACAAAAAATTTGATCATGAAATTACATCACATCAATTCAGTCACCAAAATAAGCCGCATTAGCTTGACCATTCAACATAACTTGAGCCATGTTGGCTTATCAAAAACTGACTTAAGCGAATAACTTAACCATTAAACATGATCCAAGCTAAAATAACTTGAACTTTTAGGGATCATACCCTACCCAGTCACATGGCTCAACCTTTAAGGACCATACCTTACCCAGCCACATGGCTCAACCTTTAGGGATTATATCTTATCTAGCCACATAACTCAACCCTTAGGAATTATACCCTACCTAGTCATATGGCTCAACCTTTAAGGACCATATCCCATCTAGCCACATGGCTCAATTCTTAAATACTCTACCATATATCATATCTAGTCACATGGCTTAATCCTTAAAAACTATACGCTATACCCTATCTAGCCATATGGCTCAAACCTTAGGGACCCTACCTACTTTTCACTCATTCATATGGCTTGAATCATTTAGAACTATATCCTAGCCACATGGCTCATCTTTTGGGAACACATCTATCCAACTTAGCCATAATGGCTTCCCATTATAAACCTTAGCTGTATAGCTTGACACTTGAAACCAAACTCATCCATATGAACCTTAGCCACAAGAGCTAGCCCTTTGAACCTAGCCATAATAGGCTTAACACAATGGCTTGCTATCCAAACCTATCCATAATAGGTTCAACATCTAATTTAGCCCTCTCACCTATCCAAGATGGCTTATCCTTTGAGAACACACCCATCTACCAGCCACAATGGCTCTCAATACACCATCCAAAGCTTAAGGAAAACTAATAAGTTGGACAGAATAAAAAAATATTAAAAGAAGAGTAAGTTCCAAAGAAGAGACACTAAAGACATTGAAGAAGAATATTAGGAAGACATGGTTAACTCAGGAATAACAATGAGGAATGACTTTGTGGTAAGTGATACACTTATTCCTCTTAATTATTCAACCAAACTAGTTTTTCCATTGTCATTTATGGTGAAAGCCTCTAAGGAAGATCTAATTGAAGTCAAAGAAGCTCGAGGGACAAAAATTAAGAAAGCCTCATATGACACACCATATAGTAGGATCACTATCCAAGCTACATAGCCAGCTGGAAAAGCTAGAAGAGTAATTTTAGAAAAACCATCAGTCTTGATGACCAAAGATAAACAACCACTTTATGTGAAAGCAAGCCTAAATGGCATACCAGTCTTTAAGGCCTTAGAAGATAATGGGTCGACAATCAACATCTTGCCTCTCAGGATGATGAGATTTTTAGGAAAGACTGAAGAAGACCTCATTACCATTGATGTATTAATTTTAACATTCACTAAAGAAATTACTCAAGTGTTGGGGATTCTAAACATACAAATCATTGTTGGTAATATGGCTTCCATAGCCACTTTTTTCATGGTAAATTCCTTAGCCAAGTATAATGTTCTACTTGGCAAAGATTGAATATGTGCCAATTAATACGTCCCATCATCATTATAATAGTTCCTACTCAATTAGTAAGGCAATGAAGTGGAGGTCATCTAGGAAGAGGACAAACCTTTTGCAGTATAATCTGACAACGTTGAAGCTAGATACTATGATAGCTTAAGGAAAATTAAATTTTGTGGCTAGAAAAGAAATGGAGAATAGAAGTATGCTTACATGGTATCACACTAAGAGGAATACATCCGAAGCTAGTTTGAGTCCATCTTGAAGCCAATTGTTATTGTACCAATCAGGCTAATAGGTTCCCCATCATTGAGGAAGTCAATGACTAGATCCTTATAAGGGGAAGCGACAACTACGAACTCTTTGTGGAAACATTACGTGCAACAATTGTATGAACAATTGGAAGAATGGGAAATAAATGGAGCAAAAATAAATTTTAAGGAAGAACATGTTGAGAGGAGTAAGTGTAATATCCCGAAATGTGCCCTAGAAGTTTTGATATTTTGATATTAGTGTTGTTTTTCTTGGATTAAATGTATATGATTCTTTGGGAAGAGAAAAGAATTATAGAGAGAGTGTATATGTTGTGTATATGAAAATATATACAACATATACCTAAGTCAAAGTCAAAGAAAGTTAATGGAAGGAGATATTTATGTTATGATTTATGGAATTAATTAATAAGGAAATTATGAATGGATGAGATTAATTTGGATTATTTTAATATTAAAATGACTTGGTGGAGGTTTAAAGAGATAAGTGTTTGACTTGTTGTCTTTATTTCTTCTTCATTTCCTTTTCTTTTCCTTTGTTGGCCGGACATCATCAAGACAAGAGAGCAAAAGAGAGTTTTGTGTTCCAAGCTCAAAGTTGATAGGTGATTCAAGTAACCAAGTTGAAAATTCAAGAAGTTTCATTATTGTTGGTAAGCTCTCTCTTGTTTTCCTTTGTTTTATTTGAAGTTGTGTTTGAGTTTGATGGATGATTGTTGTTAATAGGAGTGTGTTTGATTCATTTGATTTTGAGTTTGGGGTTGAATTGAAGTAAAGAGTAAGTTTGTTGGAAGAGTTAGTGTTGTGGTTGTGTTTAGGGTTTGTGGTGATGATTATGATTTGGGTGTGATGTATGTTTTGAATTATTTTGGTGTTTTTGCTAGGTTGTTATGGCTTTTGGGTATGTTGAGATAAGTTTGCTTGAAGTGGATTTTGATGAAAGAAAGTGATTTGTTGGATGTAGTGTTGTTGTGGCCGGAATATGCATTTTTGGCCTGACACGCCCATTAACATGACCAGGTTTCCAGGCGTGTCAATAGTTCTGTGTTTTGGATGGATGACACGAACAGTGACACGCCCATGTCACTGAGCGTGTCATAGCTACTGTGATGTTGGAGAATTGACACGGCCATGAGCACGCCCGTGTTGTTGGAAATGTCAACGATTCTGCGAGACAGAATGTATTACACGTTCAGTGACACGCCCGTGGTTCTGAGCGTGTCAAAGCTTCTGTGTAGTGAGTTTAGGACACGGTCAGGGACACGCCCGTGTTGTTGAGCGTGTCATGTGTAGAGTTTGTATCTCATGTGTATTTTTCCTTTGGATTAGGTTGTGAAGAGGTTGATTTGCCTTAACCTATGTGGTGAAGAATTTTTGGAAGAGAAAAGTTGTAGATTGGGGTGAGTTGTTCCTAAGGTAAATACAAGCTACATGGTTGCATGCATTTATATGATTTTGATACTTAACATGTTTGATTGTACATATGTTAAGTAATTGATTACATTGTTACTTCATGTGATAAATGTTATGATTGAATAATGTGAATTGATTAATGTGAATTGAGATATAATGAGATGTAAAACCAATGTGGTTGGTTATAATGATGTAAATGACATAATTGAGGCATGTTTTCCTAGATGATGTTCAATGTAATTGATGATATATATATATATATACTCTCTTGATGAGATATGGAGCCGTGGTTGTTGGCTAGAATGATGATGAGAAAATGAGAATGGAATTGATAATGAAATAATACAAGAATTGTATGACTAATGTGTTATTCAACTTTCAGAGTTAATGTTTTGGTTTAATTATCACATTTATCATTATCATTATCCCAACTAGGCTTCAAGGATTTAAGTTCAACCAAGCTTCAAGGGGAACAAAGCATGCTAAGTATCAACCCAACTTGGCTTCAAGAACTAAACCCAACCTAGCTTCAAGGGTTGTAACATCTCAATTAGGCTTCAAGGACTAGACCCAACCAAGCTTCAAGGGAAGTTAAGCATGCTAAACTTCTACCCAACTTGGCTTCAAGGATTAAGCCCAACTTAACTTCAAGAGATTGTTACCATTAGGCATGCCACCAACAACAAAACTCTGAAAAGTGAATAGCACATTGTCACACAATTCTTGTATTATTTCATTATCAATTCCATTCTCATATTCTCATCATCATTCTAGCCAACAACCATGGCTCCATATCTCATCAAGAGAGTATATATATATATATATATCATCAATTACATTGAAAATCATCTAGGCAAACACGCCTCAATTATGTCATTTACATCATTATAACCAACCACATTGGTTTTACATCTCATTATATCTCAATTCACATTAATCAATTCACATTATTCAATCATAACATTTATCACATGAAGTAACAATGTAATCAATTACTTAACATATGTACAATCAAACATGTTAAGTATCAAAATCATATAAATGCATGCAACCATGTAGCTTGTATTTACCTTAGGAATAACTCACCCCAATCTAAAACTTTTCTCTTCCAAAAATTCTTGACCACATAGGTTAAGGCACATCAACCTCTTCACAACCTAATCCAAAGGAAAAATACACATGAGATACAAACTCTACACATGACATGCTCAACAACACGGGCGTGTCCCTAACCGTGTCCTAAACTCACTACACAGAAGCTTTGACACGCTCAGAACCACGGGCGTGTCACTGAACGTGTAATACATTCTGTCTCACAGAATCATTGACACGTCCAACAACACGGGCGTGCACATGGCCGTGTCAATTCTCCAACATCACAGTAGCTATGACACGCTCAGTGACATGGCGTGTCACTGTTCGTGTCATCCATCCAAAACACAGAACTATTGACACACCTGGAAACCTGGTCGTGTTAATGGGCGTGTCAGGCCAAAAATGCAGATTCCGGCCACAACAACACTACATCCAACAAATCACTTTCTTTCATCAAAATCCACTTCAAGCAAACTTATCTCAACATACCCAAAAGCCATAACAACCTTGCAAAAACACCAAAACAATTCAAAACATACATCACACCCAAATCATAATCATCACCACAAACCCTAAACACAACCACAACACTAACTCTTCCAACAAACTTACTCTTTCCTTCAATTCAACCCCAAACTCAAAATCAAATGAATCAAACACACTCCTATTAACAACAATCATCCATCAAACTCAAACACAACTTCAAATAAAACAAAGGAAAACAAGAGAGAGCTTACCAACAATAATGAAACTTCTTGAATTTTCAACTTGGTTACTTGAATCACCTATCAACTTTGAGCTTGGAACACAAAACTCTCTTTTGCTCTCTTGTCTTGATGATGTCCGGCCAACAAAGGAAAAGAAAAGGAAATGAAGAAGAAATAAAGACAACAAGTCAAACACTTATCTCTTTAAACCTCCACCAAGTCATTTTAATATTAAAATAATCCAAATTAATCTCATCCATTCATAATTTCCTTATTAATTAATTCCATAAATCATAACATAAATATCTCCTTCCATTAACTTTCTTTGACTTTGACTTAGGTATATGTTGTATATATTTTCATATACACAACATATACACTCTCTCTATAATTCTTTTCTCTTCCCAAAGAATCATATACATTTAATCCAAGAAAAACAACACTAATATCAAAATATCAAAACTTCTAGGGCACATTTCGGGATATTACAATTCCCCCCCTCTAAAAAGAAATTTCGTCCTCGAAATTACCTGATATTAAGTCTGAAACAATTGAGGATATTGATCTCGCATTGCTTGCTCACTCTCCCAAGTTGCTTCTTCTCTACCATGATTCTTCCAAAGAACTTTCACTAGTGGCACTTTCTTATATCTCAATTCTTTCACTTCATGTGCCAAAATAGCAACTGGTTCTTCTTCAAATGTCAAATCCGAACTCACCTCAATAGATTCAACTGGCAAGATATGAGATGGATCTGATCTATACCTTCTCAACATAGAAACATGGAATACATTATGGATCCTTTCCAATTCAGGAGGCAAAGCAAGACGATAAGCAACTGGCCCAACTCGTTCTAAAACTTCATACGGTCCAATGAAACGAGGACTCAGCTTCCCTTTTTGACCAAATCTTAAAATCTTTTTCCAATGAGACACTTTCAAAAATACTTTATCTCCAACATCAAACTCTATGTCTCTCCTCTTAAAATCTGAATAAGACTTCTGTCGGTCTGAAGCTGCTTTTAACCGATCCCGAATAATCTTCACTTTCTCTTCAGTCTCTTTAACCAAATCAGGACCAATTAACTTGCCCTCTCCAATTTCATTCCAACATAAAGGTGTTCTGCATCTTCTACCATACAATGCCTCAAATGGTGCCATACCAATACTGGATTGATAACTGTTGTTGTAAGCAAATTCCACAAGTGGCAAAAGTCTGTCCCAACTTCCAGAGAAATCAATGACACAGCTTCTCAATGTATCCTCAATAATCTGTATCACTCTCTCTGACTGCCCATCTGTCTGCAGATGAAAAGCAGTACTGAAGTGCAATCGAGAACCCAAAGCACCATGCAAACTCTTCTAAAACCTTGAAGTAAATCTAGGATCTCGATCAGACACTAAAGAAATTGGGACTCCATGCAACTTCACTATCTCACTGATATACAGCTCAGCCAACCTCTCAAGAGAATAGTCCATTCTAATAGGAAGAAAATGAGCTGTCTTAGTCAATCGATCAACAATCACCCATATAGCATCATGCTTCTTCTGAGTCAATGGCAACCCAGATACAAAATCTATTGTTACTCTTTCCCATTTCCATTCAGGCACTGTTAAAGGTTGAAGCAACCCTGTTGGAACTTGATGCTCAGCTTTTACCCTCTGACACGTGAGACACTTGGATACAAACTCCGCTATGTCTCTTTTCATACCTGACCACCAATAATGCTGTTTCAAATCCTGATACATCTTTGTACTTCCAGGATGCATAGCAAAAATCGATTGGCGTGCTTCCTCTAAAATAATCCAAATTAATCTCATCCATTCATAATTTCCTTATTAATTAATTCCATAAATCATAACATAAATATCTCCTTCCATTAACTTTCTTTGACTTTGACTTAGGTATATGTTGTATATATTTTCACATACACAACATATACACTCTCTCTATAATTCTTTTCTCTTCCCAAAGAATCATATACATTTAATCCAAGAAAAACAACACTAATATCAAAATATCAAAACTTCTAGGGCACATTTCGGGATATTACAGTAAGAGAAGCTCTAAATGGAGGAACTAAAGCTAGCCTCAAGTAAATTTGAAGATAGCAAACATGAAGTGCATGACTCATTAGAGAAATTAAACCTTGGCACTGAAAAAAAGCCGAAGATAAGTTAACATCAGTTCACTCCTTAAAAACAACCTTGCCAATAACCACCAAGGAGGATTTCTAAGAAGGTTGAGCTTAAGGTTAAAAGAGGAGATTAAGAAGTTATTGAAAGCCAAATTCATAAAGCTAACAACATATACAGAATGGCTTTCGAACATTATTCCTATGGTAAAAAAAGAATGGAAAGCTTCAGATTTGTGTGAACCTCAGAGACTTAAATGCAATAACTCTAACAGATATGTATGTGATGCCTATTGCAAACACGCTAATTGATTCCACAACTAAGAATGAGTAACTATCTTTTATGGATGGATTCTCTACAACTAGATCCTAATTATTGAGAAAGATGTTGAGAAAACTGCCTTTAGATGCCAAGGTGCCATAGGTGCCTCCAAATGGCTAGGAATACTATTCAGTTTAAAGAATGTTGTGCCAATGTACCAAAAGCCATGAATACCATCTTCCATGACATGATCGATAAATTCGTTAAGGTTTATATTGACGTTTATATTGATGATATCATGGTGAAGTAAAAAATAGATCAAGAACATCTAGAGTACTTAAGTAAGTGCTTTGAGAGAATGAGGCATCATCTTGCACTCATTGAAGTGTGCTTTTGAAGCATAGGCTGGGAACTTCTTAGGCTTCTTAGTGCACCAAAAAGGGATGGAAATTGACAAAAGCAAGGCTAGAGCTATCCTTAAGGCATAATTGCCGAAGAACGATAAGGAGTTTCAGAGGTTTTTGGGCTAAATTAACTATCTGAGGAGATTCATTTATGACCTTCTAGTGAAAAACAAGATTTTTTTAGGGTTACTGAAGCTAAAATGGAAGAAAAGTTTGAGTGGGAGGAACAACATCAAGAGGCATTTGATAACATCAAAGAATACTTCTCCAAAGCTCTACTTTTGGTGCCTCCTCACTAAGGTGTATCCTTGAGGTTATATATTTTAGCTCAGAAGAGTCTATAGTGTAGCATCCTTATACCCCATATACGTATCATACATACACACAACCTATGTAATATACGCATATAAATTATAAAGATGCCACAACCCGGTAAAATAAAAATTTTCACACTTCCAATTTAAAATCCCAAATACATAAAAATGTATATTCAAATAGTGAATAAAATATTCTTTCTTAATTATAAATTATAAAATAAGCATTCTATATGAAAATCTTTGGAAAAAATTTACCAAAATTTTATCTGTAATTTGGACAATCCCAAAATTTAGTAATTACACAACCTGCATAAAAACACTCTCAATAAACAATGCATCACACAAATTTCCACCTCAACTTCTCAATTTCTCCAAAATTCCTCAATATATTTATATATATACATCAATATATCAAAACACATATAAAGCCCCACATTACACAATTTATCCAAAATATTATTTATAATTTACAAGGTATACTCCAAAAGCATAAACATAATATACATAATAGCAAAAATGTACTATAATATAAAATATATACATATTGGTGAGTGGCTTTGATCTTGAAGAAGCAGCAAAGACAACTCAATAAACAATCTCAAATCTAGACCCGACCTGGTCTATAAGAACTCTCTGACTCTGCTGGATCACCCCTGTCACCTGCGCGATGAATTACAATCACGCTAAGCTAAAAGTCTAGCAGTACTAACTTTAATAATAACAACACTTTAATACAATGCCAATGCATAATGCATTTGTATGTTATGTGTCAATGTGACACTCAATTTCTCTTTTAAACATAATCTTCCATCTTTATATAATTCACATAAACACATACACAAGCATGGATCCAAGCACACTAATATATCATTCAAATCCTATAGTTATTATTTTGGCCTATGTTGACATCAAGCGTCTAGTCCCGAAGGCAAATCATATATCAATGATGCCAAGCATCTAGCCCCAAAGGCAAAATCATGTATCAATGATGTCAAGCGTCTAGCCCAAAGGCAAATCATAAATCAGTTTTCATAGGCATGCTGCCAAACACAAAACTCTAAAAATTGAATAATATACTAAGCACATAAAATAATACATGTTTTCCATAATCATTTTTTTCTCATTTTCCCATAATCAACTAGGCACATTGCCTCATTTTTCATTTTTCTCATCAAATTGCTTTATTTTCTCATTTTTTTTTCATTCATATCAATGTCAATTCATCATATCTTATCACAATGTATCTCATTTCACATAGATATCACATTACCCAAATGTTTTGGGTTATTTTTCACATAATTCACATATTTTACACTTTATTTAATTTAGCCATTAATAATGGCTTTGCATAATGCATATAAGGCATACATAACAATACAAATGTCATAGCACATTGTTCATGAATGTTTAATATATCAAGTTGCTTAACACATTTTCCATTCAAAATGTGTTAAGCCCAAATGTAAGGTAAACATATCACATTTATCCAAAACTTGTACATACCTTAATAAGCACTCAAAAGCAAAGCTAAGAAACTCCCACAAACTTTCACTTCCAAGTTGCCCTTTAACATTAGAGTTGGGCAATCTACTTCCTCTCAATGCCTATACCAAATGTGATCAAATACAATCATTTAATATCACATTTTAAGACATTACAAGTATCAAACCTTAATTAAACATTACTTATACAAATATTCTAAAATTTAGCCTAACCTTACTTTAACATTGGAAATCCATTATAATCCATTTAAATTAGTGTTTTAAGTTTATTTATATCATTAAAAACATATTATAACATGTTTCATTTAATCACATTAATAAACACACATTCTTTAAACCAAACCCTAAAATGGCATAACCTTCACCAATAAAGGTTCTTCATTCCAACTCATTCCAATTATTAATCTAAGTTTATTTCCATCACTTATATCATTAACTAACATGATTTAAATATTAAAATTAAACAACCAATCATTCTTTGAAAACTCCCTTTCCAAAACCCTAAATCAACACTACCATTTTCAAACTCTCATCAAACTTAACCAAATTCATCATTTGACTTTAAAATCCTTGTTTATGCATCAAAACAACACATTTAAAATCAAATTACACAATTAAAACATATGAACTCAAAAGTTCATATGTTCCATAACCTTAAATTCTCTCTCTTCACCCAACTCAAATCAAACTTAACCATTTCTTCAATCCAACTTAAAAATTATTAATAACTACTCAAAATAACTTTGTACATACCCAATTAAGCAATTAAATCATGCTATCACAATAACCCAAACTCAACATATTCATAATTTCATGAAAATCCAAAGAACTTGCAAAATTAGTAAAGAAACTTACCAATTGATGAAGATTTTCCAAAAATTCCACTTGAAACCTTTAAATTCCTTTAATTAATGGAGCTTGGAAGAACAAAAAGCTTGGGTTCTTTAGCTATGGTGGTCCAGCCATCTAAGAAGAAGAAGATGATGATGATAACTTATGATTTTCTCTTTCTTTCCACTTAAATTTTAACCATATATATAATATTATTTTATTATATTTTTAATTATTTAATTATTTAATTATTTAATAAAAACCCTAAATTACATCTTCTATTCAAAAATAAATTATTTTTAAATTATTTAAATAATTTTAATTTTTTAAAATATATTTACAAAATTACCTCTTGACTTTGACTTTTCTTTTAAAAATGTTGGCTTTTAGTTGACTTTGTATATATTATGTATATTTCATATATATTCCATATATACATTCCACTTTTTCACTTCTAAACCTTCCATTTCCCATTTAAATCATCTATTTAATTTATTTAATTTAATTTTAATTTATTTTATTAAAATTTCAATTACTGGAGATGTTACACATAGGGTGCCTACTTGCCTAAAACATTGATTCATATCATGAATAAGCAGTGTACCACCTTAATTGAATCCTTCATTAGTAGATATCTAAACTAAGGAACCATACCTTCACATCAATAGTGTTAAAGCTACTCAATGGATACTCAGATTTGATGGATCCAGAACTAAAGCATTTGCTAAAGCAGTGTGAGCGGGGATTTTTGCCCCCACTCCCGGTGGAATAGTTTTTGAGACTTCGGCACTCTTTAGGCTCGGGGCTTTAGAGAACACGGACCTAAGTCCGGAGAAAATGGAGTCGCCACCCGAACGGGCTTGGAAAAAGAAAGGGGTGGATGACTTGACTCCTAAGGAATCCCCAACCCCCTAATGGGTTCGGAAAGTTGGGTACGTGTGGGGAAGGTGAGAAATGGCCCAGCACCCACACAACGCTCGGTTCATTGGAACCGGCCTCCTTTACAGGTCTTAATATTATAAAATTCTTAAATATAACAATATTATCCATATTACATGCAACAATTGAAATAAAGCATTGTTATATTAAAATTAAAGCAATGTCCAAGCAAAGCAAATAAATGGACACCCATCCGATGATGGAAACATGTCCTTACATCGTTCATGCCTAAGCTAAATAGGACACCCACCATAAAGTAGAAACATGTCATTTACATTGGTCTAAAATATAAAAGCAATTTAAATTACATTGAACTTAATTAATGAGGTACCCACAAAGTGGAAACACACCTCTTACAACATTTGAAAATCAAAATAAATTGATAAAAGTAATTAAATAACCATTCATCATAATTAAATCATTCATCAAAGATATTAAACATCAATCAAAATATATAATAAACATTTATCCATGATAAATTAAATCAAGCATTGAAAATAAATCAAAGCATATAATGAACTATATAATCAAATCTAAAAATAAAGCAAGTAAAGATACAAATTAGGGTTTACTGTTTCTATTTAAAGTTCTTTAATTAATATTTAGGGCTTGGGAATTTTAGTATTATTATTATCATTTGTTTAGGCTACTGTAAGTTTTAAGAGAATTAAAATGGATTAGGGTTTCATGAATCAAATTAGGGTTTAGGTGTAACATTATTAAATTAGAGTTTTAGAATAATTAAAATATTAGGTTTATAATTCTTGGTTACTGGATTGTTGTTTTGGGTTTACTGTATTGAGTTTGAATGTTTAGGTTTATAAGGTTTTAAGGATTAGGATTTAGGAAAATTAGGGTTTACAATTTTGGTTTTGAGGGAATTAGGGTTTAGGAAAACTTAGGGTTTAGATTAACTGGTTTGGGGTTTACTATTTTGGTTTTGGAGTTGAAGAAAATAGTTTAGTTTCATAAAGTTTTTGGAAATAGTCAAAACGATTTAAGGTTCTTGGAAACAAAAGAAATGAATTAAGGTTTTTTTGACATAAAAGAAATAAATTAGGGTTGTAAGGTTTAGAAGAAACAGAAGAAATCACTTATGTTATTGAAACGAAGATCAATGTTACTACATGTTTATAGATCAAGGTTTTGTGTGTATATTCTTAGGAATCAAAGAAACAAAGCTACTGTGATCATGAGCAATGTATAATTAAGGATCAAACCTGCGTAGTTGGTTTCAACAAAAAGTTTCTTTCTGGATGAATAAAGACAAAGGCAAGATTGCTGCCTTTGATGGCTAGATTGCTTGCTTGCTTATTCCTCTCAAATCTGAAGTTCCACTATCCGATCCAAGTCCAAAGTTCTTTCCTTAATCTTTTTTTTTCGTCCTTTAAAGTGTTATTTATAGAAAAATTTATATGCCTAGTTCTAATTGTTTAAGGAAACTCAAATTAATTAGGAAAAGAAACCGAAACCAAATAGAGTTTGGTTTTTGAAAAAATTGCGTTGAAAAATTTCGCTGGTGAAAAAACTGCTGCGGGCTGCGAGGAAATCTACGAAAAATTGTGAGCAGGCGTGCGGCCAACCAATTTCGCTTGCAGGTTGGCCTTGGCCAATTATTTCGTCGCCGATTTTTATTTTTATTTTTATTTTTATTTTTATTTTTATTTTTTAAAAAAATTATAAAAAATAAATACTAAAATAAATATTATTTAATTAAAAATAATACAAAAATTATATTGGACCGAATTAGGTTAAAAATTAAGGGTCTACAAGCAGACATCATTATCATATCTCTAATAGGATTGAAGACTACTCTTTCATTCTAGTTAAGCTTTGATTGTAATAATAATTAGGTCGAATATTAGGTGCTCATCTTTGGTCAAGAAATTCTTCTAGAATTTGGAGTAAAAGAAGTGATAGTCATTGGAGATTCTCGGTTAGTCTCGAGGTAGCTCACTAGCAAATATAAGTGCACCAGCATCTACTTGACTCCTTATTATGCAACTGTGGTGCAATTGGTGGATGAATTCAACACAGTCTTCTTCATACATGTGCCCAAGGAAGAAAATTAGGAAGCTAATGAGTTAGCATAAGTGACCTTAGACTTGAGGATGTCTAAGGAATTAGCTCAGAAGTTGATCCTTATAAAGAGGAAGGAACATTTGTCACTCACCTTCAGAGGAAAATAATTTGACTCTCTTAATATAGATGTCAACATAGTTAGAGATCACTGAGATGAGCTCAAGAAGTATTTTGTCAACCCAGCATAAAACGCCTCAGAAAAATCAAGCTTCAAGCTCTCAATTATGTCTTATGGGAAGGAGAATTATACAAAAAAGGAATGCATGGGCTTCTACTCAAGTGCATGAGGAAATATGTGGTGGCCATCAAGTGAGAATCAAATTGCGATGGTTAATCGAGAGACTTGGCTATTATTAGCCATAGATCCTCAAAGAATGCTTCAATTATGCCAAATCTATGGGAGTATTTAGAGAATTCTAGCTGAGGAAATTCATCTTATAGTCCGTCCTTGACCCTTTAGAGGTTGGGAAATTGACTTAATTGGAAAGATCTAACCTGTGTCCTCAAAATGCCATAACTTTCCTATAGTGGCCATATATTATTTCATCGAATGAATTGAGGTAGTTCCTCTAAGGAAAGTCAAAAAGAGTGATGTGATCAAGTTTATAAAGGAGAATATCATACACATGTTTGGTATTCCTCAATCCATCACTATTGACCAAGGAACAATGTTCATGGGTGAAGAAATGCGAGAGTTTGTTGAGGAATATGACATTCAATTGCTTAAGTCTATACCCCACTGTGCCTAGGTAAATGGTCAGGTTGAAGCTTCCAATAACGTTGTCAGTGGGATTTTGGAGAAGATGTTAGAAGACAATCTAGAAGAATGACATAAATTTTTTATTAGAGACACTTTGGGCTTACTGAACTTCTAAGAGAAGCGCTACACAGTACTACCTCTAAGGTTTAATGGGCTAACTCTTAAAGAATATATAGAATCAATGATCATGGAGTTAGAAGACCTAAAGCAAGAGAGGCTTCAGGCACTGAACCAAATGATCACCTAAAAGAAGAAGGTTGCTAAAATGTATGTTAGAAGATTAAGGAAAAAGAAGTTCAAGGAAGGAGATCTAGTCTGGAAGGTAGTTCTACCTTTAGGGACTAAGCACAAAGAGTAGGAAAAGTGGTCCCAAAACTGGGAAGTTCCATTCAAGGCACACAAAGTCTTAGAGAACAACTCTTGTTGGTTGTCAAGCATAGAAAGAAAACTTTAAAGATAATTCATCAATTGAAGTACTTGAAGCACTACCTAACCATATAGGAACTCAAGGTAAAATAATAGTCTAAGGCCAATTAATGGCCTTATTAAGTAGGCATCATGGCCACTTTAGCTCTTCTTTTTTTTCTTTCCTATTATAAATTTCCTAGCTATTTAATAAAATTGAAGCTTGGCCTCATGGTCGACTCGGTTAATCTATGCCTCATCTCATACATGCATCAATAGTTCAAAAGAAAAACAAAATATATCATAAAACTACCAATCCTACGGCATTTTTAAATCATTTAATACATTATTAAAACAAAATCCAGCAAAAAATTATTTCAAATATAGAATAAAATGTCACGGACTATAGAGAATCAAAGTCAAATTCTTTCACCTGCTGTTAATTTGATTGTTGCTCTAAGCTAGCATTCTTGGTGTCACTATACTCCCAGAGCCAATTTGCTACTCAGTCCCTCTCGACTTTAATAATCTTTTGCAATTCCTCAAGTCAATTCTTGAACTCTTTGAATTTAATGTTCAGTGGCTTACCTCATGCAAGATGATCTTCTTGTTTGGCCTTCAATTCCTGAATAACTTGTAGACATTTTTGAACTTCATCAAAGACAACATTGAATTCATCTCTTTTTTGAGTTTGCAAGGCGAAAGACTCAGTCATGGATGTATAGGCATCTTTGCATTGATCTTTCTTATGTTTGGAGTCCTCAATCTTCCTAGTAAGGTCATTCTCAAGTGAAGAAGATTGATGCATGTCAATAAATAATTTGATTACAATAGCCACTTGCTGGGACAACACTTCCTATTTTGAGGTGTCAATACAAGTGGCATGTAGGAATGATAATGAGGACATAAATGAATTCTTCTATAAATCACTAAGAAGGGTCAAATCCAGACTAGATAATCATTTTACTGAGGCTTTAGTGGTCTTAAATTCTAATTAATTAACAGTAATATACATCGGAGGAATAGGGGCGATGAGTTACTTTAGAAAAGATGAATTCAATATGCTAAGTGTTTTAGCCTAAAAACTCCACTCCAAAGTTTAAGGAAGTTGAGTTAGGTTAGTGTGAATAAGAAGACGTAAAAAAAGGGAACATGGAAAAGATTAGTTGTGCTAATACCTTTTGTAGTCTGAGGGTAAGGCCCGCTTTAACTTCAGTAACCATATCGTCAAACTTTGGTTCATCCATATCGATATAAGCTGAAACAAACTCTTGAAGATCCTTAGTTGAAGCTTTATCCTTAGCTACTTTCTCCTTTGAATTTGCTTCACTCTCCATAAAGGACTTGTCACTAGAAACAGACACATCCTCAAAAGCAGTCTAAGGATCTAATGCAGTTTTCTCCGAGGAAGTAAAAGAGGATGAGTAGAAATTAGAGACCATGTGACTTTAAAGCAAAAGGTCACTAGGAAAATGGTCAGTGAAAGAACCATTTGATCTCAAAATAAAAATAAAAAGAAAGGTTGGGGAATGAAACTAACCTGAGGCAGAACCTGTTTGAAGTTAGAATACAAAAGTGCTGCATAAATTCAAAAATCGCTAAAATTCTCACTTTAACCTTAACATAAAAATCCAAGCTTAGTCAATATTTAAAATATCATATGTAATATATAATATAAATAAATAATACTAATTAAGTTATAGTTTTGATTGAACTACATAAAAATTTTAAGAAATATTTGTCAGAGTTTCGTTTATGAATTCATTATTGCCAAATCTTTAAAGTTGAAAATCATGTAAAAATACATACTTTTATATCCAATTTTCACAAACTCCATCACTACTTCAATTTAATAAACTCAAATCAATGTATTATCAACCATATAGCATTAAACAAAATAATATCTAATATCTATATAAACATAATATTTACAAAGTCTTAAATGGTTTACCAAATACAAAAATAGTTATAATTATAAAACCATATCGTATTGGATGCAAAAGTTGTACATGATATGCAACATCAATATCAATAGTCTTGTGGAAAGAACTTTAATCTTTTACGATCACCCTTAATTCTAACCTTTTTTGGACTTATAGGGGCTTCTTGTATATGTGACCTTGTCACCTGCGCAATAAAATTTAATTGCGCTAAGATCTACAACTTAGTATTACTTACTTTGGAAGCAAACAAACAAACAAATAAATAATATGAAAACTTCAAATTATAGTAAATTAAACATAAATCCTTCTATTGATGACATAATCTTATGCTAAAAAGAATTCCATAACTGCAACTTAAATTTTAAATAAATGCATATATTCAACATTTCAAACCATAACATACTTAAGTTATATTCCAGCACAATTGTCTAAGTCTCTGTAATATTGAACATGTCCATCACACCTATAGGTTTCGACATTGAAGATAAAGTATTATGATATCAAAGTATCTCTCCTGAAGGCATATAGATATCATATCTCAAATCTCCTCGACACCAAAGTGTCTCGATATTGAAGCATCGTGATACCATGTATCTCTCCTATAGGCGTAAATATAATAATCACGTCAAATGCATTTATAATCATCGGCATGGAAACTCAATTGTACCAAACTCAATATTATAAATCAAGAACATATATAGAGCATCTAAAATACAATAACATTTTCTTAAATGTTTCTTAATTCATCACAAGTCATCATCTACATAATTTCTTAAATCTCACATAATCAACAGATAAAATTTTCATAATTCAAAAGATAAGTGTGTGGTCTTGCCTGAGCACCGAACTCGGCCAACAATAAGAGAGCCAGAACATGCTCTATTTTGGACTAAGTCCCACATGTTGCTACAACATACAGTCTTCGGCCAGTTCGATAAACGCGAGTTTAAAATTATCTTTTATTTTGAAAAGATTTATTTTATTTTATTATTAAAAAGAAACTCTCATTTTGCTTTGAAAAGGTATTAGTAGCCTTTATTTTGAAAAGTAAAGATTAGAGAGTCACCACTAAGTTTATTTAATTTAGAAAAAAAAATAAAGAAAAAACCCATTTTATTTTACTCCATAAAAATGTATCATTTTTGTACCCAAAAACACACTAGCCCGAAACCGATCACGATGGATCTCAGGCTAATTTTTCTAAACCAATTTTAATAAAGACTTTTTCTTGGATTGATTTTATCTTTCTTTAGATTGATATGAGAAAAAATGTGATTTTATAGATTATGCCATAATTAGTTATAAATGATAGTATCATGTTGCATGAACATTTAATAATAATGACATTCACAAATGTAGTACAGAAAATAACAAAATATTATAACTCCATTAAAATTATAATTCTAGGGGAGCTTCAAATCTAGCCCTTATGAGTCCTAAGTTGAGCATAAATGTCCAACTAATGAAATAATTCAAAGAAAGAAAAAAGAAGAAAAGCAAGCATAATTAAAAGGCGTCCATTTCAAAATTCTTCAAATTTGTATTGGAGCTTTAAAAGATTCAGAAAGGGAGAAAAACAAAAACAACAGCAACAACAATAATAATAATATTGAAAATACTTAACAGTAAAGAATAAGAGGAATCAAAATAAAAGGACTAGTTGATTATTTAGGTAAGGGCTTACCACTCGGAGTAATATTCTGAGTATGCCTACCTATCCCATTTGAATGAGAATCCGAGTTGTTAGTAGTTCATATCTTTGATTGCAAAGAATTTTTAATTAACCAATTTTATAGTTAATTAATTACCAAATTAAAATTGAGATAAGACAGAGCACAATACCTTAGGTAGCCACTTCTTACTAGCAAAAGATTGAAGAGCTTTGCCGCTTCAGAGTTCCACTTACATGGATAATTAAATAAGATTAGTTAATAATAATACAGAGGATCCACAATAATTAATGGAAATTGAGTGTTTAGTTAATTTTTATCACGGGTGCAATTTGACAAAGTTTTGATGTTCAAATTTTCGATCCCTAAACAAGAAGAGCGAACTTCTATTTATAGAAGTCTAAATTTTTATCTGAGTCGTACATGACGCGGATGATCTGTGTACATATTGGTGTAGCCATTTGTGCTGACTCAGTGCACGGTCATGCACCACGGCATAACAATTTTTTTTTAATGTAAAAAATGTGAACATGTATTTTCCTAATTTTTCTTATTTTACTTTTCCCAATCATCTTAATTATGTGTAAAATTAAGGGTTTACAATAAGTAATTCAATGTTAAAGTTCAAACTTAACATCCATATTCATAAATCAAACTGAAAATCCAATGACTTTTTGAAATTCTTTAATCCATCATAAACTAAAAGTTCCATTAAGTGATAATTTTCTTTTAAAATTAACCAAAGCAACTTTATGTCAAAATAACAACTTTAATTAGATATTTCCAAAATAAGTACAAACCTTAATTTAACTCCAAAAATCAACTCAATCACTTCCTAAATCTCAAAATAAAGAAAGTAATTCTCCACCACCTTAAACCAAGTTAGCCAAATAGTACCTCTAGATCAGCAAGGATTCAATTCTTCAATTAAACACATATTCATGTGTAAAATACTGAAATTAACTCTTAACTATACTAATCCTAACTAAACCCCATCAAAAACCCTAAATCCAAAAGTTTCATAAACCCTAACTTCTTGATTCAAACTCAAATCAATTAATTAATCACAAATTCAATATATAATCATTATATTCTTCATTAACTAAGTTATTTTCCATATATACATATATATCATCTTTTTCTCTTTACTTCTAACTACATAGCCAAAAATCATAAAAAACAAGTTTAAAAGAACATATCTTACTTGAATATTGAATACTCCTTCAAAATCAACCTATTAATTTTAGGTAAAAATTTGAATAGAAAATGAAGAGTGCTCTTCCTTTTTTTTTTTCAAGATGATAACAAGAAGAAGAAGAAGAAGAAGAAGAAGAAGAAAAGTTTTACTTTCCTTCTTTCTTCCTTATCCTTTTATACTTTTTTTTATACTTTTTTTTTCTTTTCTTTTCTTTTCTCACGTTTATATATGCTATATATTTTTTTCCTTTCTAACTGAATTATATATATTATGTATATATGTTATGTATATATATTATGTATATATTTTTATTTTTCACATTGTGCTCATCTTTCTTTCTTTACCCTTTTCTTTTAATTATGTTTAACATTATTTATCTTCATATATCTTTTAACATATTTAATTATCCCCTTATATTATTTAATTTTAGGACATATTAAAATTAGGAATGTTATAACTCTCTTTCTCTTGAGGAATTTTATCCTTGAGATTACCTGTTATTTATCTCTGGAAGAGCTATAAATGCTGGCTCCGCATAACCTCTTTAAACACTATTTAAACTTTTATTTTTCTCTAAAAAGAGGTAAGCCATTTTGATAATAGAATTTCAGAATTCTTGAAAGATTGTTGTCTCATGTTTCTCAGTTCTTGCTTGGATCAAGAGTTCTACTTGCAAAGTTAATTACTTTGCGATAGATAATTTCAAAGTTCTCTTCCACAGATTGGATTTGGATTAAAAACTTGGCAAAGCATCGAATTTCATCTTTCAAGGGATTGATATCATGCGTAAAGGCAAGGGGGTCTTTAGTTTATATATTGGGGATTTGCATCACATGAGATAAGATGAAGAGTTATTAGATAAAGAATTATTACATTTTAAAACTCAATATGAGGGGATCCCATCTTTAGCCCTTATAAATACTAGGATAGAAACACATTATCTAAAGAAAAAAAAATAAAATGTAAAAGAAGAGATTGGGGAATAAAATAAAAATGATTATGATAAATCAACAGAGGAGAACTTAAGGTTATTGAGTTTGTGGACTCGATCATTTGAATTTTAGTTCTAAACAAGCTTGCATAGCTATAACACCCTTATATCCTATATACATATAATACATGTACCCATATATGTAAAATGCACATACAGAATATAAGAATGCCACAATTTCAATCTTCAAAAAGTTCGATCAAAATTTCCAATAAAGTAATTTATTCCTTAAAACATAATTTAACAAGTAAATAGACATTATTAAGTGATTAATTATTAAAGATGATAAATAAAAAGAAAAATCTCTAAGAAAAATTTACCAGAGTTTTGTTTGTTTTTCATACATTCCCAAAAATTAATTAACACAACCTGCATGAAAATTTACTTTCCCTAAAATAACAAATTAATCAATTATCCATCACTCCTTAAAATACTCCAATGTTTCTCAAAATACTCAAATATACATTTCCACATATAAACATATAAAATACATTATTCTATTAAGTTTCACTAACTAAAATATATACATATATGCAGCTGGCTCTGATCTTATGGCAGCCTATCAACTTCAAAAGCAATCAACTAAAGTCTAGACTTGACTAAGTCTAGAAGAATTCTCCGAATTCTTTGGATCAACTATGTCACCTGCGCGATGAATTTCAATCACACTAAGCTAAAAGCCTAGTGGTACATACTTTGATAATAGTAAAACATTAAGGAATATAATGCATAATGCTTTTCCTTTAAATCCTACAATGTAACATTCAATTTCATTTTAAAATCATATATATTATTCTTTTTAAAACATCATATAAACACATTCACATACATTAGGCCCAAATGATCTTATATAATATTCAAATTCCAGAGTTATTATTTTGGTCCATTTTGACACCCAGTGTCTAGCCCAAAGGTAAATAACACTGATATCCAGCGTTTAGCCTGAAGGCACATAATATAATAGTGATACCTAGCCTCTAACTCGAAGGTAAATCATAGACATGCCATCTCAAATCACCAAACACAATGCTCTGAAACAAGATATTACATAAGGTTACACACATATCATATACATTCATACTTTCTCATAGATTGACAATAATGCCATTTTTCATTTCTTTTGTACTTTTTTTAGTTAATTTATCATATTTTCAAGCATTTTGATCATAAATATTAATTTCTTTATCACTTCCCCATTGTGGCTGATTTATGCCCTAAAATAGATATAATCACATTCGTTTCACAAACATACTTAACAATGCAATTAGCCATCTTAAAATGACTTAACTATTCATACATTATGTTTTAATGCCATTGAACACATAACTATACACTTTATATGTGACTTCACACAATAAAGTAGCATAGTCTCAATGTCTACATACCATATAGTATGCCATTTCCAATGCATTATAATACATAAATACCAAAGAATGTAATAACCTTGATTTAAGCTATTTTCAAGCTAAAATCACCACTTTCCCTTCACTTTCCTCAAGTGTCCTTCACTACTAGTTTTGGGCAATTATTATCTACTCAAGATCTATTTAAAATGTAAATGTATATAATGCATTAAAATCATATTTCTACATATTGTAACTACTAAAAATCAATTTAATACATTTCCTTTCAACTCTCAAAAAAAAATTATCCCTAAGTCTCTTTAATTTTGAAAATTCATTCTACTCAATTCTAATTCCCATTTTAATTTTATTTCTATCATTAAAATTATTTTATAAAATGTTTTAAATAATTAAATATAAAATTTTTTCAATTCTTTATCAAAGTTCTTCCAAACCCTAACTACATCACTAACCTACTCAAACTTCTATTAAACCCAAATAAATCCATCATCTAACCTTAAAATCAACATCCTCACATCAAAATAACTTCATTCTATATCATTTAAATAATTAACCAAACCTTCTTTAGAAGTTGAAATTTTACATAATTGAAATATTTAAAGAAAACTACTTTAAAATTCAAACAAGCTTACTTACCTCTTTGCAAAACCACCAAAATTATCCTTATTTCCTTGAATTTTCTAAGAAATTTGGTATGTTTGAAGATGAAGAATCTTCCTTCATCCTCTTTAATTTGATGGTTCAGCCAAATGGTTTAAAGAAGAAGAAGAGATATTTTTAATTTTTTTTCCTTTCTTAACCTTACATATATAATTAATTAATTAATTAATATTTAATATTTATCTTTTATTATCTTCTACCACCAAAAATAAATTAAATTTTGAATTATTTATTTTTATTTTTATCTACTTTTATCTTTTAGTGAAATTTTATATTTCAGGTATATATCACATATACCCTACATATACATTTTGCATTTTCTCACTTCCAAATTCTTATTTAGCCCTTCAAATTTTTTATATAATTAAATTAAATTTTATTTTAGTAAATTTTTGGATGTTACAAGTCTCTCCTGCTTAAATAATTTTATCATTGAAATTACCTGATATCAACTCTGAAAAAGTTAAGGATACTAGTTCTGTATGATCTCTTCTCTCTCCCATGTCGCCTCATCCGATGAATGATTTCTCCATAATACTTTGACTAATGACACCTTCTTGTGTCTCAACTCTTTTACCTCTCATGCCAAGATCGTCACCAGTTCCTCTTCATAAGTTAAATCCGGATTCACCCTGATATACTCCACTGATAAAATATGAGATGGATCTGATTTGTACCTCTGAAGCATCGAAACATGGAAGACATTGTGTATCTAATCTAATTCGGATGGCAGAGCCAATCTATAAGCCACTGGTCCCACTCTCTCTAGTACCTCATACGGTTTAATGAAGTGAGGATTCAACTTTTCTTTTCGACCAAATCTCATAATCTTTTTCCATAAAGACACATTGAGGAACACTTTATCCCTTACAATGAACTCTATATCTTTTCTCTTTAAATCCGAATAGGATTTTTGTCTATCTGAAGCTACATTCAAATGATCCCGAATCACTTTAACCTTTTCCTCTATTTCTTTAATTAAATCAGGACCCACTAATTTTTCATCTCCAATCTCATCATAACATAAAGGTGTCCTACACTTTCTATCATACAAGGCTTTAAACAGTGCCATCCCAGTGTTAAACTGGAAACTATTGTTATAGGTAAATTCTACCAGTAGTAAATGTTCATCCTAACTCCCTGTAAACTCAATGATACAGTTTCTCAACATATCCTCCAATACTTGTATCACTCTCTTAGATTGTCTATCTGTCTCTAAATGGAAAGCAGTACTAAAGTATAGCCGAGTACCTAATCTATCATGCATACTCCTCTAAAACATAGATGTGAATCTGGAGTTTCGGTCTGATACTAATGAAACTGAGACTCTATACAACCTCACAATCTCACTGATATACAACTTAGCCAGTCTATTAAGAGAGTAATCCATCCTTACTGGAAGAAAATAAGCTGACTTAGTCATCCTATCAATAATCACCCAGATTGCATCATATTTCTTCTGGGTCAAAGGAAGCCTTGACACAAAATCCATGGTCACTCTTTTCCACTTCCATTCAGGCTTTACTCTCCCCCTTTTGGCAATCCTCCACAATTTTGTAGATTTTCTGATCTATTTGTTGAGCTTCCTTAATCTGATCAAATAATAACGGCCTCAACTACAACTGGGCCATAAGCGCACCATCAGCACAAATCTCAAATCTAGCATGCAACACTCTTAACTCAATAAGCAACAAGAGTGAATAGGCAGTCAATCCTACCATGGACTTCCGACTCAAAATGCCTGTTGCTACATTTGTCTTGCCATGATGATAATCAATCAAGCAATCGTAATCCTTAATCTACTCCAACCAACGTCTTTTGCCGAAAATTTAACTTTTTTTGAACACCTAGATACTTTAAACTTTTGTGATCTATATAAATAAAATATTTCTCTCCGTACAAATGATGTGGCCAAATCTTCAGTGCAAAAACAATGGCTGCCAACTCTAAATTATGAGCCGGATAATTCAACTCATGAGACTTCAGCTGTCTAGAAGCATAAGAAATAACTCTACCATTCTGCATTAACACATAACCCAAATCACTATGTGAAGCATCACTGTAAATAACATGTGGTTTGCTCTCCAGGTAGAGTAAGAACTGAAGCTTGAGTCAACATATCCTTCAATTGCTCAAAACTAGATGGACATCTCTCTGTCCACATAAATTTCACATCCTTTCGTAGTAATTTGGTGAGTGACATAGCTATCATAGAAAATCCTTTCACAAATTGGTTGTAATAACTTGCAAACCCCAGAAAACTCCTAATCTCTGTTACATTCTTTATCAAAGTTCTTCCAAACCCTAACTACATCACTAACCTACTCAAACTTCCATTAAACCTAAACAAATTCATCATCTAACCTTAAAATTAACATCATGACATCAAAAATAACTTCATTCTATATCATTTAAACAATTAACCAAGCCTTCTTTAGAAATTGAAATTTTACATAATTGAAATATTTAAAGAAAACTACGTTAAAGTTCAAAGAAACTTACTTACCTCTTTGCAAAACCACCAAAATTATAAGTAGAGATATTTTTAATTTTTTTTCCTTTATTAACCTTACATATACAACAACAACAACAACAACAACTAAGCCTTAGTCCCAAACAAGTTGGGGTCGGCTGTATGGATCCTCAATAAAATAAGCTCAAAAGACACCAAAAAAAGATACTCCAAAATTATAAGTAGAGATATTTTTAATTTTTTTTCCTTTCTTAACCTTACATATATATATAATAAATTAATTAATATTTAATATTTATCTTTTATCATCTTCCACCACCAAAAACAAATTAAATTTTGAATTATTTATTTTTATTTTATATTTTTTAACTTTTTATCTACTTTTATCTTTTAGTGAAAGTTTATATTTTAGGTATATGTCATATATACCCAACATATACAATTCACATTTTCTTACTTCCAAATTCTTATTTAACCCTCCAAATTATTTATCTAATTAAATTAAATTTTATTTTAGTGAATTTTCGAATGTTACAATATCCTTTGGAATAAGAATCAGAGTCTTATGCAATTCTGACTACTTGTGAAAGTGGGAGAAGGAGTAGGTACCTATGCGTGAGTGACCTAAAGGCAATGATCTAGGTTGACCTAAAGTTTGATGAAAACCTATTATTGTTTTTAGGTTTGGAAACTCGATCTGAACCTGTATCTATTTTTAGATTCAAAGTGTAGTGATTTGATTATTGACCTAAGTCTAATTTAGGTTTGAAGATGTGTTTAACCTAGGTCTGATTTTAGGTTAGGTTTAAAGTTTGATTGATTAAACCTGTTTGTTTAAAATTTGAATTCTGATTTGAGATTCAAGACTGAGCCGTGTTCCAATTCTATTAAACTTATTTTAGATTCAAAGTTTAATTTTGAAAATATTTTGAAAACATCTTGAATTAAACTTATTTCTGCTTTTAAGTTTAATTCTAAAACAAAGTAAGTGAATTAAATCTATTTCAGCTTTAAGGTTTAATTTAGAAAAGTAAAATGAATTAGGCCTACTTTAGATTTTAACGCTTAACTTTGAAAAAGAAAAGTGATAGATTAAATCCATTTAAGTTTTAAGATTTAACTTTTCAAAAGCAAAGCGGATAAACCTAAATCAATTTTAAGGTTTATTTTGGAAAAAATAATTTTAACCTAAGCCCAATTTTAGATTAATTATTTGAAAAAAGAGCAATTTCAACCTAATATTTGGTTTTTAGGTTTAAATTAAAGTGAAATTTGGATTAAACCTAAATCTTGATTTTTTAGGCTTTATTTTTAGGAAATAAGTTGAAATTTTTATTTTAGATTGAAATTGAAATTTAAATTAAACCTAAACCTTGATTTTTAAGTTAAGAAAAATTTGGAAATTTGATTTTAGCTTAAATTATGTTTTAAGTTAATTTTCGTTTTAAAGAATTTGATTTAACCTAAATCTAATTAATTCAATTCTAATTTTTTATGCTAAAACAAAATGACAAAAGTATTTTAAACTAAAACTAGGTTTCAAGTTGAATTTAATTTTAGGCAAAAGTTAATTAAATTTAGTTAAAAATTTGAAATTAAAATTATAAGAACACGATAAATTTAATCTAATTAGATTATAAATTAAAATGCAATAAGAATTAGAGTTAACCTAATTTTACATTTTAACACAACAATGGCAAAAATAAATCAACAAATCTAAATTGAAATCAATCTAGTTTTAATTTAAATATAAAATAAACAGGCAGGTTTTAGCTACTTACCTTTTTGGTGTGCACTTTACGAAGGGTGGTTCTTAGGGAGCCTTTAAAGAGAGGAAGAACAGCTTGGATTCTTGATGAAGAAACAAAGTAACAAAATAACAAAACAATACTAGAAATCTCACAAAAAATATAAAAAGGTGTTTTTGGCCTCATTAAAATATCTAAAAAAGCTCCAAATGTGTCAAATCAAGTGTCAAGATGTATGCAAAAATCTGAAAAGAACTATATATTTATAAGCATGAATCCTCAAAAGGTGGTGATCAGGGGTCACTGTAGAGGTCCGGCTATCTCCCAGTCCTTGGTCACCCTCCGATTAGTCGTTGAGTGACATTCACATGCATCTTTCACTTTCGAGCTTATTTTAGGGCCATCATATGTCTGATTGATGGCATTTTTGATACTTTGAATCATAACGAAGAGCACTACACAATGCGGTATAAAAATGAAGGTTCACATTCCCTTGAGGAAAAAATATAGAATATTAGTGATTGTCCATGAAAAAATAGAAAGGCAATTCATCGCTTTACAGGAAGACTCGCCCAAGGAAGGAGCAATGACATGATACATATGATTTCACCATAAGCCAAAACCAAAAATGATGTCAACAATAGCTGGAGAAATAAAAGATTGAAGCAAAGCTCGTTTCCTCAAAGCTTCCTTCACAGTGTCTATATGCAATGGAGCTTTAGACAAATCAATGCCAAAGCTAGAGGATGGGATAGTAGTTGCCAAACCAAATTGCAAACTCTAAAAATCGAGAGTGTAAGTATCAATAGAAAGAGATGTGGTAGCCATGTGGTTCTTGAAGGAATGCGACCCACCAATAAAAAAGAATAAGGGGGAAGTTGAAGATATAAAACAGGCAAAGTTGAATTTCTTCAAAATTTAAAGACTCAAAAACATTTTAGCTAGTAAGGCATGGAGCTCACCTCGTTGTAAGGCAATAAAAATGCAAATCAATGGATAGAGGTACTAGAGAAAAGGTCAAATAAAATTGGGATTGCCAAGTCACATTTACAATCCATCAAGCAAGCATTGAAGAATGTTTTCAGTTAAGGATAGGGCACAAAAGATCTTAATTTTCAAAGTAAGTGAAAAGCCAATGTTGGACCATTCATAAACACCTACTGATATTGCTTGAAGAGAGGCACCAATGAATTCTTGCATAAATGGAGCCAGGAAGATGGTACTTAGAGTGAACACTCAACCAGCATCTAGAGAGCCAGCTAGGTCAAGATACTTTATGCTTGGCTTGCCACTAGTAGGACTGAACAAGTATTTGCAAACTAAGATCCATAGAAATTTGACATATTCCTTTGTAGTTGGGGAAGTCTTCAAATAGTACAAGTTCTTAATCACTTAGTTAAAAAAAGGCTTGTTCTGTTGAAGAAGTATGGACCATCGATAAATTGGAGTCTACAGGATTGATCAGGGAAGTAGTTTCCTCAAATAATAGGGAGCTCAATCAAATAAAAGATATTATTGAGATTAATGGACATAACCAAAAGAAAACGCAAAAGTGTTGGCATAAGGAGACCAAAAAACATAAAATAGCATTGAGTAAGCCATTTTGATAAGCCATAGACTTTTGGCTCAGGTATATTAACTGAAGAATTTTCTTTAAATTAAGGAGTA
This sequence comes from Garcia nutans, assembly GCA_947685225.1. Taxonomy (NCBI): domain Eukaryota; kingdom Viridiplantae; phylum Streptophyta; class Magnoliopsida; order Malpighiales; family Euphorbiaceae; genus Garcia; species Garcia nutans. The sequence goes on from CANTUV010000043.1 coordinate 33,654,645, forward strand.
ATGAGCAATAAGGCATTCAACTCATGCAATCCATTCGGTGCTTCCTTTACACCAGACTTTGCCGAAAGAGCCAGGTTGCTCCAAATATTCAAAAGTGGTGGGTGCATCTATGGTTAGAGCTAGAGAGAGAGAGAGATGTCATATAACGTCCAATAGTGAATTAACAAATAAGGATATGATCCTTAATAGAGAAAATATTCAGGTCTCTACACCAAGAAGAAAATGTAAGAATAAGTCAAGAGCAAATTAAAGACGAATGAGGATTGAAACATCTCAGCTATTACCTAAAGCAAACATCTCAATTAAAGGATTCGCTATAAAATCCCCAATCAAATCCTATTGTAAGGCCTAATAAGGAGAAGGAAATATTTTAAAAATCCCAATGAAATAAAAATAGATTTAAATCGAGAACTTACCTAGAATTTAGCAAAGTCTACCTAGTTAAGAGTAACAGAGGAAGATGATGAAACCATTGATCTCTCAAGTGGAAAAAAGGAGACTACTATAAGACTCGAAAGGATTTTTATAGGAGAATGGTTAGAATAAAAAGTAGTTCACTTAGAAGAAGCTAGAGATTAATTAGCAAGGTGAGAAAATGGGAAAAATGGAGAAGTAATTATAAAAAGGGTATGTGACGGCATGAGGTCTTAGAGAGACCTAACAGTAGCCATATTTACTAAACTCGAGCGAGAATTTTTAGTAGGAGTGGCAAAAGTGGCATCGTGGAAAATTATTCTTTGTAGAGTAGGTTTGAGTGGGGACAATGGCCTCGGTTCGAGAGATGTAAGTGAGTCGGTATTAGACTTGGGGTAAGTACTTTGACCTGAATAAACCAAACAACTAAATTAAGGAGATGTTTAAGTGTGGGACATCTCAAATAGGCAGTGAGAGCCCTCGACAACTTTGAATAGCCTCGTATCAATAAAAGAAAGGGATCAAATATTGAATAATTTGAAATCTAAAAAGGGTTTGCATAGTGGTTAAATGAGAAAAAATTAGTTGAAGGAAGTTTAAAACTAGGTGCAAGAAATGCTACTGGATATGGTTTACCAAAAGAAAGAAATATTTGAATCTTCAAATAGTTAGCAGATTTAGAACTGAATACTTCCTCAAGAGTATCCTTGGTTCTTTGTTTCTCTTGTTCCCAGAAACATTTGTCAAACTCGCTAAATTGGACCTTGGGATGAAAAGGAGCCATGATTAAAGCTAAGGCCTAAGGACAATGAAATATGAGAAGTACATACCTATGATTCCTCATAACCAAGGGTATATGGGGGTAATTATTTGCACCAAGAAAATATTGGGCTCGACCCAAATTTAAGTGAATGAAAGATTAAAGAACTAAGCAGATTGAGGAATGAGAAATTGTGTATGATTAAGGAACAAATTATTGAGGAATAAATTATTAAGAAAGTGTGCCTAAGAAAACCGAGTCCAAAGAAAACGAAGAATGGGGAAAAGTGGCTAGAACACAACTTGAGCTTACAACTAGTTAAGAAGAACAGGAGCAAAGATTACAGTCATGAAGAATGATGAGAATGTGCAGACCTAACATAACCTGAGAAAATATAAAGAAGAACGAATAAAAAGAGAAGTTGTTATATGAAAAGGACAACCAATCAAACTCAGAAAGTACCCAAGTAAATTTTAACAAAATACACTTTCAGTTTCAGATTATCTTCATATACTTCAGTCATTTTTCCTTGTATTTTTCAATTTAGATTGGTTTTCCCATTAGAATTTGTGTATGTTCATCACTTTGTCGATTAAAACTTTAATAGTTTAGTTTATCTATAATTACCCTATAATTACATATTGTGAGCACTCTTTTATTTAAATTCCTAGGTAACTACATATTGTTTGCTCTCTCTGAAGGCATTAATTTGTTTTTGGGTGTATTTTCATATTCACAACATATATTTTTCCACTTAATCCCCAGATGTTTAGTTAACTAGTTTGTTCTCTTAAGGCATTATTTTTGTTTTGGCTGTGTTTTTATTTGCATAATAGATATTTGTCTACTCGATCCTTAGATATTTAGTTAGGAATAATTTTCTTATAAGGTTATTCTTCAATCACACGCTAGCTCACCAATCAATTTAAAGAATTTTGCTTGTTCTTGTAGAGGCATAATATGTTTTAGTTATTCTTTAGCTGCGCATTCATTCACCAATCTTATTATTTTCAATTCACTAGCCTCCATCCTTGAGGAATTCAAGTAAACTATAAAGGAGAGCATGAGGAACTCTATTCTATTTTAGGTCCTCTATAGAATTTGGAACTCTATTCTATTTCAAGTCCTTTATAGAGTTTTACAGAATCGTCTTGATTAGAAATCACTCCAAGATACTTTTGGTTAAGAAACCTACAATTCTCTAGCACTCCTTGTATATTTAAAGGCCAAAACTTGCCAATCATTTCGCAAATAAAATTATCAACAAATTTTATTATAAAAAATACAAAATAAAATATTTTCTTCGATTTTTATGATATTTTCGTTGAAACATTATGAGTAAGCAGATATATATTTTTTATTTTATATGACACTTTCACTAGTTAAAAATAAAATCTACACATGTTTGCTAAAAAAATTATGAATTCTATAAAAAAAGGAGATAATAAGAAATAATAAAAACTCAAGAAAACTTTTTTCAAATAGGAAGAAAAATGTGGATAGAAAGATTTATAATCATAGTTATATATTGAAATTATTATTAGTTATTAATGTACAATTAATTTGTTAGAAAGGTTAAAGAATCATATATTTCATTGTTTAACTTTTTAAATTTCTTTTATTTAAAAGAAATTTAATTTTCTAAAAATGATATAAATTAATTATCATTATAAATAAATTATTAATATATAATTAATTTATTAGAAATGTCAAAAGTCATATATTTTATTATTTAATATTTAAAATTTCTAAAAATATATAAATTAATTATTTAATTTATAATTACTTTATTATGAAATTTACGAGTTATATTATTTTAACTTTTTAAATTAATACTATTAAATTATATTAATATATAATTAATTTATAGAAAATTAAAAGTCATAAATATAATTTATTTAATCAATATCATGAAATTATATTAATATGTAATTATTTAATAGAAAATTAAAAATCATAAATATAATTTATTGATTATTAAATTTTAAATTTTATATAATTAAATAGAAAATTAATTAATAAAAAGTGAAAATAGCTTTATTTTAAGAAATTTATGATGTGGTAGAATAAGAATAAATATTTTTTTTACTTTTATATATACTAAGCTTTTATCTGCGCATTGTACAATATTAAAAATAATAAAATATAAATAAATATATTTAATAATAAATAAGTATAAAATAATATTTATATATATTAATAACTAATTCTATTGTAAAAGATATAAAATTAAATATTTATCTTGTTTTTTATGATAATTTCATCGAAACAATATAAATGAGCAAATAATGTCATTTTATCAAATAATTGCACACTAATAAAATTTTATAAAATTAAATAAATAAATTATATTTGTGACTTTTAATTTTTTATAAATTAATTACATATTAATATAGTTAAATAATATTGGTTGATTTATATTTTTTAAAAAAATTGAAAAATAAAAAAGACTCTTAACATCCCTAATAAATTATTATAAATTAATTAATTTATAATAATAGTTAATTTATATATTTTTAAAAATTTAAAAATAAATAATAAAATATATGACTTTTAACATTCTTAATAAATTAATTATATCAATAATTTATTTAAATACTTAATTTATTTAATTAATAATTAATTTATAATAATTAATTTATATCTTTTTATAAATTTTAAAATTTAAACTATGAAAATATAACTTTAAATCTTTTTAACAAATTAATTGTACATTTATATTTATAATATGTGTAATAATAATATCAATATTAATAATAATTTTAATATATATCTATGATTATAAAACCTTTTATTCACATTTTTCTCTCTATTTGAAAAGGTTTGTTTAAATTTTATTTTTTTTATTTTTTATAAAATTCATAATTTTTTATAGTAAAATATATATAAATTTTATTTTTGATTAGTAAAAGTGTCAAATTATGAAATAAAAGAGTTATATTGTTTTAATGAAAGTGTCGTAAAAATTGAGATAAATATATTATTTTTTATTTTTTATAATATAATTTATTTTTAATTTACATATAAATTATTTATTTATTATATTTATTTGTAGTTTGTTATTCTCATTATCGAGTATCTTGGTTATTAATTTATTATGAAGGTTAAAAGTTATTTTTTAAGCTTTTTAAATGTCTAAAAATATATATAAATCAATCAATTTTATTAAATTATATTAATATGTAATTAATTTATATAAAATTAAAAGTCACAAATATAATTTATTTATTATATTTATGTAAAATTATTTGAATCTATTAAATTTTAAATTTTATGAAAATTATTAAAAATAATTAAAAATAGTGTATTTGAAAAAATTAATAATGTGGCAATTTAATAGCAATCATTCTTTTGTTGGCTTATATATATATATAGATAATATAAATAAATTTTTTTATTTCTTGCCTTTTATTTCGTATCTATTAATATATATGTTTTTGATATTTAATATATTCTAAAGACAAAAATAGATTGGAATCTATTTTTAAAAAAATATGTATTTATTATTGGATTATATTAATAAGGATGATTATAAATATGGTGATTTGTTGATACAAAAAAGAAAGGCTAGTTTGGTTTAGTTAACAAAAAAGGACACTTTTCTTGGCATTGCGCGACAACTAACAAGAACCGAGCAAAAAGTTAAGTTAGTTCAGTTTACTTGGAAGAAGAAAAAGAATTTAAATGTAAACAAACAAAGGCTATATGATAATATAATAATATAGTAATGAGAATATAATATTATATTATAAGGGGGATTTGATATTTATTATTTTATTACAAGCACAAAAAGAAAGGTGATGACCAAAACAAAACCAAAGCTTATATATAATAAAAAAAATAAAAATAAATAAGGGAAAGAAAGAGAAAGAAAAAGGAAAAAACATTGAAGAGTCCATGCATGGATGATTCATTCATTCATTCATGAGATGGGTTATGGTGGTGTGTAGTAGTATTTGTGTTGTGTGTGTGTAGTTGGTGTGGTTGTTTGGTGCTTAAGTTTAATTCTTTGCCAATTTTGCAGATGCTATTTCTTTCTCTCTTCACACCTTAATTCTCTTAGACAGAAACAGAAACAAACCTCTTCTTCTTCTTCTTCCCGCCGCCTCTCTTTCTGAACCTTATTACCAACAACAATACTTTGGAACTCTCTTTGTGTTTTCTTTGAAAATCGAAAGGAAATATCCCCGATCATCCCTTTTTCTCAATTCTATTTCTTTGTTTTCTTCACTTTAAAAATGGCTGTTTTGTCTCTCTAATGCTGACTGGTATGTATTTGTCTTTGTTTAATCACTCTTTTTTTCCTCCTACATTGTTCTCAAATCATTTTATCTCAATTGGGTTTCTCTTGTTTTCGTCTGTTTGATTGATTTGATTGCAAAGATTGGATTTTTTTTTTCTGATTTTTGATTTTTGAATTTTGTTTTTTGATGATCAGGATTTTGATTTTATGGGTTTTGGTTCTTTTGAAGAACTTGATTGAATTCGGGGTCTTTCTTGGTTAAATTGTTTTAGGCTAAGAGATTTCCATGTGGGTGTGTGTCTGTGTTTTTTTTTTTCATCTTTGGACGTAGAAATCTAGGAAAATTGTTTTAGAAATGGTCTGATCATCCTCACGATGATGAATGATGATCATGGCTCTAGAGTGATCTGTGACACAGTTTTTGAACTGGGGTTTTGGTGTAGAATCTGTTGGTGCGTACTATTTTTTTGATCAATATTCCTTGTCTATATGTTATTCTTCTTTCATTTATTATATTTTTGGTTTTAGAAGTCTTTTGTGGTGTGGAGATTGTTGTGATAACTGCATTAGCTGAAGAACAGAATTTTTTTCCTTAATTGGGAAAGTTGGAGATTAGCTGCAAGAAGTGATGTGTTTGGATTAATGGATAATGCACTCTGACAGTGTGAGATTTTGTATATATTGAAATAATAAAATTCTTTTTGTTAGTTTAATATTGAATATTGAAGGTCACAATTCTTTGTAGGAGAATTCTGACAAATATAGTCCATTACTTGGCTGTTACCCATATTATTTTTCTTGTGAATGACTTCTTATGGTTTATAGTTTTTCTGCATTGAAGGGTTTGTGTGTGGATCTACATTTGCCTTGTAGACATTGGCTTGTTTGGCAGAAGACGAAATCTTAATTGCTCTATAATATAGAAAATGGAAGTTGGAAGAACTGAACTAGACTTTGATGAATTTGAGAAGCTTCTTGGAGAGATACCAAATGCTACCTCTGGGAATCCACATTCTGAAGAAGCTATGCCTAAAAGTGTGTCTCTAAATGGTAGCTTGGCACCTATTTGTGTGGATTCCTACAAAGGGCCTATGACTGAAAAACTGCAAAGCAATGCAAGTCTGGATGAAAGGAAACGGTTGATTAATAAAACTCAAGGATCTCCTATCAAAAGAGTCCAATCAGAGGAAGCAAGCCTGCCTGATGATCAATCCCTGACATCTGCATTTGCTGATCTGAGCTTCGATACTGGAAGTGTCTCAGCCAATTTTAAATCCTCACCGAATCATGCTGTTTCATTGGATTGCAAACTCACAAAGAGCATGAAGCCTTTGGTTCCCAATACAAATTCATCGGTGGGAGGTGCCCCATCTTTCCAATCACCAAACACTATATCTTGTGATTTTGATGGTTTTAATGTAACAAAAGTTTCCCAAGCAAGTTTAAATTTGTTAAAACTTAATGCCCAAGAACCAAAACAGATGCCTATTGGTTATTGTCAGCCTCAGACAATTGAAAATTTATCTAGTGCCTTGCCAGTTGCTCATGGGGTGCAAGGTTTTCAGTTCCTTTCTAATGTGGCTGTGCCTGGTGTGGAGTTTCCTTTAATGTCTGATCAGCGACAATACTTTGCAGATATGCAATCTGTGCTTCCTTGCATACATTCACAACAGTTAAACCAGCCTCATATCAGTTGGAGGAACATTGAAGAGGAACAATTTTACAGGATGCATCAACAATACCTGTATCTGCAGCAACTGCGTAATCAACGGTTGGAGGCTCAGCATCCTATTCAAGCAAATGGAAATGTTGCAACAAAGCTGATGAATCGGAATGCCAGCCAACTATATTTTGAGGTGCCATTCTCTGATCAACTTCAGCAATCTAATCCAGAACCATTTTGGAATAGTTATGCAGTAACAAGGGGATTAACTCAGTCGTACAATGGCATAAATGTTTTGGATAAATTAGGAAAACAGAGTTTTCCTGAAAAGATTCTAACAAGATCTCAAGGACTGAACACACTTAAAGCTGCGAAATTTGGCTCGTTGGGAGGAAATGAAATACTTGCCAATCTCAATCAGAATGGGAAAGTGCTATCAAATGATCATGTGCACCATAACTTATCTTCTCCTAGCACTGGATGCTTTCAGTTAGATAATCTGAGCTCATGGAATTTGTCCCCTGATATTGCTGATCTTAAAAATATTAATCTTAGGCCCCAGCCTCAGAAATATAACTCTGTGGATGAAGTTACTGGTAGAGTATATCTCATGGCAAAGGACCAACATGGCTGCCGCTTCTTGCAACGAAAATTTTCTGAGGGCACTCCGCAAGATGTTGAAAAGATTTTCCTTGAGGTTATTGACCATATTGTCGAGCTAATGACAGACCCTTTTGGGAATTACCTTGTCCAGAAGTTACTGGAAGTGTGCAATGAGGATCAGCAAATGCAAATTCTTTGTGCCATCACAAGAAAACCTGGGGAACTTGTTAGGATTTCATGTGATATGCATGGGTTTGATCTCTCTCTCTCTCTCTCTCTCTGTGTGTGTGCATTTGTGTTTGTGTGTATGTACTTGTTTGGGTGTGTCTGCATGTTATTGCGCATCAAGACTCAAGCTTCAAATGTTACTATCTTGATTATCTTTTAAAATGCACTTGTGAATTCTGAACATAGGACTCGGGTGGTTCAGAAGGTAATTGAAACCCTTAAGACTCCAGAGCAGTTTTCCATGGTCGTCTCCTCACTGAAGTCTGGTATAGTAACACTGATCAAAAATATGAATGGTAACCATGTCGCGCAGCGCTGCTTGCTGTATCTAACACCTGAATGCAGTGAGGCAAGGGACATATATCTTCATATTTGAATTCAATTGTGCATTTGGATCTATTAATTTATTGTCATTCATTTTACTAGTGCATTCGTTGATTATTTATTCTCAGTCATTTTATCTTAAAACCAAGTTGGATTTTCACAAAAGGAATGACCTATTGGACTGGTCATCTGATTTTTCATTGTGTAGTATCCTGTAATAATTTTCTTTGAAATTTGTAGGCTAGGTGTTCTTATTTGATTATCTTTTGACTTGAAGTGAATAATTAGGAGTCAATATGACGAACATGCAGACTTATGCTGTTGGTTCTATATACTATATTATTATTAAACCAGGAAAAAATTCCACTAAATATGATTTGTGAAGAGAATGAAGCTATATATATTTATATTATTTGGTGTCATTTCAAGTATGATTAACTTTGATAGTGAAGCACTGAGGTTCCCATAAAAAGAAAGAGATACAGGGAAAAAAAAATCTAACCACAAATATGATGTAGCATAATTGTCAATTCACATTGAGTAAATTAAAAGGGATTCTCTTTTATTTGGTGTTTCTTGTTTTCCCCTTCAAGTGCCATGAATTAGAAAAAAGGATCATTTTCAGTTTTACTAGCTTTGAGATACTGCTTGACTAAAATTGTTGTTCTGCACCAATCACTAAGCTCTTCCATGTGGATTATGTGAATGTTATTTCTTTTAGAAATAAATGTTATTGTATATAGAGTAAAGCTGGTGTTTATCACCTAATGAAACTCTGTTGATAATTCATCATGCAGTTCCTTTTCGAAGCTGCAACTGCTAACTGTGTTGAACTCGCCACTGATCGCCATGGTTGTTGCGTACTTCAAAAATGCCTTAGTCATTCTGAGGATGAGCAAAGACGCAGTTTAATCTGTGAGATCACTTCAAATGCTCTAATTCTTTCCCAAGATGCATTTGGGTACTAAAGTTCTCTTGCCTTTTTTTTGTACTGTTGTTTTATACAAGCGAATTAATGCAAGAAAGCTGCATGATTTTTTATCCATTTCAATTTTTACTATTTCATGGAAGATGTTTTCCTGTGGCACTGAGATGCTCAAACATCATTTTGACATACAGATAAAACCATGTGAATGAAAGCAAAAAGAGCTATGCGACCAACCCCATACCAGTGAGAGGAAACTTTTGTTAGTCTGGTTTATAGTAAAAAAAAACAATTGATAATGGAATGCCCTAAAAAATTGTGTTTATCCTTCTTTTTCATATTTTTCTTATTTATTAATTTATTAATTTTTTTATTTTTTCATGACTTGCTGTCAACAAAATTGCTCTAAACCTGCTGAGGAATTTTCCAACTTTTGTTGGGTATTTACATCAATATATTTTGGGATTTGAGGCTACCATGCCGTAAGAATTAGAATTTTGGATTTGAAGATTAGGCTTGAGCAGTTCTGTGGACCTGTTTCTGGAATGTTCCAAAATCTGTAGTGCTATACCAAATGGCATTTGTTTACACTGCATTCTGAAGATGTTTGAATAGTATAATTCACTTGTAATATTTAAGCTTTGAAATCTTACTTTCATTCTCGCAGGAACTATGTTGTGCAATTTGTCTTTGAGCTTCGGCTTCCTTGGGCAACAGCCAATATTCTTGATCAGCTGGAGGGCAATTATGGGGACTTGTCTATGCAGAAATATAGCAGTAATGTGGTGGAGAAATGCCTAAAATATGCAAGTGAGGATCGCCGTGCTCAGGCTATCCGGGAGCTGATAAATAATGCTCACTTGGATCAAATCATGCAAGATCCTTATGGCAATTATGTTATTCAAGCAGCACTGCATCAATCAAAGGTTAATAATTTCATTCTCCAATCTCATTATTATTGTTTCAAGGGTATGTTTTGTCTGAACATGCTTAGCGGTACAAAAATAATGTGAGTTGTAGGCTAAGAAGTGTTTGGAATAACCATGTACTTTCGGATCATATGATTTTCCTATTGTTTCGCTTTATTGACCGAGCTGGGGAATTCCCTTTTTGGCTATAATCATTTTCTCATCTTTCTTGTACCAGAAAAAAAAAAAAAAGAACAAGCAATTAGCATTGTCTTCTATAAGAAATGAACGGACTTCGAATATTTTTAATGGAATTGCTTTTTGAACAGTTAAAAAAAGAGAAGAAATGTAGTTGAGTAAGAGATGTTTTTAGGATTATCTTTCTGCACAGCATAGTTTTGTTGAAATCTTTATATTAGAAAGTATATGATGCTGTTACAATCTCAAAATGTTAAAAACAGAGAGCAAAATGGGCAATTTTTTTTTTTTTTGTCATTTTTCTGATATTGGTTCATATGTTGAGCAGGGAGTTCTTCACGCTGAATTAGTAGAGGCCATAAGACCCCATATTCCTGTGCTTCGAACTAGTCTGTATGGGAAGAAAGTCCTCTCTAGTAATAGTTTGAAGAAGTAATGTGTAGTAGGTATGATCATATAACTCTCTTTAGAGTAATTTTTGAGTTGGACTGGAATGCCAACAAATCATGCTTAGTTGGCAATCCCTCTTTTAACAAGCCAATAGAAATATAACAGGTGGTCTATTTCCTAGGGAGACTCATTCTTTTATTTTCTACTCTCTGTAAGGTCCTTTCATCTTCTTTCCCTGTACAAAAACCCAGTAACCACATCTTTTTAACTTTTTAAGAAGATTTTATTAAACATTGTTGAAACCCCATATCTTCTCTCCTTATGATTTTTTTTTAAAAATAAAAAACTACCATGAATTAGAAAAACATGAGAGAGAAGAGATTGATTGTGGAGATATGACACGTTTATCTCATCTCTCTCATGTTTTTATGCAGACAAAGAAATGAAGGGATGCAAACACAGAGAGAAAAAGCCAAAAAAGAAAAAAGAAAAACCCAAGTTTCCTTGGTCAATAGACCACTTGATGTAGTTCCATTGGATTATTAAATGAGGGATCGCAGCTAAGCATGATGCATTGGCATTCCAATCCCACTTAATAATTTTCTCCTCTTTTTTATTGACATCCTCTGCTTTCGGCTTAGTCATTTGAATTTTCCTTCTTGTGGGGTCAAATGTAGGCTTTACACTTGAGTTCCTGAAGAAGTTGCTGTAAATTCTGTAATAAGCAGGTAAAAGAAAAGCTCTGAACTTGGCTTTTTATGGCTTTGGTCTTTTTGAAGCTTTAGACCCGGAAAGAAAATGGTGAAAAGATGATGCCTTTTTTAACAGCTTAATGAAACCAATGAAAGGGGAAATTTTGAAGTTTTTTTTTCTTGGCTTATATTTAATTACTCTTCTTAAGCATTTTAAGAGCAAACTCAGCACAAGATCCATATTTGTTTGTAGATCAGCATTTTTTGTTTCTCCTCTCTTTTGCATAGCAAATAAAAGAAAGGTGAAGATGTTGAGTTCTTTGAGGCTTATGGGGCTATTTGTAATATGTTTTTTTTTCTAAGCTTAATACTTGGCTAGAAGTTGCAGATTGTAATGGATTTATAAGCTACCTGTTTTTGCATGATTGGCATTCACTTCTGTGATGTACATTTCATGTTCATAGGTTGCCAAGATTCTGATATTATTAATCATAATATTTATGGTTCTTTTTCTAAGTTTGCTATGCTTTTTTTTTTTTTCTGTTTGTATATTATTACTGTTAGTCATGAATTCTTGAGCTCTTATATTATGATACGAATATTCAATTATATTAATTACTATTTCTATGAATAATTCTTTGAAAACCCATGGCATGCAATGCAAGACCAAGCCTTTATATATATTTTTACCAATACTAGAAAGGTTAGCATGTACTTTAAATGTTCCATCGAAATTGTTATCTTTGACTCATACACAAGTATTAATCATTATATTTTTAATTTTATAAAAAATTATTTTCAATTAACTAAACTATTCTTTATTAATTCATTACTATTAAAGATAAATTTTTTTAAAAAAAAGAGAGAATTTAATGAATTAACCAATGTGTATGATTTTAAAAAAAAAATTAATATTTTTATTTTATAAAATGATAAATTTTTTAGAATAATTTAAAGAAAATGATAATTTTGGTGTGAATTGATAGTCATAAATGTCTCAACCCACTCTATATTTGCTAGAGTAGACATGAACAATGAATAGGCTGCAGACTCTACTATGTCATTGTGCTAAAGACATTTCAAAATCGAATTAATGTAATTCGTCATATCTTATTTTCATTCATTATTTAAGCATTGCACTACTTGCTTGTGTTTTAGTTGAATTAATTAAAATTTTTTAATTGTTGAGTCCAATTATATATATATATATATATATATAAAGAAGCTAAAACTGAGAGAGTTGTATATTTATCCAATTCTTTTAATTATTTTATAATCATTTCAAATTTGAAATTTGTTGGTAATATTAGCCTGTATTTTAATTTAATCAAAATGACATTGTGATGTAAACTAAAGTTACCATCTATTCTAATATTTAAAATTGGTGAAAAATCACTGTACATGTATAGTAATTTTGCACCTTTTTGATCATTTTACCTTTAATATATATATTTGTCTATTTTACCTTTTTGACATTTAAGAGTTATCATATTGTCATTTTTATTATGTCATTTATAAATTTTTAGCTATTTTTTTACTAGTTGTTAAGCTTAGTGACCAAGTATATATTTAAGATGTTGACATGTGTCAATATCTTTATCATTTATCTTTGTTGAGTTGTGAGTTATCATTAAATGCACATATAAAAATAAAATAGTATAAATATGATTATTTCTGCATTTATTTTAAAGAAGCATAGCATTTATACTATCAAGTAAGTCTTTATATTATATATTTGGGTGTTTTTTGTTTTCTATATTCTTTTTGAAAATTCTTTTAATGTTATGAATTAAATAAAAGTGGATGTCTATTATTCTTAAATTTTTATAACTCATATTTTTATTATATTAGGTTAACTAATATCTTTATTATATTAGGTAAATCTCTTATTGTTTTAGGTTACTTAATCTATTTTATTATAATTAATGAGGTTAGTAATCTATGTTAATATTATCCTATAAACAGAGGTATTTCTACCCTTTGAAATTTGATAAGAAATAATAAAAAGTATTCTCCTTAATTTTATTCTTCATATTTTGCTAGTATATTTACATATTTCTTTCTTAACACGTTATCAACATGAAATTTTATCAATTTATTCAGTCTAAATATTCAAATTCAAGTCACAACAAACCTTATAAAACTTGAATTCATGGCACTTGATATTACTGGAAAAAATTATTTATCATAGATATTAGATACTAAAATCAATTTAGATGCTATGGGTCTTAGAGATACTATAAAAAATGATATTTTAATTCAAAATCATGTGAAGGCGATGATTTTCATTCGCCAACATCTTGATGAAGGGTTAAAAGTCGAATATCTTACTATAAAAGATCCACTTGCTCTATGAAAAAATTTAAAAGAAATATATGACCACTAAAAGATGGTAATTCTCTCAAAAGCTCGTTATGATTGGATACATTTATAATTACAAGATTTTAAAAATGTGAGCGAATATAATTCAATATTATTTAGAATTAACATTCAGTTAAAATTGTGTGGAGAAAAAGTAATTGACGATGATATGCTAGAGAAAACTTTCTCTACTTTTCATGTCTTAAATATGTTCCTGTAGCAATAATCTAAAAAAAGAAATTTTAAAAAATATTTTGAATTAATTTCATTTCTTCTTATAGCTGAACAAAATAATGAATTATTAATGAAAAATCATGAGGCACGTCCTACTGGCTCTACCCTATTCCCTGACGTGCATATGGCAAAATATAATAATAGTAAATATATAAGAGGATGTGGTCGCGGTCGTGGCAATATCCATAGTTGTGGTTGTGGTCGTAGTTATGGTCATGACCCAAATAATTATTATGGTGGTTCTAATTATAGAAATATAAATTACCACTAAAAATGAGATAACAACTATGCAAGATAAGATAAAAATAAAGGTAGACAAAATAAATATGCAAAAAATATTAAAAGTAAATGTTATTGATGTGGTATGACTGGACATTGGTTACGTAATTGTCATACATTTAAGCATCTTATTAAACTTTATCAAGCATCATTAAAGGATAAGAAAAATAATATTGAGGCCAATTGTATTTTTCAAGATAATGATCCTATTAATATAACACATTTGGATATGGCTGATTTTTTTGAACCAACTGAGAAGGCAAATTAATTAATTAATGATAAAGATAAAAAAATAAATTAAGATATTACAATAGTTTATTTTGTAATTAAGTTTTTATTATATTTTTATGTGTGTTATTATTTTACTTTATTGTAATATTTTATTTGTTATTTTCTTTATTTTTCTTAATGTAATATTTTCCTTAATATTATTTTTAATAATATTATGTTTTATTTCAAAAAAAAATGAAGAAACAAATGTGTTTCTGAGCTCTTGATTGAATCCAAGACAAATGAAGAAAATATATCTATTGTGGACAGTACAACCACACATACAATCCATAAAAAATATAAAATATTTTTCTTCTTTAAAAATGGGTGAAGAAATTATTGCTACAATATCTGGTATCACAAAAAATAATTAAAGGCTTCGGAAGAATGGATATATTATTACTAAAAGGAACAAAAATTATTAAAAATAATACATTATTTTCTCCAAAATCTCACAAAAATTTGTTAAGTTTTAAATATATTAGTAGCAATGGATATCATATTAAGACTATAAGTGAGAAAAATCAAGAATATCTTCATAGTACAAATATTATTTCAGGAGAAAAATATATATTAGAAAAATTATTTATTTTTTCCTTTAGTTTGTGCTACACAAGAATTAGTATAATTAGAATAAATTTTACAGTAAACCAAAAATTTACAAATTAAAATATTTTTACAGTTTAGTATGATCAGTTAGACCATCCTGATTCGATAATAATGAGAAAAATTATTGAAAATTCACAAGAATATCTATTGAAGAACTAGAAAATTCTTCAAGGAAATGAAATTTTCTTTGTTGCATGTGCTCAAGAAAAATTAATTAGTAGATCATATCAGCTAAAGTTGGAATTGAATCCTCCGTATTTTCGAATGTATTCAAGGTGATATTTATGGACATATTCATCCATCATGTCGATCATTTAAATATTTTATAATTTTAATTGACGCATCAACAAGATGGTCACACGTATATTTATTATCATCTCGCAATCTGACAGTTTTCTAATTATACAATCAAATCAATTCGACTTGATAATACTGGTGAATTTATATCTCAAGCTTTTAATGAATATTGTATGTTAATTGGAATAGCAATTGAAAGGCATGTTGCACATATACATATACAAAATGGTCTAGCAGAATTATTTATTAAACGTCTTCAATTAATAGCTAGACCATTACTTATGAGAACAAAACTTGCTATTTCTGCATGAGGACATGCTATTATACATGCAATATCACTTATATGTATTAGACCAATAAGTTATCATAAATTCTCCCCGTTACAATTAACTTCTAGTCAAGAATCAAATATTTTCTATTTTAGATTTTTTTTAATTGTATGGTATATGTTCTAATTACTCCACCATAATGCACAAAAATGGGTTCTCAAAGGAGATTGTGAATATATGTTGGATATGAATATCTTTCTATAATTACATATCTTGAATTATTAACTAGAAATTTATTTATAGTAAGATTTATTGATTGTCATTTTGATGAAATAGTTTTTTCAACATTAGAGAGAGAGAATAAACAACAAAAAAAGAGATTACATGAAATACATTATCATTATCTCATCTAGGTCCTCGAACAAAGCAATGTAAACTAGAAGTTCAAAAGATAATACATTTATAAAATATTGCAAATCAGCTGCCACATGTTTTTACTGATTTAAAGAGAATTACTAAATCTCTTATACATGTTGTAAATACTCCAGTTGATAATGCAAATACTAGTAATCTATGCCTGAAATGTGGTAGACCAATCAGTTTCAAAGATAAAAATTCTGGAAAAAGGAGAGGAAAAAAATAACCAAAATGGTCATATTTTGGAGGCATGTGCTCCTGAAGAGACTCAAGACATAACTAATTATACAACTCCATAAGAAGTTCAGGTACCTGAGAATTATGAAAATAATAAAATCTCAATAAGTTATGCCACTACTGAAAAAATATGAAATTGAAAAGCTATAGTTGTCGATAATATTTTTTCCTTTAATATTGTTATTGATATTTTAAAACAAAATGATGATTTTGAACCTATATATGTTGAAGAATGTAGACATATAAATGATTCGCCAAAATAAAAAATAAAAAACAATTCAAGTAGAACTAAATTCACTTTCAAAGTGTGAAGTGCCAGTAGGGTTCAAATGGATATTTGTACGAAAGCGCAATGAGAAAAATGAAATTGTGAAATATAAAATATGATTAGTCGCACAAGGATTTTCGCAAAGATCTAGCATTGACTATGAGAAAATATATTCTTATGTGGTGGATGAAATTGCCTTTAGATATTTGATTAATCTAGCAGTATGTGAAAAGCTTGATATGCGTTTAATGGATATTGTTACAACCTATTTATATGGCTCACTTGATAGTGAAATTTATATAAAAATCTTTGAAAAATTTAAAATGCCTGAAGCATATAAATATTCCTAAGAAGTCTGTTCAATAAAATTATAACATTCACTGTATGAATTAAAGCAATCATGATGAATGTGGTATAATTGTCTTAGTGAATATTTATTAAAAGAGGAATATAAAAATGATTCAATTTATTCATGTGTTTTTATAAAAAGATCTGGATTAAAATTTATCATAATTATTATATATATTAATGATTTAAACATCATTGGAACTCCTGAAGGAGTTTCAAAAGGCAATAAATTGTTTAAAGAAGGAATTTAAAATGAAAAATCTTGGAAAATCAAATTTTTTTCCTTGGCTTACAGATCGAGCATCTAAAAGATGAAATTCTTGTTCATCAGTCAACTTATACAAAAAAAGATTTAGAGCGATTTTGTATGGATAAAACATATCCATTAAGTACCCCCAATGGTTTTGAGATCATTAGAAGTGAATAAAGATCATTGTCGTCCTAGAGAGAATGATAAAGAGCTTATCGGTTCTGAAGGATCATATTTAAGTGTTATATATTATTTAATATATCTTGCTAATAATATAAGACTAGACATAGTATTTGCTATAAGCCTATTAGCAAGGTTTAGTTCTTATCCAACGAGAAAATATTGGAATAGAATTAAGCATATTTTTAGATATCTCTGAGAAACAATTGATATGTATTTATTTTATTCTAATAAATTTAAAACACAATCAATTGGCTATACAGATGCACGATATTTATCTGATCCACATAAGGATCAATCTCAAACAGGATATATATTCACATGTAGAGGCATATCATGGGGATCTACAAAGCATACCTTAGTTGCTACTACTTCAAACCATGCATAAATAATAGCAATGCATGAAGCAAGTCGAGAATGTGTTTGGTTAAGGTAATTGAGCTATCATATCCAGAAGATGTGTGGCTTACTATTTCAAGAAAATAATGCAACATGTATAGCTCAACTAAATGAAGGGTATATCAAATGTGATAGGACGAAACATATTTTACCAAAATTTTTCTTCACTCATGATCTTCAAAAGAAAAGCTAAATAGAAATTCAACAAATTCGTTCATGTGATAATCTAACAAATTTATTCACCAAAATATTACCCACTACAACATTTGAGAAGTTGAGATATAATATTGGATTGTGCAGGCTCAAAGATATGAAGTGATGTCTTCATGAGGGAAAGTAAAATATATATTGTACTTTTTTTTTCTTTAGTCAAGTTTTTTTTTTCCATTAAATTTTTGTTGGCAATGTTTTTAACAAGGCAACATATGTATATATTAATAATGTATACTCTTTTTTCTTCATTAGGTTTTATCCCATGAGGTTTTTCCTAATAAAATTTTAACGAAATACATTATTTGCTACATAGATATATAAGGGGGAGTGTTATGAATTAAATAAAAATGGATGTCTATTATTCTTATATTTTTATAACTCATCTTTTTATTATATTAGGTTAACTAATCTCTTTATTATATTAGATAAATCTCTTTATAGTATTAGGTTAATTACTTAATCTATTTTATTGTAATTAATGAACTTAGTAACCTGTTGTAATTAATGATGTTAGTAACCTATATTAATATTGTCTTATAAATAGAGATACTTCTACCATTTGAAATTTGATAAGAAATAATAAAAATTCTTCTCTTTAATTTTATTCTTCATATTCTGTTAGTATATTTGCATTTTTTTTTTCTTTAACACTTAACTGTGTTATTGATGTATGTAAGAAGCCCAAGTCTCAATAGACATGCCCTCTTCTTTTCAGCCCTACCACTAAAACCCATATCCATAAGATATGCAAAGTTGAAGCCATGACGGTTAGTAATTTTTAGGCATGCTTTTTCTTTCAGAATTTAATAAGAAGGCCAGGTGACAAAAGTTGAAATAATTAAGAGAAAATTGCATAAAATATTATTTTTTTAATTTTACAGTTTTGAATTTAAATTAATATATTTTTTATTTTTAAGTAATATATATTCAATATATGTCATATTCTTATAAATTTTTTTTATTTGCATAGTGTTTCTATAATTTTTTTTTTGTATAATTTTTTATTTTTTAAATTATTTCAATAAAATTTGCTTTAATTTATATACCAGCTCTCCCACTCATAATTTGATGCATTCATCCTAATAATGCTAGTATTTAATAAAAAAGATATGCCATGCCACTCATTAAAAGTTTAATGCTATTTCATCAACTAACAAAATTCTTTTTGTTTTTTATTTTATTTTTATTACAATATAAAGAAGGGATAATTAAGTATGAATTTATTTAAGAAATATGCATTTACCGTTATATTATATCTCAGGTTGCAACTAAAATTATTTTTAACCACACTAAAATCCACAAATTGATGATTTTTTTTCCCTTCTCTTAGATGGGATTTGATTAAAGGTTGGAATGTGAATGGAAATAAATGATTTTCATTAATACATATTATTTTTCAATCACTTTCTCATTAATCAATTTTCATTTCTAACTGGAATCAAAACTAAAAAACTACACTTTCTCTATGAAGAAAATAAAATATATAAAATTAAATCAAATCTCTTCATCAATTATTTTCACCAGTCTTAAAAAATAGGTATTTATTTATTGATTATTTATATTTTTAATTATGTATAATTTCTCATATCAATTAAATTAATATATATCGTTTTCATATATAAAATATGTAAATTTCCAGTTAATAATTTATTATAATATTTTTCATTAATGTTTAATTTATTAAAAATAAAAAATATATAAATTATAAATTAATAGTGATTCTAATTCCAGTTCAATTATAATCTAAATAATTCCAAAGAAAATCAAATTTTGCTTGTCGATTAAAGTAAACAAAAGAATAAATAGTAATTCCAATTTTGATTTTGATTTTATTCTGATTTTAATTCCAAACGATCCCTTATTTCACTCATTTTTTTTCTTTTCCACAAAAACAAAACTCCCTTTTATTTATTTTGAAACTGCATGAATCTTATAAGTATTAAAGCTAAATATACATCAAGAACTATATAAATGAACTTAGATCCTATTTTATATAGAATTAATTGATTTGTATTAAGATCTAATCTATACTATTTATTTGTTTATCACTATCTCTTATTATTTTTTTTCTATATGGATCAATTAAAAAAAATAAAAAAATAATATCAATGTCTCTGTTGATATATTTTAATTTAAATATGTAGAAACATAACGACTTAGAGAGGAAATCCAAAGATGGTTTCTTATAAAATTAAATTTTAAAAGGTTTATTTGATCTTTGAGGAACAATTTTTTACATAATTATTGAACTTAATTTTTTATTTTTACATATTCAATAAAAGTCGTTTTATATAAATTTAACTTTTAACAAAGTTAGTTGACATGTGACAGAAAAAAAAAATTTAAATAACTATTCAACTTCGCATAATTTTTAGAACAAATGTTTTGCACATGCTATTGGAAAAATATCGAATATATGTAAAAAAAAATATGAAATTAAAAATTTGTGAAAATTTTGATATTTAAATAAAGTATTAAAAATTTTCATGATGACATGATAAATATTTCAATATTATATAGGACTTGAATTTAATTTTATAGGATAAAATATATGAATGGATAATAAATTAACACATTATTTTTGAGGGATATCTATGATTGTTTTATTAAATTATAGATGTAAAATTAAATAAATAAAAATATGTGAAACATAGTTATATATAGCGATCACAATATCTATCAACAATAATTAACTCTCCTATAATGGACAAAGAATAATTAATTTTACAGAAATTTATACTCCTTATGTCACTTCCTAGCTAACTTTGCAATTGTATCGGAGTCGAAGCAATTTTTTCAAATACATGCATTTGGCTTTTTTTTTTTTCAAAATCATTTTTTTTACATTATTTTTTTAATTTTTGCAATTTGTTAATTTTATTTTATTTTCTAATTTATTTTATTTATATATTTTTCAAAAAAATTTAATATCATATTTTTAATATACACATATAAAAATAAATATATACATAACATATACACAATATATATATAAAATACATAATGAACAATACAAATTATATCTACAATACATCGATATAATATTTTTAATAATTAATTTATTTTATTTTATTTTATTTTTTATTCTCATAACATTCACACAATATTCATATAACATTCAATAATTTTTACATAAAATACATAGAACTTAAATAATAAAAATATAATATACATACAATATCTACAACATATCTACAATACATCTACTACACATCTACACAACTAAATTGTCTATATGTTGGCGTATAATATATAAAATTTATTTTAAATAAATTTAACTATTTTTATTAATATATTTTTATATATTTCATCTTTTTTATTTTTATAGGTGTTATTTATTTTTTTATAAGTAAAATTAAAATTTTATATTTTATAAAAATTATGATTTTTATATGATAAAAAATAATTTAAAATATTAATTTTTATTATTTTATAAGAATATTTTTATTTAATAGTGAAGTTTAAAAAATAAAAATTGAAGTAAAATTTTGATTGTGGTGGAGGAATAAGTATTTAAAAAAAATTATTTTGGTGAAGAATGAGATATTTTTAAAATTTTACTCTAACTTTTTATAAAAGTGTAAATATTTTTAATTTTATAATATTTTTAAAATAAAAGTTATTCTTTTGAATAGTTATTTAAATGTCTCTTAATTTTGTGATTGAGTTTCCCATGCAAAATTAGAAAAATATTAAAAAAATAGATTAAAAAAGTTTTTATTTTTGTTTAATTAATTAATATTAATACAATAATAATATCAAATCTTAATTGCAACTAATTAATTATTATTTTTATAATTCTTTTTGATTTTGAATTATAATTAATTAACCTATAATTTATAATTTAAAAATTAGTATATATAAAAATTAGCATATTAAAATATAATTTAATAATAAATGCACATTATTTTACACAATAAACAGATAATTGGTTAGAAAAATTACATCTCTCACCATATTTTATAAAATTTTTACATATTTTATAAGAAATATTTTGATATTTTATAAAACTATATAATAAGGTCATATTAAATCTATAATAAATTTATGAGGGTTGTTATGTATGTAATAAAATTTATAATAAATTATATATATATATAAATTTAGTAAATTTATAAACTAATTACAAACACTAATAAATATAAAAATATTAAGAAAATATCATAAATTTTATAATTTATTGAAATATAAAATAAAATATAAAATTAAGTAAACGCTAAAAAGAGTACATCAAACTAAATAAAAAGAAAAAGTATTCTTGAAAACATGAATGGTGGCCATTTTGTTCCTTGAACTCGCCCTTGAACCTGTGCTCAACAAAAATGATACGTGGCACCATTCTATTGTTTCAAATCACTCACGAGTTAGAGCCACTAGTCTGTCATTTGCAATCCATTTCCCCACTCTAAACTTGTACCAGTTTTAACTGACTAACATCTCTACGTTCTTGATCTCACTAAGGGTAGTAGAAGAAGAAAAAGAAAGAAGCTTAACCAGGCAGCCATGTCTATAGCTACAAGTAGCTATCCATCTCTTTACTCTTCCCCACCATTGCCAAGAACCAATATTATTTCCACCAATAAGCAAAACCCACTTGTGTTTTGCCAATCCAATCACTTTTTCTCCAAGAATTGCTCAATTTTTAGCAATTCAACTAGTTTTTCCACTATCCTTTTTCTAAAACAATCGAATTTGATCGTTAATGCATCTGAAACAGAGTCCAAGACATCAAAACCAGAGAGTGGAAGTGAAGAAGGGGAAGAATATGAAGAGTATGAAGTAGAAATTGTTCAGCCTTATGGGCTCAAATTTGCAAAAGGAAGAGAT
The DNA here is from genome assembly GCA_947685225.1 of Garcia nutans. Lineage (NCBI taxonomy): Eukaryota > Viridiplantae > Streptophyta > Magnoliopsida > Malpighiales > Euphorbiaceae > Garcia > Garcia nutans. The sequence goes on from CANTUV010000043.1 coordinate 33,677,451, forward strand.
GGTGGGACTTATATTGATGCTATTGCACCTGGTGGATCTGCTGATGAGACTGGACTGTTTTCTGTTGGAGATAAAGTTATTGCTACCAGGTTTAATTTTCTTTCTTTTATTTTGTTCTTATAAAAATCAAGCTATGTTATTGAATGAATAAGTAATTTTTATCGGGTTAAGCAAAGTTGATTTGTTTTCTCAGTTGATTAAAGCTTGTTAACTTAGTGGAAACTTTAATTGAGGATTATTATAATATTATATAACCATGTCACTTGATGGTTTTAATTTGTGTCTGTAATTTTATGAGCCAGCACTGTTTGATGAAATGACTGTGTGTGTTATTGGAGTTGAGTTTGAACTTTAGTGAGAGCCTACTTAACCATGAAAAAGATGTTGGTTTTAGTAATTGAATTTAATTAACCTTGCTAGAATTACTAAAAACTTCAATGATTTTTAGAATAATTTCAAAGAATTTAGGTTGAAACTTGAGAATGTGACTTAAGAGTTCTAAACCCTGCGCAGTGCTGTGTTTGGGACAGAGATATGGCCAACTGCTGAGTATGGGAGGACTATGTATACCATTCGCCAAAGAATTGGTCCATTGCTCATGAAAATGCAGAAGAGATATGGTTAGTTCACAATTTAGTCTTGAAAAAATTTTCAATTAAAGAATACTTATTGATAAAAGAAATGCATGATGTTACTTCAAATTATTGCCTCCTCTTTTTGTTTTTTGGGCATCCTCTATAGGGAAGATGGATTATACCGGTGAATTAACCGAAAAGGAAATTATTAGAGCTGAGAGGAACTCTGGTGTTATTAGTAATAGAGTGAGAGAAATTCAGGTGAGTAATGCTGACTTGCATTTTATATCCTCTGTAGGGAAATTTGCACTTATTAACGACAATTTATCTGTTACATTTCTCAATTGGTTTCAGATGCAAAATTACATGAGGAAAAAGGAACAAAAAGCACAAAGAGAAAAGGATCTTCGCGAAGGGCTGCAACTATACAAGTAAGGCTGGCAGTGGCATTTCTAGGTCTTCCCTTTTTTCCCCTTGCTTTTCTTTCATCTATTGTATATTTAAATTAAGATGCCCAGATGCATGTAGGATTGTCAATTGTTCATTTTATTAGCTGCAGAATTCCATTGCTGTGATGTGCTTGTTATGATTTGGTCATGCTTAGTGCCTTATCCTTCATGAGTAGAAACCTTATGGAAATTGTTAAGATCGATTTAGTCGTGGCTTCACATAACAATGTATTATCCTACTGATACCATATGGCTTGTAAAGTCATCTGTCATATATTATTATGCTTAAATTAATTGCAATCGAAAGGAATTCTGTCTGGCTAAGATTTTCTGTTTTTGTTTTTTCTTGGTAAAAATTGATAAAGAGCTGCCAACTACAATGAAGCACTAGAGAAATTCGAATCTGTATTGGGATCCAAACCAGAACCAGTTGAAGCTGCAGTGGCAAGTTACAATGTTGCTTGCTGTTATTCAAAGCTTAATCAAGTAAAATGCTCGGAAGAAACTTTTTCTTTCGTTTTATTTGCATTTGTGCATTCATACATGTATGTTTCTGATTTTCTACAAGAGAATTACTTGAGGCTGCATCATTTAATGCCTGAGTCCCTTAACAGTTAAAAGCTGGGCTGTCCGCACTTGAAGATGCCATGCAAGCAGGATTTGAAGATTTCAAGGTCATGAGATGATACTAATATTTTCATGGATTGCTTTAAACAACATATGCCATCAAGTTCAAGCTTTGTAACATTGTTGTTAATGTTAACAGAGAATCCGGATGGATCCTGACCTAGCTAGTTTACGAACATCAGAAGAATTTGAACCACTTTTGAAAAAGTTTGACGAATCATTTATCAATGAGAATGCAATTGATGCCATAAAATCCTTATTTGGATTCAACAAGAAGTAGATCCATCAATTGATCTCTCAAGAGTGCAGAATTCAAAGTGGTGATTACACGCATGAAGTTACTAAAAGTTTCCATTGTATGATTCTGTGCACAGCACTACTTTCAGGTGAGTTTGAAATGAAATTCTTCATGATTTATTGTGAGTGGTCTCTTTTTACAATTCTTTGCTGGAACATATGTAATCTATGATTTGTAGTCAATCCTCTTGACAAGAAAAATGTAGTGAATTTAAACAAAAAGCAAATGTTTCAGATTTGTGCATATTGAGCAGTTAAATTCATTTGCTCAATGATACATATGTACCTGCAAGTCTCTTACATAACAGAAAATCTTTTTCGATCAGCAGTTGACGTAAATGTAGATTATCTTTGATATCCTGCAGTGAAATGAAGGAGAATTATCTCTAAGATATTGCATATCATGTAGACAATCATCTTTGCCATTTCGAAGCATGAAAATCTACCATTAGACAGAAATCTGATGAAAAATGTAATATCAGAGCATAATGTTGTGTTGAATTTTGAAAAATGGCATTTTTGTCTTGGCTGCAGACTGCTAAAAGGCAAAAGTAATGATCAGATAGGTAAATATTTTATCAGGTTATAATTATTATTATCAAACTTTGTGTTTATCAAACTTAAATCCCCTGTATAGCAGTGAAAGTAGTCTGAGATGAATCTTAAATATCATTAAGACTATTTAGTGAAAAAAATCGTACTATGTTTTCATCATAAATGATAAGAAATTTGCAAAATTACCCGAAATCAAATCAAAATCAACAAATTACTTTCCATTACCAAATTGCAGAAATGTAAACACATTTCCTTCACTCTTTGGTTCATGGAAACAAATTTTAAACTACTGAGCAATGATCCTAGGCTGACAAACACCCCTAAGATCATCATTAAGGCAACTAAGAACATCATCAGGAGGTTCATCAAAGCATCGCAACGCATTAAGAAGAGTACAAGCATGATTAGCAAGCCGGTCAGTGGCAAAATTTGCCTTGCAATACACAGTGACCTAGCTCCACCTTCCCTTGATATTGCAAAAGTTGACAAATCTGGTGAAGCAGAGGAGTAAGAGCACCACATCACTGATTGTTTTTATTATTGATAAGTTGAACCATGCTTAAACTATCCACTTCGACAATGAGGTTTTGAATACCCATTGTTTTCACTACACTGAGTCCTTGGAAGAGTCCCCATATCTCCGTCCACATTGCACACATCTCCGTCTTAGCTATATAACAGTTTTCATTGTTTATAGCAAAGCCGTGCATCCACTTACCATTACAGTCTCTAATCACACCTCCTGCAAATGTTTTTCAACTACCAGACTTGTAAGCTCCATTTGTATTGAGTTTAAACCAACCAACAGGAGGTGCTCGTCAGTGCACAAACTGTTAAATATTAAATTATAATATAAAATAAATAAATAAGATTTTAATTTTTTTATTAAAGGCATAATAGTTTGGCTGTTTTTGGAGAGTCACACTCATACCAAAAGGGCACCACAAAACTGAAAATTATTGTTTAATTTTTAGTAGTTATTTTGAAGAGTTTCATACTATTTCAACAAAGACGTCATTTTGTAAATAGTTTTTGAAAGACATGATTATTAAATAAGGTTATGCTTTCAAGGAAAAGTTATATTGTTTCTAAAAGGATATGACTCTTATTTAAATAAAATTATAACTTTTTATGAAGAGCTATGTCATTTATTAAAGAAACATGACTTATGACATTAAAATATAAATAAATATGAAGGGTTTTGAGAAGTGGCAAAGATTAACAAAAGAATGCTATTTTCACTCTCTTCCCTTGAATTTTCTTTTTTCTTAATTTCACTTATTCTAAGATATACATAAGAAATACCTTTAGAAGTTGCTATTTAAAAGTATTTGTGTAGTTTTGTTGTATCTTGAAAGTGATTTGTCATAATCTTGTAGCAAACGTGTGAGGACAAATATCACTCAAAAGATAGTGTTGTTCATGCCTTAAAACTATAATAAAATTCAGTCTTCATCTTCTTCTACTCTACATTTTTCTAACAATTTTAAGTGGTATTTATAGAATGGAATCTTATTTGGATTCTACTTTCAAAGTTGCTAATCAAGAACTTGTAAAGTTGAATAAGTTTGATAGAACCCAATTTATAAGATAGAGAGACAAGATGTTATTTTCACTCACAACCTTAAAAATAGTTTAAGTTCTTGATGCCTTATTGGCCACAATTCCTGAACCACAATTAAATGAGAATGAAGAAGTCAAAAAGGCAAGGAAGAAATAAGAAGATGATGAATTCTTGTGTAGGGGCTATATATTGAATTCATTATCCAATTATATGATTTATTCTCCTCTGTGTCGTGAGCAAAGGAGATATGGATTGCTTTGGAGAACAAATGCAACACTGAAAAACAAGGTGCTGATAAATATCTTATTGCTAAATATTTTGAATTCAATATCATTGATAATAAGTTTATTCTTGATCAAGTACATGAACTTCAAGTTCTAGTTTCAAAATTAAAGGACTTGAAGGTTGATGTTTTTGAAGCATTGCAAGTAGGGGCAATTATAGCAAAGTTGCCTTAAAGTTGGAATGATTATAGAAAGAAATTGCTTCATACTTTTGAAAATTTTACTTTTGATTAACTCACAAACCATGTGGGGATTGAAGAAGAATCTCAAATTCGTGAGAAGGACTTTGCTTTTGAGTCAAACAACAAAGTGAATTTTATTGATACTAATAATAAAAATCAAAAGAATTCTAGTGGAAACAAAAGGAAATTTAATGAAGCAAATTCTAGTAATTCCAACAGTTTTAAAAAAGGCAAAACTTGTTATAATTGTAGTAAGGAAGGACATTTCAAAAGGGATTGTACGTTTAATAAGAAGCAAAAGAAGGGAAATGCAAATTCTAGTAGTGCTAATGTTGTTAATATGATGGAAGAAAAAGATATTGTTGATTTGGTTGCAATGGTATTGGATATGCAAATTAGCATGATTACAGAATTTCATATGGTTGTTGCCACTTCATCTAGTGATTGGTGGTATGATTTAGGTGCAAACTCTCATATTTATAATAATAAGCAACTATTCAAGGATTACAAAGAATATGAGAATAAGCAAGAAGTTCTCACGGGTAATCATGACACCGTAAGAGTACTTAGCAAAGGAAGTGTTGAAATTATATTCTCTTCGGGAAAGAAACAACTACTTGTGAATGTCCTTTATGTTTCGAACATTAGAAAAATCTTATGTTTGCAAAATTTATTGTAAGAAGGGCATAAAAGTTGTATTTGAGTCGGACAAATTGATTATGTCCAAAAATGGGGTATTTGTTGGGAAGGGTTATTCTTGTGATGGAATGTTTAAATTAAGCATTGTTAATGATAATAATAATAAACCACATGTTTCTGTTTATACTATTGATTGTTCATTTTCTTTATGACATAATAGGTTGGCACATGTTAATTATAGATCTTTAAGGTTTATGAATAAACATGGTTTGATTACTTATAAAGATGACCATAAAGAAAAATGTGAAATATGCATCTAAGTAAAGATGACAAAGAAAAATTTTCCTAAAGTTTATAAAAATACAACTTTGCTTGAACTTGTGCATTCGAACATTTCAAGATATTTCAAGATATACCTATGTATATTTACTGAAAAATAAGGATGAAGCTTTTTACATGTTCAAGTTATATAAATTAGAGGTTGAAAATCAGAAAAATGAAAAGATTAAAATCTTGAGAAGCGACATAGGAGGTGAATAATTCTCAAATGCTTTTCCAACTTTTTGTGAAGAACATGAGATTGTACACCAATCAAGTACTCATATACTCAATAAAATGGCTTAGTAGGTTGATATGTTAAACGTTATGATTCTTAGTGCTAAGTTGCCATTAAATTTAATGGGAGAAGCTTTATTAACAACTTGTCATGCATAATAGAGTACCTTCAAAGAAATTTAAGGTTTCTCCATATAAGTTATGGGTTTGAAAGGAAGAAAACCAAACTTATCTTATTTGAAGGTATGAAACCAAGTTTCTTAGCATCTCTAATGAAACTACAAAAATAAAAGAAGATAATAATATTCATAATTCATCTTCTAATGATAAAAGAATTGCACCATAATCTTTTATTGAACCTAGAACGAGCCAAAGAGCTAGAAAAGAAAACAGCTTGGGATCTGATTTAATTTCTTCTCAAGCTATTATTTTCTTGGTAGAAGGCAATATGAATGAGGTTACCAATGAGATATCCATGTTGCTTAATGCTGAAAGTGATCCAAAAACTTTTAATGAAGCAATAGCATCAAGAGGTGTTGCACTTTGGAGGGAGGAAATAAATGATGAAACGAATTCATTGTTATCTAATAACACTTGGGTCCTGGTAGATTTACATCCTGGATAAAAATTAATGGGTTGCAAATGGGTGTACAGAAAGAAATATAATACTGATGGAATCTTTACAAACCTTCAAAGCAAGGTTGGTAGCTAAAGGCTTTAGATAAAATGAAGGTATTGATTATTTTGACACCTATGCACCTATGGCAAGAATTATATCTATTAGAGTGCTTTTAGCACTAGCATCAATATACAAATTGTATATTCATCGAATGGATGTTAAAACTTCATTTTTAAATGGAGACTTGGATGAAGAAGTGTACATGGAACAACTTGAAGGCTTCATTCTTCCTAAAAATGAAGGAAATGTTTGTAAACTTATTAAGTCATTATATGGTTTAAAGCAAGCTCCTAAGGAATGGCATGAAAAGTTTGATTATGTAATTTTAGAATATGGTTTTTTACATAATAGTGCAGATAGATGTATTTATTCTAAGTTTACAAAAGTTTGCAGAAGAATATGGCTTCATTGTCTATTTATATGTTAATGATATGTTAATCATATGCACCAATATAATGGGAGTAAATAACACTAAGAAATATTTGTCATCATGATTCAAAATAAAAGATTTGAATGAGGTTGATACTATCTTAGGTATTAAAGTTAAGAAACATAGTTGGGGTATTGCTCTATTAGTCTCATTATATTAAAAAGATGTTTGAAAAATTTAAACAATTAAAGATTAAAGAACCAAATACTCCATATAATGTTTAAGTTAAGATAACTGAAAATGTTGAAAGATTTGTGGCTTAGTTAGAATATGCAAGTGCAATTGGATGTTTAATAAATGTTATGCATTGCACAAGACTTGATATATCCTATGCAGTATGTAAGTTTTCTAGATATACAAGTAATCTTGTAGTTCAACATTGGAAAGAAATTGAAAGAATTCTTGGTTACCTAAAGAAAACCAAAGAATTGAGATTATTTTATAACAACTTTCCTACTGTGTTAGAAGACTACACTGATTTTAGTTAGATAACTAGTGCAAGAGATAATAAGTCTACTTCTGGTTGGATATTTACTTTGGCAGGAGGAATAGTTTCTTGGGCTTCTAAGAAGCAAACATGCATAATATATTACACTATGGAATCCAAATTTATTGCATTAGTTGCTGTAGGCAAAGAAGCAAAGTGGTTGAGAAATTTAGTATTTGATATAAAGTTATGGCCACAACTGATGCCACCCATTTCTTTGCATTATGATAGTGAAGCTACTATGTCAAGAGTTTTGAGTAATATTTATAATGAAAAATCAAGACAAAGACTTATAATAGAAAATCAACGTACAAAAGTTTAAGATATAAATACATTAGACAATTATTGTCTGAAGGTGTAGTTATAATTATTTATGTTAGTCAAGTAATAACTTAACAGATCCTTTAGTAAAAGGACTCTCGAGAGATAAAATTAAAACTACATCAACATGAATGGATCTAAAACCATTCATTTAATACCACTAACAATGAGAATCTCATCTTATTTTAGTATTTTACTAACATAAGGTTTAATGGGTAATAAAAAAATTACTAATAAGTGGTTGATATATTGAATGCTGTAAGTTTTATTTAATGTATAAAATAAGAAGATTGAATTGATAAAGTACTCTTAATAAAGTCTACACTTTATCTATATAAATATAAGGAGTGGTGCCGCTCCTAGAAAAATATTTGGAATAACTTTTGTAAATATTCAAGAATTTCGAATAGAGCACAGTACCATAGATGTGCTGATATTAATGTATTGCATGTCTTTGAAGGATAAATTGCTTATAGTGTATGTTACTTCCAATTTCTATATATGGAATATTAGTTTAAGATTTGTATATATATCATTAAATTTTTTGAAACTTTGAAGTAATTATACTGATGAAAGGTTTAAGATGAAAATCACCTTTTTTTATGCTTAAAGCAATTTGAAAAGTGAGTTAAGTACTTTATAGTACAATCTAAGTGGGGGAGTGTTAGATATTAGATTATAATATAAAATAAATAAATAAGATTTTAATGATTTTATTAAAGGCATATTAGTTTGGTTGTTTTTGGAGTATCATATCCATGTCAAAAGGGCGCCATAAAACTAAAAATTATAGCTTAATTTTTAGCAATTATTTTGAAGAGTTTTATACTCCTTCAATACAGTCATGTCCTTTTTTAAATGTTCCCTCTATCCCGCTGAAAGTGTCACTTTTGCAAAAAAGATTTGTCATTCTCAAATTGTCACTTTATACAATCAAGAAAAATTAATCAGTTTTTTTCAACTATACTTTTATAATCAATGACTTAGTTAATGAAGTGAGAGTGTAGTATTAATAAATTAATAAAGAGTGTTTTAGTCTATTCAAAATAATTTTGTATAATATCTAGAGAATTTAATAATTTTTTTAATAAGTATGTATGAGTTGAAGGTGACGATTTCAACGGGACGAATGAGTAGTTTTTAAAAGACATGACTATTAAATAAGATTATGCCTTTAATAAAAAAATTATGTTGTTTCTAAAAAGATATGACTCTTATTTAAATAAAGTTATAACTTTTTATGAAGAGTTATGTCATTTATTGAAGAAACATGACTTCTGATATTAAAATCTATATATATGTGAAAGATTTTGAGAAGTGGTAAAGATTAACAAAAGAATTCCATTTTCACTCTCCTCTTGAATTTTCTTCTTTCTTAATTTCACTTGTTCTAAGATATATATAAAAAATACCTCTAGAAATTGCTATCTAAAGGTATTTGTGTAGTTTTATTATATTCTAAAAGTAATTTGCCATAACTTTATAGTAAGCTTGTGGGAGCAAATATCACTTAAAAGAGAGTATTGTTTATGCCTCAAAATTACAATAAAATCCATTCTCTATCTTCTTCTACTACACATTTTTCTAACCTAAACTTCACCACCCTATTCAACTTAGCACACTCACTAAATCATATTCTCCAATGGTTTTTTTTTATAAAGCTGCCGTTTTTGGAGTATAAAAGCAAAGGAGGAAGGACACAAGCAATGTTTAGGGGAATATAGTTGGGTAAAAATTGGTTCGTCACATCCCATTTACAACAACTTTTAGAAAAAAAAATTACAATTATTCTTAAACTACTCACTCAACCATAGTTTTTCCATTATCTTCGAATGGGAAAAACGATTATAGTCTTCAATTACTAATGAATCTGTTTGTCCACAAAACTGTATTTATACGATTATTATTATTCCAAGTTGGTTTAGAATTAGTAAATCCAAAAATGAAAAGGATTATATGTCATGAGCAGTGAGGTTTAACCATTTCTAACTCCTATTAGGAATCAGACTACACCCATTCGATGGGTTGAACTAAGTCTCATTTTTTCTTGAGGAATTTACAACATATACGGTTTTTCAACTTTTATTTTTTTACTTTTACGATGCTAATTTTCTTTTACATTTTTATACTTTGTCTTTTTTCATTTTTACGAGATATTTACAAGTCTTTTACATATATATGGTGGACTGCGCCATTTGTTTTTGTTATATGAATCTGATGGTTAGTTAGTAAGAATGTTTGGTTAATAATAATAATTAACTAAACTTATTAATTTTTTATTTTAATATAAATATTGAATAATAAATTATAATTATTATGTTCTAAATTTTTTATTTAATAAATTTTTATTTATTAAAATTAATTTTTTATTTAATATCTATATATATTATTATTTAATATCATGAAACTTGTCACAATTTCATAATTTCTTAAATTAATTTGTTTAGAAAAAATTATATTAAAATAATAATTAAAATAAATTTAATCAAATCAACTGGTATACATTATTATATGTAATATTTATAAATATATAATAATATATCAGTTGTATATTGATATTTCTTTTAAAAATCAATTAATTTATGTTGTTATATGTAATATATATTAGTTTGTATATTAATATTTTGTTGCAAATCAATTGATATATATTATTATATGTTCATTAATTAGGCAAAAGCCTCACCCTTAGATCTAAACAGATATTTAAAGTGATTTGAAACATATATTTATTTATAGTAATAAAGTTTTCAAAAAACAGTAACCAAACATCAATCTACTAGCTTTAACAAATGAAACTTATACAAATAATTATACATAATCTCTTGCATGTGGAATTGTTATACCCAAGTGCAGACAAGACTACTATTTATTCAGATTCAGCTCTTGAATTTATATCTGAATTTTTATCCTATATACTAACAGATCTATATAATAATTTATATAATAAAGCTTTAAAGAAAATATAAAAATTATATAGAAATTTAAAATACAGGTTTCTGATACACCATATCAAACTGAATTGCAGGTGCAGAGCATGCTTATACAATTTTTAAAATATAAAATACAAACTTTAAAACAAATTAATAACTTATAGGAGAATTGTACAACAGTGGAAGGGGATATAAAAATGGAAGAAGATTTTTAGTGAAGAAAAAAGGGAGACCTAAACTGGAGCTTAGAGTTCTTCAGAACTTCTGGATGTGAGAGAGTTCCAAAAAGTATCCTCAAGCTTCAGAAATTGCTTCCTTATATAGATAGAGGGCTTTAACTTTATATTGTTCTTTTCACATGTCGATACTATAGATAAATAGTAACTTGTAATAATACTTTATAATGTATATTCACGCGTCTAGAACTGTAGATAAATAGTATCTTGTTGGGAGTACTATTTGTTTTACTGTGGAGAACTGTAGATTAATAGTTCTTCGGACTTTACTATTAGTTTTCTCTGATAAAAACTGTAGATGAACATTATTTTATCAGTGGGCACCAATTTTATTGACTTTTATAGAAATTGAAGGAATGAAGTTCCTTCTGCCTTTAATTTTTTGATGAGCTTATGTCAAAGTTAGATTTTTTTATTTTTCTTTTCTTTTTTATTTTTCTTTTTCTTTTTTCTCTTTTTTCTTTTCGTTTTCATTTTCATTTTCATTTTCTTTTCATTTTCTTTTTTTTTCTTTATTTTTTCTTTTTTGCTTTTTATCTTTATTAGAGATAAAATATCATAACAATCGTCTTCATTACTGGGGCAATAATATGAGTCTGAGTCAGACATTTTATTAGTGGAAGATAATGTCATGGATGATGTAGAGGAGGTGTCAGAAGAGAAAAGTGATTTTCTTCTTCTGGACTGAGCTTTAGATATTTTAGAATGGACTTTATTGGATGATTCAGCAGAGCTAGTCTTACTGAATTTTATGGGCTCAGAGGTTGAAGGAAGAGATTCAATCATCTATTGCATCGGGGCTTTATAATCTTCTGCAGTCTTTGTAGCTGCAAGAAGAACTATATTTTGGGCTCTTTAAGCTCCAAAAGAGACAGATAGCTTTGGGTCAAATCCACCATGATTTCTTTTTAGTAGCCACTGCTTTACTGTGTACTCATAGGTAGAATTGCGAAAGACCGTCCACCATTTGATTTTAGTTTTTCTTAATACCACGGATATATTGGTACCTAATCGTATTGCAGTATCAAAATACCATTGGTATACCCAAGATATATAGAAAATCATAGAAAAGAGAAGAAGATGAGAAAATTTCTTCTCATATGGGCTTGGATTAAAATGGGCTTTAAAGTACTGAAAGGTTAGCAGTTCGTCTTGTAATAATATTTTATCTTCATTACCACAGTAATATCACCAGTCAACAAACCACATGAAAATGTTATCAGTTTTAATATTGGTATCAAAACATATAATCCAATAATGAGTTTGGCCAGAATTTTAAAAAAATAAGGCTTTAGATCGGACATCAATATAATCTCAATAATTATAATGAGGGCAGATGAAGTTTTGAGGAAGGGTTTTAAATTACATAGGGATATGCAAAGGTTTTTTTAAATCATATTGTTGAAGAATTTTTTTTTTATTTTGAAAGAAGAATAAGCCATAATAGTTTTATCCTTCTGGTTATAATTATGCTTTAAATATATAGAACCATAATCTTCTAGAATATTAAGATAATATTCTTGAGATTTTAAAAATTCAGTCGGTCTAAAAAACTAATTTTTTGCCTATACAAATTCAATAATTTTTCATGGATTATGCTGGATAGGTCCATATTCTATTATTAATTCTCTAGCAAAAAATATTTTAGTAAACCATTCTGCTTTAGGGTGCTTTAAAGAAAAATTTGAAGAAATAATTTGAGTTGAAGGGTTTGCAACTTCCAACCCAGTTTTATAAATATTTTGAGATAGAGTTTTAGATTTTGAAGATTCTTCTATCTCTTGTTTTAAATAAAGAATTAGAGCATCACTACTTGGAATATTATTCGGCTCAAAGTCCATATTTTTTAAGGCTTTAATAACTCCTGGAGAGTGGGCAGCTGAGAGACCTATTATTTCATCTGGGCTTTATTGTCTTCTTCGATCACTTGGGCCCAAAGTTTTATGGTTTTAGGTGCATTTTTAGTGATTTTGTCTGAATGATCAGACAGAGCTTTAGGATATTCAGACTTTATGGTTTCTTTACCTTTATTAGCTGTTTTCTTCTTTTTATTCCCCATGATTCCTGAGAAAGAATTCACAAGTAAGGAAATCAGGTAAACTATTATTTTCTTCTTTAATAAATTCTATATCAAAATCAAATATACTTAAAATAGCTTGTCATCTAGCAAAAATTTATTTTGAGGCAATGTTTTTAATATCTTTTTGTAAAATCTATTTAGTACTTTTACAATCAATACGAAGTAAAAACTTTTGATTTAATAAATAACTTTGAAATTTTAAAATACATAAAACAATACTCAAAATCTATTTTTTAATAGTAGAATAATTTAATTGAGTTAGATTCTAATATCCTGAATAAAATTAGACTATGGTTTCTCTACCATCTTTTATCTATTTTAATATCCCACCATGTCCTATATTTGAATCATCAGTCTCAACTATCTTTTGGGCTGATGGATCAGCTATATGTAGGCAAGAAATATTTTTAACTAGGGTTTTAATTTATTTTACTATACCAGTATGGACTTCAGTCCATGGGTCAGAATTTTTCTTAAGCCTGTCATGTAATAATTTTATAATTCTATTCAGGTTTGGATAGAATTCTATAACATAATTCAAATATCCTAGAAATCTTTGTAGTTGGGTTTTATTAAGAATTTGATTAGAAAACTTATCTCCAAAGGCTAAGTTTCTTTTTATGGGTTCTAAAATATCATGTTCTGTATAATAACCTAAGAATCTAATATTAGTCTGAAACAGAGACATTTTAGTTTTACTGAGTACTAATCCATTCTTTTTAACTACTATAAAAAATATTTTTAACTGTTTAAAATGATCATTTAAAGTTATATTATATATTGATACATCATTAATATATACTATAAAAAATTTAGTATAAGGATTAAATATATCATTCATCACTCTTTGAAATTCAAATGGTGCATTCTTTAAAGCAAAAAGCATTACATTCCATTCGTACTGGCTAAATAGAATAGTAAATGTTATTTTATATTTGTCTTTAGAGTTTATCTGAATTTGTCAAAATTCAGATTTAATATCAAATTTACTAAAAATATTTGCTTCATATAATCGTTCTAATAATTTTTTTTATTTGGGATAAGGTACCTAATCCATTTTAAAGTTTATTTAATGATTTATAATTTATTACTAATCTAGGAGCTCCTCTTTCTATCTCAGATGCATTGTTCATATAAAATACTACATAAGATCATGTGCTTCTAGATTTAGTAATTAATTTTATATTTTCTAAATCAGTTATTTCCTTTTTACAAAATTCAATTATATTATGCATCATTTGAATATACCGGACTTTAGTTATAATAGACTTTTTATCAAAGCCTATTAGTCAAAATAAATATATTTTTTAGTTCTAAATTTTTATCAATTATTGAAGTTTTTGCTTTATCAAGAATATTTAATTTAGATTTATTTACAGCTGTAAGCTTTTATTTATTTTCTGCTAAAATCTTTTAAAAACTAAGCTAGATTTAATATAATTTAAGTCAAATCCTGTATCAAATAAGGTTATAGTTTCTATATTATAATTATTTAAAAATTTTAATTTTAATTTTATTAAATATTTTCTTGATGTAATTTCCTGTAACATAAAAATTATATTATCAGAAATTTTATTTTTACTTATTATACTAATTTTATTATTATTAATTTCTTCTTTATTAACTTGTTCTTCTTTTTCTTCTTCTTCTTCCTCATCAGAAGAAGTAGAATTTAGTATGAATTTTATTAATTGAGAATCATTCTTTTGTTTAATTTTTAATTCTATTTTTAATTCTATTTTTAATTCTTTAATTTTCTTTTGTAAATCATTTATAGTTGGTTTAATTTTAATTATTTTATTTTTATTTAAGATTGAAGTTAGATTATATATTTGTTTACTAGTATTAGGTACTATAGAAAATTTAGGTTTTTCATGTGAATCTTCTAATAATTTATTTAAGAATTTTTGTTGAATTTTAGGATCATTTATATATTTTATAACTTCTAAAATAGATTTTTATTCTTTAGTTAAAATATTTATTGATTTACTACTACTAGTAGTTTCGGTACTAGTTCTTATATCATCTATTTGATTTATTTCTTCAGAATCTAAATAATCTTCAGAATCGAAATATTCTAAATATAGTTCATGAACTTTATTTAATACAGATTTCTCTAATTCTAGTTCTTGTAATTTTTTTTTTGTTAAACTTATAAAATCTAGATGTATATCTATTTTTACCATTATTATTACATTCTAAATCTTTATACGATTTAAATTGTTTATCTTTCTTTCTAAAGGATTTTTTATTGTTAAATTTTTTAAATTTATAATATTTATAAGATTTTTGTTTCTTGTAGTAATCTTCTTTATTGTATTTTTTTATAATATTTTTTATAAGATTTTTTATATGACTTCTTATGTTTTGTAGAATATTGTCTACTGCAGTCTTTATAATTTTGGATTATACTATAATCAAATTATTTACAAAATGAACCTAAATCTTGTTTAGTTTTTCTCATTTCGTATTTTAATAATTTTAAAGTTTATATCTTGACAGAGCTTTAATCATTTTTTTTGAACTATACTTACCAATTGATCATAAGTCAAACTGTCATAAGGAATAAGATTTTCATATTCTTGTTTTATATGATTTCTAACTTTTTCACCTAGGAAGAAGGGCAATCTTGCTAAGAATATTTTCTTTTAGAAAATCTGGTTGGAATCTTCTCTAAGCATAATTCTAGTTAGAAAAGTTATTTTATAAGGTTACTTAGTAATTCAGCATTTTTATTTTTCAAATGAGTAGGATCTCTTATAAAGTGAAGTGATATAGTCAGTATCAGTGTTGCTACTGCATCCTAAATAGTTTCACCATATTCATTTAGTATAGGGGTTCCATCTTCATGAATTTTTATAGCATTTAATATTTCTAAATGTTATTCAACAGTGAGATGATTATCCCATCAACATTTTAATTGACTTGTGAAACCAGCTATAATTAATTCTGCTATAGTTCTATCTGACGTATCAGTTTGAGTTCTATAAGTATTGGAAGCCATTGTTATTTGCTGTAGAAGACTCAAAATATTATATTCCAATATGATATCAATGTTCCATTCATAAACTGAGGAGACATTATAATTATACTGTGATAAAGTATTTGGTGTATCTATAATTTCTAAGTTTGGGGAAGATATTCTAGGTACTATAGATTAATGATGCTTTATGCGATTTATCTGTGGATCTATATTTTTACTAAAAGATTCAAGATCTTCAGTTTCAAGTTGAGAATCCTCAACTGATTTTGAATCCTGATTTTGGGTTATTATACTAATAGTTTTAGAGGCTTTAGATTAAGGTATTTCTTGAACTACCTGTTTTGACTCAGATGTAGAATTAATTTTACTTAATTGTTCTTTAATTACTTTTACAAAATCAGAATCTTTAGATTTGACTTCTTGCTATCCTGTTTTTGAAATCTCAAAAGGTTTAAAAATACGAGTTTTTAATTTTTTATCTGAAATAGTTTTCTCGACTGATTTTATCATTTTTTTTATCTTTAATAGAATTTTCTATTTTATTTAACTGTTGTCCTATACATAGTAAATGTACATTATTAAAATTATTTTATTCTAATATTTTTCTATTTGAATCATCTTTTGCTACAGTTTTAAATGATGCAACTTGAATTTTTCTATCACCATACATAAATATACTTGAAGTTTTAGGTGGATGTTCCCTTTGTATAATTTTATCATTTACTTTTCATTCTGTTTCTTTTTTCCTAACTGTTATAGGATTTATTGATTTTTCTGCTTTAATCTTTCCTTCATAAATTCTTTTAAACTAATTAAAGAATTTCATATTGACTTCATATTAGTTTATAAAATTAATATATTCAGTCTTTACGGATTCAAAATCATTGACCTTATTATGGACTTCTTTTAATTTATCTATATTTTTTACTGAAGTTAATTCTTTATTTAATTTTTTTACTAAATATAAATTCTTTATTAATTACATTTAATTTCCTATCTATGTTTGCTACATTATCTGTTACAAAAGAAGCCGTAGGTGACATAGCTGGAGAAGGAGACTGTTCTCTATACCGTTCTTGGTTATAATTAGGGTTTATTTCTACAGGGTTCATATTTTCTATGGAATTATAAAAAAGATGTGCTACAGTTATACAATAATTAACACCTTTTAATTTACTACTAATTTCAGGTATATTTGATGTAGAATACTTAGACTTTATTACTATTTGTAAAATAGGTTTAGGTTCTTTTTCTTTATATAAAGCATATATTACAGAGGGTAATTGTGAGGCTCTTTCTATATCCACTATTGAAGTAGAGAAGGAAGAATCAGAATACCTACTGCTTACACTATGTCTACTGAATTTTAATTTAACTTTATCATCTTCATATTGTTCAATTTTACTAAGTTTTATATTAGGTTTTACTGTTTTTTTCAGGTTCTAGAGGGGGAACTGTATTTTTCAAAATTCACTCATTAGGAAGACTAATGTCTTTCCATTGAATAGTTTTAGAGATTACTGTATTAGTTTTACTAAAATCTGTTTGAAAAAATTTAGTTTCTCTTGTTTTAGGTTTCATTATGTATTTAGTTGCAAATGCTGAGACCATGGCTTTATAATATATTTTATACATTAATGCTACAGGAATGAATCCTTCTAACATTTTATAATTATGAGTTTTAATTTCTAGTACAACACTTTTTAATATATTAGGGTCATTTATATATATTATGATATCAAAAAAATAATCAAAAAAGATAGGCCCACTGCTAATGCTAGGCTATATCATTCCTAAGAGAGAATCATTGAAATTTATAAATATGACATCTCTAACTACTGCTAATATATTTGTATTTAAACATTCCCTTGTTAAGGGTTTTATACCAATTTGTACAAGTCTTATATGTATATACTTATTTTTTTTATTTTTATGGTACTTTATATATTCTGAAGAGAACAGTGTAATTTTTTCAAAAGGTTTACTTAACTGTACATTCCTTCTGCTGCTTTAATTATATAATTATTTTTAAATATATTTAATTTAGGTATTTTATAATTTTTTTCTTTATCTACTTTAGGTATTACCCAATTATCTATTGTTTTATTAAAATCTTCTAAAATTACTTCATTTCTATTTACGATTCTTTAATTTTTGATGACTCAGAACTATCAGATTTAGTTAAATTAGCATATTTACATAAAAATGATTCCATTTTTAAATATTAAAAAAATAGATTTTAAAGTATTTTTTTTGTTGATTTTAGACCACTGACTTACTGCCCTAAATAAATAACTATCCATTGGCTGAAACATGACTTACTGTATATCCAAATCCTAGTCAACAATATTCACTTCTAGATCTATAAGTCAAAGATTTAACTATGAAAATAGTTTTATATTTACCTACTATCACTCCCTAAAAAATGGTAGCTCTAATACCATAAAAAATTTTAATTTTTCATTTATACGTTCATATGTAACATATATGAACATATAATAATATATATCAGTTGTATATTAATATTTCTTTTGAAAATCAACTAATATATGTTGTTATATATAATATATATCAACATATATTAGTGTGTATATTGATCTTTTCTTATAAATTAACTGATATATGTTATTATATATAATATATATGAATATATAACATTATATATCAATTGTATATTGATATTTTTGTTGGAAGTCAACTAATATATGTTGTTATGTATAATATATATATCAACATATATTAATTTGTATATTAGTATTTTATTACAAATTAACTGATATATATTGTCATATGTATCATATATGAACATATATTAGTTGATTTCCAAAAGAAAATATCAATAGATAACTATTAATATATATTAGTTTGTATATTGATATTTCACTGCAAATCAACAGATATATATTGTCATATATAATATATATAAACATATAATAACACATATTAGTTGTGCATTAATATTTTTTTTTAAAATCAACTAATATATATTTTTATATGTAGAGATGAGCAAAAAAAATCAAAAATCGATCGACCCGACCCCATCCAACCAACTCGACCGACCACGTCGATTTAAATCGATTGAGTTGGTCAGTTTCAGTTTGTATATAAAAACTGACCGAACTCGATAAATACGATAAAAATCTGACCAAACCTACCGAACCGACTATTATTGGTCGGTTTTAAAAAAAATCGATCGCTATTAAGTGATCGGGTTGATCGAGTCCTAAAATTTGACCAACCCGACCGATGCTCATGTCTAGTTATATGTAACATATATCAACATATATTAATTTTTATATTGATATTTTACTGCAAATCAACTAATATATATTGCAATATATAATATATATGAATATATAATAACACATATCAGTTGTATATTGATATTTCTTTTGATATTTAAGTTTGTCATACATATATTCTTTTAACTCTTTTTACTATTGAATGAGCCCGGTAAAAATTATAATTGAAGACTTTTTTATTTTGTCTAAATATGTGGAATCCACTAAACACTTTTTTTTTTCAAAAATTATAGAAAAAATGGCACTGTATTTGAGGTGATTAAAGTTTTTACAAGGTTGTTATTATCTTTTTTAATTAACGTTCTTTTTTCTTTAACGAAAATTAATGCTCCATTTTTTTATCCACAAATTTGATATATAGCATTTTATTGGCCAAATTTTAATAGAAACTGTCAATTCAAAAAATATTTGATAGAAAAATAAAATACTTTTTACTTCTTAAAAAACAATGCAGGTATGATAATTATTTTAAACATAATTTCAAAATAATTAAATTTATTTTTTATAATTCCTTTGTCCTATAATTTTTTTAAGAAAAATATAGTTATTATAATTAAATTAATAAAATTTGCTAATATTTTTTTAATATAATATTTTATTAGTATTAAACATATCATATAATTCTATTAAACTAAATAACCTATATTAATAAAATTGTACATTAAATAACATGTTAAAAAATTAAAACATTAATTATTTTTTTGAAATGTGTTTGTTTTTACAAGATTGGATTATTATTATTATATTATTATTATGGAGAATATATATATAATAAAAATAAAAGGCTTATTTCTTAGAAATAGTAACAATTCAATTAATTTTGACTTTTGTAAAATTACAATCTTACCCTTTGAGTTATTAATTTTAAGACAAAGTGATTACTTCTTAAAAGATATTTTAATTGTTATACTGCTAAGTAGAACTCATAGATAATTAGTGAAATGAAGATTATCGAAATTGATTTATTTTTTCTATTTTTTAAAGGGTAACTTATTCTTTATATTATTCAATAACCCCATTGATAGCTAGTGAAATAAACATTACTAAAATGATTTTTTTCTTTTTTAAGAACCCATAAAGGAAACGACGTTTGATATTTTACTTAAAACATTTTAGTCCTTACACGTTATTGGTACTCCTAATATAATTAAAATTTTGGACTCTTGAGTTTTTGAAATATTAACTATTTCTAATAAGATAATTTTGGAATTTAAAATGTTCAAAAATTTAAGGTACACATATATTCTTTTTTTTTTTGGGGCCAGTTTATTGATCTTCTTTGGTGTTATATGCTTTTTGCTCATGTTATTAAAGGAACAAATAAATACTCATGAATTTATTATGAAAAATAATATTTTTAATTTAAATAACTTAATTTATAATAAACTAATTTTTTTATCTTTTTTTTTGTTGTGGCTCACTTTTATTCGCTTTTATTTATTTTATTTTATATCAATTAGTAGGACATTTTTATTATTGGATTGTAAAAATTTTTTTCTTCATTTTTTACGTGTTGAATTTGAGAGTTTAATTTATATATTTATATCTATTTTTGAGCGATTTTTTGGCAGAGCGAGATCAGTTTGAGAGAAAATAAAATTATAGATTTTAATGAGAGTTAGCATTTATTTTTTTATAAATTTAATTTTTTAAAAATATCTAAAATTCTCTCTCTCTCTCTCTCTCTCTCTCTCTCTCTCTCTCTCTCTCTCTCTTGTAAGTGGAGGAAGAGAATAAAGGTTGAAAATCTCTCCTATTTGCCCTCATGTGAGTTGATTTTTTTTTTTTAAAATGAATTTTATTTAGTGAGTTTGGTGATTGCAAAGAGATTATAGTTTAATATTGGACGAGACAAAAACCATGAATATAATGTGTATATATAGAAATATCATTTAAAAAATCTAGAGATTTATGGAAAGAGAAAAAGTCATCTTTAAAAGACTCTCAATTTGACATTTTGATAGAAAAATAATCAGATAAGAGAAAATAAAGTCATCTTCTCTATTTGTATTTCTTGAAAGTTTGATCAATATTTATCTTTTTTATTATTTTACGCTCACTTTTACCATTTCTTTAATGAGTTTTATTTTAATTTTTTGCGTCTTTTCAATATGTAGTTCAAGAATTTTAACTTATCAGCCTATATATTTGCTTCATAATAATATATCCTCATAAGTCACAATTATTTTATTGATAAGGAGAATAAAACTTTTGATTCCGTTTCTAAATATGAGATTTTCGCTTATCTAAATGTCACATTAATATTTTTTTATAATCTTAAATTTTATTTCTTAAAATAATTTTATGGTAATATTAAAATGAACGAATTTTTAAACTAATTAATAGTTTTTATATTTTTTAAATATAGATACTAAATGAATTTTTTAAAATTAATTTAATTATAATTTTAAAAATATTCCTGATTATTTAAAAACATACTAAATAAATATTATGTAGTTAAGGGATCACCTACACTAATAAAATAAGTTAAATTAAAAATTCAAATAAATATATATCTTTTCCATTTTATGAAATTTTTATATATTACTGAATAAATGTATAATATAATATTTTATTAGTTTGCTGATAGATTGATAGTGAATAAAAATCATAAAAATATTTTATTGGAAAATAGTATGGAGCTTTTAATTCAATGATAATAATAATTTCTAATAATAGTTTGGGGTAATTCTATATTTATCATTTCAACTTTAAAACTTTTATGAAATTCACTTTAAAAAAATTTATTTTTACAATAAATATAAATTTTGAATTTATTAATTATATATATATCTTTAAATATTATGGATTAAAATTATAAAAAGCTTGCAATATTATAAATTTTTATAATTTTATGAATTAAAATTAATTTAAATTGCTAAAGGCAAAATTAAATTATTATTATATATTTATAATTTCATATATAATAATTTGATCATGTGTTTTTTATTTATATTTTAGACATATTCTTTTAAAAACTTTTTAATCCTTTTATGATTTATGTAATTTTAATAATATGTATTAAAAATATATGTTTTTTTACATAACAATATTTGCCACTATTATAAAAAAATAAATAGTTTTAAAAAATATGAAAATATTATGTATAAGTAAAGGAATTCACATCAATAATATATAATATGTGTGATATAAGAATTAACTTATCTCTTCAATATTATCATAGTTTTAAGATGTGTGTATCTATTTTTTGTCCTATACCTAATATTTATATCATCGATTAAAAAAATTTTAATCTCAAATAATATTTTTTATATAAAAATATAAAAAATAATATAATATTTTAAAATAAAAATATTTAAAAAATTAAATAAATTTGCAACAATACACGGGTTATAGGTTAGTATAATATGTAAATTTTATTTTAAAAATAAATTAATAATTTTTATTAAAAGTTTCTTATATTTTTATAGATTTGTTTTTTTATATAAATTTTATGAGTCTTATTTTCTATTTAAAATCAAAATTAAAAGTTTACCTTTATAAAAAAATGTTTATATGTTGAAAATATAATTTAAAATATTAAGTTTTATTATTGTTACTAGAATATATATATTTAATAGTAAAATTTAAAAAAATAAAAATTGAAATAAACATTGTTTAAAGTGAGAGATGAGGAATTAATGTAAATAAAATATTTTATGAAATAAGAGAGGATCTACTATTGTAAATTAAACATTGGTTGAAGTAAGAAAAAAATGTATTTTTGTAAATAAAAAATATAAGAATTTTTAAAAACTTTTTTAAATTTATAGTATTTTTATTTTTTTTTTCTGAGAATTATAAGATAACAAGGAAGGAATCAAACAATTTATTTTAGAGAGATACACTTACTATTAGGCGATGCCATTTCTTTTTTGATGTAAATAAGGTTTAGCATTTGGCTATTTAATGACTAATATTAATTATTTAATAAAATTAGTTTTTGAAGTAGTATTAAATTTTCAAAAATTAATAACTTAATATTATAATCGAAACAATAACATTAAAATTTATAGATTTATATAGATTAATTTATTTATAAATATATTAAATTTTTTTTATAATGAGAATAACATAATCTTATTATATATCAGTATTTTATGTTAGATATTTTAATTATGATAATACACAATAGATGAATATGTGTTATGTGTGTTTATAATCTTAATAATTTTCAATAATTATCAACCTTCATAATGATAATAACTATAATATCAATTGATAATAATAATAATCAACATCATCATCATCATCATCATCATCATTTCAAAATAATAATAATAATAATAATAATAATAATTTCAAAATAATAATAATAATAATAATAATAACAACAACAACAACATTATATTCCACGTCAATCGCTAAATTTATTTGTCATGTAATGAATATTATTAAAAATTATTAATTTTTTTTAATTTTTATTATCATATATTTTATTCAAAATAATAAACTTTAAGCTCTCTCAAATTTAAATAATTGAAAATAATTGTATATATTCTCAACCAATGACAATTCAAATATAAATTTCAAATTGGTCTTGAACATGAGAATCTTAAACTTTATCATTTGGCCTGATAATGAAACAATGTGGCTTCCATTGTGTCTTAGTAAAATCAAATCCTAAACTCATCAATTGTTTAAAATTTTAAATTGGTTGTGGTCTTTTTTTTTTTTTACATATCATAATTAAATTTATTAAATACTAATTTCTTGGGTTTTTATTTCAATAGATATATTCAAATGTTCTTGTGGACTTTTTTTTTTCATATTTATATACGAGGAGAAAATCGATATTGGATTTATGATTCAAGGATATATATATTTATAGTTAAACTATTTTTAGTTATGCTTTAATTGTAAATGATAAAATAAATTTACAAAGTTGTCCAAAACCAAATTAAAATGTACAAATTAATTACATCCCATTGCACAATTAGAAAAATTTAAACACACATCCTTGACTCTCTAATCCATAGAAACAAAAGGGTGTTGTAATAATCTTTCAGCAGACCATCTATGAACAGAACTTCTAACAAAACACTTACACAAGAAATCCTTTGCATCCTCTGAAGCATTAATTGGAATTCCAGGAACCTGATTACTATACCCAATTACAGACACAAGTTCATCAATTTCTTTATAATTCCAAGCTGGTTTTCCACTTAACATCTCCACTGCTACACACCCAAATGCCCAAATATCCACAGCAGCCTCAACTTTCTTGTCTCTAACAAGTTCTGGTGACATATATCTACAAGTTCCTTGCAAAACAGAACAATTTTCTTCTTCTTTTTCATTCTTTGCCTTTTTTGCCAATCCAAAATCTGCAATTTTTGCTTCAAATCTCCCAGTTCTTTCTCCAGTTCCAGGCATAAGCAAGATATTACCAGGCTTTATATCACAATGAACATACCCACACGAATGAATGTATTTCAATCCTTGAAGAATGTCCAAAGAATATAACTTTACTTCCGATTCAGCTAACCCATAAGAAGAATTATTATAATAATTATTATAACTTGCTAATTTGATTTGATGAAGCAAACTAAGTCCAGAGCAGTACTCTAGCAAATTATAAATTTTGACCCCATTTGCCAAGAATGTTACTTCGTCTCCATAGCAACGAATCACATGAGGACTTGCAGAAAGATTGTCAATAACTTGTTTTTTATGTTTTAAAGAAGATGATTTCTCCATTGTTGCTGATTTTACAGCCATTAGAGAATAAAGATTGGTTCTTTGATCAATGGGTTTTCTTGATTTTGCTAAAAAAACAGAGACCCAAGAGATCCTTTTCCAAGTAAACAAGTTCTAGTCCATGAAACTCCATGGGAGGTTTCTAAAGAAGTTGCAGAAGTAGTAGAAATTTTAACAGTTACAGCAGGCTCTTCCTTTTTCTTCTTAACTTCATTACAGCTTTTGATCAAAGCAAGCTGTTTTTGCTTCTTGATTGGAAGATAGAATTGACAATATTGAACAGACATTGTTGAAGAAATTTTGTTTCTTATTTCTCTGCAAAATTTAGATGAAATATGGAAATTTTCACATTTATAACTGTTGTTATTTTTGTTATTACCTATTAGCTTCAGGTTTAGGAAATCCAAAACCCAAAAGGATTTGGACCATTGGTTAATAGCATAAAGTAATTTACCAATTCATAAATTTTTCATAATTGAAAATTAAATAAAATTAATTTTATAATAATTTTGACTAATTTCTTTTAATTTCAAAATAATTATAATTAAAATTATAAATTAGAATAAAATTGATAAAATTGAAGAAGCGCTTAAGGTTTTAGATTTTTTTTTAAAATAATTAGTCTTTTTTTAAGTTATAAATATTATTTGAATTTTAACTTTTTATATAAAATATAAATAGGATTGTAAATGTATATGTATAAAAGCCAAAACTACGTCGTTTAGCCATTACCAATTCCTAATTGCAATTGGTCTCCTGTTTCGTTCGCAGAACTATAGCTTTGCGACTCTGCGTGTCTGTACTGTATATTGATGTTAGGGCATAAGTAGGAAGGAGAAGAAAAAGGAAACATGAAAAGCTAAGAGATGACATTTTTGGGTTTATTATGAAGAAACAAATTAACCCAGAAAAGCCAACTTACGGAGCCATTATACTATTTTCTCTCTGGTAATATATATAGAGCATGAACAGACAATGAACGCTTCAATAATTGGTGAGCAAAACTTCTCTGTTCTATTTTTTTTTTCTGGGTTTGTTTAATTAATGGAATTTCTTACATGTAAATCTGTATTGGGTTTGTAAAGATCCATTGCAAGGAGATTTTCCAGAAGTGATAGAGGAGTATTTGGAACATGGGGTCATGAAATGTATAGCCTTCAATCGTCGTGGCACTCTTCTTGCAGGTGTGTTTCTTAGCTTTTATTATGTCTTGGTGAAATCAAATCCTAAACCGATAATTGTTTCAGTTTTTACATCATCATTATGAATATTTGTTAAGCAGCAGCTTCTTGGGTTTTTAGTTTAGCTGATACATTAACGGAGACTTTTTGTCCATGTGGTTCTTTGCTGTTGTCCTTTTTTATATTTATTTTCCACTTAGTATTTTTTCTTTTCTCCTTTTTTTTTTTTGAGGTGCCTTTTGTCTTTCAATCTTCCTTGGTTTTTATCCAGCAAAAAAGTCTGTTAATTGAGTTGATCGTTATTTTCAGAAGTGGGAAAATGTGA
Source organism: Garcia nutans (assembly GCA_947685225.1). NCBI lineage: Eukaryota > Viridiplantae > Streptophyta > Magnoliopsida > Malpighiales > Euphorbiaceae > Garcia > Garcia nutans. Next base: position 33,703,832 of record CANTUV010000043.1, read on the forward strand.
TGACTTCACCATATTTTTAGGTGGATTAAATTGTCGGTTAGAGTAGCTTATTTGAGTAGCCAAGAGTAGCTTATTTGAGTAGCCAACGGTGACCTATTGGTGAGTTTTTTTTGTCTGTGATGACTGTAAAAACTTACTATTTCTAACATTTGGTAATTCATAATTTGTCGCTGTTGGCCTTTTGATTTCTCAGGATTTGAATGAGCCGGCAGTCTGAATGCACCTATTAATAACAGTTTTTTCTTTGGGTTCTTTTTTATTATCCATACCTTGAATATATGCTTTTCTTCTTGATTTTATAGTTGGAAAGAAAAATCGTTTGTGTGTGCTTTACAATTGCACTTATTGGACCACGGAGAAATTTGTCAATACTAATGGAAGATATTCTAAAATCAAAGTTTTGGGCTGTTGATACTCTTCTTGATTCTTTGCCAGCTGGATGCTCCGACGGAAGTTGTGTTATCTGGGATTTTGAGACAAGGGGAATTGCTAAGGAGCTTCGGGATAAGGACTGTCTTGCTGCAATAACAAGCATCTGTTGGTCAAAATATGGTCATCGCATTCTTGTTTCTGCTGCAGATAAATCATTAACACTTTGGGATGTTGTTCATGGAGAGAAAATAGCTCGTACTATTTTGCAGCAGACATCATTGCTTGCTCGCTTGCATCCTGGTTCCTCTGCTCCATCTCTTTGTCTGGCGTGCCCACTCTCATCTGCTCCAATGATTGTTGACTTGAGCACGGGAAGCACAATTATGCTTCCAGTTATGTTAAATGATGTGGACAATGGACATGCCCCTCTATCACGCAACAAATCATCAGATGGAACTCCCCCTTTCACACCTACTGCTGCGTGCTTTAACAAGCATGGAGATTTGGTTTATGTGGGAAATTTGAAAGGGGAAATACTTATAATAGATCATAAAAGCATTCAAGTGCTTGCCACGGTTTCCATTCCTGGTGGTGCTGTGATAAAGAATATAGTATTCAGCAGAAATGGACAGTATCTGCTTACAAATTCAAATGACCGGACTATCAGAATATATGAAAATCTTCTGCCTTTGAAAAATGGCCTTACTGCCCTGGAGGATATGAACAAAACCATAGATGAGCTAGATGGTGTTGAGAAAATGAAGATGGTCGGATCGAAGTGCTTAGCACTTTTCCGAGAGTTTCAAGATTCTATCACCAAGATGCATTGGAAAGCACCTTGTTTCAGTGGTGATGGTGAGTGGGTAATTGGAGGTTCTGCAAGCAAAGGAGAACACAAAATCTACATATGGGATAGGGCTGGACATCTTGTAAAAATCCTTGAAGGTCCAAAGGAAGCATTGATTGATTTAGCATGGCATCCTGTTCATCCCATTGTAGTTTCTGTTTCCTTGACTGGTTTGGTGTATATTTGGGCTAAGGACTATACTGAGAACTGGAGTGCATTTGCACCAGACTTCAAGGAGCTAGAGGAAAATGAGGAGTATGTGGAGCGTGAGGATGAATTTGATCTGATTCCTGAAACTGAAAAGGTAAAATAAATATATTGCTTTATCAGGCTCTTGGTTAATTTGTATGATTCTGAAATTTGTGTTCTTGCAGGTGAAAGAGTCAGATGTTAATGAAGATGAAGAAGTTGATATTGTGGCAGTGGAGAAAGATGCTTTCAGTGATTCAGATATGTCACAAGAAGAACTGTGCTTCTTGCCAGCCATCCCTTGTCCTGATTTTCTGGAGCAACAGGATAAGTGCATAGGAAGTTCTTCGAAGTTGGTGGATAGTAATCATTCCGGTTCCCCTCTTTCAGAAGGGGCTGGACAAAATGGACGAGCAATGAATGCATCAAGTCCACTTGAAGGTAACATCAAGCATGATTAAGGCTTTGAAGTCAATTGTCTTCTTATTCAAATTGCATTAGTTCTTAGTTCACAATGATTAGCCTGAATTTTTATGATATTCATTTATCACACCATAAACTGGGATTCAAAATCCTGGGACTTCCCAAGTAAACTAGGCTTCGTAAAGCAGCCAAAACGAGCAGCTACAGGAAAGGTGGAATTATTCAAATATTAAGATTGTGCAGTTCTGTTTTAATGAAGAAATTAAAATGAATAATTCTTCATTGGATCTTGGAGTACAAAAAAAAAACGAATTTAGAAATCTATAATGATAATAATATAAGTGATATATACTGATAATGAAGACTTTGCTTGTTTCATAATACATGAAAAAACAATGTTGAAATATGTTTTGTTTGATTAATTTGAGATACAGTTCATAATACATTACTTCTCAAATAAACCATAGTCTGATCAGAAGTTAATGTTTTTATTCTTTATTCATATGCATAATGAATAAATTCCTATCCTCTGATCTTAGCTTTGTTAACTACTGTTGCATTTTTTTTTATTATATAGAAATATGCTATTGTCTGTGTGTTTAGTGAGCATCCATGTATTTTAGACTGTAATTATAACAGTGTTTGTTGCAACTCGTTATATGTAATTACTATTCTAATTCTGTAGTCATTAGTGTTGATCTGGATATATTTTTGTAACTGGAGCACTATGTGGGTTGTCGCATTGATAAGTGAGACAAGGAAACATTGTCTTTCTTGTGACTTGGGCAATGCCTGAGGATAACTGATGTCAAAACTATTGGTCTTGATTGATTTTTGGTTCCCTTGTTTCTGACTTTTTTGATAGTCAGTGAGAAGTCTACCTTCTAGGATTGTGTGGTTAGCGGATAATAGTTGATATGAAAACTGGGTGGCATTTGATAATATCATTCAGCATTTGATAATCGTTCCAAGCTATTTGATAATGTATGTTTTCAAAATCACATTGAGAAGGAAGTGTATGCTTAAGCATGGATTGAGCACAAACACCATTAGCCTTAAAAGTTTATAAGCCATTTTATGTAAAGCATTGTCCTATGCAAGCGATTACATTTTTAGCATTCTATGTTGAATTTAGAGCCCAAAGAGGTCGCTGACTTTTATATGGTGCTGAATACTGTGACAGAGGATACAGGAGGTACGCCAATGAAGAGGAAACGAAAACCGTCGGAAAAGGGGTTAGAGTTGCAGGCAGAGAAGGTCAGGAAACCCTTGAAGCCATTAAAATCTTCTGGTAGATCATCAAAAGTAAAAAATAAATCTGTTGTTGATTTAGATAATAGTAATGGTGTATATGGAGATGATGTTTCTGACTAGTAGCATTGAGTTATTATACAATTTGTACTGATTTGGTTAGTAGTGTAGAAGCCATCAATGGAAATTTGGTGGGTTGAGGTTTAGACCCAACTGCAAGTGTATCTCATCTCTAATTTTTTCCTTTCTTTTCTTATTTGTGAATTTCAAGAAAAGCCAGAGGATGAACTACAAATGACATGGGTTTCATGTTTTAAATACTGCAGTTTCTACTTTCTAGTTTCATGTTTCAATATATATATATATGCATAAATTTTTAAGAAAATTATCCTCATTTCAATTAAAACTTTTTTAAATATATTTTTTGAATTTATTATCGATATATTATACATTCATTGAAACCTATGTGGTTAATTTTTTTTTTCCAATGCCATGGCGACATCTACACACTATTGTTAATGGAGTGGTTCTATTTTTTGTTGGCATAATAAAATCAGATTCTGAAATGAACTTCTCATTTTTAATCAACAGAATTATAGTACTTTTATTTTCTGTTAAATTAGTGTAATTGGCATTCTAATTTATAAAAGGCTTTTTCACCTATAGTATGGATTTGAAAGTATAATGTCAACAAATTGAAAGTTTAGGGGGTTAGGAATTTTATTTTACATAACATTTTCTCTTTTCTTTTCTCATATATATATATATATATTACTTTAATGTATTAGTTATAATTAAATTATCATGCATAAATGAATTTCACCAGAAAGAAAGCTAAAATTTAAGAATAATAATATTAGAAAAATTTATAATTTATGCGTAACTTAGAGCTTTTTTTTATTAATGTTGTTTTTATACATGAACTTAGTTTTTTTTTATTTATGTTGTTTTTTATTAATTTATTTCATTTATAATATGCAATATATATATATATTTCATGTATAACATTGAATTTATTAATTATATATATTTAAAATTTATTACATAATATAGAAAATAATATTCCTATTTAGTTTCACTTTCGTTTGAGTTATCAAATATTTTACAATCAATACATAAATTTGATCTCAATTATATTCAAATTAAAGAATTTCTAATTTTGAAAATAATCTTAATGTCACTAAATTAAGAATAAATTGTTATTTCAATTCTATTATATAATATGAGAGGTAGAATTAAAACTAAATATTTAATTTTGATTTCTAATTATAATTGGAGGAGTATCACACATATTTGAATTGAATTGTGTTAAATTTTATATATTTTTTTCATATGAAATGTAAAAAATATAAGCTTCAAATAAAATTTTATTAAAATACATTTTATGTTTTCAAAAATATCCTTAAAAATAAAGTTATTTTTAAAAATATTCATTTTCTTTTCTCTTTCAAAAACACTCATTTTGGATGTATATATTTATTTTTAGCGGTATATATGAAAATCATTGGAAATTTGACAAAAAAAAAATTATCATTGACCATTATATTAATAAATTATAGACCTTAGTAATCTTAACTAGACTTTATTTGGTAAAAATACCCCTCTCAATCCCTTAAAAAAAGAAAAAAGAAAATGCAGAGAAAATATTTTCTCTCTCCAGGGCTCTCTCTTTCTCCCCGCCCATCGTGTTTCTTTCTTTCTCTTTTGTTTTTCGACCTACTCTTTATCTTCCTCTTATTCGATCACTTATCTCTATTTCTCTTTGCCGATCTCATCTCTATCTTTCACAGTGTCGATATTTTCTGTTCTCTGCGAGTCCATTTATTGGTGACCGATTTGTGTTGTCTTACCCAAGTAAAAAGATAAATCGAGTTAGTTCTTATTTTTCTTTAAAAAAATATGTCGAGCTAACATTCAAAGGTTGGGTGTCAAAAAAGACGTTAACTTATACTTGAACAGTAATATAATAATTATTTTATTTTTTTAAACGATGGTATGATAAATCTTTGTCATCATCCTTCCTTCATTCCTCCCATGTTTCCGTTATTTATAATATATGAGTTATTTTTGGCGAGGATATGAATTTGATATGAGTTGGTATTAGTTTGATGTTAGTATAATTGAAATGAGTATATTTTTAGTATAATATGAGTATATTTTCATCGATACGAGTTTAACATGAGGTAGTGTTATTGATATGAGTAGATATGAGCTGATACTAGTTTTATAAGAGTTTGAAAAAGAGTCAGTATTATCAATAACATTATGATATGAGTTAGTGTTATTGATATGAGATTGAAATGAGTATATTTTTATTGATATTAGTTGGTTTGGGTTAGTATGAGTTTTGATATGAGTTGTTAAGACTTAGTATAATTGGTACGATGTAGAAATAAGTTGGTATGAGTTGGATATGGGTTAGTATGAGTTGATATGAGTTTGAAATTAGTTGATATGAGTTAGTATGAGTTGGGTATGAGTTTATATTATTGATATGAGTTGGTATAAGTTAGTATGAGTTTTGATAGGAGTTGTTATGAGTTAGTATAATTGGTATGAGGCTGATATAAGTTTGGTATGAGTTGGTATGAGGTAGATATGTGTTAGTATGATTTGATATGAGCTTGAAATTAGTTGGTGTGTGTTGGTATGAGTTGTTATGAGTTAGTATGAGTTGGTATCATTTTGGTATGAGTTTGTATAAATGATTTGAGTTTGATATGAGTTTGTATTACTGTTATGAGTTTGAAATATTATTGATATGAGTTAGTATAATTGGTATGAATTTGATTTGAGTTTGGTATGAGTTGGTATGAGTTTAATATGAGTTGGTATGAGTTTGTCTTGTGTTGATATGAGTTGGTATGAGTTGATATGAGTTTGATATGAGTTTGTCTTGAGTTGATATGAGTTGGTATGAGTTGATATGAGTTGGTATGAGTTTATATTGTTGATATGAGTTGGTATGAGTATGATATGAGTTTATATTTTTTATATGAGTTTTGATATGAGTTGTTATGAGTTTAATTGGTATGATTTTGGTATGAGTTTGATATGAGCTAGTTTAATTGGTATGAGTTTGATATGAGTTGATATGAGTTCGTATGAGTTTGTCTTAAGTTGGTATGAGTTGGCATGACTTGATATAAGCTGGTATGAGTTTGTCTTGAGTTGGTATGAGTTGATATGAGTTGATATAAATTTAAAATTAGTTAACATGAGTTTATATGAGTTGATAATAAGTTGGTATGAGATGGTATAAGTTGCAATCAGTTAATATGAGTTGGTATGAGTCTAATATGAGTTTGTATTATTGATATAAGTTTTGATATGAGTTGTTATGAGTTAGTTTAATTGGTATAAGTTTGATATGAGTTGGTATGAGTTAGTAAGTGTTGATTTGAGTTATAAATTAGTTGGTATGAGCTTGGTATGAGTTGGAATCAGCTTGATATGGGTTACTATTAGCTGTTATGAGTTGGTATGAGCCTGATATGAGTTTATATTATTGATATAAGTTTTGATATGAGTTTGATGAGTTAGTTAAATTGGTATGAGTTTGATATGAGTTGGTATGAGTTTGATATGAGTTAGTAAGTATTGATTTGAGTTAGAAATTAGTTGGTATGAGCTTGGTATGAGTTGGAATAAGTTTGATATGGGTTACTATTAGCTGTGATGAGTTGGTATGAGTCTGATATGAGTTTGTATTATTGATATGACTTTTAATATGAGTTTTGATATGAGTTGTTATGAGCTAGTTTAATTGGTATGAGTTTGTATTATTAATTTGAGTTTGATATGAGTTTTTATTGCTCTTATGAGTTTGAAATATTATTGATATAAGTTAGTATAATTGGTATGAGTTTGGTACGAGTTGGTATAATTTTGGTATGAGTTAGTATGACCTTGGCATGAGAGTATAATTAGTTGGTATGATTTTTGTATGAGTTGATATGAGTTAGAATAAGTTTTTATTATTGATATGAGTTTGTATGAGTTTGGTATGAGTATAAATATTGGTTGGCTGGGTTAGTATGAGTTTTGATATGAGTTGTTATGACTTAGTATAAATGGTATGGGGTTGGTATATGATATTTTAATTGAAATACATGTGATATTAGTTGTTATTGATATGAGTTGGTACTAGATGTAATATCCCAAATAATACCCTAAAATTTTGAAAATATTAATTGTTGAAATTGAATTAAATAATTTTAAGTGTATATATGATTAAGTGAAAAGATAAGAGGAAGAAGTGTGTATATGTTATATATATAGAGATATATACAGCATATACAAGTCAATAAGTTGAGTTGGTCAAATGATATATTTAATTATTTAAAATAGAAATTAAATGTTAGTGGAAGATGATATTTGATAATTATAATATTATAATATTAATTAAATGCTTGGTGGAGAGTGATTTGGGAAAAGGTGTTGGGCTAAAAGAGAAGTGTGTGGTTGACTTTCTTCTTCACCTTGTTCTTTCTTCTTTGAGCTGGCCATCACCATCTTCATCAAGGGAGAGATTTTTGTTCTTCCTAACTCAAGCAATTGAAAAATTTCAAGAGATTAAGTTGGAGTTTTAAGGATTTTTCTTCATATTTGGTAAGTTTCCAACTTGTTTCTTTGATATCTTTTGAGTTTGTATTTATGAGTTTGGTGAATGGTTGTTGTAGATGTGTTTATTTTTTATTTGGTATGTTTGAAGTGTTTTGTCCTATTAACTTTAGTTGGATTGAAGAAAAGGGTTAAGTTTGGTGAAGAAAGTAAGAGTTGTGAGTGTTGTGACTTTGAGTTGTGAAAATGGTTGTGTTTGTATTTAATGCATGTAATTAAGTTGTTTTGATATTTATGTAAGTTTATTATGGTTTATTGATGATTTTGGTTAAGTTTGTTTGGAGTGAAAAAGGGTAAAAGAAAGATGTTTGTTGGATGTGGCGTTTTGGTGTTGATTTCGGGTTTTTGGCCTGACATGCCCAGTAGCACGGCCATGTCTTTGGGCGTGTCGTTGGTTCTGTTTTCAGTGTTGGTGACACGAGCAGTGACACGCCATGTCACTGAGCCTGTCACAGCTTCTGTCTAGTGGTAGTATTGACACGTCCAGTGACACGCCTATGTCACTGAGCGTGTCATAGCTACTGTGTTGTTGGAGGATTGACACGTCCAGTGACATGCCCATTTCACTGAGCTTGTCATAGCTTCTGTGTTGTTGGAGAATTGACACTTGCAGTGACACGCCCATGTCTCTAAATGTGTCAAAGCTTCTGTGTTATGGGTTTAGGGCACGATCATGGACACGCTCGTGTTGTTGAGCGTGTCAAGTGTAGAGTTTGCCCTAGATAGTTCTTATTCTTATTTTGTTATGTGTATCACTAAGTGAGTATGTATAATTATATTTGGATTGCATTTTGAGGAGAATTGAGTTACCCCAATCCAAGTGTTGAAGGATATCTTGGAAGAGGAGGTTGATAGATTGGTGTTTGTTGCTTTTAGAGGTAAGTACAAACTTTGAATGATTGCATACATTTATATGACATTGGGACTTAACACATTTGGTTGGAAAAATGTGTTAAGTTACTTAATATATTATTGATGAATGAGAAATATGTTATGATGTGCATAATATGAATTATGTTGATGTATCAAAACAATTGAGTAATGTGTTGTAAATGAAAGAAAATGTTGAATAGTGTGATGAGACATGTGAAAATATAATGTAATAAATTGATAATGATATAAAAGAAAAGAATGAGAAAAGTGAGAAAAGATGATATAATAAGGCAATGTGCCTAGTTTGATAATGAGAAAATGAAAAAGGATCTGAGAATGGAATTATAAAAGAAATTGATAATGAGAAAATGAATAAATTATGTGCCTAGTATGTTATTCAATTTTCAGAGTTTTGGGTTTGGTGGCATGCCTATGAAATGTTGGGCAGGTGAAAAGACCGGGTCGTAAGCCGGGCCCAGCTGATAAATGTGATATTTTTAGAGTGAAAAGATCGGGTCGTAAGCCTCAAAAACAAATCCTTGAAGCTAGACTGAGTGAAAAGACCGGGTCGTAAGCTCAGATCTAGTTGGATTATCCATGGATATATATTGCCTACGGAGCTAGACACAAGATGTCATTATGGACCAAAGCAGTAACTCTGAAATTTGAATAGCATATTAGATCCTTTTTGGGCCTATGCTTATCTTTGCTTTAATGTAAATTATGAAATATGATGTAAATGATGCATATATTGAGATATAATGTAATGAGTTGTTATATTCACATGTGTTGTGCATTAGCATCACATTGATCTATATTGAATCAAAGTTTATACCACTAAGCTTTTGGTTTAGCGCGATTGTGGTTTATCGCGCAGGTGACATGGTAGATCCGGTTGTGCCGGAGAGCTCGTCTAGACCGAGTCCAGTCTAGGCTTGAGACTTTGAGATTGAAGTTATTAGTGGACATCAAGATCAGAGATGAACTGCATTTTGATGTATATAAAAATGTATATTTCGCTTCCGCAATAAAAAATATTTTGGATAAACTTTTGGATAATGAAAAAATATATATATATATGTATTTTAATAAGGAATGTTTTATTTATTACTTTCTATAATATAAGCTAAACATTTTAAGTTTACTTAGATTGTAGAAACTATGATTTGATAATGAAGTTTTTATGATTGGTTTAATGAAAATGGATTGTGACATTCTTGTATTCGGTATACTTATATTACATATGTGGATGGTGTAATGTACGTATATGGGGTACAAGAGTTTTACATTATACATGAGTTTGATATGTGTTAGAAACACTGATATTTTTATTATATGTGGTTGATATAAGTTTAATATTGATGGTTCTGACTGCAGGATATTGATGGATAGCATGAAAGGTATTAGAGGACGAATCCAATTTATGGACGAAATAATTATTCTCATATATTATGGTAGAACATTTGATGTCAGCATTGGAAAATATGTTAGCGGTGGTGCTGAACTTAAAATGGATGACTTCAACGAACTTAAGAACTCGGTATCAGAGGTATTTCATATTGACAGCACCTCACTTATGGAATTCAAGTTTGTTATTGGTAATGACCCACATCCTCTTTATGACGTAGTAGATGATAGGTCACTTAGGATATTCATAGGTATTGCAATGTAGGATAGACTTAAGCATCCATTGATTGTTAGTGTTGAAGAAGGAGCCAATAATCCGGACATGGCAGTAATGATCCTATCAGTGAAAAAAAACTGTCCAAATAGAGGCTCCGAGTATTTGTTCAGAACTAGAAGATGCAGATGCAAGGGTTGCACCAATTACTGAATCTATCCATGTAGTACCGGAATATTTTGAAAATGAACCTGGCCAGAGTTTCAGCATACTGGGGTAGCTCACAGTGATGAGTTGCATTTTAATTGCAATAATGAGGCAGAAAATGCGACTACTAACAATGAAGAAACGGTGACAAACTTGTTAGCATTCAGGAGCATTCCAAAATTATTAGGCGAAAGTTATATATCTGAAACAATTGAGGAGGGAATATTTAAGTCAAGGGATGATATTAAGATAACTGTGTCCCTCATTGCAATTAGGGAGAAATTCCAGTTTAAGGTATTCAAGTCCAATACTTCTTTCTTTGTCGTGTAGTATATTGATAAAAGTTGTACGTGGAGATTGAGAGTAAGAAGTCTTGGAGACTAGAAGGGTTGTTGGATGGTGACAAAATATATCACTCAACATGCATGTCCGACAGATTTTGGTCAGAGTAGACACAGACAAGCAACTAGTTTGGTTGTTGCAGAGTGTGTTAAGAAGTGATTCATAAATCCTGTGAGGGTTTTCAAACTCATATCAATAATATAAACTCATATCAGACTCATACCAATTCATACTAACTCATAACAACTCATACCAACTCATATCAACTCAAGACAAACTCATATCAACTCATACCAACTCAAGACAAACTCATACCAGCTCATACCAACTCATACCAACTCATATCAAACTCATATCAACTCATAGCACCTCATATCAACTCATACCAAACTCATACCAATTAAACTAGCTCATATCAAACTCATGCCAACTAATATCAAACTCATACCAATTAAACTAACTCATAACAACTCATATCACAACTCATATCAATAATACAAACTCATATCAGACTTATACCAACTCATAACAGCTAATAATAACTTATATCAACCTGATTCCAACTCTTACCAAGCTCATACTAACTAATTTCTAACTCAAATCAATACTTACTAACTCAAATCAATACTTATTAACTCATACCAACTCATACCAAACTCATATCAAACTCATACCAATTAAACTAACTTATATCAAAACTCATATCAATAATACAAACTCATATTAGACTCATACCAACTCATACTAACTAATAGCAACTCATACCATCTGATACCAACTCATACTAACTTATTATCAACTCATACCAACTCTTAGCAAACTCATATCGACTAATTTCAAACTCATATCAACTCATACCAATACATACCAACTTATATCAACTCAAGACAAACACATACCAACTCATATTGAACTCATATCAACTCATATCATGCACAGTTTGTTCTTCTATCTGAACTGTTTATATCACCACAACAGTAAAGCGAAAGTCAATAATTAAAATCAAATATTTCAATGAACACCAAACATTTCACAAATAAATTTTCATTCTCGAAATCAAAATAAGCACATCGAGTTAGAAGAGAAAGATCGAGAGAGAAACAATATAAATATCTTTATATCGCAGTGAGAAACAGTAAAGAAATAATGAAGAAATAGCGGCTACTGAAATCGAGAATGCTATTGTAAAGAAATAGCAGCTGTTTCGACCTTAAAATGATAAAAATGGGGAGATAGTGAAGATACGACTACTATGGATCGATGGTTTCTTGCTACGACAGAGAGTTCGAGAAGGAGAAGATGTAATTCAAAAATGAAAGAGATAAAAAAATTGCTTCTAAAAATATGAGGCAGCCTTTTAAAATTTTAAGGGTATTTTTATTTAGAAGGATATAATTAAAAATAGTAATATCTAAAATTTATTAATATTTTGTTGAAGAGTATTTATCTAATAAATTTTCAAAATCATTGAGTATATCTAAGATATATAAAAAGATTTCTTTTATAAAAAAATTTAAAAATAATTTTTTCTAAAACTAATTAAAAATATAAAATTGTGAACCAATGTTTTTTTTTTAATACAAATATAACTAATGACTACGGCCTCTAGTGAATTCAAACAGTCAACAAAACGAGAAAGAGCAGATATAGTAGTAGCAATATTTTGAAATTTCGCTGATTTTATTTCTCCAATTGATTCAGTAAAAACAATAATAATAAAAAAATGAAAATGGAAGAAGGTGATACAGATAGAGGGAAGGTGAGAGCATTGATAGAGAAAGCCACCAATTCGACGGCGGGCGAGGTGGACCTGAAGGCTATTAAATCGGTAGTCAGATATTCCGATTCGGAGCTTCGACTCGCTGCCCAAACCCTAATGGATCTCATGAAACGCGACCACTCTCAGGTCCTCATTTATCATATTATTATTGTTATTACTACTACTTTTGGCTGATTTTTTTTTCTCAATTTAAAACTAGTTAATTTCAATCGAAAAAGGGTTTCTAGGGTTTGTAATTTAGGCAAATTGATTGATTATAACTGGGTTTTCTCTATAATGATAAAAAAGTTTGTTTCTTTGTTGGGTATCCTCATTCTTCAGTAAAGCTGTATGCACCCAATTTCTATTTAGATGTGAATTTTTGTTTTTGTTTCTTTTTGATCATTGTTAGGCATTAAGCAAAATTTTTTGTTTGTTAAGCTCCTAAATGGTTTGATTATGATAGTATTTGTAGGTTAGGTATCTCACATTTCTCATAATTGATCAACTTTTCATGCGATGAAAGCTTTTTAGGAGCCTTGTTGTTCAAAACTTGGATCAGCTGTTAAGTTTAAGTGTTGGATTTAGAAGGAATCTACAGCTCCCTGCTCCACCAGCTGTTGCATCTGTTCCCCGTTCAAAGGCTATTGAGTTCTTAGAGAAGTGGAATGCGTTTTTTGGGATTCATTATAGACAAATTAGGTTGGGTTTTGACTACCTTACAAACACTCTCCGCTTCCAATTTCCTAATATTCAGGTAAATGCGGCACGGTTTTAGCAGGAGAGAAAGGAAATAGAGGTGAAGTCAAAAGAGATTTTACAGAAGAAGTTTGAAACACTCAAGTTAAATTTATCTTCAATAAAGCAAGAGATACAGTCAACAATAGATAAGATTGGAGAGTGTTTAGAAATTGTTCATACTGAAAAGGAAACTGTGCCACTTGGTCCTTTGGATGATGAAGATTTTGAAGAGTTCCGCTCTTCAGAATTACGCCAGATATGGCTTGATTCATTGAGAGAAGGGGAAAAGATTCATGAAAACAGCGAGAACAAAGTGATATTTGATGCACCGAGAGAGCTGTACAAGGTTCTAGTAACAAAGCATCTGGTTTCAGTTCAAGATTGGATCTCTGTTCTCATAAGGGTTGAAGTAGTAGATAACAGATCCAGAGATTCCATGCTGAAGGAATTCATTGATATTCAGAAGCATCTTCAATCTGTGAAGAAGAAATGTGTAGAATCAGGTTATGCTTTTCTGGACACTACAAAGCGTGAAAAAGATGAGGAAGAAGATTTTTGGGAGGATGGTGAAATTGAATCAATAAAAGTTGAGAGTTGTAATGCATCCCATAAGCAAAATAAAAATCTTAATTTGGCTTCAACTTTTGAGGGGGTGAAAAATGAAGCTCCTAAAAGCAGTAAAGGGGAGGCAAAACCACAGGCTGGTGAACACAGTGGAACTAATTTAAACTCACTTAAAAGTAAGCTCTTAGCTGAAGCTCCACTGATAAAGTGGGGGCTCTTTCTTGGATGATTGGTGTTCAAATAGGGATGTTTTGTCCAACTACAGGGGCTTGGAGCTTGAAAGTCACTGGGGTAGGCTGGACCATGATGCAGTTATTCCAGCAGAAAAAATTGCAGAGCTAATCATTCGTGCAACTATTTACCAAGAAGAGCAAGTATAAATACAGCCATGTCATGCTCCATTGCGCAAAGGTGGACTTTGTCAGAGAAGAGATGTGAGAGCTTACCCTTTTCATGGACCTATCGTACCCCGAGATGATGGAGTTCCCATCAATCAGAGCAAAACAACAGGTGATGCAACTCTAAATTCTGATTTAGTAGAGGAATTAGCAAACCAAGCTATAAGGAATGTTCGGGATAGAGACAATGAAGAAGCTAGGAAGAGAAAATTGGATAAGCAGTCACAAAAGCGTGCTAAGCTTGCAAAGATTCGAGAACATAATGAAGCAGTTCTAAAGGATGCTGCATTAGCCTCAACTTCAAATTCTGAATTTGATGGGGACTATGTGGAGATGATCGTTGGGTGCAGTTTGTCAGCCAAAAACAAAAAAGAAAGCCTTGCATCAATGCTGCGTAAGAAAGAAACCACAAAAGATAGATTATCTCAGAGACTTCTAAATACCCGGGCAAGGGATGCAACAGTAAGACAGCTTAAACTTGGCGATGATGCAAATTACAGAGAAGCATTCCCAAATCAATGGTAGATGCAATGACCAAGGGAGTGCAGTTCGAAGCTGAAATCAAAATTTCCTTGACTGAATATACATTTGCCCTTTTTACTCTATAATACACTATATATCTGCTTATATTGCTCTCCAAAAATAAGTAATAAAAAAAAAGTTATCAATATGCATGCAGATAAACCATGCCTTTTTGGTGGTTGGGAGGATCAGTTGTAGTGCTAAACCCCTTTTAATGTGTTTGTAAGTTTCCTTTATAAATAATCCTTTTCTCTTTCTCTCTTTACATTCTCTTGGAAACTTCAATTGTAATGAAATTGGGGCTGTTATGGGAAACCTATATGAAATTTGCATTTTAGCTTGCAATTTTTATTTATGAACATGCTAGCTACAAATCAGTAGCCTTCTGATTTGTCCTGATATTAAAAGCTTGTAATCATGAGCTTGATTCAAAATAAGAATTATCCTAGCTGCATATTTCATATTCTTCAAGCACAATTTGCCTCAATATCATCCCAAGGTGCATCTCATTGAATGGATATTCAGCTCAAGTTACTTGAATTATGATCGTTTAGAACTGACTAGAAAGGTAGCAGATATTTATATATTAATTTAATTCTTTATCAAAAATTTGTTTATGCTTGTCTTATTTGATAAGAATTCAATAGAAATGCATTCTTGTTTGCTTTATGAAAAAGTGTCTTACATTTTTGCATTTCCATCAAGCATAGAAGCTTGCTTTTAGTTTGTGCTAAAAATGTTATACTGAGACATGGTGCTGTATTCATTTAGTTTTTTACTGCTGAATTTAGTGCATCGATGTTTATTACTGATGTCTAAATATTTGATTAAGGATCTTATCTAGTCTTTTTTTTTCTTTCTCTTTTGCATTTGATTTAAGTGCCAATGTGGATGATACTTTAATTTCTTTGATCTTTCTATTCTTTTTTCTGCAGGCACTTGAAGTGCTTACTGAACAACTGGAACTTCTGGTCTACGGTGGAGAAAGAAAAGGAAATGTAGAAGTATGTTGAATTTTTCATGATATTCAAACATTTGTTGAGTAATAATAATTGCTCTATGAATGAAGGATGAATGGCCTAGTAATTTCTATTGTTAGATTGTCAGCAAGTCACTAGTGACTGGAATTCTTATTGCTCAGCGGACTGAATCTACATAGCTGTTCTGAAAATATAACATGGGATGTTGTTTACTTCCAATTTGATTCAGCTAGCTGCTATTGCAGATGCCGTTTGTTCTTTATTTTGGGTGGCGGTTTTATTCTCTACTGAGCTCTTCTTCTCCTCTTTTATCAAGAGAAGGGTTATCTCTTGCTATGCACTAAACAAAAGCTTCCTTGTTGTAGGAGATGAGCTTATAGAGAGTAAGTTCACATAGGTTAATACTTACACGATACTGGCATTGAAACTTTGAAGACTTCCTCATCTAATGCAAGGTGATGTGAGCACAGAAGCACGAGCTGCAGGTTTCATAGGAGGGAACACTGTGTTGCTTCATGAAAATAAACCTTGTGAGGCAGATGTGAGATTGATGATATGGTGGTTATATAATCAGAGCTTTGCTATGTGCAAATCACGATGGCTGTTGAACAACCCTACTGCATATTTCATTTTCCCACTGCAGGGCCATAATTGTGGCTTTTGATCATTTCAATTTGAGGATGGACAAATGCTTGCAATTAGGTTCTAAGACCTGTTCGTGAATCAGGCCGTGGTCTCAATTCATGAAAGAATTTGTGGATATGAATGGATAAATTTTTCAAATTTAGACATTGTTTATGAAAAATATCACTTATCAAAGGTTTTCTGCCTAGAAATTGTATTTATTACTATGATGTTTTGGGTGTTGAACGATCATATAAACTTTCCTTTTGATATAATGGAAGATAGAATGAACTACCTATGGAGATAAATCTCTTTCCAGTTTTTTACCCTTTTTTTAGAAATTTTTAATTTATTTTTACTAACTCTGCCCATGCATACGTTTTTGTATATTATAGAATCTAATTTAGAATTGATGGACGATGAGGATATAGTGCGGCTGATCCTCTGGTTTGTTACTGCCCTGCCAATTGCTGCTGCTGGTGGTTCCATAGCTGGATTTGATTTTTTTTGCCTTACTCATCTGAGTCTATAACAACACCATCTTTTTTTTAGTCTATTACCTGCTTAATAATTGCTATTATTTCAAATTATCATTCGTTGCATGGAATTTCTGTTTTGATTTGCTCATTTAATTTAGTTACAGTTCTGATATGGTAGAGTAGCATTTTATGAATGAGATTGTCAAATAATTTCAAAGAGTAAGCCTATTTGAAAAGGATTCCTGGTGTCTGACAAGTGAAATCTAAGTTTAACCCAATTATATTGGTCTCTTGGTTTCATTGTTTTTGATATAATGGTACTTTAGGCATATATTTATTCTATTTCAGATGTTTCGGGAGCCAACTCAATTCATATGTTTTTGTTTTTGCCATGCTTTGGGGCTATTGAGCTGTTGAAGAAGATGGTGATTGAATTTATGTATCTTCAAATTCAAGGTATGCCTCTCCTTCCTCTTCGACCTTTAGGGTTTCCTTCTAAAACTATGCATTTATGTTTAGTATTATTTTTGTAGCGTGTATGCACGATTTGGTTTCATTTTTGTCATGCTTGTGAGTCTTGAGACCCTCTAAGTTGCTAAACTTGTATGCGGTTCTTAATTATAACAACAAAGCCTTAATCCTAAGTTAATTGGGGTCGGCTATATGGATTCTTTTTTTCCACTCCGTTCGATTTAGGGCTATCTCTTCTGATAAATGTAGAACAAAAAGATCATTTGGACCACTTTTTTCTAAGTAAGTTTAAATTTACCCCTATTTTGTTTAACTATTTCTATTATAATTTTTTTCAGCTTTTCTAACTGACGCATCACTAGGTCTACGTTTTATATGACCAAACCATCTCAATTTATGCTTTCTTATCTTATTCTCGATAGGTGCTACTCTTATTTTTTTTTCTAATGCGCTCATTATGTATTCTATCCATTTTAGTGTGCCCACATATTCATCTTAAAATTCTCATTTCTGCAATATGCATCTTATTCATGTGTTATCATTTCACTGTTTAACACTCACTATCATATATCATTACAGACCGTATTGCAGTGCGACAGAACTTTTCTTTCAATTTAACTTGCATCTTTCGGTCGCACAGTATTCTTGTAGCACTCCTGCACTTCATCCAACCAACTTTAATTCTATGACTTATATCTTCTTTACAACCCCCATTCTCTTGAATAATAGAGCCAAGGTACCTAAAATGAATACTATGAGGTGCTGTCACTCTGTCTAAAATAACTCCACCTTCTTCTCTATTCATGTTATTAAATTTACATTGCATATACTTAGTCTTAGTTTTACTAAGTTTAAAACCTTTTAATTATGAAATACTTCTCCATAGCTTTAACTTTTGACTTACTCCTGCTAGAGTTTCATCTATCAACACAATATCATCTGCAAACATCATACACCAAGGGATATCATTCTGTATATGCCTTATTAGCTCATCCATGATAAAGGCAAAGAGAAAATGGCTCAAAACTGAACCTTGATGTAATTCAATAGAAACAAAAAAATACCTAGTATCCTCTCCAGCAGTGCGAACACTAGTGATAGCTCCATCATACATATTCTTCAAGATACCCTCCTGCGATCCACTGTAGAACTTTTTTAGGAACTCTATCAAACTGATTTGGGGAGATACAAGTGTCCAAATGCAAAACGGTGTTCTATCACTCTCTCCCACAGTTTCATGGTGTGACTCATGATAGATTAATTATGTGGTTCTTAATTAAATTAATTAATTTCAGTGGGGTAGATTTGTCTTTACCAAAGGACAAGGATATTTAATTATAGAAGTTTGCAGATTGGAAACTGATGAATAAAGCAGGTATTTATGATAATTGCCACATCTAGATGCCTCCTGGCGCAGCACTCTGCCCGTGCCGAGCTTCTGTGATGTGTCTGTATAATTAAATCATGTACTGACTGATTCCTTTCTGCCCCAAGATTTCTTCAATTTGCTCATTATTTTAGTTGTACGGATAGCGTGGAGTTGGATTTTAAGAATGAGATTAGCAAGTAATTTCAGAGTTGCTTTGCTACAAGGAGGTTATATGAAATAGATTGTCTCCCATCCTAATGGTGAAACCTTGGGTTGTACCATCTTTTTTTAGGTTTCAAAAGCCTGCCATTTGCTGAAAGACAAACTTCTAATTTGTGCATGATCCATACAGGTCGATCTAGTGATTTTATTGCTTTAGAAATATCATAATACTATGTTTGGATGGAAAAATTTCAAGTAAATGGATTTGGATATGTTTGTATTTTACATTGTTTGAAAATTAGCACATCCTTAATTGATTAATTTTATGAATGTGGATGGCAATTTATTTGAGGTAGATTTGAAATTACACCTTTTATGTATTTTAGTTTTTTGCACTACTAAATCTAACAACATTTCTGAATCTAGTCAATTAAGGAAAGCCTGTCTATTACCATAAAGAATTTGAATAAAGCTTAATGCAAGTTTGTGGAATGGCATCGACCAAAAAGTGTCAGTTTATAAGCCTAAGAGGAGAGGCTAGAGCTCAAAGTTGTGACTCGATGGATTTGGAACCAACTTCCAATATAGGCATGAATGAGCTTGATTTGCTCAACTAGGTTCATTGTGATTGGCTTCTATAAATCCTAAATTTATTTGAACTATGTGGCATGGATCCAGGGCTTGGGATTATACAAGTGTGGCTTTTCACCCCAATTGATGCTTTGCTTGTGAGCTACTAGAATTGTAAGTGTGGTTATGTTCTACTTCTCTGTGCTATTGCTTTCTTTTGTATCTAAAGATTTCAATCTGCAAGTAAATGCAGGATCTCAGCCACTCATATCAGCATCGGTAGATTAGAAAGAGCGGTAAAATCACACTGTTCATGGAGGATCCGATTCAATTAAGCTGGATAGACATCTCCCACATACCAATCTTTCAATGATCAAGAGGTGCTTGGATTCTTCAAAAGTTAAACTGAATTCTGCGTCTGTAAAAAAAATAATTAAATAATTGTGTTTATGTCGGCTTATATTTAGTTGTTATTATATTTATTATCATTTTATTGTTATAGATTCATGTTAATTCTAGGATAAGACTAAATGGTCAAATATTAATTGATTGCCAACTATGCTTCATATCAATTATAAACGAATAGTGAATGATTTAAGAAATTTATTTTTTCTTCGTTCAACTGCTTTGATTAAGGTTTTAATTAAGTCATTTATAATTAATGGTAATATAAAATTTAAACTCATTAGTAAGAGTTGACAAATTATATTTTGGTCAATCACTAATTTTATAAATATTTTATTATATCAAATATCTTTTCAACTACTATTCTAAGGTAATAAGTGTCCATTATTAAAGTATAATAAATAACTTATTAGGTATTATGATGATTTTAGATCAAATGTAAACTATTGTATTTTACTCTTCAGAAGAATATTCGGCGGTTTATTGATAATTATAACAATTAGAAATTCTTCATTGAATTGATTTAATAGTCATATCTCCATATATATCATTTATTTATATGATTTAGTTAACTAGAATAATTAATTTCTATCTTATAGAGATCATTATGTATACATTGATTAATTGGATCATTAAAGTCTTATTTAATTATCTTATAATTAAGAATAATTTTAGATTAAATTATAAAAAAAATTAACTTTTATTATCAAGATTTCTATTATGAAGATAAGTTTTAAAATTTAATTAAAGCTACCTCATATTATCCAAAATTAAGTATGATGTTAAAAAATTACAAATGCTACATGTTAATTAAAATAAGGTATGTTCAATTATTAAATGAGAAATTGAAGTTAGGGCATATCATATATCCCTAACACCAGATAATAATTTCAAATGCCAAAAATTGTATTAATTTGTTTGTGTTAGTTACATGTTTTTTTTTTTCTGCAGCTGCTGTTGTAATGCTGGGGAGAGAAAAGGTAACAATGATAACAGCTTTTTAAAATAAAGTTCTGCAACTGCTAATTTCTTTAATTTCAATTTTTCTGATGGATTTTGAGCTTTTAGTTTATACTCTGTGTAGCTCACTGCCGTTGTTTGTTTTCTTTGTTGTCTCTCTATGAATTAGCTCACTGTCTAGATGTTACAATTTCAGTTCTGCAAATGATACTGTTCTGTGCAGCTGCATGTTTGAAACAGTTTAACTGAAATAACTGTTGAAAATGTTGTAATCTACTTTCACTTGTTCAACTGATTCATCTATTGAATTTTTTTTATGATCTATCAAATAAATTTGACTTTTGTCTTTCTTCTTTTGGTTAATTAAAGAGATAAAGGGGGGAATATCTATCAAGTCAGTGACAGGGAGCATGAGAGAAATATAATTTAAAATATCAATAACATTTCTTGTTACTTATTTAAATCCATATGAGTAACCAAACAAGACCTCATCATGGGTTATTTATCAGAAATGAAGTTCTGAGCACAGGAGGTTCCTTTAGTGACAAGTGAGGGAGGTAAATCCAATTATATTTGACTTAAGATCAAATTGTAGCAGATGATCTTCCATCTGAGACCCACCAATCAAAAATGGATGTTCTTGGATTATTTCCACCATCCAGAAAACTCAGGCACCAAACCTTTGCACCTGATTTGATTGTCGTCTTTACCATAGAATTGGATCCAAAGATCCTCCAATACACATTTTCACCATGCATCATAAGATCAATGGCGGGCACTGTTGGTCTTGCATTATCCTTGTCAGGATAACAGAAACTGAATGGTCTAGCGGGTTGAGTTAAGGTGAGGTTCATAGCTGAGGATTCTTTAACAAAAACGTCAGTGAAAGCCTTGTAATGGAAGTCTGTAATGTAGTGAAAGGAACAGCTGTGCTGAGCTTGGTTCCACCAAAACCAGTCTGGCTATCAATGGCCAAGAGTGTCTGATTCAAAGATACAATCTTCCCATTAACTTTTATAGAAGTTAAGCCTATGAAATACTTATCAGATGGATGCTTGTACTCCATTTGGGTGCCGACTACTGGATTCAAGATCAGGGTAGTGTAAATCAAAGATTTGGATAAATCTATTAATCTGGGCGTGAAACTGCTGAGATCAGTACCAATAAAAGCTACGCCAGGAAGGTCCTTGGAACCAGACAGACAAAGTGAAAAATAACTAGGAGCAGATAAGGCAGATATAACTTGAGCCTGCAGGGAAATGTTGGACCCTCCCAATCCGGCCATACCTGAGACTCCTTTAGCTAATCCTTGAAGAAGAGCAGTCTGTGAACAGGATAAGATATAGTTTCAAAGGAAGCAAGGCTTGAGCCTTCTTTGGCAGTGGGGAGAGCAAGTGAATCAATTAGAATAGTGTCGAAGTTGATTTTTCGAGTAACTGCATTCTCCGGAAAAAACCCGCAGACGTCAATAGCGCAGGTTGGAGTTGGTGGGTCTTTACAGTGGATGCAACCACCAGATTGGAAGGAGTCGCAGAATGGAGAAAAGTAGGGGATATGATGGTAAGTAGTGGAATTGTAGTTGGTGTAGCAATCAACCCAAGTAATAGAACCTCCAAGATCAACAACTAATTTTGTAGGCTGGAGAGGAGTCTTTAGGTACACAGTGGTAATGTGTGGTCTTTTTGGGTTGGTAAAACAATTGCTGCATTCAGAGGAACAACTAATATTGAAAGAAAGAAGAAAATGGAACAAAGATTAGACATTTTTCAATGGTTTGTACTGGGAAAGGGAAGATGAGTGTGACGTTATTGTTTCTTTGCATGCATATATATAGTAATAGCATAACTACTGAAGTCTGAAGTACAGAACTGGTGGGAATAAAATAATAAATGGTATCAAATTTAATTATTTGCAGTGTTGAATGTCTCCATAGTCAACAACTATCTGCGGATCAGTATGGCTTCATGGACGAGCAAATGCAATATTTTTCTCTTTTACTTTTTCCTAATAATATTTTTAAAACTGGATTGAATTGGCCAGTATCACTGAATTAATCAGGAACCGGAAGTTGGTTTGATGTGAAATGTATAAGAAAAGCCAGACATATGTAAAAAGCATTTGGAATATATGTAAACGTTTAATTTTACTTGAATATTTACATTGTTAAAATTTATGGTGAATTTTTAAATATTAGATTTATTTGTTATATTTATCAAATTTAATATGTGATGTTTTCAAATTGAATATGAATATTTTTATTATTTTTAAATTCTATTTTAAGATTTTTATGATTTTTAAAATATTTATAAATAAAAATTTATTTATTGTATTATTATATTATTGAATTCAAGTCAACTCTATTAAAGTAGTTAAATTACGGACTAATCACCAATTTGATTCAATATTTAATCTGATTAGTGGCGGAAGCAGCAACTCGGAAGAGAAGGGCAAAACTACTCTTTAACGCATATAAAGAGGAGATGGGGGGCTGAGAGGCTGAAACTCTATCTCTGCTGCTCTGGTCGGCAAAAACTTTTCTTGAAAATGCAAGTTCGGCGGCCGGCCAGAGGAGTCGTCAGCTCTATCCGATCCCACCTGATTCTGCTCCGGAATCTGATCCGGTTTTAAAAATATATTTTTTCCCCTTTAGCTACCATGAAGTCGGATCATGATGAATGAATCATAAACAATTGATAAAAAATTAGTGAGGTAGTGAATCAATTACCTATTCAATTTAATATCCGATTTGATTTTAAAAACAGCGTTTTTTTTTTTCGTTTGACTAAAATGAAGTGGGATCACAATGAATGGAGATGTGCAAAAACCAAACCCCTTCGACATGCATACATACCTAACAATGGGTAAGCTAATTTTAATATTAATATTTTAATGCATGCACGCTTACAATGGATAAGCTAATCTTAAAATTAATATAGGAGCATGTTAAATATTGGCCACAAGCATGTGAAATTAGCTGGAATTGCTTTATCAATTGATAATATTCTTTTGTAATTATAGCAATTAGAGTAATTATATAGATTGTAATTATTTTATTTTATTAAATTGGGGTTGTATTATAACGCTATAAAGCTTATTTTAGAGATAATAACATGTGACCCTATTTGAATTATTATCGGAGTTTATATTTATCTTTTAAGCTCGTGGAAATCATTTGAAAATGCTATGCAATTTGCAGCAAAGTTTGCCTCTCTGTAATTTATCTTTTAACAATTGTTTATATTTCATAAACGATGAGTAATTTATTTGAAACCAAAACTTCTTTCATCCCTCTTATCTGCAATTTTATCTTATATCATGGCACCATATTGTCATGACTATCTAGAGTTGCTAGATCTCACCCATGAATGACAATAACACAAGAGGATAAGAAGAAGAGAAGGGGAAAGGGATGAGAAGATAGAGATAATAGAAGAATTTTTATTATATTGACACAATGAGCTATACAAATGTTCTTTAGTGTTAATACTAAGTCCTACATCCACATCTGTAACAACTAACAAACTACCTATTGTAATCTCTTCTCTCTATTTATTATGTGTATCAATCAAAATTCAATTCTTATATAATATATATATATATATATATATTGATGATGAGGTGGACTTCAAAGACTTCTAGTTTGGATTTGGGTTCTGCTACTGGCTCTCTACCTGCAAGACAAGAGAGAGGACCGAGCTCCAGTGGAGAGACTTTAATATCTAAGTTAGAAATCGATTTGTCTACAAATAGACAAGCTAAAAATGTTGAAAAAAAAGACCTTTTATTTATGAGAATTCACCCCTACTTATAGTTGAGGGGTAAGAGGCAGCGTTTGTGTGTGTCAACTAACCTTCATGATGTGTCCATGTCGTACAACAACTACGTCAAAAATTTGTCTCTCATACATTCAAAGCTCGCAATGAATATGGACGTCCAACTCCATGGTTCAATCTTCTCTAGATGCTCGGTAAAGACTAGAAAAGATCAGAGTAAAGGGCCATTCTTCTTCAAGAGTTTGGTTGGAGAGCTTAATACAGATGAGCTCGGTATACATGGGTGGTATCATATATATATATATATGCGTAATTGCTTGCTACAATTTCAACAGTTTTGGCCCTTAATTCTTATTACGACCCGAGCTTAAGGCCACATGACCAAAAGAATAACATATCAAACAAGATGGTGTGGATTAAGGTTCTATGGACATGCATTGTCCAACATTTTGCTTGGGTTTTGTCATTGCTTTCTAGTCAAGCACTGTTGCTTGGCTATGGTCTTGACAACATACCTTATGTGTTGGATTCTAAGACACAATATTTGGATGAAGAAAGTCATATAAGGAAGATTAGCTCTCTAGTTTGAGGTTTAAAGTAGTTTCTATGAACTAATTTTCATCTTTGAAAGATTATTTGATTTGTTGTGTTTGACACGATGTATGAACATTTTTTTAGATAGAATCATTATAAGACACCATGTTGTTTGATACAATGCATTAGTATTTTTTTAGATAGAATCGTTACAGGACACTAAGTTTAAATATTGATTAGGAGTAGATACACTCGTCCTTGTCTTACTATTTTTTCAGGTGAAACTTTGAGAGTAATTTTGATCAATATCCTTGCATTCCTTTCTTGGCAATGAAATCTATTTTAATAATTATGTGATTGCAATTTATTATATATTATACTATATTTGTATTTTAGAAATTCAACAATTTCAGATTGATAAGATTGTATTTGATGTTATACAAGATGATTGATGTTTTGATGTTTAAGAGATTTTTGTCGATTTGATGGTTCAAGCTGGTTAAGAGTTCTGGAGTTTCGGGTTTTCCATCTATTAGTATTGATAATGTGCCTTTGGGTTTGGATAGTAATATGAGAAATTTGAGCTTTGAACATTAATAACTTACTTGTCACTAAAAAATAAACAGCAATAATTTTAAAAAAATAATAAATAATAGTCATTGGAGATGGATAAAGAGTTAATGCTCTGATATCAACTCAAATAAGGTCAAAGAATGTAAATTGCATACTACTACCTCTAAAACAAGCTTTATAGCATTATAATACAACCCTAGTTTAATAAAAAAAAAACTACAATCTATATAAGTACTTTAATTGCTATAATTACAAAAGAATACAATCAATTACAAAGCAATTCCATCTAATTGCACATGACTACATGGTCACACATTAATATTAAAATTAGCTTACTCATTGTTAATTTTGTATGCATAATTTTAATACAAGGTGTTTGATTTTCAACACATGTTATATAAATGAAGTAATTGTATTATTTTTATGTCATCCCCCTAATTTTTAGTCAGTTGTTTATGATCCATTCCACTTATTATATACGTCTCATAATGATTCCACTTCTTTGTAGCTAAAGGAAAAATATATATATTACAACTGTTTATCTATGGATGCTATATTGATCCAGCTCAACTCTCCTGCAGGCTCAAGTTATATCTACCTTACCTGCTCCTAGTTATTTTTCACTTCGTCTGTCTGGTTCCAAGAACCTTCCTTGTGTAGCTTTTATTGGCACTGATCTCTAAAAACAGCAGATACAAAGAGAATTGAAGGAATAGAAGTTATCTTTTCATTGACCTATACGGTACATATTTATAACCAACAATTACAACAGAAACGTTATCTTAAGTAAATACAAAATATATACAGCTAATATAATCTATAATTTGAATAGCTTAGGATAAGCTAAAGCCTATCCTCCTTATCTCTGTTACTCCCCTGCAATTCGAGCCGAAAGGGAGCGAATTGTTAGCTTATTGCAGAGATAATGATGACGCAGCCTGGACATGGGTTTTGTCAGTATGTCTGCAAGCTGATCATGGGAGCTTATAAACTTAACTTGGAGCTCATTTTTTCGAACTTTATCGAGTACAAAGTGAAAGTCGACCTCGATGTGCTTAGTACGCGCATGAAACACCGGATTACGAGATAAATATGTCGCACCTAAGTTGTCACACCACAAAGTTGGAACCATTGGCAAAGACAAACAGATTTCCCGAAACAATGATTGAAGCCACGTTACCTCTGTAGTTGCTAAAGCAAGAGCACGATACTCCGCCTCTGTGGAGGAACGAGCCACAGTATTCTGCTTCTTGGAAGCCCAGGATATCAAATTTGAACCAAGATATATTGCATAACCAGAGACTGACTTACGATCTGAAGTATCGGAAGCCCAGTCAGCGTCAGAATAGACATGAAGATCAAAATTGGCGCTCTTCGAAATGAATAATCCATAATATGAAGTTTGCTGCAAATAACGCAGAATGCGTTTTGTGGATGCCCAATGGGATTCAAGAGGATTATGCAAAAACTGAGCAACTCTGTTTACTGCAAATGTGATGTCAGGTCGTGTGAAAGACAAATATTGCAAGCTGCCCACCACTTGCCGATATAACACCGCATCAGAAAATACAGAGTTTGAAGAAGTCAGTGTTGGTTCACGAGCTACAACAGGAGTTGAAATCCCTTTGCAAGTGGTCATTTTAGCTTTGTCTAATAAGTCAGCTATATATTTGCGTTGAGTTAACAGCAAACCTGAACTTTTCTGTTGAATTTCAATACCAAGGAAATAATCCAAGTCACCCAACTCTCGTAACTTGAATTTTGAATGCAAAAATTTAATCACTCTTGCAACAACAGTATCATCCGAACCAGTAATCACAAGATCATCCACATAAATCATACAAAATACTTGAATATCATGAACAGTATAAATCATCAAAGAAGAATCTGCATTTGAAAGTCAAAAACCAAATTGTTTTAAAACTGAAGTTAAGCACTTGTACCATTGTAATGGTGCTTGCTTAAGACCATATAAAGAACGCCGAAGCTTGCAGACATGAGTAGGAAATCGAACATCTGAGAATCCTGGAGGTTGCTCCATGTACACCACATCATCAAGCGCCCCATGTAAAAATGCGTTCGACACATCTAATTGATTAAGCTTCCAACCTTTAGATACTGCAATAGATAAAATTAGCCGGATTGTTGCTGGTTTAACAACAGGAGAAAATGTCTCCTTATAATCTATGCCGGGTCGTTGGTTGTAACCCTTTGCAACAAGGCGGGCTTTGTATCGGTCGATTGAACCATCAGGCTTCTCCTTGATTCTAAATACCCATTTGCAGCCTATAATATTTGTGGCAGTGGACCGAGGAACAAGAACCCAAGTATCATTATGCAATAATGCATTTATTTCATCAGTCATGGCGGTCCACCAGTTAATATCAGAATTTGCTTTGGAAAAACATGTAGGAATTGGATGTTGCTGATATGCTATATGAACAAATAGTCTAGGCTTGAGTGAACCCGTTTGTGATCTAGTGATCATAGAATGTGATCTCGTCGAAACAGGAGCTGATGTAGCAGATGAAACCAATGGCAGAGTTGTAGTATCTGTGTCTAAAGATAAAACATCAGACACAATATCTGTTGATTCTTGGAGTGGCGGTTCAAGAGCAGAAGTAGATTCTTGAGTTGGAATAGGTCCTAAAATTCCTTTTTGTTGCTGCACACAAAGTGGAACAAGCAAACCATATTGATGTGAGGAAGCAGTGGACGTAGGAGCCAATTTATCATTTAACGCACGAAATGGAAAGTCCTGATAAAAAAAGTGAACATGCCGTGAGATATAAATTTTATCAGAAAGTATATCCAAGCAATAATAGCCTTTATGAAGCTTACTATACCCAAGAAAAACACATTTTGTAGACCGAGAATCGAGTTTGTGTTTGGCATAAGGCCGCAACCACGGATAACACAGATAACCAAAAACATGAAGAATTGTATAATCAGGTTTTTGATTAAAAAGAGACTCATAAGGGGTAATATTTGATTGTGTTTGAATTGGTAGTCGATTGATACAGTAAACAACACACTCAAAAGCATAACTCCAATATTTTTCAGAAAAAGGCTCTTGATGATCAAGATTTCCAGCATTCGGTGTTAAATGATAATTCGCTCCGGAGTCCATAGTCCAGTCTTGAATTTGAGGAGATGACCCTGTAGCAGCAAGATTAGAAACAGCAGCTTTGTCATTCTGATTTTGACGTGGAGATGAACACTGCCTACTTGTGTGACCACTGCCCCCACAGTTATAACAGACAATAATTGATGAGGTCCGAGTGGAAGTATTCTGAGAAGAACGACTTGAGGACTCTCTATGATAATTAGAATTATAATTCTGATTTCGAGATGAAAAACCAGAATTATGTCCTCCACGGCCGCCACGACCGCTACGACCACCACGACCACCTCGAGATTGAAAACCTTGCACAAATTGCGCAGAAGGTGAAATAAACGAATCCAAAGTTAAAGTATGCATCTTTAACTGTGCTTCCTCGCTCAATAAGAGAGCATATAACTCATCATAAGTAATAACAGTATTACGGGCTTCCAAAGCACGTACAAAAGGACGATAGGTGGAATCCAGACCGTCCAAAATATCACTGATAAATGATTCATCAGAAACAGGAGATTGCAGAGCTGCCATTGTGTCATATAAAGTTTTAGCCCGCTGTAAGTACACATCAATGGAGTCAGATCCCTGTTTGAGGTGTTTGAGAAACCGACGGCACTTCACAATTGTGGAACAAGCACCTTTAGAGAAAATGGATTCAAGTTTCTGCCAAACAGCACGAGCAGTTGGCAATCCAACAATCTGAGGAAGCAAAGGCTCAGAAATAGAGCAAAAAAGCCAATGAATAACCAGCTGATCTTGGCTAAACCAAATAGCATATGCAGGATTAGGTTGCTTATCCTGTAATTCAGGAGATGGGGGTGAAATATCAGAAGAAACATGATCTGCAAGATGATAACCATGCAAAATTGGCATGATCTGGGCTTTCCAAAGAAGAAAATTAGATGAATTAAGCTTGACAGGCAAAGCATGAGCAATATTGGGTAGAGAACCCGAGGAACTAGAAGAGCTTGAAGAAGAAGAGATCAAGGCTGGAGTGGTCGTCATTGCTGTTAAGCCAAAGGGCTCTGATACCATAAAAACAGCAGATACAAAGAGAATTGAAGGAATAGAAGTTATCTTTTCATTGACCTATACGGTACATATTTATAACCAACAATTACAACAGAAACGTTATCTTAAGTAAATACAAAATATATACAGCTAATATAATCTATAATTTGAATAGCTTAGGATAAGCTAAAGCCTATCCTCCTTATCTCTGTTAATCTCAACAGTTTCATGCCTAGATTAATAGATTTGTCCAAGTCTTCGATTTACACTCCCCTGATCTTGAATCCAGTCGTCGGCTTCCAAGTAGAGTACAAGCATCCATCTGATGAGTATTTCATAGGCTTAACTTCTACAAATGTTAATGGAAAGGTTGTATCTTTGAATCAGACACTCCTGGCCATAGATACCCAGGGGTGTGCAAAACCAGTTCGATTAAGAGATTTTCAAATCTCTAGAACCAAACTAAAATTCTAATATTTTAAAATTATTGGAACTAGAACCGAGCTGAAAAGATAAAATATTTGTATCGAATCGAATAAAAAAATTCGGTTCGATTTAGTTCGGATATTCAATTTTTACGGAGTGGTTCTAGTTTCAAACGGAGATGAAAATTTATAAATTTAATTTTTTTAAATTTAACCAATATAATAATAATAATTAATAATATTTTACAAGCCATTTTTATTTTGTTAAATTAGCATAATTAGATAATTTCACAATCATAAATAAATAAATAAATTCATAATCATATAAGATTAAAAATTTAACTACATTCATTCTCAAAGTTAATAAATTCATAATAAGATTAAAAATTTATATTAACAATAATAATAAATTTGTCAATTAATAACTAATTAATTTATTTAAATTAATCAACAAATTTTAATTAACCAATTTATTTACTTATTAATTTGTTTATATATATATATATATATTTATTCTCGTTGGAGCGTGCTCCAGAGAGACTTACGTTCATCGAATTCCAGCCAAATAATATATAATTATCTAAAAATTACAATCGAAATATTAAATTAAAGCTCATAAAAAAATTAATAAATAAATATATATAATAAAATTCTCACGAGAGAACGAATGCATATATATATAAAATAAAAAAACTATATATAAATCAAAGAAGATTTTAAATATATTTATGATACAAAGTAAAACTATATAGTTTTAACTTAAATGATATTTAATATATAAAAAATAAATATAAATTCAAATATTTATAGTGTTTATTATATATATATATATAATGATGTGGTACTATATATTAAATTAGTATAATAATTACTTGATTATACTTATTTAATTATTTATTATATTTATATTTATTTTATTTTATATTTAAATTAATAAATTACTTTAGTTATTTACATAATATATTAGATTTTATATAATAAATAAATGTAATAAAATATGAGACAATAAAATAAAATAATTTTAAATTTAAATATTTTAATAATTTAAATTACCGTATTATAGATATATTTTAACATATAATTTGCGAATAATTATTATCAATCAAATAATTTTTAATCTATATTAATTGATATATAAATTTTATTTACTACTAATACATAATTAGGATATTATATATATACATAAACATATTCATTGTAATTATATCATTTATGTTTTTTTCAAATTCATTCACAAATATTCATTTGTTAATTGTTATTACTCATATCATAAAAAAATTATATAATATTATTTATATTATCAATACTCATAAATATTAATTATTGTTTATATTCATACTCATTATTAATCATTTAATATATTCTATTGAATTACTTTTTTTAAGTACAAATTATTATACAACAATAACAACAACAAAGCCTTAATCCCAAGTCAATTGGGGTCGGCTATATGGATTCTTCTTTTCCACTCAATACGATTTAAGGTTATCTCTTCTGATCGATGTAACATCATAAGATCATTTTGGATCACCTTTGACCAAGTCAGTTTAGGCCTACCTCTGCCTCTCTTAGTTATATCTACTCTAACTTGTTCGGTTGTTCGGTTTTTCTAACTGGCGCATCACTAGGTCTTCGTTTCACATGGCCAAACCACCTCAATCTGTGCTCTCTTATCTTATCCTCAATAGGTGCTACCCCCACTTTTTCTCTAATACACTCACTGCGAATTCTATCCATCCTAGTATGACCACACATCCATCTTATCATTCTCATTTCCGCAACATGCATTTTACTCATGTGTTGTCCTTTTACTGCCCAACACTCACTACCATACATCATAGCAGGCCGTATTACAGTGCGGTAAAATTTTCCTTTTAATTTAATTGGCATCTTTCGATCACATAGAACTCTTGTAGCACCCCTCCATTTCATCCAACCAGCTTTAATCCTATGATTTACATATTCTTCACAACCCCTATCTTCTTGAAGAATTGAGCCAAGATATCTAAAATAAGTATTATAAGGCACTGCTATTCCGTCTAAAATAATTTTGCCTCTTTCTTTATTCTCGCTATTAAATCTACAATGCATATACTCAGTCTTAGTCTTACTTAGCTTAAAACCCTTAGATTCCAAAGTGCTTCTCCATAACTCCAACTTTTGATTTACCCCTGTTTGAGTCTTATCTATTAATACAATATCATCTGCAAACATCATATACCAAGGGATGTCATCCTGTATATGTCTTGTTAGCTCATCCATGACCAAGGCGAAAAGATAAGGGCTCAAAGCTGAACCTTGGTGTAATCCAATAGAAACGAAAAAAATCCTTAGTATCCCCTCCCACGGTGTGGACACTGGTGGTAGCTCGCTCATACATATCCTTCAAGACTTGGATATATCGTATAGATATTCCCCTATGCTCTAGGACCCACCATAAAACTTCTCAAGGGACTCTATCATACGCCTTTTTCAAGTCAATAAAAACCATATGTAAGTCCTTCTTCATCTCTCTATACTTTTCCATCAAATCTCTTATAAGAAAAATAGCTTGCATAGTTGATCGACCAGGCATAAAGCCAAACTGATTTGAGGAGATACAAGTATCTAACCGCAAACGGTATTCCACAACTCTTTCCCACAATTTCATAGTGTAGCTCATAAGCTTTATACCTCTATAATTTGAGCAATTCTGAATATCTCCTTTATTCTTAAAAATAGGTATCAAATTACTTTGTCTCCATTCCTTAGGCATTTTCTTTGAACTTAAGATCTTATTGAACAAAGATGTCAACCATGTAACTCCTGTATCTCCCAAACATTTCCAAACCTCAATAGGTATCTCATCTGGTCCACAGGCTTTACCAACTTTCATCATCTTCAAAGCTTCTTTAACTTCCGAAAATCTAATCCGTCTAGTGTATTTCACATTTTTCTATGGCCTAACGTCTAAACCCTCAATGTTATCACTATGGTTACCATTAAGAAGTTCCTCAAAATAGCTTCTCCATCGTTCCTTAATATCCTCTTCTTGAACCATAACCTTATTCTCTTTATTTTTAATGCACTTAACTTGGTTTAAATCACGACATTTCTTTTCTCTTATCTTAGCCAATTTATAGAAAGCTTTTTCTCCTTCCTTTGTTCCAAGTTTCTCATACAAACTCTCTAAAGATTGCGCTCTTGCTTGACTAACTACCTTTTAAACATCTTTTTTTACTTGTTTGTACTCTCAAAAGCATCATTGTCATTACACTTGGGCAAACTTTTATACCATTCCCTTTTACTTGTTACCGCTTTTTGCACTTCCTCATTCCACCACCAAGACTCCTTCGAGGGATGTCCACACCCTTTAGATTCTCCAAGAATCTTTCTAGCTACTCTTCTAATAGTTGTAGACATGCATATCCACATATCATTTGATGACATACCCATATCTTCTTCCCACACTCCAGCTTTGACTAACTCATCCTTGAACAATAATTGTTTTTCACCTTTTAAAGTCCACCACCTAATCTTAGGACTATTGTTCCTCCTTAGCCTACTAGTCAACCTCTTAAACTTGATATCCAAAACTACTAACCTATGTTGAGTGGTCAAAGCCTCACCTGGAATAACCTTACAATCCTTACATCGAGTTCGATTCGCTTTTCTTGTGAGTATGAAGTCAATTTGACTTCTATTTTGCCCACTTTTAAAGGTCACTAGATGTGATTCCCTTTTTATAAAATATGTATTTGCCAGAATCAAACCATAGGCTAAAGCAAAATCAAGGATACTCTTACCTTCTTCATTTCTAATTCCAAAACCATACCCTCCATGTATCTCCTCAAAACCTACTCTGTCTTTTCCTACATGTTCATTTAAGTCTCCTCCTATAAAAATATTTTCATCATTTGGAATCCCTCGCATAAGTTCATCCATGTCATCCCAAAAATTTTTCTTGCTCTCCCCATCCAATCCAACTTGAGGGGCATATGCACTAACTATGTTGATGGTCTCATTCTAGATCACAAGTTTAATTGAAATAATCATATCGCTTACTCTTTTCACCGATATAATCGTCTCCTTTAGGTTTCGATCCAAAATTATACCTACCCCGTTTTTACTTCTATCTGTACCTGTATACCACACTTTATATCCAGTATTCTCAACGTATCAACAAGTTCTCTCAGTTTACCTGTAAAAGATCCAATATTCCAAGTTCCTATTCTGATATCAATTATTCATATAAATATGTTAATAAATTATATTGACTCATGAAATTAATTTGATTAGTGATAAAATATAAAATAAAAAAATTAAGGTGTATATATATAATGTATAGTAAATAAAATTAGAATTTTCAAAGTGAATATATGACATGACATAATATGTATTAATAAAATAATTCTAATAAATTTTAAAAATATCAAATATTAAGTAATACATCAGTAAAATATAATATAATTTCATATTATTAATAATAACTCAGTTATTATTTTGGTTATTTGGTCCAGTCCAATTCGGTTCAATTCTCAGTTTGGTATCTAGACCCGTCTCATATTAAAAAAAATCAGTATGGTTCGGTTCGGATAAAATAAAAAAGTCAACTGATTTTTTCATTTCTAAATATTTCGATTCAGATATTCGGATTGGTTCATATATCTCTAGGATCCGTACTCAGCCCTAACCCGGACTGGTTTTGGTGAACCAAGCTCGGCATAACTATTCCTTTCATTACATTACAAACTACCATTTACAAGGCTTTCACTAAGGTTTTTGTTAAAGAATCCTTAGCTATGAACGTCACCTTAATTGAGTGCCAAGGATAATGTAATACCAACAGTGCCCACCATTGATCTTGTGATGCATAATGAAAATGTGTATTGGAGGATCTTTGGATCTAATTCTAACGTAAAGAGAACAAACAAATCAAGTGCAAAGGTTTGGATCCTGGGTTTTATAGATGGTGGAGATAATCCAAGAACATCCATTGTGATTAATGGTGGGTCTCAGATGGAAGATCATCTGCTACAATTTGATCTTAAGTCAAATAGATTTGGATTTACTCCTCACTTGCCATTAAAGGAACCTCCTGTGCTTACCTCAACTTCACTACTGATAAAGTAACCTATGATGTGGTGTTGGCAATTAAATTGATTGCCAAAGATGGAGCAAATTCAATAACAAACACTCAAACTTTTATTAATTGACAAAAATACAAAATACAATATTTAGATATAAATATTTCACACTCAAACACGTTATGATTTAGCTTGTTAAAGCTTATATTCTCCCTCAAATATGTTATGTGTTAGATTGTTGAAGCTAATCCTCTCATGCAAACACGTTATGTGTTAGCTTATTGAAGCTAACCCTCTCATGCGTTAGCTTATTGAAGCTAACCCTATCTCTCTCTCTTAATCTTTTTCATTACTCTCTCATCACTATAACATAAATGGCCATAAGGCCATATATATATGAGTGTTAAAGGAGTATAGTAGACTTAAGAAATATAGTCTAAAAACTCATTCTTTGTTTTAATAGCAATCCTTCCTTCTTCTATAACTAAAACCTGGTAGTTGTTACCAAATTTCATATTCTTAACACGTTATGTATTTGCTTGTTGAAGCTAATCCTCTCATGCTTTAGCTTGTTGAAGCTAACCATATCACTCTCTCTTAATCTCTTTCATTACTCTCTCATCGCTACAACATAAATGGCCATAAGTTCATATATATAGGAGTGTTAAAGGAGGTTTATGGGTTATCAAATTCAAATTGATAACCTTCTTAACTAATTCAAATTTAACTTGATAACCTCCTTAACTAATTCAAGTTCAATTTAAAAACCTCATTTACTAATTCAAATTCAATTTGAAAACCTCTTTTACTAAGTCAAACTCAATTTGACTAAGTTAAGAATGCTTTATTACTAAGTATTTTAGAAAACTCTAGAAGAAAACCAAGTTTAATTTCTAACATGTGGTCTTGTTTGGTTCCTCATAGCATTAAACTATCCAAATTATTTTTATCCTTCTAAACCTCTGAATTTACCAAACTATCCAAATTCACAATTCCAAATAATATTATTAAAATCATAAAAACCATAACATTCTTATAATTTTCTTAAATTTCTCATACCATAACAATTCATACTAATAACAAACACAATTATTTTTGTTTATTTATTTTCATGTACTTAAATATAGTCACATTTTTTTTTAATTTATCAGTCCAAAATAAATTTACAAATTGAACATCTAATGGGTTCTAAGTTTACCGGAGTTGAATCCCACAAACCAACTTTAGAATAGCAATGTACGTGAAGAAAACCATCTGCTGGACTTTTGGGGTTCCTAGCCGCCCATGGGTCCATTTGTCGGTGACTAGTCGGGGACATGCCATAGGGACGGTGGCGACATATGATGTTAGCTATGCTGGTCAATAGATCTTGAAGTGAGAAGTCTAAAAACAACAATTACTCTCTCTCGCTAGAAATGGCCTCAAAAGTTACTCCGTTGACCAAAATTTGGACAAAATTTAAGTTGACCCAAAAATATAAATGAGATACAAAATGAAAAAGTAGGAGAAGGGGAGTCAGTGGTATAATGAAGATTCCATGAGGCCGAGTCAAAATTTTAAAGCAAAAAAGAAAATTGCATTGAATATATAATTTTATTGTCAAGATAAAATTGAATAAAATATGAAAAAATTATTAAATATATTAAAATATATTACGATATCCTCTTAAAATTAAAAAAAATCACATTTAAGTGGTGAGATTTTATAGTTTACTTGATATATTATTAAATTTTTTATCATGAATACATATAATATTACTAAATTTGTTATTATTAATATCAGTTTTAGGACACAAATTGAATACAATTAAAGATGATATACATGTGGAGTAGATTTATCAATTTTAAATGTATACATATATACATTAAATTGAAGAGAACATGAATTTATATGTCATTGTCATCATAATTATGAGTAAATATTTTCTATTGAAGTTGAAGTTGTAACTTGTAAGGATTATAAAACTTCAAATACATTTTTCTATTATCACCTAATATTTTTAATTTCATTATCAATTTATCATGCAATTTAATATTTCAATTCCCTTAATCTTAGATCTTTCTCAAAATTATTAGGTGAAAATTTTTACAAGAAAATGAATTAAAATTATATCTATGATTAAAAAATAACAATTAAAATAGTAATAATTATTTGAAAAAATTAAGTCTAGAATAGGATGTTACATTGAAAAAGAAACAATAATAATAATTGCCGGCTATTATTATTGAAAAAAAAGAAAATCTAAATATGAAAAATTTATAGTGAGAGAGTCCAACGATAGAGCGACTAATTTATTAAAATAATTAAAATTATATATATATACATATGTTTATATATATTTATTTATTTATAAACCAAGGGGAGTCCATGGATCCTCCTTGGTTTCGCCCTTAAGAGAAGTCTATTGGTATTTTTTTCATTGGTAAAAAAAGCTAGAACTGGCTGGAAACAGATTGAAAGCAGATGGTTGGCGATATAGTCTTACAACTACTGTGGCTCGCTTGCTCCGATGTTGGATGACATCGATCATCCCTTCCTTGGATTCGTCGACACGGTTGGTACTTCTTCTTAAATGGCGTGTGAGATTGGTGGACGGATGAACGAATTGTGTTACCAGTTCAAGATATATTTCACTAAATTATCAATTATATTTTTCACAACCATGAGATGTCTGTTTTCTAAATTTTGTAATTATTGTCATAATATTTTTATGCTATTTTATCCTTGGACGTTTACAAAACTATTTTACAAAAAGTTTCATTTTAAAAAATACTACACATTAAAAAATTTTCAAAAATACTTCAAATAATATTTTTTTTTTACAAAAATACTCCACTACTCACTTTAAACAATTTTTTTTTAAAAAATTCCTCATCTCTCACTTCAAAAAAATTAATTCTATTTTTATCTTTTTTTCTTCAAACTTTACTATTAATAAATAAGTTTCAATAAAATAATAAAAATTAATATTTTAAATTACATTTTCAATAAATAGAATGTATTTTTTTTACAAAAGAAAATTTTAAAATTTGATTTTAAATAAAAAACACGTACAAAATTTATAAGAAAGAGTAAAATATATAAAAATATATTAATACAAATCATTAAATTTATTTTTAAATAAATTTTACATATTATAATATACAAAATAAAGTTAAAAATTAATTTTATTGTATATATATTGCATGTATATTGTATATATATTATGCAGATATTTTTATATATTGTATAGATATTTATGTATTTTGTATGAATGTTGTGTATATATTATATATTTTTTATGTATATCGTGTGAAAGTTGTGTATATAAAATTAACAAAATAAAGTTAAAGAATTAAATATATTATATATATATTTTGCAGATATTACATGTAAATTGCGTATATGTCTACATTTGTTATATATGTTTTTTGTGTATGTTTGTGTATTTTGTGTGTATGTTATGAATATGAGAAAAATAAAATTATTTATGAATAAAAATAAAAAATAAAAATAAAAATAAAAATAAAAATAAAACAAAGAAATAATGTCATTTACTGTAAAAAGGAAAAAAGCTGAACACCGTAAAAATGTGAAAAAAAAAAATCAACTGCCGTATTTTCTAAAATGGGACACCAAAATGATGTATTTGGTGTAAAATCCTTTTTATCCTTTAGATTATCCAAGTACTATATTTTGTCGCTCCTAGTTAAGTTGATGACTGAGTTGAGTTTTTCTTTATTTAAATTACAAGTGATACTTGAAAGGGGGAGAAAACCTGATTCCCCTAAAACCTAAAACATGCATAGATCACTAGATTATTCAAATTAAATTGCAAAGGGGTAAATTGCATACCTGACATCATCGTATGTTGAAGCTGAAGACGATTTTGGAGTTTGTCGCCTTCCAGGAGATACACACTTTAAGTTTAGCGGAAGCACTACTGAAGGAACGTAATGTTCTCTCAAAATTGTTATGTTCCCCTGGAGACCACGACCCCTTATTTATAACTGATGATGATGATTTCTATTTTGGTCCTTCAACAAAACAGAAATTCTTATCGGTCTCTACACTTATAATCCTATTACGAGTAGGACACCTCAATAGTCAACAATCCTTATTTGATCATAACTTTAATTTGACTATTTTAATTTGACTGCAATACATATTTAATATTTAAATATATTTAGCCCACACTTATGATTAATTAGAGGATTAATTTTAACAATTTAAAATTAATTCTAACAATCTCCCACTTGGGCTAACATATATTAAATATAAATGTATATACCTTAATGAGCTCATAAAAACAGTCATACTGAAGGTGCCTCAAACAATCTCGTCCATTGATTATATCGATAAAGGACTGAAGGGCCAGTCGCCACATTCATCGTGACTCAAACCACCATCAATCACATTACCAATACTCTCAAATGACATAGATCAATAATAGGAGTGTAGCATGGAAACTACATGTAATATGATCTAATCATGCCTGTTTCCAACTGGTCACACTTAATTGAGATCAACCACAAAAATAACACAGAGTGTAATAAACAAAAGTGAATACTTCATTTTCTGCAGAAACTGAATTAACATATCCAAAACCTAATAGAGTATTCAAAACATAATGAACAAAACTCCCACTGAAACTAAACATCCTCAAACAATATGACACCCACATGAGCAGTGTGCTCATGAAAGACTTTCGGTATCAATGCCTTAGTAAGAGGATCTATAATTATAGAGTTCGTTCTAACATGCTCTATGGATATCTGTCCACTCTGTATTTTCTCCATTTACAGCCAGAAACTAAATACCAAATAGCTCCTACTGTCATTGGAGAATCAAACTGCTGAATTAATGTCACACTTAAAACTTTATTAGCATTTTCAATGCTAGCCATAATGTGCAGCCTTGTGACATTCAGCAAAGTCAAAAAAAAAATTCATGATCAAATGTCTCATAGCATACTACAAATTTCAAAACCATGGAATGTAGTCTAATGTGGATCTTTTGCTACTCAAGACATTCGATAAAGTCAGAATAAGTATACCAAATGATCTCATACTAATCTGACTTTCTGTATGTGAGCATACGTTCCTTTATTCTCTGAATATTTCTTAAAACCTTATTGGCTGCCTTCCAATGATCCATTTTTGGATCACTAAGATATCAACCTAACATGCCAATTATAAACACAATATTCAGATAAGTATAAATTTGAGTATACACCAGAATCCCAACTGCCGATGCATAGGAAACTGCTACATCTACTGAACCTCAAGTTCATCCTTAAAACACTGTATGAGACTAAACTTATCACCTATGATGATCATGGGTATAAATTGGTTTATATTCTTGCATACCAAAGCTCTTGAGCATATCCTAAATGTAGCTCTTTTGTAATAATCCAAGAATACATCGAGAGTGATCTCGAAGTATCTGGATCCCTAATACAAAAGAAACTTTATCTAAACCTTTCATGCAACAAGACCTTACAGCTGGTAACAAAAATTATGCTATCCACACATAAAACCAGAAAAATAAACCTATTCCCACTGAATTAGTGAAACACACAGTGATATACACAGTCCTCAATAGCATTTGTCTTAATACCAAATGAGACAACTACTTGATGGAACTAAAGTACCACAAACGAGATGCTTGCTTGAGCCTATAAATGGATTTTCTTAATTTGCATATCAGTAGCTTTGAGTTTCCTTATTCAAAGCAATCTGACTGCACCAAATAGATTGTTTTATCAATGTCTCCATAGATAAACACAATCTCAATATCCATTTGATGAAACTCAAGAACAATTGTGCAACGAGAGCCATGATTGTCCTAAAAGAGTCCTTCAATAAAACCAAAGAGAAGATCTCTTTATAGTCAATCCATTCCTTCTGAGTAAAGCCTTTAACTGCAAGACATGCTTTATATCTCTCCATATTACCTTTAGAATTCCTTTTGGTCTTAAATATTCATTTAAAACCAATAGGTTTCTTTCCTTCAGGTAATGGGATAAGATTCCAAACTTTATTGTCTTGCATAAACTTAAACTCTTCACTCATTGCCTCAATCCACTTATGAGAGTTAGAATCCTATAGAAATACTACATAAACATCTAGAATAGCACTTCTCTTCTCTCTAATGGACCTATTTAAAGGCACATTTTCTGGCTCAAATTCTTAAGGTTGATGAGCTTGATCCTAATGAAGAACGGATCTTCAAACTGATGGGAAGTTCTTTAACATTGTCTTATATTGGATCTAGAATTGCTTCTAGAATAAGAGTGACACTACCACTCCAGAAAACAATGATGAGAATCAAAATTTCCTAACTTGATTTCTCCTCAAAGACAATGTTTATAACCTTATTTCCCCCCTCAAGCTCAACATCCTAAATAATGTCATAATACACATCTCAATACACTAATATGGTAGTAGGAATATAAAATTTAGACCTATGATCACTCAGAATAACCAATAAAGTAGCAGTTAACATATTTGGAGTCCAATTTTACCCTTATTAGGCCTATAAGGCCTAGCCTTAGCTGTTTATCCCTAAGTATGAAAGTACTTAGACTACTTTGATTGGTACTTAATTAGAAAGATAGACTGCTATATTTAATGCTTTTTCTTAGAAAAGACTCTGATAAGGATGAATGACTAATCATACTCCTCATCAAATCCAAAAGATTCTTGTAATGTCTCTCAGCATCACCATTCATACTGGTTATACCAATCATTGTGTACTGATGGACTATACCACATTTCTGTAGGAAAATAACAATTGGTCCAGAACGCTACGCACCTGAGCTATTAAATCTGCCACAGTACTCACAACCACAGTCAGATGTAATAGATTTAATATTCTTTCCGAATTGATTTTCAACTTCAGCCTTATAAGATTAAAATAAAGCGTCCACAGACTTAGATTTTTCATGAATGAGATACAGGTACCTTTAACGTGAGTAATCATCTTATGAATGATATGAATTATCTTTGGTCATTCATGATGCTATAGAGAATAAACCACAGATATCCATATATATCAACTCTAAGATGACTGAAGACTTAATAGCACCTAATCTCTATGTTTGGTCTATTTTAACTTAGTATTCTTAACATAGAAATCCAAATCTGTGTAATCAAATGTATCTATGATACCATTTGACACAAGATGTTCTATTCTAGATTTGGATGTGTAATCCAAACATCTGAGTCAAAGTTCAGCTGAGTTATCCATATCCAGCTTTCCTTTGATATCTCTAGTACTCACATGCAGAGTTTCATTATAAGAAGCATTGACAATTAACGTATATAGATTATCATAAACATTTAAGAAACTAGTATCAAATATTTGAATCTATAGATAAAGTAAATTATCTGTTTCTAAATGAACAAGTAAAAAATAAATTTGTCCAAATAAGAAACAGAGACCAAATTCTATCTAAAAGATAGTATAACAAAAGTATCTATAAGATTCAAATAATATCCAGTTCTTAAACACAATCTAAAATGTTTTTATGTCTCTACTTCTACCAGTTTGCCATTTACTATATAGACGTATCTTTCACCGTCAATTGGTTTTCAGTAGTTCAAGTAACTCTACAATGAAACATTTATATGAATAGTAGCACCGTAATCCATTCAATAAGTGTTTCTAGATACTAAAGTTGAATTAACCTCATAATAAACCAAACAAGGTACTACCCTTCTTTATACGTCGCGTGGTGTAATTGGGACAGTCCTTCTATTAGCAATCTTATTCTTCTTTTCACCTTTGTCCTTATCTGCTGAAGCAACCAAACGAGCATTCTCCCCTTTATTAGCCATCAACTAGATAGATTAAAAGGTCATCTGGTAAAACCAAATCCAGAGCCTTTAGCCTCTTGGCTATTTAGGACATGCTCAGAATATGCTCCCTAATACTACCATTGCCAGTATACCTAACGAAAATTAGATTGCTGAAAATGTCCCCACTTCGACTTCATCACACTTGACATAGTCGCTTTCCAGTTGGGCAAGGTAGTTCATAGCATTATAGCTTTAGCAGAGTGGCTCCTCAAATATTTCTGGGATTCTTTGATGCATGATCACTGGACCCAAGCAAGATAAAAAATCTCCCACTTCTCATACTGAACCCTCTGAGCATCTTTGCTCTCTTCAGTAGGAGCAATAGGTTCATCCTTCCTAAATGCTAAGTCCAAATACATGCGTCCCAGATAAATCAACATGTTTGAATTTCTAAATCTAAGTTTAACCTCTAAAGAAAAGGTACACTAGGAGTTTATATAGCATATTAGCTAAATTCAGAGAAAAAGAAAAATAAAAAATTGTACGCTCACGATCCACAAATTATAAACTTGATTTTGAGTTTAAATAATAGAAACAAGATACCAGGCACAACGTTAATATTCTCATCTTTGGACATAAAATATTAACTGTAATTGGTATCTCACGCAGCAATCAAAATATTGACAATTAGTCCCGTCAGATAATAACCTTCCTTTGGGCCGATATATTATCCACATGGATAAAACCAAATAATTGTCACATATTTATTGCAACACGTGTATTCAAAACTCAGCCAGATAGCAGCCTTCCTTTGGGCCTGCATACTACCCGCAATGAATTTTAATACACCTGTCTAATATCCCAAATAAATTAATTAAAACAATAGAGGCCACTTTGGTGACTTATTGCTTCAATTAATTTATTATTAAAAATATTAGACACAATCAGGACTAA
The DNA here is from genome assembly GCA_947685225.1 of Garcia nutans. Taxonomy (NCBI): domain Eukaryota; kingdom Viridiplantae; phylum Streptophyta; class Magnoliopsida; order Malpighiales; family Euphorbiaceae; genus Garcia; species Garcia nutans. Next base: position 33,747,819 of record CANTUV010000043.1, read on the forward strand.
AATACCAAAATTTAAACTCAATTGAATTAAATTTTAAATTGAAATTTTAAAATTAAATGAATTTTTTTTTACGATTTAATCGAAGATCAAATCAAAATTTCATAAAGATTTAATCAATTAATTAAAATCCTTAACTGTGTTCTTCTAAACCAAAACGAAGAACAACGAAACACTGTTCACGAAACAGTTTCAAAACAGATTTTTTTAATTAATTAATTACATAATTAATTAACCCAAAAATTAATTAATTCCGGAAAAAATCACAAACACAAATTCAAGTCCAGAAATTCGATTTTTTCAGAATTAATTAAATAATCTCAGTAATTTAATCCAAAAAATAAATCAAACCAAAATTGATTTCAGATTACTAAATTCGATTCCAAATTAATTCTAGAAAATTACAATCACCAAATTAATTTTCTAGAATCAAAACAAAAATCAATTTAATCGAAAAATCTAGCGACCTAGCACAGGGCTCTGATACCAATTGAAAGGGGGAGAAAACCTGATTCCCCTAAAACCTAAAACATGTATAAATCACTAGATTATTCAAATTAAATTGCAAAGGGGTAAATTGCATACCTGACATCATCGTATGTTGAAGCTGAAGACGATTTTGGAGTTTGTCGCCTTCCAGGAGATACACACTTTAAGTTTAGCGGAAGCACTACTGAAGGAACGTAATGTTCTCTCAAAATTGTTATGTTCCCCTGGAGACCACGACCCCTTATTTATAACTGATGATGATGATTTCTATTTTGGTCCTTCAACAAAACAGAAATTCTTATCGGTCTCTACACTTATAATCCTATTACGAGTAGGACACCTCAATAGTCAACAATTCTTATTTGATCATAACTTTAATTTGACTATTTTAATTTGACTGCAATACATATTTAATATTTAAATATATTTAGCCCACACTTATGATTAATTAGAGGATTAATTTTAACAATTTAAAATTTTCTTCATCCATTTGTTACATCCATACTCATACCAAACCTAAACAAATCTATCAACTAACCATAAAATATTTACTTCCACACTAAAATAACATCATTCAAACTCATTTAAACAATTTCTACATCTCTATTAAAAATTCATTTTTCACATAATTAAAAACTAGAAAAGAATTCCTTATAAAGAAGAAAATCCTTACCTTATGCTAGGAAATCTCTAATTTCACCCTTAATTCTTGAAATTTTGATGAGATTTTGAGTGATTAAAGAATTTGAAATTCTTTCCCAAACCCATGGAAAATTTGGCCAAAGAGAAAGAAGTGAGAAGAAGATTTAACCAATTTGATTTTCTTTAATTCCTTTCTTTTTATTTTTAGCCATATTTATATTATATAATTAATTAATAATTAATGTTTAATGTTTATCATTTATTATCTTCCACCATCAAAAATAATTTTAATATTAAATTATTTGTATCTACTTATTATATTATTATTATTATTATTATTATTATTTTAACTTTTATCTTTTGGCTTTTTACCATTTTACTGTTTTTACTATTTAACTATTAACTTTTCCATTTATTAATAACATTTATATGTTATGTATACCTTACTTATGTTTCATATATACACTTGTTAATTCCCACCTTCCAACACCTTAATTAACATTCTATATTATTTATTGAATTATATTTTAATAAAATTACAGTCATTACAATTTAGCTTTAGTTTATAGCTATTTTCCACTAGTATTCTTTAATTGGTTATGATTTTTCACTATTATTCTTTAATAACTCCAGATTATCTGGATCATATAGTCTGCATACTTTTTACCTTGCAACATACCCTAGAAACACACACTTAGAGGCCCTCGGGGCAAATTTATGTTTAATGTGCTGAGTAGTTGTAGAGTAACATAAACAATCGAAAGTTTTATGTTGCTAAGATTAGGTTGAGCTTGAAACATGATTTCATAGGGGCTTCTCCAGTTTAGTATAATAGAAGGCAGCCTTTTATCAAGTAAGTAGCATGCAAAATAGGTTCAGCCCAAAACTCAATAGGTAGAGAGGCTTGTAGAATAAATGCTATTGTCACTTGCACTAAATGTCTATTTGCATTCTGCCCTGCCATTTTGTTGAGGCGTATAGACATAAGTCCTCTAATGTTCGATACCAAAATCTTCTAAGAGTGTTTGCCAAGAGTGTACCAAAAATTCTCTGTCATTATCAGTTCTAATGCTCTTAACTTGTCAGTAAACTATGTTTTAATCATCTTCAAAAACTGATAACATAATGCTAGATTCACTCTCTTTGTTTGAATTAGAAAGGTCCAAGTAGACCTGCTATATTGTCCTCTACAATAGTAAGAAATTACCTTGCTCCAGAAAAGCTTTGCATGTTATAGGGTCCCTATATGTCAATGTGCAAAACTTTAAGCAAAACCTCACTGTGACTCTCACTTACAGGGAAAGACAATCTTGTCTACTTTCACTCTGCACACACATCACATGGATTAGTGGAAGAAGAGTCAACTTTATTTAGTATAACCATTTTATTGAGTACAAGAGAGGAAAGATGACCTAACCTCTGATGCCAAATAGTAGAATCTACTATATTTATTACAACAACGTTATTAAAAGTAGAATAAGATGGATAAAAGGCCATCAAGTACTATTGAATAATACTAGGTATAAAGGAAATTATTCTTGGACGTAAAGATTTCCAATTGCTCTACCAACTACAATAATCTTCTCAATCTTAGGGTCCTATAATAGATAAAATGTAATACCGTGGTCTTAGATAAATTAAATAATTAATTTGGAAGTTAATTAAAATATTTAGAGGTGTATATATATTGTATATACTTAATGTATACCTAGTGTATATGTAGTATATACCTATTATATATTTATAATATATGTTATATACATATTATATATTTAATATATATATTATACACATAATGTATACTTGATCTATACATAGAATACCCATTATATGTACACATAAGTAAAAATATATATTACATATACATTACATATACATATACATAAAATATATTTTATGTATAATTTCCATATAAATGGCATATATATATAATTAAGGATGGGAAGAAGATAATTATGAAATAAATAAAAAGTCAAAAAGAAGAGAGAAAATACTTGGTGGAAATAAAAATAAAAATAAATAATTAAATAAATTGATATTTATGGATGGGAAAGAAGAGAAAAGCAAATCAAAGTCTTCATATTTTTCTTTAAGCCACCATAGCCGATTTTTATGAGGAGAAGGGAGGAAGTTCTAACTTCATCAAATACTCCAAAGTTTATTAAAATTCCAAGAATTTCATGTAGATTTTAAAGAAATTCAAGTCTTTCAAGTAAGTTCTTTTTCTTTAAAGCTTGGTTTTCATGGATTTTTAGATTATGTAATTATATGGGTAGAGGGAGAAATGGGTTTTAAATGAAATGAAAGATGGGTATGAAATTAATATGAGATGTTTATGTGAATTTCAGGTTAAAATTTTTAAAGTGAGCATAATAGAGGAATTTAGGGTTATGGAAAAATTATGTCAAAGAAATTAGAGTTTTAACATGTGTGGTTTTAATTATTATAATGAGATTATTTAATGTTATTTTAAAATATATATATGATGATTTTATAGTTAGAAATTGATTAATGGTAAGTTTAGATGAAGTTAGAATTATGGATATATTATGTGGAATTAGAGTTTCATATGAAATTTATTATAGTTATTAAATGAAATTGTTTTAGTGTTATTTTGATATGTAGATAATAATTTTAAGGTTGAATTGAAGAAAAGATTGGGCTTGGTAGGAGTTTGGAAAAAAGAAGAAGGCAATTTAGGGTTTGGATGGAAATTTGATAAAGAATTGATGTATGATAAATTTAATTTCTAAAATGATGCTAAAATATGATTCTAAAGATATAACTAAATTTAAAATATGAGTTGAAATTGGTTAGAATGAATTTCTAGAATTAAAGAGGGTTAGGACAAATTTTAGTAGTTTGAGGAAATAAATGTAAATTGAGTTTCATTGCTTAAAAATTTGTTGGAATGTGAATCTAGAGACATAATTGAGCTTAAAACTCAATTCAAAATTGATTAAAATTGACTTCCAAAGTTAAAGTGCATTAGGGTATAAACTTAAAATTTTATAGGAGTATGATAAATTGAGTTTAATTGATTAAAGTGTGTAGAAATGTGATGATAATAGAGTATTTAAATTGAAAATATGGCTAGTTGTTGGATAGATTGAGTTTGTACAAACCAAGTAATGAAGAGCATTGATAAAAGTTGAAATTAGTAGGAGAAATTGGCTTGGATTTTGACAAATTAAAAGGATAGTGCGTGCTTTTATAACATTTAATTTAATTGATAATGTATGTTATTATATATATGAGCATTCTTTAAAGAATAAAGATATTCTTTAAAGTGACATGTATAAATGAGTATGTAGTTAAAATTGATGTGACAAACAATATTATTGTGTGCGGAATGGGAAAATTATGGAAAAATATAAAATATGATTAAAAATATGAAATATGCTATAAATGACTTGAAAAGATGATTATAAAAATATGAAATTGGGATGTGTGAGTGGGGATTTTTACCCCCACTCCATTTGGAATGGTTCTTACAATTTCGGCACTATTAGGCTCAGGGCTTTAGAGAACATGGGCCTAAACCCGGAGAAAATGGAATCGCCATCCAGACAGGTCGAAAAAAAGAAAGGGGTGGATGGCTTGATTCCTAAGGAATCTCCAACCTCTTATTGGGCTCGAAAAGTTGAATACGAATGGAAAAGGTGAGAAGTGACATAGCACCGCCATAACACCCGGTTCATTGGAACCAACCTCCTTTTCAAGTCTAAATATTATAAAATTTCTAAAGATTATGACATTATCTATATTATACATAATTTAAAAAAATAAACATCCATTATTTTATTAAAATAAATAAACAAAATAGGCACCCATCCAAAGATGAAAATATGTCTTTACAATGTCCAAAGTCCAAAAAGAAAGTAAAATAAAAAAAATAGGACACCCATTATAGGCTTGTCGATGGGGGGTCAATATCTATTTTTGGGTTATAAGTCTTTGTGATTAACTTTAATTTTCTTTTATTAAAACTCTAGTTTTTGTATATTTGATGTTTTATTTAAGATTAAAACCTAGATTGAATTACTTTGCTTTTACATGGTTTATAATGGATGTTTAATTTTTAATTGTTATGTTTGAATGATTTAATTTATTTAGTTAGTTATTTATTGAGATTTTGAGATTGTAAAAAGCATGTTTCCACTTCGTGGGTGCCTTTATTTTTATCATATAATTTAATTTATTTTTTTAAGGATTTTGGAATTATTGTAAAGGACACGTTTCCATCTATGGTGAGTGCCCTATTTTATTTATTTTACTTTCTTTTTGGACTTTGGACATTGTAATGACACGTTTTCATACTTGGATGGGTGCCTATTTTGTTTATTTATTTTAATAAAATAATAGATGTTTATTTCTTTTAAATTATGTGTAATATGGATAATGTCGTAATCTTAAAAAATTTTATAATATTTAGACCTGAAAAGGAGGCCGGTTTTAATGAATCGAGCATTATAGGGGTGCTGGGCCACTTCTCACATTCCCCATGTTTACCTAACTTTTTGAACCAAATAGGGGGTTGGAAATTTCTTAGGAATCGAGTAATCCACCCTTTTCTTTTTTTCGGCCTGTCCGGGTGGCGACTCCATTTTTTTCGGGTTTAGACCCGTATTTTCTAAGGCTCTGAGACTAACAGTGCCGAAGTTGCAAGAACCATTCCACCGAGAGTGGGGGGAGGAATATAAAATGCAATATATTATGTATGTGTTTATGAAAAATTATAAAATGTGGAGATTAGTAACATTGTAAATGTGACTTATGATTATGTTAAGTAAGTGTGTGAATTATGGAATATAGTTGTATGGAAATGTGAGAAAATTGATAATGAGATAATATATGAAAGTGATCATGAGTGAGTTGATCACTTGATAATTATGAAAAATTATGGAAAGAAAATGAAATATGGATATGAATGTGCAAACTAAGAAAAAGCGTTAAAAAAATAAACAATAAGGAATTGATAATATTAAAGTAATAATGTGTATGAAATGTGTGTTGCCTTGTTTAGTATCTTATTCCAAATAGTTATTTTTGGTGCTATTGATTTAATTTACCTTTGGGTCAGATGTTAGGTGTCATTATTATTTGCCTTCGAGTCAGATGCTGGGATCACTATTATTTGTCTTCGGGTCGGACACTAGGTTTCAATATTATTTACCTTCGCGGCCAGATACAGAGGTGTCGCCAGGGGACGGTTGTGATACTTAGATCCCTAGTGTCGCGATAGACCATAACAATATCTCTTGAACCAAAATACTATATAAAGTTATTTGGGCCCAATGTCTGCATATTTGTGATATATGTTTATGTGTATGTTTACATTGCATTATGAAAATGTAATGTGATTATTGAATTGTGAAATGAGCAATCAATTGTGATTTAAAATGCGAGCATACCTGGGTCTAGGGACTGAGGTGACATAAGTAGAATTGGGTCATGAAATTGATGTTATGTGTGATGGATTTGATAATTAAGATTTGAAAAATAAAGAAATAAACTTATGAATATACATGGCAAATAAAATGAAAAGTAAGAATGTGTATGTGTATAATACTTGTTATTTTTAAATATGTATCGCTAAGCTTTAAAACTCAGTGCGGTTGTATAAATCGCGTAGGTAAAAGAGCTGTTGCTCAAAGAGAGAGAGAGATAGAGCTATAATATGGAGGATACTTGATGACTTAAGGTGCCACAAGACAAATGTGACATTTGCATTCATGTAAAATCATGATTTAAAGTATTTTAGATTATGTATATTGAATTTCAACACTTGAGTTTATCTTAAAAATTTAAAATAGTTGTATATATTAATGTATATACTTAAGTACTTAATTATAAAAAAAGTTAATGTTTTAAATGTTGAGATTTGAATATGAATAATTGAATTGGAGTTTCGGAGTAAAGAATTTTATTTTGGGAGTGTAAATTTTCTTTGCAGGTTGTGTGATTTTGGTTTTGGATTTATTATAATTGTAACCATAACTTTGGCAAAATTTTTTAGAGAATTTTTCTTTATAAAATATTTATTTATTTATATTTTAACTTAATATAATTTGAAAAAAATAATTGTATAGTAAATTATTATATCACCCTTGTATTTTATATATGTACTTTACGTATATGAGATATATGTGTTGTACGTATATAAGGTATAAACATATTATATTTATTTTAGTATCAGAGCCTAGTTTGAGATTCTCGACCTATGTGGGTTTTAAAAATGAGGAAGATGAATTTTTAAAAAATGTGATTTAAGTTTTAATACATGCATATGCATTAATACATATGTTGGTCTATGATATGATAATATATGTCCAATATATTGGATACAAATGAAGGTGGCATCTAGGATGCCTAGATCAGAGTGACACAACGAAAACGTCATTCTAAAGATTTTAGATTAAGGATTTTTAGAATATTCACTTAAAAATTAAGATTTATGTTAATTCAATTGATAAATAAGTGAAATTAAAGGAAGCGATTTAAGATATGAAATAAAAAAATTTGAGAGATGGATATAAAGGTTGCTAGAAATTCTGCTTATATGCATTGAAGTGATTTTGTTTGAATTCTTATACTAATCTAGAGATGTTGAATGAGCTTAAAATTTTAATGAAAAGTTTGTCTATGATGTATATAATTTCATAATTTTTAATGATGATTTACTATTTAATAAAAATAGAAGAACACAAATTATTGGAGCAATTTCAGCAACTTAGAATTTATAAAAGTTGAGAAATATATTTAAAAACTATAGCAAAAGAACCCAGAAAATTTTGAAAATTTATATACAATATCATATGTATTTCTAGAATATATGGTTAAAATTTCATAAATTTTTATCAAGTTTTGATACCTAAAACAAAGGGATAAATAGGTACTGCCAGAGAAATTATTAAAGAGACATGATCTGTGAGTTTGAGAAACTTAATTTTTAAAAATAGTAAATTAGTTGAGAAAAATATAAAATTTTAAATATAAGTCCATATATGTGTCAAGTCATTGTTAAAAATTTTATAATTTTAGTAAAGATTTGGTGATGAATGAAAAGTTGAAAAATGAAATTGACATGGAAGTTAAAAAGTCATGTGAATTTGTGAAATTGAGTAATAAATTAAATATTGTGTAACAAATGGATGAAGAAAATTATGAACATCTATATATGGATCCACAGATACATGAAGAATGAATATGAAGTTTATAATATTTTAGAACTAAGGGTTTATAATTAAAATCAATGGAAGGACTAGTTTATGATAGCAATTTTGTTTACTATAGAAGTATATTGAAAATTTATTAAAATGACTTATAACTTTGGTTAAGTTAAGATTCACTATGAGTAAATCAAAATTTAATTATTTTTTTTATCATAAGTAATTATCCATATTGAGTATTTTCTAAGTTATGAGTATAAGTAAGTAAAATGTGAAGTCACATAAATGGTTTACTGAGTTTATATGAGTTGAGTTTATGCATACAATCCATATTTGGTTGCTTAATTGAGATATATATATTTTTTTTGAAAGGCAACCAACTCAAGTTAAAGATCCTTGAGTGGTCATATTTTATTAATTCTTATATAAGGAGAATCAAATGTATCAGATATTACAATGCCTTTAAGGATATGAGGCAACGAAACAAAAGAATTAAAACTACAATTGATAGAGAAACACCTACTAAACCGAGCCAAATAGTTCGCCGCCTGGTTTCCTTCTCGAAGAGTGTGTGTAAAAGAGATTTGATATCTGTTAGCTAAACGTTGAATCTGCCTTTCTTGAGGGCCATTTCCTTCTTGAATAGCCTTGATCGCCTTCTTTGAATCTGTCTCCAAAATTAAAGGGAAGACATGGAATTGTAAGCACCATCTGATACTTGTTGCTATTGCTTGTATCTCAGCAGCAGTGGCATCCTGAGCTGTGACAGCAAAACAGTATGCTGCAAGGAAAGCACCATGTTGATCTCTGACGATTGCTCCTCCTGCTGCCGATATTCTGGAAAAGGATGCATCAATGTTGATTTTATGAACACCAATCGGAGGTTTGTGCCAAGAAACCAATCTGACCTGTAATCTTTTACCCATCTGCAGTGGTAAAAATTCGGGAAACTTGCTAAATGCTTTGGCCATTTTCTTGTCAGATTGTGAGAGTCCCCATTGAAATAACCAATTTCGAAGTTGCTCAATAATCGCAGGCAAATGAAAGTCAGCAGTTCCCCACATTATTCCACAATAAGACTTCCATATTAAAAACAAAAGAGTTTGAGGTATACACCTATAAGTAATTCCCAATGGTGAGTTTGTTGAAGCCGAAAGCCACCATTGAACTAGTTCTTGACGAAGAGAGGCTTCACCTGTACCTTTTCCAAGAAAAGATTCCTGAAAGTATTTCTAGAGTAGTTGAATGCCAGAACAGAGGTAGAATATATGGTTAATTGTACCTGTTGCAGATAGACAAAAGGGACAATGGGAAGCTAATTGGATTCCCATTTTTTGTAAACGGTTGGGAATGGGGAGTGCTTGATGCAAAAGACGCCAATTGAAGATGGAAATCTTGGCAGGAATTCGCCTATTCCACAGAGATCGGGCCGACAAAGTGATAGATTGCTTTGGTCTAACTGCATCATATGCTTTCTTGATAGTAAATCCTTTTCCACTTCCGTTAAGCCAACACAAACCCTCTTCAGTAACCTGCATTAAGGAAACAGCCTTATCATGATATTTGCAAATTCTTTTCCAGGTGTTCGAATCTGTGATCTTTGATTGCATGCTCCCATGTCTATGATATTTCGCTTTCATCAGACGAGACCAAACCGAATCCAACCCAAAGTAACGCCACCAAAGCTTAAGGGAAAAGGCCTCTTGGAGGGCTTCAATGGATCTAGCCCCCAGACCTCCTTCTTCGTATGGGTAGCACATCTTGCCATAGCTGGTTCAATGATAACGGTTTTGTTCCTGCGAAGAGGCCCAAAAGAAATCCGAGGCCTTCCTTTCAATGATGCGGATGTTAGAAAAGTAATAAATATGTTTTTGGATATTTAAAATGAAGTTAAAAATTTAATAATGGATGTATAATGATTGCATATAATAAATGGACTTTAATTGATTAGCTTATGTAAGTTTAGAGTGAAAGTAAATTGAGTTTTGAATTGTGTTTTGGGTATGCTAATTATCATTCATTTGATTTAGGTGGATGAAATTAATCTAGACATGATGAATAAATTTTGGGAGTACTCAAAATTAATATCGGATTATTAAAGATAGAAATAAGACCAATTCATTGGATGAGTTTGAAAAGTAAGATTTACATATTAGGAATGTTTAACGTATGTATATTGAATTAAAAAAAGTGCATAGTTGAAGTATGAATAAAAGATAATTACACTTGATCAGAAGATTTTATATTATTTGCGAGAAAATAAGGCAATTGGGGAAACAAGATAGGAAGAATAGCATATTAAGGAATCATTGATGATTTTAGATAATTTGAGAGTGATATAAGGAAGCAAAGACGAGAATCAAAGAATTTGGAAGTTAATGACAGAAATGATTTGTAATACACGAATGTGTTTTTATATTGACACGATTGTATTTTGGTTAGAATTCTAAATTAATTTGTATAATATAAATATTTGGTTAATATTATTTAAGAACTTTGTGATAGATATTGGCTTGTAAAAAATTAATGTATGGAAGTATAGATGTGGAAATTTAATTGTATTCTTGAAGAATTAGAAACTACATATATATTAGACATAAGTAAATGAAGTTAGTAATGAAATGTTAATTCGATAATGGAAGTATTGTAAATTAAATAATAGATAAATAGTGATTAAATATAATAAGTGAATTTTAGTTTATTTTTGAAGAAAGACGATAATTTATAGATTAAAGAAAGAAGGTTAATAGAATAATAAATTATTGATGATTTTATATAGCTTGGAAAAGAAGATAAAGAAAATAAAGAGGAAAATAATCATAATTAAATAATGGAAGTTAAATATTAGAAGTTAAATATTAGAAATAGTAAGTATATAAACTATTCATGGAAGTTTTTAAAAAGTTAGAATATGTTTATTGCTAATGGTTGAGGGAAATAAGTGATTTTATGTAGAAGGAATATAATGGTTACTACTTTTTAAATGTATTATTGTTTATGCATGGATTGGTTATTTAATCTTTAATTAATTTGTACAAATTAAGTGTAAATATGTGGATAGTAGTCATGATAAGTTGTGACAATATTTTGGTAGTTAATTATTCAGAAAGTGAAGATTGTTGATTAATTTTTAGTAGAGCTTGATTATTACAGTAAGTAATTTCGAGGATAAAATTATTTAAGGGGGAGAAAAATACAATATCCGTGTTCTAAGATAAATTAAATAATTAATTTGGAGGTTATTTAAAATACTGAGAGATGTATATATGTCGTATATACTTAATGTATATCTAGTGTATACATAATATATGCATATTATATATTTATATTATATGTTATATACATATTATATATTTAATTTATACAATATACACATAATATATACTTGATGTATACATAGAATATTCATTATAAGTACACATAAGTAAAAATATACATTACATATACATTACATGTACATATACATAAAATATATATGACATATAATTGACATATAAATGGCATATAAATATATATAATTAAGGATGGGAAGACGATAATTATGAAATAAATAAAAAGTAAAAAAAAGAGAGAAAATACTTGGTGAAAATTAAAAGAAAATTAATTAATTAATTAACTAATTAAATTGATATTTATGGATGGAAAAGAAGAGAAAAGTAAATCAAAGTCTTCATCTTCTTCTTTAAGCCACCATAGCCTATCTTTATGAGGAGAAGGGAGGAAGTTCTAACTTTATCAAATACTCCAAAGTTTATTAAAAACCCAAGAATTTCAAGTAGATTTAAAGAAAATCAAGACTTTCAAGCAAGTTTTTTTTTTCTTTAAAGCTTGTTTTTCATAGATTTTTAGATTATGTAATTATATGGGTAGAGGGAGAAATGGGTTTTAAATGAAATGAAAGATGGGTATGAAATTAATATGAGTTGTTTATGTGAATTTGAGGTTAAAATTGTTAAAGTGAGAATAATAGATAAATTTAGGATTATATATAAAAAAAACTAGAGTTTTAACATGGGTGATTTTAATTATTGTCATGGGTGATTTTAATTATTGTCATGAGATTATTTAATGTTATTTTAATATATATATATATACACACACACACACACGATGATTTTATAGTTAGAAATTGATTAATGGTATGTTTGGATGAAGTTAGGATTATGGATATATTAGGTGAAATTAGAGTTTTATATGGAATCGATTATAGTTATTAAACGAAATTGTTTTAGTGGTATTTTGATATGTAGATAATGATTTTAAGGTTGAATTGAAGAAAAGATTGGGTTTGGTTGGAATTTGAAAAAAAAGAAGAAGATAATTTATGGTTTGGATGGGAATTTGATAAAGAATTGATGTAGGATAAATTTAATTTCTTAAATGGTGCTAAAATATGATTTTAAAGATATAATTGAATTTAAAATATGAGTTGGAATTGGTTAGAATGAATTTCTAGAATTAAAGAGGGTTATGACAAATTTTGGCAGTTTGAAGGAAATAAATGTAAAATGAGTTTCATTGCTTAAAATGTGTTGGAATGTGAATCTAGAGATATAATTGCACTTAAAACTCAAATCAAAATTGATTAAAATTAACTTCTAAAGTTAAAGTGCCTAGGGTATAACCTTGAAATTTTATAGGAGTGTGATCAATTGAGTTTAATTGATTAAAGTGTGTAGCAATGTGATCATAATAGAGTATTTAAATTGAAAATGTGGTTAGGTGTTGGATAGATTGAGTTTGTACAAACCATGTAATGAAGGGCATTGATAAAAGTTGAAGTTGGGAAGAGGAATTGACTTAGATTTTGGCAAGTTAAAAGTTAGTACATACTTTTATAACATTTAATTTAATTGATAATGTATGCTATTATATAAATGAACATTCTTTAAAGAATAAAGATATTCTTTAAAGTGACATGTATAAATGAGTATGTAGTTAAAATTGATGTGAGAAGTAATATTATTGTGTTCAGAATGGGAAGCATATGGAAAAATATAAAATATAATTAAAAGTATGAAATATGCTATAAATAACTTGAAAATATGATAATGAAAATATGAAATTGGGATGGATATAAAATGCAGCATAATATGTATGTTGATATGTAATATGTACATGTTTGTGAAAAATGATAAAATGTGGAGATAAGTCACATTGTAAATGTGAATTATGATTATGCTAAGTGAGTGCGTGAATTATGGAATATGATAACTGCATGGAAATGTGAGAAGATTGATAATGAGATAAGATATGAAAGTGATAATGATTGAGTTAATCACTTGACAAATATGAAAAAATATGGAAAGGTAATGAAATATGGATATGAATGTGGGAACTGAAAAAAAGTATTAAAAAATAAACAATGAAGGAATTGATAATATTAAAGTAATAATGTGTATGAAATGTGTGTTGCCTTGTATAGTATCTTGTTCTAGAGAGTTATTTTTGGTGCTATTGATATGATTTTCTTTCGGGCCAGATGCTATTGTCACTATTATTTACTTTCGAGCCAGATTCTAGAATCATTAATGTTTGCCTTTGTGCCAGAAGTTGGGCGTTACTATTATTTGTCTTTGAGGCCAGGCACAGAGGTATCATTAGGGGCGGTTGTGACACTTAGATTCTTAGTGTCGCGATAGACCATAATAATAACTCTAGAACTGAAATATTGTATAAGGTTATTTGGGCCCAATGTGTGCGTGTTTGTGATATGTTAATGTGTATGTGTACATTGTATTATGGAAATGGATTGTGATTATTGAATTGTGAAATGAGTAGTGAGATGTGATTTAAAATGTAGATGTTGGTAGACTTGAGCGTACCTGGGTCTAGGGAATGACTTGACCTAAGTATAATTGGGTCACAAAATTGATGTTATGTGTAATATATTTGATAATTGAGATTTGAAAAATAAAGAAATATACATATGAATATACATGGTAAATAAAATGAAAAGTAAGAATGTATATATGTATAATATTTAATATTTTTAGATATGTACCATTAAGCTGTAAAGCTTAGCGCAGTTGTATGAATTACACAAGTAAAAGAGTTGTTGTCCAAAGAGAGAGAGAGCTATAATGTGGAGGATACTTTGTGACTTAAGGTATCACAACACCAACTGTGCCATTTGCATTCATATAAAATCATGGTTTAAAGTATTTTAGATTATGTATATTGAATTTCAACACTTGAGTTTATCTTAAAAATTTTAAAATAGTTGTATATATAAATGTATATACTTATGTTCCCTCAAAAAAAATGTATATACTTATGTAAGTACTTAATTATAAAAAGCCATGTTATAAATGTTGAGACTTGAATGTGAACTATTGAATTGGTGTTTCGGAGAAAGGGTAAAGAATTTTATTTCGGAGTGTAAATTTTTCTTTGTAGGTTGTGTGATTTTGGTTTTTGGATTTATTGTAATTACAGACAAAAATCTTGCGATATTTTTCAGAGAATTTTTCTTTATAAAATATTTATTTATTTATATTTTAATTTAATATAATTTTGAAAAATTAATTGTCTAGTAAATTATCGTATCACCCTTGTATTCTATATATGTACTTTATGTATATGTGATATATGTATTATACATATATAAGGTATAAGAGTGTTACATAAAAGGATGATTAGAATGTGAAAATGATATCATTGTTATTAGCTAACTTGCTAATTGGCAACAAGTTGTAGCTGAAAGTAGAAATATAAAGCACCCCTTCTTCTCACTAATAGTCACTCGACATTTATTTCTACTACTAAGACACTTTCATTTGGCAAAAGAACTGTGTGAGTATGAATGGCCTTGGTTAGGTTTTCAAAAAAAACCTTTGATAGCACAAATATAGTTTCTAACCCTAGAGTCAATAATCCAATCTGCATATGTACATATATTAAGCTTTGAATTAGGCATAATACCTGCAAAATCTTGCATGAAACATGCAAAGTCATATTCTGATATAGTTTTTCCTTTAAGAAGTTTAGAGAGTTATTAAAGAATATCTTTTATAGAGGTCATGTGGTGTCATTTGTTACTTCTTCATTGCATTATGCATCTTCATCTAAGGGTGATTCAAGCATGTTAACTCTAACTTTAACTCCTCCAGTCTCTTCTTGTTAAATAGTAAAATTGAAATTTTAAAAAAATAAGAGTTATTGTTAGTTTTAAGTTAATGGCTTTAAAGACACAAGTTAATTTAAGTAAAAGCTTTTTAAAATTAGTTAAAGTTAAATTTAGCATGTAAAATTAGTATAAATATGTATTGTATATTTGTATTATAATCAAGCAATTGAAAAGAATACATTAATAAGCGTTGTATTTTCTTCCTTTCTTCCTTTTGTGCGTGTGAATTTAGTGTGAGTGCCTATCACATTTCCAACAAACTGGTATCAGAGCCATAAAGTTTTGAAATGGCATGAAAGGGAGCTTCTCTTTCTTTTTAATACCCACAGCTTAGTAAGGCCAATTATGAGAATTGGTCAATTAGAATGAAGGCCATACTTGGTTCTCAAGGAGTATGGGAAATAGTTGAAAAAAGGTTTTGAAGAACCTCAAAATGTAGAAATATTAAATGAAACTCAAAAGGATACTTTGGAAAGGGAGAGAAAGAAAGATCAATGCACACTCACCATCATTCATCAAGGTTTAGATGATGAGATGTTTAAAAAAGTTGCGAACAAGACCACATCTAAGAAAGTATGGGAGACATTGCAAAACTCTGTTATGGGAGTTGATAAAGTAAAGAAGGTTCGACTTCAAACTCTAAGGGTTGAGTTTGAATAACTCTTGATGAAGGAGAGTGAAATAATAATAGATTACACCACACGGCTATTAGCAGTTGTGAATCAAATGAAGAGACTTGGGGAAACGATACAAGATGTTCGTGTGGTAGAGAAAATCTTACGTTCTCTCAAAACAAAATTCAATCATATAGTGGTTGCCATTGAAGAATCTAAAGACTTGGAGACCATAACAATTGATGAATTAAATGGATCATTGCGAGCCAATAAAGAGAGATTGAATTGTGGCAAGCAAGAGCAAATTGAACAAGCCTTGTTATCAAAATTATCTATCAAATCTTCTTCTGCTAAAGGTGGTCATGGTAAACCACTTGGAAGAGGCCGAGGTCATGGTTATGGATGTGGATATGATTGATGGAGAGGTGAGCAAGGCTCCTCCAATGAAAATAAAATTCAAAATTTTCAAAAAGGCCATGGAAAAGGAAGAGGAAGAAATAATTACAGAAGATACAATGAACAAAGAAATGACAAGGCCCAAGTGGAGTGTTATTCTTGTGGCAAGCATGGTCATTACTCTTGGGAATGTCATATCGAAGGAGTTGAAGAGGAAACAAAGTTGGTTGAGCGTATTGAGGATAAAGAAGAACCAACCTTATTTCTTTCTTTTAATGAAGAAATTATTGGAGAAAAGAGCACATGGTATCTTGATAATGGAGCTAGCAATCACATGACTGGTGATAAAAGCAAATTTATAGAGCTCAACACTAAAGTTACTGGTAATATATGCTTTGGTGACAATACAAAATTGGAGATCAATGGTAAAGGAACTATCTTGTTTAAGGCAAGAAATGGAGGTCATAAAATTCTTCATGATATTTATTACATTCCCAAGTTGAAGAGTAATATTCTTAGTATTGGTCAACTTATGGAAAATGGTTGCAAAATTATCATGGAAGATAACATGCTTTGGCTCAGAGATCATGATCATTGTCTCCTTGTAAAGGTGACGATGAAGAAAATTCGGATGTTCAAATTAGATTTGCAAATAGTTGAATCTATTTATTTGAAGACTTATGCGAAAGACTCATTATGGATTTGGCACATGAGATTTGGCTACTTGAATTTTGAAAGTTTGAAAGCTTTGGGAGGAAAGAAAATGGTGAAGGGAATTTCGGCAATTGATCACCCATATCAATTATGTGAAGGCTGTTTACTTGGAAAACACTTAAGAAAGAGTTTTCCTAAGCAATCAATGTCAAGAGCTACTAAGCCACTTCAACTTATTCATGCAGATTTTTGTGGCCCTATTACTCCACTATCTCTTGGTAAAAGCTCTTATTTTGTATTATTCATTGATGATTATAGTCGAAAGTCTTGGGTTCATTTCTTCAAAAATAAATCTGAGGTTTTTGATAATTTTAAAAAATTCAAAGCATTTGTTGAAAATAAAAGTGGCTACGATATTAAATCTCTACGAACAAATAGAGGAGGAGAATTCACTTCTAATGAATTTAAAAGGTTTTGTGAGTTGCATGGAATTCGGTGGTTGTTGACAGTTCCTAGATCACCTTTACAAAATAGAGTTGCTGAAAGGAAAAACCAGATGATACTGAATATGGTAAGGGCTATGTTAAAAAGTAAGAATGTTCCAAAAGAATTTTGGGCTGAAGCAGTTGCTTGTGCTGTATATCTTTCAAATCGATGTCCAACAAAGAGTCCAAAAGATGTAACTCCACAAGAAGCTTGGAGTAAGCAAAAGCCAAGTGTATCCCATTTACGAGTTTTCAGATCAGTTGCATATGTGGACGTTCCAAAAGAAGAAAGGCTCAAACTTGATGATAGAAGTGAAAAGTTTGTTTTTATTGGCTATGATGAAAATTCAAAAGGCTACAAGCTATTTAATCCAAACAATGGAAAGATTGTGACTAGCAGAGATGTGGAGTTTGACAAAAGAAAATCATGGGATTGAAGTCCACAAAAGGAAGGATCATATGATTTCCTACCTTATTTTGAAGATGAAGAACTTGTTGATCAAGAAGTTGAAGCTACTCCACCAGCTTCACCAACTCTATCAACCTAAGCATCCTCATCAACAACTTCACCTTCATCAAGTTCAAGTGGTGGTCCAAGGAGATACAAAAATCTTACTAACATTTAAAAATGAAACTGAAAGAATGGATGATATGAACTTGTTACATTTTTTGGCCAATGTTGAACCTTTATGTTTTGAAGAAGCTAGCAAAGATAGGAAGTGGATTAAAGCCATGAATGAAGAAATTCATTCCATCAATAAGAACGGCACTTGGGAACTTGTTTCTCTCCCTAATGGTTATTAACCCGTTAGTGTCACATGGGTATACAAAGTTAAGAAGGATGCAACATGTAAAGTAGAAAGACATAAAACAAGACTTGTTGCGCAAGGGTACAAACAAAGACAAGGAATTAACTATGAAGAAGTATTTGCTCCTGTCGCTCGTATGGAGACTATCGGACTGTTGATTTCTATTTTTGCTCAAAACGATTGGAAAATCCACCAACTAGATGTCAAGTCAGCCTTTCTAAATGGCTATCTTGAGGAAGAAGTATATATCGAACAACCTAAGGGGTATGTTGTTAAAGGAAGCGAGGACAAGTTGTTAAAGCTTAAAAAGGTATTGTACTGACTCAAGCAAGCACCAAGGGCTTAGAACAATTGAATTGATAAGTATTTCCAAGATAATGGTTTTCAAAGATGCATGCATGAGTATGCTGTTTATGTGAAGAAAGAGCAAGAAAATGTTTTGTTTGTTCAAAAGAGTTTTAAATGAGTGATTTGGGTCTCATGTCTTATTATTTGGGAATGGAAGTGAAGTAGATGGAAGATGGTATATTTATATCGCAAGAATGATATACAAAAGAGATACTCAAGAAGTTTAATATGTCAAAATGCATGCCTATTAGCACTCCTATGGAAAGTGGAGCGAAATTGTCCAAAATAGAAGAAGTTGCAGATAAAGTAGATCCCTTTTTATTCAAAAGTCTTATGGGAAGTCTACGGTATTTGACTTCCACAAGACCGGATATCCTATTTGCAACAGGTTTGGTGAGCCATTTTATAAAAAGACCCTCAATAACTCACATGAAAGCTGTTAAGAGGATTTTGCGTTACCTTAAAGGTACACTAGAATATGGAATCTTTTATTCATCCTCTAATGAGTTTATGTTGATGGGTTATTGCGATAGCGATTTTGCTGGAGACGTCGATGATAGAAAGAACACTACTGGGTTTGTGTTCTTTTTGGGAAATAACACAATTTCCTGGTGTTCAAAGAAACAACCGATTATCACACTTTCAACCTGAAGTCTGAATACATTGCAGCTACATCTTGTGCATGCCATGCTATTTGGTTACGGAGATTATTGAAAGAACTTCACCTGGAGCAAAGTGAATCAACTAAGATTATGATAGATAATTAGTCTGCTCAGGCCTTAGCAAGAAATTCAGTGTTTCATGATCGTAGCAAACATATTGATATGAGGTATCACTTTATCCGAGAATGCATTGAGAAGAAAGAAGTTGAACTGGAGTATGTAAGAACCAATCATTAATTTGCTGATATATTTACGAAGCCACTCAAATATGAAAGTTTTCAGCAATTGAGAATGAAACTTGGAGTTATGAAGAGTTCAGGTTTACAAGGGGATGTTAAATAGTAAACTTGAAAAATAGAAAAAATAAGAGTTATTGTTAGTTTTAAATTAATGGCTTTAAAGACAAATTAATTTGAGTAATAGCTTTTTAAGATTAGTTAAATTTAGCATGTAAAATTAGTATAAATATGTATTGTATGTTTGTATTATAATCAAGCAATTTAAAAGAATACATTAATAAACATTGTATTCTCTTCCTTTCTTCCTTTTGTGTGTGTGAATTTAGTGTGAGTGCCTATCGCATTTCCAACACTTCTCTCTTTTGTATGAGCTCTTTATACCAATTAGGATAACCATTTAATTTGAAGCATGTGTCACTGATGTGTCCATTCCTATTACAATAGGTGCAATACTTGTCTTCATATTGCAATGATTCTTTTCATCTATGACCTATTCTTATTGCATCGATGTTCTTCTATGAATTAGAATTAATCATCAAAGTAGTTGTTATATCATTAGCCTGTAGAATAGTACTTGAGATAAATCTCTATTTCTCCATATTCTGAACCATTGAACACACCTTATCAAGATTAGGAAATGGGTTCAATCATCAAAATCTGATTCTTTACGGTGTCATAGGTTTCATTTAGTCCCATGAGAAATTGTATGATCTTTGCATTTCCAGTCAATTTTAAGATCTATTCAAAATGCTTATATGTACATTTTTCACAGGTGCAAGTAGGTACTGGCACAATACTTCCTAATTCATCCCACAGCTTGCATAGTTTTTTGAAATACATTGAAAGTGAGTTTGTCAACTTGAGTTCCTGAAGCTGTCTCTCTTCTAATATGATATTCTTGTGGTTCACTTGTATCTCCAAACCATTTCTCTAATTTCTTCCTTAATTCTTTTGCAAATTGAACATAAAGAAAGGCATCATTTAGATCCTTTATCAGTGGATTCAAGATCCACAACATCATCATTGCATTGTTACCAAACTAGGTATCATATTCTGCAGAAGTGTTCTCTGGTTTCTTAACTCTCTCATCTATAGTTTCTATTTTGCTGCCAGTGTACTTCTTATGGATTTGCTCCATGAACTGTAGTGATTTCCATTAAAAGGATTCGAAACAAGAGTTAAACTTGGATTATCACTATTGTGTATGATAGTTACTTCTTTAGATATTGATCTCGACTCAGTAGCCATTACCAAGTCTTCTAATAGCGATTCAAAAGATAATCAAGAAGGATAAACAAAAGATTCAAGGTAATTTATAAAGTTTAGAGGAAAAGAGCCGTAATCAAGAGAAAAGGAAACCCAATCTCTGAGGAATGATTTTGCTCTGATACCATGAATGGAATGTAGAATAACATAGCGGAAAAATTATGAATCCAATTATAAAATTAGACTCAATAAATTAATGTTTATTGCCTATATTACAAAAATAATTACAACTCACAAATTATTATTCTCACACCACACACCTAACAAAAATTATTTCTCTTTTTCTTTTCTTTTTCTCTTCTGCTCTCAATTCTTTTTCTGATATTTCTTTACAAATTCAATTACACTTATATAGGAAAACTATTTACTAATTTTCTAATGAATTTTGTTTAACATAATTTATAACCATAAATAATAATAGTTATTGCTTTCTGCTTCTCAAATTCTTAATACTAAAAATATATTAATAATAATTTAATATAATTAATTTGTGATATATTTAATACTCCCCCTAATCACAAATTTCTTCTTTTATAATTGTCCTTGAAACCATACCAAGTAGTTCTCGAAATTCTTCCAACTTATTATTCGGAAGTCCTTTGGTGAAGATGTCTGCTAGTTGATCTTCCGTCTTCACCTTCATTACCTTGATTTCATCTTTTAATGCTTTCTCACGTATGAAATGATATTGTACCTCCACGTGTTTAGTTCTTGCATGAAACACTGGGTTCTCAACTAAACTGATTGCGGATAAGTTATCACAATACAACGGTATTGGATAATCAATTGATTGATGTAAGTCCCTCAATAATTATACCAACCAAGTACTTTCTTGCGCTGCCATTGTCGCTGCTCGATATTCTGCTTCTGTGGTTGATAGCGAAACAGTTGGTTGTCTTTTGCTACACCAAACAACCGCTCCAGAACCCATATTAAATATAGAACCAGTAGTAGATCTTCTTGTATCATAATCACATGCATAATCAGCATCACAATAACCTTCTAACTTCCAGTCAATATTGCTTTTGTAAAATAATCCAAAATCAAGTGTCCCTTTAATATATCTTAAAATTCTTCGAACTGCTTCTAAATGAGGCTTTTTCGGATTTTGCATGAACCGACTTACTACTCCAACTGCAAATGCTATATCTGGTCTAGTTAGCGTCAGATATATTAAACTTCCAACTATTTGTCTGTACATTTTTGAATCTTCTAAATCTTTTCCTTCTGAGATGCTTAGCTTGCTGTTAATTTCAATTGGAAGAGAAAGTGGTTTACAATTGAACATGCCGTATTTTTGGAGTAAATCTTTTGCATATTTATTCTGACATAAAAACACCCCTTCTTTTGTTCATTCCACCTCTAGTCCAAGAAAATGATTTAATTCTCCAAGTTCTTTCATCTAAAATCGAATTGATAAATTTTCTTTGGATCTTCGAATTTCTGTCTCGTCATCTCCAGTAATGATGAGATCATCAACATAAACCAATATGATTACTAGTTTTCCTTCTCGAGCTTTAATAAATAAACTAGAATCAGCTGATGCAACTACATAACCACAATGAATAAGAAATTCAGCAATTTTTCCATACCAAGCTCTTGGAGCTTGTTTTAGTCCGTATAATGCTTTCTTCAACTTGCATACATACTGAGGATGGAACTTGTCCTCAAAGCCTTGTGGTTGCTCCATATAAACTTCATGATCTAGCTCTCCATTTAGAAAAGCATTTTTAACATCCATCTGCCACAGATTCCATGACTTACATGCTGCAAGAGCTAATAAAACACGGATAGTTGTAATATTAGCTACAGGACTAAATGTCTCATCATAATCTAGTCCATATTCTTGTGAAAATCCTCGAGCTACCAATCGAGCTTTATATCTTTCAATTGATCCATCTGGCCGAGTTTTGATCTTATAAACCCATTTGTTTGATATGGGTTTTACATCTTTTGGATTCGGTACTAAATCCCATGTTTGATTTTCTTCCAAAGCTTTAAATTCTTCCGTCATGGCTTCTACCCATTTAGCTTTTTGTGATGCCTCTTCATAATAATTTGGTTCTTTTTCAATTTCCACAAATGCAACATTAGCATATTTAGGATTTTGTTTTCTCTGCCTTTGTGACCTTCTTAATGGTGGCGGCGGCGGTTCCAATGATGATGACTCTTCAATTTGTTTATCTTCTGGAATAATTATTGATTGGCTATCTTTCTCTGTACCTTGATAAACACCTGTCTGCCATGGCTTTTCTTGTGGTATTAACTGTGGTGCATCTTCGACATTTTGTTTCAATCCTTCTGATGATTCTTCAAATCTTTCTTTTATTTGGATTGAGGTAATGCCACATACTCTGAACTCCACCAAGATGATGTCTCATCAAACACGACATTGCGTGAGACATAACATTTGTTAGTATTGGGGTCACAACATCGCCAACCTTTTCTATGCTCATCATATCCCACAAAGATACATCTAGTTGCCTTTTTATCAAATTTACTTCGAATAAGATCAGGCACGAACACATAACAAACACACCCAAACACTTTAAAGTGACTTACAGTAGGTCTCAATTTTCTCAACATTTCAAATGGAGACATGAACCCTAATTTTGGTTGTGGAAGCCTGTTAATTATATGAGCTGTTGTCCTCATACACTCTGCCCAAAATCGACCAGGAATATTTTTAGCATGTAGTATGCTTCGGCAAACCTCTGCAAGATGCCTATTCTTTCTTTCAGCAATTCCATTTTGCTGTGGTGTACCTGGACAAGTCAGTTGTTGCCGAATCTTGCACTGACGAAGATATGAGTTAAACTCGTCAGATATATACTCACCTCCATTATCTGAACGAAGGCATTTGATTGTTTTTTCCAACTTCACTTTCTACCATTAACTTAAATTCTTTAAATTTTGCTAGAGTTTCAGATTTTTCCTTCATAAAATAAACCCAAACATATCTAGAATAATCATCAATAAATGTAACCATATAGTGCATACCATTTATTGATGACTGTTTTATTTTTCCAAGCACATCTGAGTAAATCAACTCTAGTGGTTCTTTAGCTCTAAATGTTGAATCTTCATATGGTAGTTGATGTGCCTTTCCATACTCACATCCTGCACACACTATATCAGTACGAACATCAAGATTCGGTAGTCCTCTTAGTGAAGACTTATTAATCATTAACTTTAATTTATGATAGTTAACATGTCCAAGTCGAGCATGCCATAAATCCACCGTCTCATTACTTCTTGTTTTGTCAACATAAGCTTCCTCAGCAAACATCACATACATGGAGTCTACTTTTACTCCTTCCATTTCTGGTGTATCAATAATTTTTACCTGTTGACACACCTTAACATTTTCTGGGCCAAATACAACAAATTTACCAGTTTCTGTCAACTGTGAAACTGATAAAAGATTTTTCTTCATTCCCGATACTCTGTAAACATCTTCTAATTGCACTTGCTTTTTATTGTGATCTGAGTCAATCTTTATATTACCAACATGAGTGATTGGTAATTTTGCATTATTTGCGGTTGTCACAACTCGCTTGCCTTTATATTATGAAACATTCAGTAGCTTGTTCTTATTTCCTGTCATATGACTAGAACATCCAGAATCAAATATCCAGTCTTTCTCATAATCTACTTTATGAGAATCAATAGCGCTAGAAGCTTGCTCTTCTTCATCTGTTATTGCCATAAGACTTGGTAGTTCAATTACTTCAGAATTGAGATATTCTTTCTACATCATTTCTGTACTTGTAAATAATGCTTCAAGATCCCATTCTGACTCATTTTTGGTGACTGCTACTTGTTGTTGCTGCATTACTCTCTTCATTCTTTTTATTATACCAGCATTCCCTTGCGTAGTGTCCTTTCTTGCCACAGACAAAACACTCGCCATTTTGTCGTCTAATGGATTTAGACTGTTGATTATTCTGAAATTGTCTTTGTTGACTTCCCTTTGATTGAGAATGTCCCCATGTTTGAACCTGTCTCTGTTGAGCTCCCCTAGAATTATAATTTCTTTGTGTTCTTCTTCCTATCTGGCCACCAGATTGATTTCTCCTTCTGTTAGTGAAGAGTGCCACCTCCTCTGTACTTGATGAGACTCCAGCCATTTGTTTTGCTAGAGTTTCTTGACTTGTTAACAAATTCTCTAGCTCCTCAATCGAAGGTTGTGTCGGCCAACCTTGAATTGCAGTAATAAATCCTCTATATTGAGGTTTTAATCCATGAATGATTATCCGTCTCATTCTATCATTGCTTATTATGGATGCCTCATCCAATTCAGTAATTTCTCTGCAAAGACCCTTTACTTTTATGAAGTACTGACTAATCGTCATGTCACGTTGTATGGTTGACATTAATTCACCTTCTAATAGTTGTAGTCTTGCATCATTCTTCTTTGTGAAACGAGAAGCAAGTAAATCCCAAGCTTCCTTTGGTGTAGTAGCTTGTCTAATGTGTTCCATCATTTCATCTTCTATAGTAGTCTTGATGGCAAACATAGCCTTTCCTACTTTAATTTTCCATCTTTTTAACGTATTATCTTCTGATGGTGGTGTGGTCTCTGTTCCAGTAACAATCTCCCAAAGATCTTGACCTTGCAGGTATGATTCCATGCAAGTCTTCCATATATTATAATTATTGTTATTAAGCTTTTTGATACTGCCAACATTACTTGACTCTGTCATTGTATCTGGGTCTTAGCAGCCTCGCAAATTACCAAGATAGTTTGGTTCCTAACCAATAACTTTCACAATTCCAAACTGTGAATAAAGACAAAATCTCTACGCCAAACCGTTGGCTCTGATACCAATTGTAGAATAATATAGCGGAAAAATTATGAATCCAATTATAAAATTAGACTCAATAAATTAATGTTTATTGCCTATATTACAAAAATAATTACAACTCACAAATTATTATTCTCACACCACACACCTAACAAAAATTATTTCTCTTTTTCTTTTCTTTTTCTCTTCTGCTCTCAATTCTTTTTCTGATATTTCTTTACAAATTCAATTACACTTATATAGGAAAACTATTTACTAATTTTCTAATGAATTTTGTTTAACATAATTTATAACCATAAATAATAATAGTTATTGCTTTCTGCTTCTCAAATTCTTAATACTAAAAATATATTAATAATAATTTAATATAATTAATTTGTGATATATTTAATATGGAAAAGAAAAAACAAGAAGAAGAGAATGAGAAAATGGGTATTCTACTATATCCAACTGTTAATTGCTAAATGTTGTATATATGCAGATGTTGATGGAATATGCTAGAAGAAAACATATGTAACTAACTCTAGCTAGCTTCTAACTGAATTAGTTTATAAATTGCTTCACTCATCAAATTGGTTATGTAATGTATATAAAACATACAATTTTTCCTATTAATTTTTGATTCCCATTGTTCTTCCATCTCTCCCATCATATATAAAGAAATCAATATTTTTACATTATTTTCTCTATATCAATTTTTATATATGTGGTTCTAAGTTTTTGTTTCATATTTTCATCACCTCATTACAATTTTACAACTTAAATCAATTTGTTAGATCTATTATTATAATGAATAACCTTTTTTTTTTTCTCAAACCAAAATCTTTCAATTTTTTTTTGAAACACAGGAGTAAACTTAATCAAATCAGAAATAAGGAAATCCATAATAACCATGGAAGGAACAACATCCTATGTACAAGGCTCACTTAAAGAACCAAAAAGTCTAGCTAATATGTGAACTACGAAATTTGCAGAGCGTTTAGCATAACACAGTTTAGTCTCTCTAATATTCTGAAGTAGGGACTTACAATCAAGGCTAACTACCCAAAATTCAAACAGGTAAATAGAAGATGATGACAAAGCTTGCATAACTTGTAAACAATCTAACTCAACCAAAACCTTTGACCAGCCACGCCCCTTGGTCCAGCTCAAACCCTCCCTGAAACTCAGGGCTTCAGCCAACATATGGGGAGGAGAGTCCACAAAATTAGCAGATGAAGCGAAAAAAAAATTCCCATACTCATCACGAAAGACAAAACCTGAGCCATGTGTATCTTGCTAAGGGAATAAAGCAGCATTAATGTTACATTTCTTCCATCCCTCTGGTGGTCTTTTCCAATGAGTTGGGGACTGAGTACTTGACGAAGCCTGTACCTTAAGTTGAGCTTGACTCCATTGTTGCAGCATAGAGGTAGCCAGTGAAAAAAGACACTAGGAAGAAGAGAAGTATTTCTTCCATACTATTTGGACAATAATAAGGGAGAAAAGAATGGAAATAACTTTCTTCAATTTCTTTCAAATCATCCAAAATCTTTTTCCACCAATTTTGAGAGAAAATGAGGAAAATAAAAAAAAAATTATAGTATAAGAAATTAATTTATCTTTTATAACATTAAAAATTAATTTTATAAAACTCATTTTCTTTTATATTTTAATTAGATAACTAAATAAAGGAAAGGAAATATAAATTTTATTCTCTTTATTTCTTTTCTTTTTTCTCTTTTATTTATTGTTTTATATCTCCAAAGATATATTCTATAATCACTCTAAAAATATAGCATATAATTGTTTCAAATAATAAAAAAAATCATACAGCCACAATCAACTTTATTCAACACTTAAATACAGACCAAAAGGTAGCCTGGTGCACGAATGCTCGCGCGATGAGTGGAGTCCGGGAAAAAGTCGGACATATTGGATCTTTGTAATTGGCCTTCCCTTGCAATTGCAAGAGACCATTTCCATAACTCGAACCCGTAACCTTAGATCACACGGCGACAATATTTAACGTTGCGCCGAGACTTTCCTTCTAAATACAGACCAAACAATTTA
Source organism: Garcia nutans (assembly GCA_947685225.1). Classification (NCBI taxonomy): domain Eukaryota; kingdom Viridiplantae; phylum Streptophyta; class Magnoliopsida; order Malpighiales; family Euphorbiaceae; genus Garcia; species Garcia nutans. The sequence continues at coordinate 33,775,581 of CANTUV010000043.1, forward strand.
AAATTTGAGAAAATGCAAGTATAAATAGAATCTTTCCATAATTCAAATAAAAAAAATACATGTCCAGACTTTTATTCCCCACCGAATCGCACCAAGACTTTTGACCCAAAAGGATTCAGAAGCTGATAATGAGACGAATAGGTTTTACGGACTTTTTTTATTTTGGTACAGAAACTTAATGCTTATTTTACCATGAATTGTTTTATTTTTAAAACTTAAAATATTTTATTATTTATATTTCAATAATTTATCCAAAAAAATATATTATTTGAAGACAGTTTTTTAAAAAATTTAATTCTAAAAGTTCTTTTACCAACTTTTATATCTCTCTAGGCCCTCAAGCAAGTTTAATTATTTGAATATTTTTTGTATTAGAAAATCAGATATGTTAAAGGAAAAAAGAGATCATAACAGATAAATCCAATACAAAGGTCAAACAATGAGTTGGATATTTTATGATAACCCACTCGTTTTTATTTGTTTATATAGAATATATATAATTTATAGAAGAAATTATATTATATACTATATTTTAACTTTTATTTTTAATTTTACTACTTATAATTTTTTTTTCATTTCTATCCTTTTATATTTTCAATTTTACCTTTTTTATGTTTTATTTTTTCAAAAAAACTATTTTGCATCGCTTATTGTTTTTTCTTACCTGTTTGAATCTACGTTGCTCTGCTTTATGTTAGCTATACTTTGTACTGCAAGAAAGCCCGTCTTTTTTTGTTACTCGGTTTATTTTGTTTAACTGTTCTTGGCATCGTGCTTTTTATTTTTATTTTTTTTATCTGCTATATCTTTTTTGTAGTTAGTGGAAAGCTATGTCCAAAGCTTTTACGAAATCAAATTGCAAATTCATCGCTGATTATTTGAATCTCTAACTCTAAATTTGTAACTATCTCATTAAAAGGATGAACGTCTATCTTGAAAAAAAAAATAACAGCAAATAAGATTCTTCTTTGAAAGTCAAAAACAATGAATCATAGAGAAACATCGATCATTGCCAATGTAAGATTGAAATATTGTTTAATTTGTTTTTTTACGTGCATCTAGATGGGCCTTCAGCATCTAGCAATGCAATTTATGCAGCAAGCGAAATTCTATGGGTTTTTTTGAAATAAGATTTTGATTTTTTTTTTGTTTGTTTTTGAATTTTTGTTTTTTTATGGGTTTGAATTGTAATGTTTAAGGATTTTTTTTGTTCTTTTATATAAATGCACACCGCATGGATAATAAAATGCTTAAAAAAAATAATTTTTGTAATTATATATATGAATATATATGGATATATATCGATATATGGATATATATTATATATACTTTAATTATAAAATAAAAATATATATGGGTGTATATGAATATAAATTATATATATTTTGCTTCAAAGAAATAATTTTTGTAATTTTATATATATGTAGATATATGTAGGTATATGCTGATAAATATTGGCATATGTTATATATACTTTAATTAAAGAATAAAAATATATATTGATGTATATGAGTATATGTTACGTATACTTTAACTAAAGAATAATAGTATATATGAATATATATTAGTATATGTTACGTATACTTTAAATAAAGAATAACAATATACATGTTATATGTTGATATATATTAGTTTATGATACATATACTTTAAATAAGAAATAATAATATATATATATATATAATATATGTCGATATATGTTATATATATTTTAACTAAATAATAATAATATATGTAAGTATATTCAGATAATATGAATATATGTCGGTACATAACTATTTTATATTTTTATTTATATGTGGTTATATATTATATATAATTAGATATATCAAAAAGAATAATAATATATGTTGGTATATGTTACATATAACTAGATATATATGGGTATATATTGCAAAAGAATTTACAATATATGTTATATATGTGAGTATATATTGATATATGTCGATATATATTATATATATTTTAACTAAAATATAACAATATATGTCAGCGTATGTTACATGTAAATAGATATATGAGTTGAGTTTTGAAAAGAATAATATAATATAACTATTATATATTTAGTTATATAGGAGTATATATTACATATAATTAGATATATGTGCATATAAATTTTTCTTTTCTGATATAAAATGTGAATTTTGTTATAAATTAAAAAGATATTTTAAAATTATTTTTATATTATATGTTAAAATTATTTTCAAAAATACAAATTAAATAAAATATATTAATATAAATAAAAATAAAAATTTTAGTTTTAAAATAAGAGTAAATATAGATATATATGGACATTTATTATATAAAAGTAGAAATTTAATATAAATATTTTTAATTTAATATTTTAAAAATTTACATTGAAAAAAAAAGAAAAAAGAAAAAATAATAACAATAAAGTATTTTTAAAAAATTACTGTTATTTTAAAAGAAGTAGCCACTATTGTTTTAAAAAACAACAGTAGTCAAAACACGTGAATTGTTAACGTATTTTAGTAAAAATAAAAGATAAATATAGTATTTTTAAAAATTAAAAGAAACAGCAGCATTTTTTAAAATAATTATTCTTTTTAGGATAGTTTTGTAAATATTCCTAATTTATAAATAAATTTGAATGGTTATAAATAGTATTTTTACTAGAGATATTTATAAAACTACCCTAAAAAGAAGAATTATTTTCAAAAATACTACTAACTTTTTTTAATTTTTAAAAATACTATATTTATCTTTCTTTTTTACAAAAATACATAATATATATAAAATAATATAAGTTACATTACGGTAATATATGCTTAAGTTACATAATTGGTCACTGTTGTTTCTTTTAAAATATGTACTTGTAATATATATAAAATAATGGTTATTTATTCAATAGCCATTTATTTATTTTTCATTTTTTCATTATTTTAAAATAAAATTTTAGAATATTAAATTAAAAAGATTTATATTAAGTTTTTATTTATATAATAAATACTTATGTATATCCACATATACTCTTATTTTAAAATAAAATTTTAAATTTATATACTATAAAAATGTAGCGGATTACCGATAAAAATTTACCGAGAGAATTTAATTTGTTGGTAATACCGAGAGAATACCGAAAGAAAATAGTAAAAAAATAACGAAAAATATACCGTCAAATTGCCGATAGAATATCGACAGAATAATTCACCGACGAAAATTTTATCGATAATTATGGCGCCAAATAATGGCGGATAAATATACCGATAAAATTTACTGATCGAAAAAATAATTCTCGTTAATACCGACTGAAAAAGCTTTCTCTTGCTAAACTTTACCGAAAGAAAACTATTTCTGTCGATATTAGAGAGAGACAATATTTTTTCTCGGTATTTTTTGTCATTCTTCTATTCATTTACCGAGAGACGAGTTTTCTATCGATATTAGCCAATAAATTTACCGACAGAGATACTTTTTATCTGTATTAGGTAGAGAAAAATATTCTCTCGGTAAATGAATAGAAGAAGGCGGCAAAAATTCCATCATTCTAGTATTTCTTTAGCGAGAAAATAATTATTCTCTCGCTAATACCGGCAGAAATATTATTTGTTAGTAAATGAATAGAAGAATAGTCAATAATTAGTCAGCACATTTATCGACAGATAAATTTCTGTCAATAATATTTACCAACAGACACGTTTTCTATCGACATCAGAGAGAGAAAAATATTCTCTCTCTAATACAGGCAGAAATATTATCTGTCAATAATGAATAGAAGAATAGTCAATAATTAGTCAACTCATTTATCGATAGATAAATTTTTATTGGTAATATTTACCAACAGACATGTTTTCTGTCGATAATAGTGAGAGAAAAATATTATCTCGGTAAATGAATAGAAGAATGGTGGCAAAAATTCTGTCATTCTAGTATTCATTTAGCGAGATAATAATTATTCTCTTGCTAATACCTACAAAAATATTATCTCGGTAAATGAATAGAAGAATGGCGGTAAAAATCTCATCATTCTTGCATTTATTTAGCGAGAGAATATTTATTCTCACGCTAATATCAATAGAAATATTATTTGTTGGTAAAGTTATAATAAAAGTCAAATAATTAGTCAACATATTTACCGACAGAAGCATATTTCTATCGGTATTAGCGAGAGAATATATATTTTTTTGGTAAATAAATAGTAAAATTATAAAATTTTTGCTGCCTTTTTGCATCCGAGAGAACTTGTCTTCTCTCGCTAATACCGACAGAAACACACGTCTGTCGGTAATTGGATATTAAATAGTTAACTACACATGGACATTTATCGTAAGATAATTTTATCTATAAGTAATTTTACTGGCAGACACTTAAATCTATCGGTAAAGGTGTAAAATAAATTGTTTACCCTTCCTCCATTTTTTCGATCGCCGCTCACTACCTCTTCGCTCAGCTCCCTCTCTGCCCCTTCTCCCTCTCCGCTCAGCTCCCTCTTTGCCCCCCTTTGCTCACTAGTTTTGCTGGTCGAAGAAGAAGACAACAAAAATAGGTATTTATATGAAATTTTAATTTTTTTTTGGTTAAACATTGTCATTAATTTTAATTTTTTTATTTATAATAAATTTTATATTGTGTGTTGAGATTGTTAAGAGTGTTATAGTTTAGACATATTATTGATTTTTATTTGTTGGTTGTTTGAATTTTTAGAGTATTTTGAAATATATTTTAAGTTAGAATATATATTCTAGGGTATTTTGGTTGTTTGATTTTTATATATTTGTAGGATTTTTTTATTATATTTTTAAAAATTATAGCTAAATTTTTAGAGATTTTCGAAATAAATAAAAAAGTAGATAATATTTTATGTAAATTCAAAATTTTTAAGATATATTTAGAAATTAATTTTAATTTTATATTTATATTTTAGGATTTTAGATTTTGTATAATTTTTATTTAATTAAATTAGATAAAAATAAATAATTTTAGAAATTTCAGAATTAAAAATAATTTACTTTTTAAGGTTTTTTTTGCCACAAAATAAAATTTTAGACATATTTAAAATATTTTGTAATATTTTTGGAAATTTTTTGTAAATATAAATATTTTAGGCTGTTAGATTGTTAGGATTTTTTTAAAATTTATAATTTTTTTTACTAAATTAGATTTAATTTAATAAATTTTAGAATGAAAAAATATAAAAAATATAATTTTTTAATGGTTATAAAATATGTTTTAGAGATATTTAAAACTTTTATTATATTTTTAAAATTTTTTTATTAAAAATATTTTAGTGTGTTGGATTTATATTAAGGTATTTGTGTACTTTTAAAAAATAATTGAGTTATTGCTGGAATTTTAGAATTATATTACATATGAAGAATTAATTTTTTATATAAAATAATAAATATTGTAGAGAAATTTTAAATTTTTGTTATAATTTTTTTTAAATATTTTAGTAAAAAGAAATAATTTAGGATTTTGATTTATTTTAGTTTGTTTTATGATTTTTTAGTAATTTTTATTGACTACGTTAAAAAATTACAATTTTTATATTTTTTAAATTTTATGTTTAGTGTTAAAGTGAATAATTTAGGGTACATTTTGTGATTTTATATATTTTTAGCTAATTAATTTTATGAATTAAAAAGTTTGGTTATATTATTAATTAAACATATTTTTTATGATTGCTATATAGGTTGTAGTTAAGCAATTAAATATTTATTGTATATATGATTAATAATAGAAAAATGTTAAATTTTAATGAATTTTTTATTAATAATTTACATTATATTTGTACTTGGGTTATTATATATATGTTTATGTTTTTTCATATATGTATTTTTTTCATTTTTATAGATTTAAATAAAAATATCTATATTTATAATTTGAGTGAAAATAAGAGCGATATTTAATAATAAAGTAATAATTCAAACTTAATAATTAAAACCAATATAATGAAATTCATATTATTTTATTATGAATTTGAAAAAAAATCTTACGTGTAAATCCACTAAAAAATGACAATTTAATTTTTATTTATATTTTTCCTGATATTTAAAGTGTAATTAAAAGAATATTTTAATTATAAATTTAATTGATATAAATAGGAAAAGTTAAATAAATTAATAGTTTTAAAATTGTCAAAAAATAATTAGAGTATGTGATAAGTGGATGAATCAACAATTTTTTTTACTAGATATAAATAAAATTTAGTAAAAATTTGGATAATTGCATTTAATTATAGCACAAATAATATTTTGTGTTCCTTTAAATTACAAAAAAAATTATTTCATTTCTAGTACACTTTTAACATTTGCCACAATAATATTATAAATTATATAGTGAAAATAATTAACTTACTTGCCAAGAACTTTAATTAAGATGAAGTAAATAATGAAAATAAATTAGTATCATGATTGTTATTGGTATAATATAATATATAATTAATAACAAATTTAATGTGTAAATATTTAGCGGAATATAAAAAATAAATAATATTAAATAAATAATAAGTATATATTTCGGAAGATAAAATTTAATTAGATGTAATAGATAATAATTACATATATATACATAACAATATTATTTAAGCATATAAAATTTTTATTAGATGTAATAAATAATATTTATAAATATTTCAGAGTATATATTTAGGCCTATAAAATTTTATAAAATATAATAAATAGTAATTAAAATATCTAAAGAACATATATTTTGGTCTATGAAATTTTATAATGTATAACAAATAGTAATTACAAATATCTCAATAGCAATGCTTCTTAGGCATATGAAATTTTATAAAATGATGTGCTACTTAAATACCGATTGTAAATGCATTTATTTTGAATTTTGGATAATTTAAAAATAAACCTTAGTATCCGTTTGATGAGTTACTTATTTTTTTTTAAAAAAAGTAAGAACTCATTGAATTGTACAATTTGGACAATTTAGAAACAACAATATATATCTATTTGCTATTTAACATTAATGTGAGACATATTAGTATACAACTTTTGTAGAAAATTCATAGTATTTCTCTTAATTTGTTCTCTTGGTGCATACCAAATATAATAAATATTCAAAAATTCAAAATTTTGAATATTTATTACATTTGATGTAGTGTACTTAGAAAACCTAGGAAAAATGCTGTCGACTATATTTTCATGATATAATTTCATTGTCTTGTTTGTACACATAGGCAAAATGAATACAATACGTGCTTGGATGTACGAACGACTTAATTCGGATCTCACTCTTTCTATGACATTTGTTAATGGGTTAGAAGAGTTTATTGCTTTTGCATCTAGTCAGAGAGATTATATACAAAGCAATAAGATTCGTTGTCCTTGCAAAAAATGCCAATATCGTAGATTTTGAGAAGTAGATGAAGTGAAATACCAGTTAGTGAAATGGGATTTTGTACCGGATTATTTCATTTGGAATATGCATGGTGAAGAGAATATAGTCGATCAATCTATTCCATAACCATATAGTACATTTGAATCTGTCTTTGAAAATTCATACCAACAGATGGTATATAATGCAGTTAGGCCTAATGTGTTTGAGTGGGGCATGCCAAATATTGGTGTACATGGAACTAGTGAGGTTCATCAAGAATAAGTTGATGAGTCTCCTAACGTTGAGGCTCAACGGTTCTACAATTTGTTGAATTCTCTGGATACAGAGGTGTGGCTTGGGTGTCAAAAATATAATAAGCTATCGGTCATGGCTCGTTATTTAAATATAAAGTCTGAGCAGCATATGTTTGAAAAGTCTTTTGATTAATGGATTCAATTTATTAAAGAGATAATACCTGTGGATAATGAAATGTTTGATAGTTTCTACCAAACAAAAAAAATTATTCAGGCGATTGGCTTGCTAGTAGAAACTATTAACTACTGCAAAAATGTGTGTATGTTATATTGGGGTGATTATATAGAAGACAGAAGATGTAGATTTCGTGAACAACCGAGATTCAAACAGAGTCGGATTACAGACAGACAAAAGTTTATGCATTTTAAAAGAATGTTTTATTTTTCTCTCAAACCAAGACTTCAAAGATTATATGCTTCAAATGCTACAGCAGAACACATGAGATGATATTATGAGCATGAGCAAGAAAATAGAGTCATGTGCCATCCCTCGAATTTTGAGGCATGGAAGTATTTCAACTGATTATATTCTGATTTTGCAGATGAATGTCGTAATATTAGGTTGGGTCTGTGTACTGATGGTTTTTAGCCTTTTGGCTCATCAGGACAACAATACTCTTATTGGCCGATAATAATTACTCCTTATAATTTGCCACCATGGATTTGTATGAAGGAGCAATATTTATTTTCTGTATGTACTTGTACCTAGTACAAATAACCAAAAATATCAAATTGATATATTTCTTCAGCCATTGATAGTAGAGTTGAAACAATTATGAAATGAGGGTGTCGTGACTTATGATTATTTTGAGAAATAAAATTTTTATTTAAGAGCAGTACTTATGTGGACTATAAGTGATTTTTCTGCATATACGATGTTATTTAGATGGAGCACTGCGGGTAAATTAGCATGCCCTTACTGTATGACTTATTCTGAAATTTTACTCTTTCAAATGGGGGTAAAACAAGTTGGTTTGACAATTACAGGAAGTTTTTGAAAGTAGATCATCTATTCAGAAGGAATAAAAAATATTTCAAAAAGAATATTACAGTAAGCAGAGATGCTCCTCTTATATTGAATGAGGAAGATTTATTGTTCCAAATTGAGCAATTGGGGCTTCAAAAGATAACTGATTATAATGAAAAGGTAATGGATGTAATGGATGTTTTTGAGAATATATGCTAAATATGAACCATTCATATTTTCCAGTCAAGCTGCCCAAGTGTATTACGTTTCTTTTTTTAGCACAAGACGAGACGCTTCTGATTGGTTGGTAATTTATAAAATTAAAGCTAGATCACAGATTGATCTACCTAAACAATCTGCCAATAATCATGAGATTGATACTGCATTTCAAGAAGATAATCCTGAAAATGTACAAGATGTTGATAAGACAAATGATGTTGATTCAGGTCCTTTAAATGATCTAACTGGACAACTTATGGATATTGATGCTATAGATGTGGAATCTTAATTGGATGAATCTTTACTTGACTCTGAATTTGAATCATCCCAATCAAATAACAATGATGGATAAAAATAATTAGTATGTGCAATTATGTTATATCTGTTACTGAATTTATTTTGATGTTTATTATTTATTTTTAACTAATTATTCTGATATTTTTTAGATATGTATCGCAGACCTGGAAGAGGATTGGATCAATTAGGTTCTAGCGGTCGATGCAATATAGGTCGAGGTTCTAGTAGTATTGGTCAGCCACATCTGCAGCTGCACGATATCCTAGATGATGTATCGGTTGAGGATTCTCAGGTTGACGCGGCTACAGATGATATGCCTAGAGAAAATCCTCATTTTACTTCTCACCTGACTGAGACAGAGGATCCTGCTTCTTCTCTCCAGGCCACTACAGATACTCCTATTGGTGATGCTTGTACTACAGCATCAGTTGCAGGTCATGATAGTAGGATGCGACATTTGACTGTTTGAGAGTCTGAGTAAGTATTTTTAATATTTTACATTAATTATATTAAATTATAACATAGATATATGTTAATATATATTGCATATTGTTAATTTTTGTTCATTTTATAGCTACATGATAGATCCAGCTGGGGCTTCCACTAGACATATCCGGAAGATCATGACACAAAAGATGGACCTCGCCGGAGTTTCTTGAAAGGTCGTCTCTTAATAAATGAATAACTTTTGGTTCGTAGAGTTTAAGGTCAAAAAATAAAAATAAAAATTAATATTTAATATATATGTACAACTTAAAAATTTACAAGTATTATATACTAATTATCTTGGTTTTTTTACAAAAATATTTTTACTGGAACCGGGCTATTGATAGCCTGATTCGGATTGCATTCATGAAGAAGGAAGCTATTCGCTACAGTGATATGCTGAGTGAGATGAAGGCTGCAGGGAAGCAGCCTTTATTTATTGATGATTAGTTATGGGCCAACATACAGGCCTGGTTGAACTCTCCCGAGAGATAGGCACATTCTGCTGTTGCCTCTTATAATAGGATGTCCAGTGCATGTCCATCCATACATATGGGAGGCAGCAGATCGCATTATGATCATGCTCGTACACTCGTGAGTATATTCAATTTTTTAATAAATTTTAATTTATACTTTTTTTTGTGTTATAAAACTAATATTATTTTTTCATTAAATAGGAGTCTATCATAGGTCGGCCGCCGAACAACAATAAGCTGTTTGTGCATATGCACACCCGGGATCACGATGAAAGTTCATTTGTGGATCGTCGATCGCATGATGTAAATATAAGTAATTCAATAATTTTTTAAATATTACAAAATTTATATTAAAAAATATAAAGTTAATAATCTTTTTTTTATATTACATAGGATCGTTTCATTGTATCTCGAGAGGAGGTCTCTCAATCCGATACGCCTGTTGATGATGATAGTTTATTTAGATCTGCTGTGGGCGAAGAGAAGAAGAAGAAGTTGTATGGACTTGGCTCACAATATGTCAGCATAACTTCTTCTTCTTCTTCTTCTTCAACTAGTGCATCCGCTTTACGGGAAGAGATCGAGCATTTGAAGGAATAGTTGGAGGAGCGTGATTGGACTATTTAGTAGCAGATCTAGGAGCATGTGTAGATGGTGGAGGAGCAGGTTCAATATCTAATTCAAGCACATGTGCAAATTGAGGTATAGAGGTTGGTTCATCAGCAGCTTAATGAGTTTATTACCAACTTCATATAAGGGACCTTCGATTCATCACTACAGTTTTCGCCTGATGGTGCTCCTCCACCTCCACCACCTCCTGCCATTTGATTTTAGATTTTTTATCTATCTATGCTTTATATTTTAATTTCATATGGTTATATACATTTTATTATTTTTATATCCACCTATTTTATATTTGAATATTTATTTCATTTAAATATAAATTTTATTTTTATATAAATTTTTTATTTTTTTTCTTTTTTAATATAAATTTATACATATATTTATATATTACAAAAATTAAAAAGAATAATTATATTGTAAAATTTTAAAATAATTTATTTTTATTGACAAATTATATTTTCTGCCAGTAATTTATTTTGAGAATACCGACATAATTATTTGGTCAAAAAATTTCAGAGAATATCGACAGAAACATTGTTGTCGGTAATATCGACTATGTATTACCAACAAAAACATTTCCATCGGTAATACCGACTACGTATTACCGATAGAAAATTATGCCGGTAATACGTAGTCGATATCACTGACGAAAATATTTCTGTTGGTAAATATTACCGACTATTTGTCTGTTGAAAAATTACCGAGAGATTAGTTTCTGTCGGTAAATTACCAACATATTACTTTTTTTCTTGGTTTTTTGATTACCAGCGAAAGATATAGTGACATATTTTTTATCAGTAATCGGTTGGTAAATATTATTAACGACAAAAAAAATAAGGATTACCGATGGATTTTTTCTTCAGTAATCCAGTACATTTTTGTAGTGATATATATTAATATATTTTATTTAATTTATATTTTTTAAAATAATTTTAACATATATTATAAAAATTATTTAAAAATATTTTTTAGTATAAAATTATAAAAATATCATTTTATATGTAACATACACCAATATATATCGACATGTACCTATATATATACAACATACACCGATATATAGCGACATATACGTACATTAGGTATATGTACACACACACATATATGTATATCTAATTATATGTAATATATATCGATATATATCTACATATACCGACATATACTGTTATTTTTTAGCTAAAGTAAATGTAATTTATACTGACATATACTAACATATATCTATATACACCCACATATATATAACATATATTTTTATTATTTTTACAATGTATACTCATATACATCTATTTATATGTAATATATATCAATATATATTATTATTATTTTTGATATATCTAGTTATATTTAACATATACCTATATATAAATTAATTAAAACTTTTTTCTTTTCCTTTTTTGCTATAGTTATTTGGCTTGTAAGTTTAATTATTACTTTCAAATTTATTATTTTGAAATTTAATCATGAAATCAACACTAGAGAGAGACCAAATTTTTATATTGTTCAACTTGATTATTAATTTATTTTGGATTATTATTATTACAATTCTATAATTCATTAACATGTACTTGTATATCAACAAATATCATTCTTTAATTAAAGTATATGTTACCATTATTTAATTAAATTATATGTAACAAATTTGTCCTATATACTTACAAATGCTATTTTTCAGTTAAATTATATGGAACATATATTTAAATATATCCATATATCATTCTTTAGTTAAAATATATGTAACATATACTCACATATACCTATAAATATTATTATTCAGTTAAAGTATATGTAACATATACCTATATATATCTACATATATTATTCTTTAATTAAAGTATATGTAATATATACCAACATATACCTACAAGTAACATTTTTTTTTCTGTAATATATACTAACATATATTGTTATTCTTTTTAGTATATCTAGTTTTATGTAACATATACCCACATATAAATAAATATCTTAAATAGGTATATACCGATATATATCTCTATATACCTATATATACTGACATACACTTACATATATTATTATTCTTTAGTTAAAGTATATATAGCATATCCCAATAATTACCAATATATACACACATATATATAACATATATTGTTATCCTTTTGCAATATATATCCACATATATCTAGTTATATGTAATATATATCGATATATACCTATATATATAACATATATATCTAATTAAATATAACATATATCAATATAAATCCACATATACTGATATATTCAGCTATATATTATTATTATTTTGTCAAAGTATATATAACATACACTGATATATACTGTTAATTTTTAATTAAAGCATATGTAATATATATCGATAATACCAATATATACTGACATATATCTATATATAAATGACATATATTATTTTTTTTGTTATATATATTTACATATATCTAGTTATATGTAATATATACCTATATATATATATCTAATTATATGTAACTTATACTCGCATATAAATAAAAATATAAAATAGTTATATACTGATATATATTTTCGTACACTCATATATATTATTATTTTTAGTTGAACTATATATAATATATACTAATATATATATGCGCGCGCGCACACACACACACATATATATATATATAATATTGTTATTTTTTTGCAATATATACCAAAAAAAAAAAATAAACAGCTTGGATGCCATAAAAAATGAATGAAGCCAATATCACAGTACAAGATTGCTAACAGTAACTTCGCTTGTCATTGCAATATCAATTCAAATGTTAAATATCTGAATTTCTATGTTTTCTCAAGTTCAATACTGTCTAAAGTTAGATGCAAAAAAAATGATATTTTCTTAAATAATGAACTAAACACTCACCAGGTAATGGCATGTATACAAATTTGATTGGTCCCAAAACAAAGAAAGAAAAGGACCCATTTACGTAGAGCAGAGCCTGCACTTCACTGACTTCTCCATTTTCTACTCTTTCTTTTATCATTTGTTTCTTACACTTTCTTTATTTCTTTATCTTCCACCACTCTCTCTTTGGCTCTCTATTACTATAATATATATTCAACTATTTCTCCTATAGATGTGTACCACATATAATATATTTTTTCAAGGACAAATTCTCCCATTTCGTGGCAATTTAAAAAAATAACTTTACAGTTTTAGAAAGTCCCAAAAGAGTGCAATCAAATTTATATAAATGAACTAATTACAAAAATTGTTAGGAAAAAGTTGAATAAGAAGGCAAAAAAATATGCAGTATTTTTCGTTGCTTCCATTACTTTATTGTTTTCTCCAATTATTAATGGCTTCACAGTTGGACTCTTCGTGCTTTCTCTAATTATTCACGACTTCATAATTGGACACTTATTAAATTTCTCTAATTACTCATAATTTTATAGTTGGACGCGTATGCAGCACCATAGAAAACAAACAAACCGTATATTTGAAAGAACAAAAGATAAAAAAATGTAAAAATAAAAATGTAAAAAGTTAAAAATAAAAAAAAATTAAGAGTAGTAAAATTGAAAAAAAAAAATTAAAATGTAATATATGGTGTAATTTTCTCTTTTTACTACTCGTAATGAGTTCGGATCGAGTTCAAATACATATTCTTGAATACCCACTGTCCAATTTCATTTATATATATTAGTTATATATAATTAAATTTTAATTATATATTTATTGCATTTTATTTTAATTATAAAAATGTGCGGTATATAATTATTTTAATAAAATTGTGTTATTATAAATTTTTTATTTATAATTATTTAATTGAAAAAATATAATTTTATAATTTTATATAATTTTTGAATTTTTATATTTAAATGGATAGTTAAACTGGAGCGGATTATAAACAGCTAGTATTAAATCAGTTTGAAACAATTATGAATAGTAAAATTATAATTATAATCGAGTTTGAGACGAATACAAGTATTTTAATTAAACTTAAACAGGTTCGGGTATAGATATCCTATCCATTGCTACTCTTAATTGTTAATTCTACGTAAATTAAGTGGATGACCTACTAACATAGTATTTTATTTTTATGTAAACTTATCTACTTATAAAGTTGTAGCCAACTAAACTACCTATTAAGATAGAGACAACTATTATTAAGATATGATAATTCCTTGATGGAGTGGAAAATCTTTTTTTAAATTAAATATTAATAGATAATGGTGGTTATCACGTTCAGCTTTTGTTGAATAAATTCTAGCCCTCTTGTCTCATCCATAAAAGGAGCACAGAAATTACAGTTCTTAAAATTAAAACCCTTTGTGACTATGTTTTAAAATTTCATCAATTACAGTTCTTAAAATTTTTGTGCATAATAGTTAGATATAGAGAAGAAGAGTGTTTAGAATTAAATGTTTCAATCAAAGGGGCTCTTCAATTCTTCAATGGCTACTTCATCAATAAACGGTATGTCAATTTATTTATTATTTCTTAAGATGTTTCGAGTTCAATTAAGTAGGGCATCAGATTTATTTCCGCATTAAAATTCTTACAGTTGGTATCAGAGCCAATTGAATTCAAATATCTTAGAATTATAGTTTTGTGTTGACATAATTTCAATGAAACACTGCTAATTTCAATATTGATATTGTTTCGGGAATACACTGTAACGTTCATTAAAATGCCTTGATCAGTTTTGGTCTTTTAAAAAATCATCCATAGTTAAAAGCATTCATTTAATTCGTTAATAGCATCTGATTGGCTTCGATATATTCGTTTTAACTATTACCCAATTCAAACTATTATAGAAATTGTTGGGTATGGATTCTGCGTCATAATTTTTCTAATGTTATTAATTTTTTTTGTTATGTGCAACTCATGGACATGTTTTATGTTTATGGCTTTCATGTTCCTGCGTGTACTATTACATACCTTTTACTTTTGAAAAAACATAACCACATGTTTACATGTGTATATATAATATTATTTTGTACATGTGATAATTGGATGCCATGAAAATGTATTTCTGTATGCATCATTTGTACTTACATGTTTATATTTTTTATATATGACAATCTGTACATGTGCTTATATGTCATTACTATATTATAATATTTTATATATAATTTTGTTATTATACATTACTATAAATATTTATGTATGCCATTATTTTTCATTCCGTCTATATAAAAGAACATAAAATATATATGTATATAGAAGTATAATGTGTACAGTGTATTATATACTTAAGTAATTTACATTGCTTATACATATATATATTTAAAAGGATATAGAGATTGAGATTAAGGCAATGTTAACATGAGACTATTGTTTGCATAATTAATATGTGAATTTTTATGCAAATTATGTTAAGTAGTTTAAGATTCACTAACTTAGATTGTTACCAAAGTAACCTAAGTTGTTGAGTATTGTAATAGTTAAAACTACATAAAAGAATAAAATAAAATATTATTAGACAATTTATATAAATATATATAGTTCGCTAGTTTAGATAGTTGCTAAAGTGACCTAAGTTAGTGAACCATAAATTTGTATAAATTGTATAAAAGAACTAAGAGAGACTTATAAAGAAATAGGATTTTGAGAATGTTTATAATTAGAAGATTGAGGCTAGCCCAAAGGAGAGTCACATTCTACTAATTATAGAATAATAGTATTATTTTGTGTTATTTAGAAAGGTAATATGTATACCCAAAGGTAACATATAAATAACATAAAATATTAATATAATTTTAAAGCTCCCTTCAAATGAACACTAGATATACTATAGTTTTACCCATAGGAAAACTATAATGATATCAATAGTTCATCGTTATATATTTTAAATTTGTATTTGAGGCCTTATTTGTAAGCATTATTCTATTTTTTTTTTTTTATAGTTCCCACTTTCTTATACTTCCTTGCATTTGGAATGATAACATTTGATGGGTCAAATTTTTCTGAGTGGTATGAAAGGGTTCAATTCTCACTGGGTGTATTAAATCTTGACCTAGCTTTGGTAACTGAAAAGCCATCTGAAGCTACCGATGATAGTACTTCGGAGCAGGTGGAACAATTAAAGACTTGGAAAAGGTCAAATAGACTCAGCCTTATGTTTATGAGAATGACTATTGCCAATAATATCAAGACCTCCCTCCCTCAAACCGAGATCGCCTTGGAATTTTTAAAGTCTGTTGAGGAGCGCTTTAAATGCGCTGATAAGTCCCTCGCAGGCACACTGATGGCTGAATTGACTACCATAAAGTATGATGGTCAGAAAGGTATTCAATAGCATATTTTGAACATGACTGAAAAGGTTGCGAAACTAAAAGCACTGGGCATGAATATGGATGAGTCCTTCTTGGTACAATTTGTACTTAACTCACTTCCATCATAGTTTGCTCCATTCAAGATCCACTATAATACTAACAATAAGCAGTGGAACTTGAATGAGCTTACCAACAAGTGTATTCAAGAGGAAGTGAGATTAAGATAAGATGGACAAAATTTTGCCCTCGCTGTAACTCATGGAGCCATGAAGAATAAAGGCAAATTCAGAAAAGGAAAGCACAACCCACCAAAGAAAAATAGACCTGGAGAAAGTAGTCAGAGTCATGAAGGTAAATTCATTGTGAAATGTCATTTTTGTGGTAAGAAGGGACAAATGAAGAATGAATGCAATAAACTTAGGAATTGGTTCGAAAAGAGAGGGGTTCCTTACAACTCGGAAACCAAAGGAAAGTGAAAAGTTCCTCTATATGGGAAACCGTCTCAAAGTAGAAGTGGTAGCTATTGGTACCTATCGCTTGCTTTTAGAGACTGTTCATCAGATGGATCTTTTAAACACTTTTTATGTACCTTCGATTTCTAGAAATTTAATTTCTTTATCCAAATTAAATGATGTTGGATATTCAGCTTATTTTGGTTGTGGAAAACTAAGTTTGATGTTTAATTCAATAACAGTTGGTTCTGGCATTTTATATGATGGTTTATATAAAATTTGTCTGAATTATGAATTTGCACAAGCTTTAGTTACCTTGCATTCAAATGTTGGTTCAAAACATGACTTAATTAATGAAAATTCTTCATTCTTATGGCACAAAAGACTAGGGCATATCTCTAGGGAAAGAATCGAGAGATTAGTGAAGGATAGAATTTTACAAAATCTTGACTTCACTGATTTTCAAGTATGTATGGATTATATAAAAGGAAAACAAACCAAGTATACAAAGAAAGGTGCCAAGAGAAGTAATGGGCTTCTTGAGATAATTCATATAGATATTTGCGGACCACTCTCCATTCCTTGTTTTATAGGAGAGAGATATTTTATCACCTTTATAGATGATCTATCTCGATATGGATATGTATATCTAATGCATGAAAAGTCTCAAGCCATTGACATCTTTGAGATATACATCACAGAGGTTGAGAGACAATTAGATAAAAAGATTAAAATTGTGAGATCAGATCGGGGTGGTGAATACTATGGTAGATATGATGAATCAGGACAAAATCCTGGTCTTTTTGCCAAATTCCAAGAAAACGTGGCATTTGTGCTCAATACACAATGCCAGGTACACCACAGCAGAATGGTGTTGTTGAAAGACGTAATCGCACAATAATGAAAATGGTTAGGAGTATGATGAGTTACTCTGGTGTACCTATTTCCTTGTGGGGTGAAGCTGTAAAAACCGCAATGTATATTCTAAATAGAGTTCCTAGTAAAGCAGTTCCAAAAACTCCTTTTGAGTTATGGACTGGTAGGAAATCTAGTTTGAGGCATATACATATATGGGGTTGCCCAACAGAGGCAAGAATCTTCAACCTACATGAGAAAAAGTTAGATTCAAGAACTTTTTCTGGATATTTTATTAGTTATCCAGATAAATTAAAAGGGTATAGATTTTACTGTCCTAACCATAGTGTGAGAATAGTTGAAACCGGTAATGCCAGATTCTTAGAGAATGGCAAAATTAGTAAGTGTAATGAACCGAGAAAAATAGACATTGAGGAAATAAGAGTGGATATCCCACCACTCTTTTTCTCTCAAGAAAATATTGCTCCTCAACCTATTCTTCAAGTTGAGAAAAATGAGTAAAATAATAGAGATGGTTCATTAAAAATATTGTAGAGCCACCACAACCGGCTCTTTTGAGAAGATCTCAAAGGGAAAGAAAATCTGCCATTTCAGATGATTATGTGGTGTATCTACAAGAATCTAATTTTGATATTGGGATAAGGAAAGATCCGGTCTCATTTTCACAGGCCATGAAAAGTGATGATTCTAATAAATGGATAGAAGCCATGAATGAAGAGTTAAAATCTATGGACCATAATGATGTTTGGAATCTTGTTGATTTGCCTGATAATTATAAACCTGTCGGCTGTAAATGGGTCTTTAAGACCAAGCGCGATGCCAAAGGCAATATCAAACGATTTAAAGCTAGACTAGTGGCCAAAGGTTTTACTCAGAAGGAGGGAATAGATTATAGAGATACTTTCTCTCCAGTTTCTAAAAAGGATTCGCTTAGAATCATCATGGCCCTTGTAACTCATTTTGATTTAGAGTTACATCAAATGGATGTGAAAACTGCCTTTTTGAATGGGAATTTGGATAAAGATATCTATATGGAACAACCTGAAGGATTCGAAAAGAAAGGAAAGGAACACCTAGTATGCAAATTAAAAAAATCCATTTACGGTCTTAAACAAGCTTCCAGGCAATGGTATATTAAGTTTAATGATACCATCACATCTTTTGGATTTAAAGAAAATACTGTTGATCAGTGTATATATCTGAAAGTTAGTGGGAGCAAGTTTATATTTCTGATACTGTATGTGGATGATATTTTGCTAGCTAGTAGTGATTTTGGTTTATTACGTGAAACTAAGGAATATCTCTCTAAAAACTTTCAGATAGTTGATATGGGTGAGCAAACTATGTTATCAGCATAGAGATTTTTAGGGATCGATCTCGAGAACTGCTAGGTTTGTCTCAGAAAGTTTATATTGATCGAGTTTTAGAGAGATTTAATATGCAATCATGCTCAACAGGTGTTGCACCTATTTCAAAAGGTAAAAAATTAAGTAAACGACAGTGTCCAAAGAATAACTTTAAGAGGAGCAAATGAAGAAAATTCCTTATGCATCAGCTGTAGGGAGTTTGATGTATGCTCAAACATGTACCAGACTAGATATCAGCTATGCTGTTGGTATGTTGGGAAGGTACCAAAGTGATCCAGGATTCGAACACTGGAAGGCTGCAAAGAAGGTTGTGAGATACTTACAAGGGACAAAGGATTATATGCTCACATATAAAAGATCAGAACAATTAGAAGTGATTGGATACTCAGATTCAGATTATGGCGGTTGCCTTGATAGCTTAAAGTCAACTTCATATTTTGTCTTTATGCTAGCTAATGGGGCAATCTCGTGGAAGAGAGTAAAACAGTCAATTACTGCCTCATCTACGATGGAAGCTGAATTTGTTGCTGTTTTGAAGCTTCAAATCATGCTTTGTGATTGCGAAATTTTATCTTAGGGCTTGGTGTTGTTGGCTCTATTGCTAGGCCGTTGAGAATTTATTGTGATAACACCGCAGCTGTTTTCTTTTCTAAAAATGCTCCAGTGGATCAAAACACATGGACTTAAAGTACCTCGTTGTTAAAGAAAAAGTCCATAAACGACAAGTGTCAGTTGAAAATATTAGTACCACACTCATGATTGCCGATCCATTGACTAAGGGATTGCCTCCAATGATATATATGGAACATGTTATAAGGATGGAGTCTTTTGAGTAATCCATAATATGTACGATGAATATTTTAGTGGTTATGTAATTGACATTTTTGACCATTTAAAGTATGTTTCTGTTCTTTCCTGTTTTTCAATTATGGGTGCACATTTTATTATTTGATCAATAGGAAATGTCTTGACAAGACAAATTACAGGGGCTGTTTTGGCTTGATGAACTGAGTTTGCAAGGGTTATTGATGTGTAGTACATATAAAAGGAAATATGATATTGAAATCATATAACCGCTATGACTCGCATTTATAATCTAAACTTATTTCAGTATTATAGTATAAGCACTTTGAGTTTGTTGGCTACCTTATTAAAATTCGTGATCACGTGTCAAATTTTTTATGAAATTAAATAAATGTATTTTGATGCAAAATAAATATATATATTATATAGTTTTTATAATCGGTTTAGTGGACCAAGTGGGAGATGTTGATTCCACGTAAATTAAGTGGATGTCCCACTAACCTAGTATTTTATTTTTATGTAAACTTATCCACTTATAAAGTTGTAGCCAACTAAACTACCTATTAAGATAGAGATAACTATTATTAAGATAGGATAATTCCTTGATGGAGTGGGAAATCCTTTTTTAAATTAAATACTAATAGATAATGGTTATCACGTTCAGCTTTTGCTGAACAAATTCTAGCCCTCTTCTCTCATCTATAAAAGGAGCACAGAAAACCCCTTTGTGACTATGTTTTAAAATTCATCAATTACAGTTCTTAAAATTTATGTGCATAATAGTTAGATAGAGAGAAGAAAAGTGTTTAAAATTAAAGATTTCAATCAAAGGGACTCTTCAATTTTTTATGGCTACTTCATCAATAAACGGTATGTCAATTTATTTATTATTTCTTAAGATGTTTTGAGTTCAATTAAATAAGGCATCAGATTTATTTCCGCATTAAAATTCTTACATTAATAATGGACTTCCCCATACAACCAATCTAAGATATTTGAGGAATGGATTCAAGAGACAAAAGAGGGAGAGTACAAGGAGAATCCCTCCGAACATGAAATTATCATGAAACAAAGCAAGTCTAGCTAGCAAGTGTGCAACAGCCAACAACGTTTAAATGTGTACTGATCCAAGAACAACTTGAACCCAGTAACTAATCAAGGAGTGAGGTACAGTGCTGAATAATAGCGCCAAATTCAAAAACTTAAATTAATAAAACAAAAATTAACCAAACCATCAAATCGAAATGATCCCCATCCAATTCAAATCAGAAACCATGATTTAGGTTGTTTCATGGATGGTAGTGGTTTTAAAATTTTTAAAGTTAATTTCACCCACCATTCTAAACTTTAGCACGTATCTTATTAAAATTATTAAATTTTAATTTATCATATTAAAATTCCTCAATTTTTTCCCTTTAAAAATTAAATCTCTACCTCTGCTTTCCAAACAAAAAAAAAAAGCCTAATTGGACACTAAACAGAGTCCACATGACTAAAATATATATTTAAGATAGTTATTACTTTAAAATTCTTAAAATTCTCATAATTTTAAAGTAATAATCATTTTAGATACATTTTAGCCGCGAGTTTCTTTTGGATGTGGCGTCATATGAATAATTAAAGTTCATGAATTTTATAATGACAAATTAAAGTTTAACAATTTTAATGAATTATATGGTAAGTCTAGGAACGCTTAATATAATTAACCCTAATTAGTACAGTTTTAGATTTAAAAATAAAATCCAATAAAACTGAAACTGAATCAATTATATAAGAAATTGTATAGTTTTATTCGATATATATTACACACTAAAAATATTCTAATTTTATTAAACAACAATTTTATACCTACCTGTGACTATTCAATGTTTCTTTATACAAAAAAGTGAGAAATCTCGCAAAGAAAAAAAAAAAACTACCATTTACAAAAAAATTCTATATACGTCACAAACAAAAAGAAACAAGATTGCTTATAATTTGAAAAGTTGAATCTTAGTTGACCTGGTAAGTTAATCAATTTATTTTACTTACACATTCATGAGAAAATCAATGACCTTTGTAGCCCATCCAACATGTAAATAACACTAATAAGCACAAAAGTTTTGCCTTTTCTCTGAATTGATAATGTATATATTTTGTTTATATTAATGATATAGAAGTTATATAATTGAATTAACGCTATCAATTGCTTTTCAATCAAAAGTCCTCAAAGAGGTTGAAACTAACCCCTCGAGTATTACTATTATCTTGACTCAATCCTTAAATTTTTTTTAAAAAAAAATTAATATGCCTTTTTTCTTTATAAAAAATAACCATTTAGACTCTTAACATTAAACAAAGTTAACTTGCTGTTAAAAATGTCAAAACAACATTGTAGAACTCATTTATTTACTTTATATTTTTTAAATAATTAAAAAATATTAAAATTATTTTTTAAATTATTAAAAATATAAAAATATAGAAAATCAAAACTCAAAAGTTTAAAGGGTGGAAATTTTTCTCTCAACTTTTGCGAGTTAGTTTTCTGTCTTGTCCTTCTGACGAGCCATTTGTTTTCAGGGTCAATTTGTTTTCTTAAATTTTTCTCTTGGCCTTAGTGTTCTGCTTGGTGGTTTGTTGATTCAGGATGGCTGAAGATAGTGCAACGATTATCTCGAATCCATTAACCGGGTTGTCTTTGAATGATGTTGTAGGGGACAGATTGGTTACAGAAGGGCCGAGTAGATTGGAGGTTGGGTTCAATTCATCTTTTTGTCTTGTTGGTTGATTTTTGACTGACAAGCATATTAATTTTATAGCAATGAAGCATACATTGGCTGCCTTGTGGAGGCCTGGAAGGGAATGTGTGTTAAGGAGTTAGGGGGTAACCTGTATATGTTTCATTTCTTCCATGAGATTTATTTAAGGAGAGTTGTCGATCAAGGTCTATGAACTTTTGATCAACATTTACTTCTTATTGAATGGCTACATAGTAATGTTCAACCAATAAATGTGCCTCTCCACCATGCTTGCTTTCGAATTTAAGTTCATGATCACCCATACGGGTTTATGTCCAAACATGCTGCTGAATAGATTGGGAATTACATTGGCAAATAAGTTGAAGCTAACTCAAGTAACTTTGCTGGGATATGGAAACCGATTATGCATATTTGAGTTAAACTAGATGTGCGTGTTCTCTTGAAACAGACAATGAGCATTAAGCAGGTAGGGGAAAAATGGTTCTGGGTCAATTTCAAGTATGAACGCTTGCCATATCATGATAAGAAAAATATAAATTAGAGACGAAAATTAGCGATAAATTTTTATCTGCCGCTAAATAGCGACAGATTAGCAACGGATGAATATCTGTCACTAAATCTGTCACCAACTATTGGTGCCTTGCATTTATTGACGGTATCACATATCCGTCGCTAAAACTCATTGCTAATAAATAAAAATAGCAACGGAATTCATTTTTGTTGTTAAATTTTATTGCTAATTAGTGACGAAAACCCTATCTATTGCTAATTTCATTTGATTTAGCTACGAAACTATTCTATTATTAATTTTTAATTATTTTAAAATACAGGAAAATTTTTTTATCAGCTAATTAGCGATAAAATTTATTTTCGTCGCTAATTTTATGACTAATTAGCGACGAAATTATTTTTCGTCTCTAATTTTAAATATTTTGAAGAATAGGTGAAATTTTTGTACAAAATTTTAGTGAGAAAATTTATTTTTATAGCTAATTTTATCGCCAATTAGCGATAGAATTATCTTCCGTCGCTAATTTTAAATATTTAAAGATTAAGCGGGATTCTGTGCAGAATTTTAGCGAAGCTAATTTTGTCGCTAATAATGAATTTTAAAAATATGCTGCGTCTTTTTAGCGACGAAATTTAATTCTGTGGCTAAAACCTAAATATTTATTCATTTTAACTTTTTTCCTTCATTTTTTCTTCTTCTTTCTTTCTTTCTCTCTTTCTTCCTTTTGTTTTTCTCCTTCTTCTTTCTTCTCTTTTCTTTCTTCTTTTTGTTTTTCTCCTTCTTTCTTCCTTCTTTTTCTTCTCTTTTCTTTCTTCTTCTCTTTTCTTTCTTTCTTTCTTTTCTTTCTTCTTTTTTCTTCTTTCTCCTCTCTCCCTTGTTTTTCTTTTTCTTCTTCCTCTTCCTCCTCTTTCTCCCTTCTTCTCTTGCATTTTAATTGAATGTTTTATGGTTTTGAAAATTGATTGAAGTTATATATTTTAGATATTGTTTATTTATTTATATTTTTATAATTAGTAATAATTTTTAGAATAAATATTATATTTTGTTGAATAAATAATATTTTAAAAAATTTTAAAAATTATTTGGTAGAATTTTTTTTAGAAATTATTAGGTTGAATAATTTATTTTTAAATTAAATTAATTATTTGATTGAATTAATAATTTTTAGAATAAATATTTTAAAATCAATTAATAGATTGATTTATGTTTTAGATAAATGTTAGAGTAAATATTTTTAGGAATTATTTAATGGAATAATTTATTTTTATATTGAATAAATTATTTGTTAGAATAATAATTTTTAGAAAAAAAAATTATTATTTGATTGATTGAATAATTTTTAGAATAATTAGTTGAAAAAATAAATTATTTTTCAGAAATTATTTGATAAATAATTTAATTTTTATTTAAATAAAATTATTTGTTAGAATAAATATTTTTAGAATAAATTATTTTAAAAATTAAAAATAAATAAATTATTTTTAACAAAATAAAATAATTTTTTAAATAATAAAATAAATTATTTTTTAAAAAATAATTTATTTTTAAAGTAAATTAATAATTTTACGATGGATTTAACGATGAATTTTCTGTAGTGGAATATATATAATTAACAACGATTTTTTTCGTCGCCAAATACTGATAGACTCAAATATCCATTGCGAATTTTTCAGCGAAAACGTGAATACCAACAAATGCTATTATGTTGCTAATGATTATTAGCAAAGGATTTTTTAGAATTGGCGAGGGACTAATTCTCATTTTTCTTGCAGTGTATATTTGTTTTATTTGTGGGAGATTGGGTCATATGGATCACTTTTGTGTGAAGCATTTTGAGGGAGAATTTGACACTAATGTTCACTCTTATGGTCCTTGGCTTTGGGCAACAGGTTGTCGTTTAGGGGCGCTTATTGGTAGTCGTTGGTTGCACAATTAAGAGGATGAGGGTGGTGTCTTGACGATGAACAGAGGTGGTGGATTAGTAGTGGAGAAGGGTGTGGTTAAAACTGAGTCAGGTGAGGCAGTTGTTAATTCTCCCAAAGGGCCACTAGAAGTAGAGAATATTGGGGGGGGGGGGGGGGGTAAAGAGCATGTGTCTTGGACAGGTAATCGTGGTATTTTGGTGGAGAAAGTGATGAATGTGGAAGAAGTTTCTGGGAGTAATTATGGTCAAAAAAATATTTTGGACACGTTAGTTACTTGCCAAGAGAATGGTGCTGGGTTGGTTGGTATTGTCCTCACTAAGTCGAAATGGTGTCAAGATTAGGAAGCCCAATTTACTTTTGATAAGGAGTCAGTTGTGCACTCTCAAAAATCATCACTTCTATCGATATGACCTGCACTCCAGGCTTGCCAGGAGCTATGAGTCTAGTAAGTTGGAACTATCATGGGCTTGAGACCACAATCAGTTTAATTTTTAACAGAATTAGTCCATAACAAGAGACCCATTGTGGTGTTTCTAATGGAACCTCTAGTTCAGTAAGACAAAATGGAAGCCATTAAGCGATGGTTAGGTTTTGAGAATTTGTTTTCAATGGATTTTAGGGGTCACAGTGGAGGTTTAACACTCATGTGGAATTCAAGATGCTCCGTGTCTTAATTAGCTACTATTTCCATCATATTGATGTGTAACCCTCATAGGAACAATTTGGGTACTTTGAGATTGACTGGTTTTTATGGCCACTATAGTTGACATCAGAGAAGAGAACCGTAGGTGCTCTGATCATAAGCTTTGTGTTTAGACCTCCCATGGAGTTGCTATAGGGATTTTAATGATATATGATGTTCTCATATGAGAAAAGGGGAGGTGTTTCATAGCTACAATGGTTACTTGATGGGTTTAGAGAATCAATTATAGCCTCTAATCTTATTTATTTTTCCTTAGCTGGGTATCGTTTCACTTGGGAGAGAGGAAGGGGGACATAAATAAGGGTGGAGGAGAAATTAGATAGTTTAGGTCTCCTCTAACTGGCAAACTATATTCAAGAATGCTCAGGCTTCATTGTTTGAGATGTCGATGTATGACCACCTCCCTCTATTGGTAATTTTGAACTCTGTTATTCCTTTGACAAGAGCTTTTGGTTTTCTCTTGGAAAATCAATGGTTTAAGGAACTTAGTGTTTGGGGGGTAATAGCTCGGTCATGGTAAGGTGTGTGTTCTAGGGATTTACAGCATAAAATAGTTGTTTTATAGTTCGGATTCGATTCAATGGAGTCATGAGCTTAAGTCGAGATTGAAGAGGAAACTTAATTTTTGCAAGGCTCTTTGTAACTCTAGTAATCCTTCTGATGTTCAAGAGTTCTTCTGTTATAATCAGAGATATGAGGAGATTCTGGCTAGATGAGATATATTAGAAGTAGAAGGCAAAACAAAACTTGTTGTGTGGGGGAGATGCTAACACCAAGTTTTTTCACAATTTGGCTGCTTTTAGGAAAAAACAAAATTCAAATTTGAGATTCCAAGATCAAAGGGGTTGTGATGTGAATGGCTAGAAGGGCTAGATTCTCATATGCTTGAATATTTTCGTGGTGTGTTTCGGTCAGAGGTGGGGGATAAAGATAGAGTCATTGATTGTGTTTAGACCCGTGTTTCACTAGAGCAAAATGCTATCCTGGGAGCACCCTTTGCAACAGAAGAGGTTTAAATTGCAGTGTTTGAGATGCATCCGGATAAGTCATCGGGATCGAATGACATGAATCTTGATTTTTTCCAAAAGTGTTGGAGCATTGTTGGTAAGGATGTCACCTCCTTTTGTCTGCAATGTCTTAGTTTAGGTAGTTTTTCGGAGGGAGTAAATAAGACTAATAATGTTTTTAATACCAACAAAACACAACCCACATATTATGAAAGATCTCTGACCGATTTTTGCTATGTAATGTTATATATAAAATAATATTGAAGATTTTGGTGAATTGATTAAAGTTTATATTACCGGAGTTAATTTCAAATTCTTAGTATGATTTTGTGTCAGGTCGTAGTATCATTGATAATGTACTAGTGGCTTTTGAGACTATTCATTTTATGAAAAGGAAGACTCAGGGGAAAGAGGATTATGCTGTCATAAAGCTTGATATGAGTAAAGCATACGATATGATCTAATGGTCTTTTCTAGATGCAAAGATGAGGCGTATGAGTTTTGAAGAACAGTGGATTATGTTGATTATGTTTTGTGCGTCCTTAGTACAATACATGATTTGCCACAATGGTACGTCTTTTGAGCTTTTTGCTCTATAATGAGGCTGTAAAATCAAGTATGGAAAAAAAATTAAAAATTGAAAATGAAAATTGAATTGTGAAATTAGAGAGAAATGACGAGAAGAAAAGTATTTATATTAAATAAAAATGGAAGCTACAAAATAAAGATTACATCTAAAATTTCTTCTCTCTCTTTCTACAACTTCTCACACTTTCTCACGCTTATCACACAACTACACTACTCTATTTATAGGAGTTTCACTACTTGGTCATCAAGCAGAGTTTGCTTCTAGGCTAAGTTTTATGCTTTGACTTTATTAAACCTTCCAGGTTAAGTTTTAAACTTTGACTAGTAATCTTATAGGGTAAGTTTTGAAATTTGACTAGTAACCTTCTAAGTTAAGTTTTAGATAACTCTCTAAAAGAATTTTAGATAACCTTCTAGAAAAGTCTTATTAATTTTAACACTCATCCTTGAGACTTTTCTTAAAAACTCTAAGCAAATTTCTCAAAAATTCAAATATAAAAATTAACAATAGTTTCGTTAAAATATCTGCAAGTTGCTCTTCTATTTTGTAATAAGAGAGTGTTATTTCCCCTTCATTTTCAGCTTCTTTAACAGCATGAAACTTCACTTTTATATGCTTGCTTCTGTAATATTTCAAATTTTTAAAAAAATTTAATTGTTTAAAAATTTAATAAAATAAATTAAAATTTAATTGATAAATTAAATAAATAATTTTAAATGAAAAATAAAGGGTTTTAAATGAAAAAGTGAAATGTATATATGATATATATACAAAATATATATATAACATATACAAAGTCAAAATTTTAAAAGTCAAAGTTAAAGTCTAATGGCATTTTTATAAATAAATTTTAGAAATTTAAAATTATTAAAATTATTCAAAAATAATTTATTTTTAAATGGAAGATGGATTTTTGAATTTTGAATTAATTAATTAATTATTAAATTAATTAAATAATATATATGGTTTAAAATGAAGGTGGAAAGAAAGAGAAAGTTAATTTGCTCTTCTTCTTCTTCTTCTTCCTTCCTAGCCGAACATCCATTGTTGAAGAGCCAAGGATTTTGCTTCTTCCATACTCAACAAATTGAAGGATTTCAAGTGTTCAAAGTGGATTTTTGGTGATTTCCACAAAAATTAGTAAGTTTTCAACTTCTTTCTTTGGATTTCATGGAAATTGTGATTATGTGTGTTTTGGGTTTTTAAAGTTCTAAGATTTAATTGTCTATTTGGGTATGGATGAAGTTATTTTAAGTGATTAACAATAATTTTAAGGTTGGATTAAAGAAATAGTTGAGTTTGGGTAAGGATTGGTGAAGAGAGAGAGTTTATGGTTATGTAACTTTTGGACTTTTAAATTCATGGATTTTAATTGTGAAAATTGATTCTAAATAAGTTTTTTTGATGCACAAACAAGTATTTTAAAGTCAAATGTTGGATTTGGTTGAGTTTGATTGAAGTTTGAGAATGGAAATGGTGATTTAGAGTTTTGAAAAAGTAATTTTTTAAAGTTATTAAATTAATTAATTTTATTGGTTAAAACATGTTCTTTAGTAATAAAAGTGACGAATATAAGCTTGAAATTATAATTCGATTGAGTTTGAATGGAAAACCTTCAATGGGGGAAGATTATGTCATTTTAGGGTTTTGGTCATATGTGTGTGTTTTGGTATTGTAATTGGTTTAAACATGTTAAAATATATTTTTAATAATATAAATAAACTTAAAACATCACTTTGAATGGCTTAGTATTTTATTCAAAATTAAAGTGAGGTTAGCCTTAACTTTGAGATTGTTGTTTGAATGATGCTTAATTACGATTTAAGATTGAAAATGCATTAGAATGTGAAACTAAGTGATTATTTATGATCACATATGATTTAGGCATTGAGGAGAGTTGATTTGCCCAATCCAAGTATTGAAGGGCAAATTGGAAGAGAAGATTGGAGGTGGGGTTAAGCTTGTTTTTGATTGTCATTTGAGGTAAGTACAAACTTTGAATGAATTGAATATATTTGCATTGCATTAGGCTTAATAGATTTTGGATTGAAAAATATGTTAAGCTACTTGATACATGAAATATGTATGAATAATTTGCTATGACATGTGTAATATCATATATGTAATAAATGTATTGTGAAAAGTCATTGTTAATGACTAAATTATGTAAAATGTGAAATATATGTATTATGTGAAAATGACCCAAAGTGTTTGGGTAATGTTATTTGTTGTGTATGCATTAAGGACATTGTTAAAATGTCATTGATAATGGCTAAAGAGCATAAAATGTGAATCATATATGGATTATGTGAAATTATCCAAAATATTTGGGTGATGAGTTTTAAGGTAAAATGTGATGCAATGTGATGATATGATGAAATGAGATGAATTGATATTGCTATAAATGAGAAAAATGAGAAAATATGAGAAAATAAGACAATGTGTCTAATAGATAATGAAAAATAAGGTAATATGCCTAGCTTGATTATGAGAAAATAAGAAAGAGATTGATAATGAGAAATGTGAAATAAATGTGTGCCTAGTATGTTATTCAATTTTCAAAGCTCTATATTTGGTTGCATGCCTATAAGGTTATCCTCATTATTTGTCTTCGGGGCTAGCTTTTGAGCAATTATTTAATTTGCCTTCGAGCTAGACGCTGGACGTCACTTGCCTTTGGACTAGATGCTGGGTATCACTATGAATTACTTTCGGGCTAGATGTTGGGCGTCACTTGCCTTCGGGCTAAATACTGGGTGTCAATATGGATCAAAACAGTAACTCTGAAATTTAAATAATATATTAGATTATTTGAGTCCATGTTTGTGTTTGTTTTATGTGAAATGTAAAATGATTGAAAAAGATGATTAAAATGAAATGATATGGCATATGGTGTCATAATATATATAAGCATTGTATATTGATATTATTTTACAGTTTTTTTTTCTATCAAAGTTTGTATCGCTAGGCTTTTGATTAGCGATATTGTAATTCATCGCGTAGGCGATAGGGGAGCTCCAGTAGAGCCGGAGAGTTCATCTATACCAGGTCAGGTCTATATTTGATATTTTCAGTGTAGAGTTGATTTTTGGGCGTCAAGATCAGAAACACTGTCAACATGTATATGTTTTTATTATATTTTGATATTTCATATATTATATTATATTTTGATGTATATATATTGTCAATTATAAAGAATGGGTTAAAAAGTTTTATAACGTGGATGTATATGTAATTTGATAAAAAATATCTATGTATATGTATAAATATTTTGTGAAACTTGGAGTAATTGAGGAGTATTGGAGAAATATATGAATTGGTTTATTGGGAGTGCTTTTGTATGCATATTGTGGTTTTGTTAAATTTGGGAATGTTCAAATTACAGATAAAATTCAAGCGAATTTTTTTCAGAGATTTTTTTTATGAAAAATACTTATTTTAGAACCTATGATTTCTAATAATATTTTATTTGTTATTCAAATATACATTTTAAAGTATTTAAGATTATAAATTAGAAAAGTGAAATTTTTTTATTAAACCGGATTGTAATATTTTTATACCGTGTATGCGTATTTTACATATACTAAGTATATGTATTGTACATATATAGGATATAAGGGTGTTACAGCTTCTACCATGTTGCATTGGATTTGCAGCAATCATAATAGCAGATTTGTTATCAACTTTTAATTTTATAGGAGCAACTGTTTAAAGTCCAGATCTTGGAGAATCTTCCGTAACCAAATAGCTAGATTTGAAGAAGCAGCAGCAGCAACATACTCAACTTTAGCAGAGGATTGAGCAACGATTTCTTGTCGCTTTGAGCAACATGAGAAAACTCCTAAGCCAAACAAAAAAAATATAACCAGAAGTGCTCTTTGTATCATCAACACATCCTGCCCAATCACTATCTGAATACCCTATCAAATTCATATTTTCGGCAGCTTCGTATCGAATTCCATAATCAACTGTTCCTTTCAAATATCTAAGAACTCTTTTTGAAATACGAAAATGAACATGGCTTGGAGAACTAATAAACCTAGACAGATAACCTGCAATGAACATTAAGTCAGGTCTAGTTGCAGTCAAATAGATCAAACTGCCAACTAAGCTCCTGAATTGAGTTGCATCATTCAATCTTTCACCATCATCCTTTGAGACTTTCATATTTTGAGCTAATGGTGTAGCTACAGACTTGCATGTGTCCATCTTGAATTTTTTCAAAATATCAAATGCATATTTCTTTTGAGAAATGAAAATTCCTGAGCTGCACTAATTAATCTCCATCTCAAGAAAATAATGAAAAAGTCCCAAATCTGACATCCCAAATTCTTGCTTCATTTTTAACTTGAAATCATTCAGCAGCTCAAGCTCATTGCTCATAAGCAACAAATCATCAACATAAAGTGAAATGATGAGTTGTTTCCCGTCTTTGCAACTTTTGACATAAAGTGTAGCTTCTTACTACTCCTCCCGAATCCTTAATGAATTAAGTATGAATCTATTATGCTATACTAAGCTCTTGGTGCTTGTTTCAAGCCATAAAGGGCCTTTTTGAGCTTATAAACAAAATCTTCATGCCCTTTTATTTCAAACCTTCAGGCTGCTCAACATAAATTTCTTCCTATTGTTCTCCATTTAGGAAAGTTGACTTCACATCCAAATGATAAAGTTTATATCCTAAATCTGTAGCCAAAGCAATAATTAATTTGATGGTGTCATGTATGGCAACTAGAGCAAACGTGTCTCCAAAATCAACTCCAGGCTGCAGAGTGTAGCCTTTTACCACCAATCTTGCTTTAAATTTATTCACAAAACCATCAAGATTAAAGTTGATTCTATAAACCCATTTGACGCTAATAGCTTTCTTGTCTTTAGGTTTCTCAACCAATGCCCAAATTTCATTCTTGTTTATCTTCTCTATTTTTTCTTTCATTGCTGCTACCCATTTAACTAACTTAGAGGCTCCTTGAAAATTGTTGGGTTCAATAGTAATAAAATTACACCTCTCATAAACATCTGCTAGAGACTTGACTTTGCAAATTGGGGAATCTGTAGTTGAATCAATAGTATGAGAAGAATTAAAGTTGGAATCTTGATCAAATAAATAAGAGGAATTGCTTGACTATGGATTGAAGCTTGACTTTACTGTAGACTCAAACTTCTTCCAAGCAACTTTCTTTTTTTTTTTTTCAAATTTCCAGTAGCTACCTTCACCCACAATTACATCTCTGCAGACAAAAACTTTATGAGTCTTCACATCATAAATCTTGTATCCTTTTGACTTAGAAGCATAACCAATAAGAATTCCAAATGAAGCTTTCTTATCAAGCTTAGTTCTATTAGCAATAGGAACATGGGAATAGTAAACAAATCCAAAAATCTTCAAATGTTTAGCAGAAGGCTTAATGCCTAACCAAGCTTCCACAGGTGTCATACCATCGACTGCTTTTGTAGGCAATATGTTTAGCAAATAAACTGAAGTGTAGATAGCTTGTGCCCAAAATGCTTTTGGAAAGTTCTTCTCAAACAACATACATCTTGCCATTTTCATGACTATCTTGTTCTTCCTCTCTGAGACTCCATTCTTCTGAGGAGAGTAGACAATAGACAATTGATGCTCAATTCCATAGTCTTTATAAAATTGATCAAAATGGTTTGAGATGTACTCTCTGTCTTTATCTGACCTGAGAGTCTTAATTTTACAACCATTTTGGTTTTCAACCAAAGCTTTAAATTTCTTAAACACAAAAAATATTTGACCTTTACTACTCAGAAAATAAACCCAAGTCATTCTTGTAAAATCAACTATAAATAAGATGAATATTTATTTTTGACTCAAAGAAGCTGTCCTCATTAGCCCACAAATATCAGTATGAACCAACTCTAGCTTTTCTTTGGCTCTCATCACACCTTTGACAAGAAAGGGTTGTCGATGTAGTTTCCCTTCTTGACAATTCCCACAAATTTCATCAGATAAATAAATCTCAGGCATATCTCTAACACAACCAGTAGACTACATAAAATTCAATGATCTCAAATTAAAATAACCGAATCTTCTATGACATTTAAGACTTTCATCAACTTTGACACTTAAAGCATATTCCCTAAGTGAAAGATAATTTAAGGGAAATGCATTATCTAGCATCTGAACTTTTACAATTTCAACACCCCAAGGATCAATAATTATGCATATTTTACCAGCAAAATGAAGAGAATAATTCTTATGCACCATTTAAGCCACACTAAGTAAATTACGAGACAAATTTGGCACAAAGAGAACATTAGAAATTTGCTTCATACCTTCCTTAGTATTGATGGCTACTGACTCTTTGCCTTCAGCTTGTACAACTGCTCTGTTTCTCAAGACAACTTTTGTCTTGATTGTATTTTCAAGTGAGCTAAACATTCTAGAATCCTTGGCCATGTGGTCAGAACATCCACTGTCGATAAGCCAAGTCAAGTTGTTTGTAGGACTTGACTTCTGAGTTGCCATAAACAAGTGAATTGTCTTTTCTTCTAAATCTTCTTAAGGAGGTTGATGTGGTGGACTGAATTGTTGAGGTTGCTGGTTTTGCTTGGCTCTGTAAAATTTCTCCGCATGTCCCACTTTGTTGCAAAGTGCAACGATACACCGGCTTATTTTAAACCAACAGTCCTTCTCCCATGATTTGGCCTTTTTGCAAATGCCACAAGGAAGAAATTTTGCTTGCTTGTTTGGTTCCTTAGAGGTTTCAACTGTCTTGTCTATGCTCTTATAATGCTTCTTTTGATTTTTGAAAAACTGCTTCTTATCTTTATGCTTGGCCTGGAAAGTGTTTTCAACCAGTTCATCAATTCTGATGGAAGCTCTCTGTTCATGCGCCTGCAACTTGGTAACAAGTTCAGCAATTGAAAGAGTACTTAAATTATATAACTCTTCAATAGCTATAATTTTTGCCTCAAATTTATCGGGAACACTGATCATAATCTTCTCAACTACCTTTTGATCAATCATTTCTTCGCCATAGAGTCTCATCTGATTAATCAACTCCATTATCTTGGTCGCATAATCTTTGATAGACTCGGATTCTTTCATTTTGAACATCTCAAACTCACGTTTTAAAGTGAGGAGCTTGACTGATTTAACTCTATCACTCCCTTCAAATTCTTCCTTCAACTTATTTCAAACTTGCTTTGTTCTCTCACATGTCATAATCCTAGAGAAAATCGCATCAGTTAAGGCAGCATGGATGCAAGTAAGAGCTTTGGGCTTTCTACTCTTCTCTTCTTCATGCTTCTTAATTTCAGCCATAGTAGAATTTCTCCTAAGAAGTGGAACATCATCGTCGGACTCAATTGCTTCCCATAAACTCATTGCTTTCAAATAAGCCTTCATCTTCACCACCCGAACTTGATAATTGTCTCTATTAAATGGTGGAGGAGAAATTGAAGAAAATCCACTTGAGGCCATAATCACTCACATTCAAAGTGTTTATACTCAAATCACTCTAAAAATTGAAATTCAAATAACCTCACAGCCCGTAGGAAGTGATGCTCTGATACCACTGTAAAATCAAGTATGGAAAAAATTGAAAATGAAAATTAAATTGTGAAATTGGAGAGAAATGATGAGAAGAAAAGTATTTGTATTAAATGAAAATGGAAGCTACAAAATAAAGATTAAAACTAAAATTTCTTCTTTCTCTCTTTCTACAACTTCTCACACTTTCTCATGCTTATCACACAACTACACTAATCTATTTATAGGAGTTTCACAACTTGGTCACCAAGTAGAGTTTGCTTCTAGGCTAAGTTTTATGTTTTGATTCTATTAAACCTTCAAAGTTAAGTTTTGGACTTTGACTAGTAACATTCTAAGTTAAATTTATATAACTCTCTAGAAGAATTTTAGATAATATTCTAGAAAAGTCTCATTAATTCTAACAGAGGCCTTCGTCAAGGCTACCCTTTGTCTCCATATTTGTTTCTTATATGTGCTGAATGATTTTCTTCTATTATTAGTTCTTGGGTTAGATTGGGGTTGCTTCATGGTTGTAATGTGGCTTGTGGTACCCCTTTGGTATCACATTTATTTTTCGCCGATGATAGCATAATTTTCTTCCGTGCAATTGGTAGAGAAGCTGCTGGGATTAAGGAGCTTTTGTTATTACATGCCCAAGCTTCAGGCCAATTGAGAAATGCATAGAAGTTTTCTTATTTTTCAGTTCAAATACTAGCATGATTGATCGTATGGAAGTTTGCAGAGTTTTGGGGGTGGGAGAAACAAATAACCTTGGGATATACTTGGGGATGCCTTCTTTGGTGGGCAGGCGTAAGCTAGAGATTTTTCGCTCTATTAAAGATCGAGTATGGCAAAAGATTAACTCCTGGAAAAAGAACTTGCTTACAAGGGCCGGTATGGAAATATTAATAAAATCCGTGGCACATGCCATCCCTAATTGTGTTATGAGTGCCTTTCTTCTTCTTGTATCTCTTTGTACAAAGATTGAAAGAATGTTTACTTCTTTCTAGTGGAGTTCACAGAAGTCGAGTAATAAGGGAATCACTTGGATGGCATGGGATAGGTTAAGTAAAATCAAGGAAGCTGGTGGTTTGGGTTTTAAACATTTGCATGATTTTAATTTATCAATGTTGGGGAAACAAGCATCGAAGCTCTTGATAGATCCCACTTCTTTAGTATCTAGAGTGTTGACGGCTCAGTACTTCCCTCATAAATCGCTCCTTGATTTAGATTAGAGTAGCTCTCATAGTTTCACTTGGCGAAGTCTTTAGGCCACAAGAGAGTTTATTCATAAAGGATGTCGTTGGCGTGTTGCTACGGAAGATATGATCTCCATTTGGTTGGAACCTTGGTTTCTTATTACTGAGTCTCCTTTTGTTCCTTTGGGATGTGATTCCAGAATTGAAGTTTATCGAGTGTTTGAATTAATCATTGATAACCAATGGAATGTGCACCCTTTTGCAGTCTCTATTTGATGCTTGGGTGGTTGATGCAATTTTATCGATTATGCAAGGAACACGGTATAATGAAGACAAGTTGATGTGGTTACCTAAGGCTAGGGAAATTATACTATTAAGAGCGTGTATCGACTATTAGTCGGTGAATGTCCAACTGATGCGCAATCAGAAAGCCAGTTTTGGAAGAACTTATGGTAGGTGCCTGCTCCTAGTTCAAAAAATTTGATTTGAAAAGTAGCACATAATGTTCTTCCAACTTCGGATAATTTGCTTCGGAAAAATATCGAGATTCCATTCCTCTGTCCCGTTTGCAATATGGATGTTGAATATATTCTGCATATTTTTGTGAATTGTTCATTTGCGAGACAGTGTTGAAGGAGTGCTGAAATTATGGTGCAATTGTAGAATGTTACTACATTTAAGGAGTGGTTGGGTTCATTGCTAAAGTGTTCATTAGCTGAGATTGCTAGTTTTGCTTTTGTTCTATGTTGGATGCTTTGGTAAAATCACAATTCTTTTGTTTGTAATGGAGGTCGCTTGTCTGTAACGCAACTGGTTAGGAATGCAAGGGTCTGTCTTGGGAGTTTTCGTCTTGTAAGGTTGCAAGGAAGTGGTGCACAACCAGTTACTAATAAAAAGGACAACCCGGTGCACGAATGCTCAAACAATGAGCGGGGTCAGAGGAAGGGTAGGACCCATTGGGTCTTTATACGCGGATTTTCCTTGCAATTAATTGTAACAACCAGTTACTAATGTCTTAGATAAATGGCAACGTCCACCAGACAGTTGGCTCAAGTTAAATGTTGACGCAATAGTGGGGTAAGAAGCAATTGGCATAAGAGACCATGTAGGCATGTTGAAAGCAGCTGCATCCTTCATGGTACAAGGGAGTTCTGATCCTCTTTTATCTGAGGCAATTGGCATAAGAGCGACTCTTAGTCCGATCAAATTGAAAGGTTCGTCAAATATTATTGTTGAAACAGATGCCCAATTTGTGATTTCTGAGTTAACCGGTGGTGCAATTTCTGTGTCTTTTTTGGGAGTTATTTTAGGGGATTGTCTTGTTACTGTAGCTAATCTTTATGGAATTTCCTCTCATATTAGACGATTTACGAACGGAGTTACTCATATTCTTGCTAAAGCAACATGTTCTTTGTTAGATCTAAGAGAGTGAAGTTTACTCCCCCCTCCTTTTCTTGCTATTGCTTTGTTGAATGATCTTTAATGGATTGCTCTCTTTTATAAAAAAAAATTATCAAATTTTATATTTTTAAAAATATTTAAATAATAATTTTACAAATTATAAAAATATATATTTAATAATCTACATAGTATTTTTTTTAAAAAAATCAACATTACGAATAATAATTTTTTAATGGCAAAGGTCTAAACCCTTTTTTTTTTTTTTTGACATTTGGTTAAAAAAAATATTAATAGCTGATTCGAGACAATAATAATACTTTAAAGGCTTATTTGAACCTTTGGCTATTACTAAAAGTTCTAAACAGGTTGCAGGGAAAGAAATCCTCAAATTACAAACCTAATAAAACATAATACCTCCATATATTCCAGGGGCAACAGTAACTTTAAAAGGCATACTGCATTTTCTCAATCTATAGCAAAACAAAAGGCCTCATCAAAATGAGCCAAAATTTTTCGATGTATATAAGAAGCCAGACCCACTCATGGCTTCCCTAACCCCAAACGGAAAGAGAAGGGGGTAAAAAGAATTGAATGAGACGACTTAAGTATTTTCTTCAAACAAATATTCATACAAAAAGTGAGATTATTCACCAGTTTTGTTGCACACCTACTGCTGAGCCTTGAGCACAGGAAAAGCAATTACATCTCTGATGCTAGGAGAGTTCGTCAAAAGCATCACCAGCCTGTCAATTCCAAGTCCCTAACCAAAACAATGAAAAGTAATTTTCACCATAATTTACTAATAAAATATGCATAGAGTTGGGCAATAGACATTTTAACTCATCGAGTCCATTAATGTCTTTCAAATGTTTAAACATTGCGGAAGTCAGAGATGATTTTACTTATCACATCACAAAAGAGCCTTTCTGATTTAAATCCAACATAATAAATAAAGAGATTTTTGTGGTTAAAGTTGCTTAAAAATGTTTCAAGCAAATGCAATATGCATGAAAAATGCAGTGTGAGAATCTATCATTTTAAATAAACAATGTGTGGATATCTCGTGAATTAATTGCTACCTTTGACGGCCCAGTGTAACTTGCTGTTGCAGGAAAAGAAAATTTTGCACTGATCACATTTTCCAGAGGCATCAATTGTGAAAAAACAATTTTTAACCTTTATATCAGTATCTTTTTTATTAGAAAGTGGTGGTTTTTGGTTCACAATATCCCCTGAAAACGAAAAAATGCATTATTAAAAGCATAATTACCATCCCTGAAGCAGGAGGCATTCCGTATTCCAGAGCTGTTAAGAAGTCCTCATCAAGAGTGACTTCATATGAATCATCCTCTTTGTCACTTGTTTTAGTTTCTGCACAATCTGCTTCTAAAACAGCTGCTGCTCTCTTCTCATTATGCTGTCTCACTTGCTCCTCCAAGCGTCCTCTCTGCCACCATTAACATTGTCAGCTCTTTCTCAAACCTAATTACAAGTTCCATGATGTACCATAAGGAAGAAAAAGGCGTATCGCAACCTGAGCAATTGTGTTATTGGCCTAAAAACTAAAATGAGGCTAAGTTAGACTCCATGAATTAGATAATCACCGTGACTTAGATAACCAACTGCTAGTTGTTAGTAATAATTTACAAAGGCATTACTGGCAGTATATAAAAATCAATTCCTTGTAGGTAATAGTTCACACAGGCTAAGCTAGTTCATTAAAAGTGGACCATATCAATGGTTCCTTTCCAATTGGTGTGTCAAAAGGATGTGAAAGTGTGTGTGTGTGTGTGTGTGTGTGTGAGAGAGAGAGAGAGAGAGAGAGAGCACCATGCACAGGGCTTAAATGAGACATGCTTACTTCAATTCCAGTAATAACACAAGCCCATTTCTAATATTTCTTTATTAAACATAACTAGAAGTTTTCAATTTAATTAACAAAAAAAAAAAAGTTAAAAGACAATCTGTGAAGCACCTACTCTTTGCGCCATGTTTTGAACCATTCCCTTTTTTGTAGGTCTTCTACTCCATCTACTATTTTCATTTTCTAAAAGTTCCGTATTGTTTAGTCATGGAGAACATTATGCTCTCTAGAAAATTATTTCAAGAAATGAAAAGGCCTAATTTGGTGTTCAGTTATCAAAATTTTCTAAATGTAAATTTGAATATATTTTTCCAAGTTTCTCCAAAATTACACTTACTATGGCAAAATACTTTATTTATTATCCACTCTCCTTTAAAATGAAGAGTTATGGAAAATAATAGTTATATTTTTAATATAAAAAGGAATCTCAAAAACGAAAATGGAAATAAAGGAACATAAAAAGTTTTAAATGGAAAGGAATCTTAAAATGTTTTCTTATTCCCTATTTTTTTTTTAATTTGGAAAATAGAAAAATAGAAAATTGAGAAATGAAAAAGAAAATTAGAAAAGGAAAATAGAAAATATTTCTAAACTAAACGAGACCTAAGTTTGTATGTAGATCTTTTCCTTATCCACTGGAAAAGATAAATAGAGGGCATCCACATCAAAGCAAACCAAAAGGACTTGATAAAGCAAAGTGAACGCTAATCCAGAATGTGCTTCAACTCACAGTATGGAAGGCAAAAATGATTATTGTTAGAAAGAACCAACAGATTGGCTGAGTATTGTGATTCAGGAAAGAGCATTTTCAAATGTATTCATGAATCTCACTGCCATTTTCAAGTGTAATCTAAAGACATTAACAAACAAAGTAATCATAGTGCCCTCTGGCAATAACTAAACCAGGAAACAGAGAGTAATTTATACATATTCATATAATGGCAGATGTGTAATTGACTGTTAAAACGAAAAAAATTGTTTGGACAGAAATGACACATCTATAACTTGAATTAAGGAGGAAGGAATGCAAAACAGCACATACACAAACTGTTCTAACAGTTACCTGATCTATAGGATCAGTTAATTCAGAAAATTCATTGGCCATTTCACGACTGCATATGAAGAGTTCAAATCTCTCCGTCAAGCCTACATGCCTATCATGAAGGAATGAAGGTTACAAAAAGATTAAAAAAAGAAAAAAAAATCCAGAGAGAGCTGCTCAAGGGATTCAACATTTATAGCAATCACTCTTTGTTCTTGAACTGTGGCATATATAACATGAATAACGCAAAACAATAATAAATACATATGCAAGTTAAATCAAGCGTATAAAAGAAATTTGCAACTAGAGCTACAACTTCATAGAATCCACAACAACATTTGGATAAGTACATCAAAAAGACATGTATAAATGTTTAAAGTCGAGCAACACCCATGCTAGTTTTCAGTATATTTAAAGTTGGGATAGTCTGTTCCAGGTAAAATATTCTACCTTCGATGTGGTTTGGCTAGAGGTGATATCTCAATAGAAAAATCCAAAACAAACGTGGGTTGCAAAGGCTTTGGCTCTACAACAATTTCAAAAACCTGGACAAAGTAGATAAAACTAAAATCTTCAGGAATGTGTAAAAGAGGTAACCAAGCAATAACAAAAGTTTAAGCAAATAAAATAAGATTATATCAAAAGAAACTACTTATATCAAAAGAAACTATCTAGTGTCAGCAATATGGTTAAACCAAAAATCTGAAACAGAATTTTGGCTGAGAAATCTACAAGCAACTGTACACAATCAGTAATAGTAAATGTACCTCATTAAGGAGGTGGCCAACAGAAGGGCATGCTTCAATGGCAGATTTATCTTTATTTTCAAGGCCAGGTCCAAGTACCTTCATAGTACCATCTTTTGCTACTTTTAGATCATTTCTCAGCTCATTAAAATCAATCCCAGTGGCTTCTTTCACAAGATTGTGCATGGTTTCTCTTTTCCAAGGCCGCTCTAAACATATTTCTACACACTGCAATCACACATTAAACAATATTTTAAGATCTAACAGCACATTAATTTTAGATACTACTAATAGGTAAAATAATATGTTAACCAATCATTGAAAAATTACTACACACATATTACATACATTTAATGGCACACTCTATTTATACAGCACCATTACCTGATAATCAATCGTAAGCTTCCCATGACCAGCAAGAGCACAGCGAGTAACAATTTTCTTCTGCCATATTCATCATGCTTTGGTAGTCTGAATACGCTTCATACATCTATGATCAGGCAAGTAATAAACATTGATCAGAGTTCCAACAAAAAAAAAATGAAAAGTTAGCATGAAATCTGCGAAGTTCACGATGTGAAACAAGAATAGGCATAGCAGATCCAAAAAATTACCTCTATTGTGGTAAATTCAGGATTATGACGAGGTGAAAGGCCCTCATTTCTGAATATTCGGCCAAGCTCATAAACTTTATCAAATCCCCCAACCTATTATTACATAATAAAGATTTGTGTAGGACATAAATTAAAGAGCCAAGCAACACTCAGAAACAAAGGAGAATAAAATACACAAGGAGGTCAGAATAATGTTATTCAATGTTAATCTCTAAAGCCAAATTATCAGAAATAACATATTTGAACCAGAAAAAAAATTCAAGAACAATTGCAAAAGACCATGGTTTGAGTTCAGACAGCTGGACAGGCCTGAACTAAGGCTTAGTCTAGTAATTCCTAAGAACAATATGTGAGATCCAGGACATGAGACCCAAAAAGAATAATAAGGATGTGGAGGATATGGTTTGTTTCTTTCCCAAAAAAAAATTAATGGACATAAGAAAAAGAATAGAGTAAGATCTCAACAACTCACCAACATTCTCTTTAAGTGTAGCTCAGTTGCAATTCTCAAACAAAGATCCTTTCCAAGAGAATTATGATATGTTATAAAAGGCCTAGCTTCTGCTCCACCAGCTGCTCCTTAGTGGATAAAACCAATTTAAAATGAAGTCCCAAAAGCATCATCTTTTTGAATTAATATATACATTTATTACACCCCAAAACATGTAAAAGCATGCAACGCATAATATTTAGTTTAGTAATTTGGAGAATAGTGAATAATGATATAAATATATATGAAGGACAAAAAAAGTGTTTTGGAAAACAGATAACATCAAGTAGTCATATAATGATATACTGTCTACCAATGCCGGGATAATAGTTTTTTGAATTCCCTTTACAAGATATAAAATAAAGATCCAGAGAACAGCAACAAGAAAAACTGTCCGCTTGATAGGATATCCTCGTCATATAGTAAAATTCAAGTAAAAGGAAATTTCATTTGGGAAAATAGAATGACAAATTCACACCCTCAACTTCAATTGATATTCTGTGAAAAAGAAAAGAGCTTTTAGCAACAAAGTTAAACGTAAATCTCACCTTTGATCCATATCTTTGTTAGTTTACAAATTAATAAAGACACGCATCATGTCCCACATTAGGGAAGAATAATATCTGAACATAGCCTAGTCTACATACAAGGAGACGCTTGTCCCCTGCACAAATATCATATGCACAGTCACAATGCCAGGTAAAACCCTCTAATGTGTTAGTTAAGGCCCAATATTTCTCCATACAATTAGAAAAAGATAACAATAAATTATGACAATTTCCCAGCCATAAATACATGGAAGCATGGTGTTGGAATGTCTAGTTGTATAGGTATGGATTATCAGAATAATGTCTAAGCTTAGCTGTATGAGTATGGGCTGGTTATGGTTTGATTATTTTAATGGACTGTAAATGCGTAGTGTGTTTTTTATATAAACTCTTGTATCTGAGCAATGTAGGTAACAGAGAAAAAGAGAAATAAAAGAACTCTAAACTCTTTCTCTCCTAAAAACTCTCTGTTCTCATGGTATCAGAGCCTTGGCTTTGAACCCAGGTTAGTTTCTCTTTCCCCTGCTCTCTTCTTCTTCTTCTTCTTCTTCTTCAGAAAGCAGAAAGTCATCGTTACTGTTGCAACCACCGTTACTATTGTTCACTGCCACTTCAAATCACCACACCGAGATGATTATTCTCTCTAACCACCCTGTCCAAGAGGAGCACCGTTATAAGTTCAACCCGTCCTCAGAATTCGATAGCCGAAATCCTCACATGCACCAACAAAAGTCTTTAACCGACGGACCACATGCCAGCTTGTGACCAGTGTGTGGCGACTTTTTCTTCCGACGCAACTCTTCCAGAAAGCTCGACTCCTCATTACGAGTTCACTGGTGGTGTGACTCTAATTTTTCGACACCGATAAGCTATTGCTCCTTGTTGGTAGTAGAGAGTTGCCATTGCTGCAAGGAGCTAACATTTGTTTGGTGATACATTTTGACAGTAGTTGATATTCTTGGTTCAATCTCAACAAAAAAATAATAATAAATCACAATGTCAGAAACTCCAGGTTTGATCAAACCACTCTTATCCTCAATTTCTGGTGCTTCTGCTATTACTACTATTAAATTATGTGGTAGCAATAATTATGTGTCTTGGGCTACTTCTGTTGAATTGTGGTTTATGGGTCAAGACTATAGTGAACATCTAAAAAAATAAGCTACTGATATTGATGATAAAGATAGAAAGTCATGGATTAAAACTGATGCTCAATTATGTAGTTTGTTGTGGCACTCTCTTGAACCGAAACTACTAACATTATTTCAATCATGTGAAACATGTTATAAAATTTGGACT
Organism: Garcia nutans; assembly: GCA_947685225.1. Taxonomy (NCBI): domain Eukaryota; kingdom Viridiplantae; phylum Streptophyta; class Magnoliopsida; order Malpighiales; family Euphorbiaceae; genus Garcia; species Garcia nutans. The sequence goes on from CANTUV010000043.1 coordinate 33,820,149, forward strand.
AAGGCAAAGACACTATATACTAATAAAATTCAACGTATCTATAAAATTGTGTCTGATCTTGTCCATTTACAGCAAAATTCTTAGGATATGGCTAGTTATTTGGGACAAGTTGAAACCTTAAGAGATGAGTTTAATTCTCTTATGCCTTTTTCTGAAAAGGTTACTGAACAAGAATAACAAAGAAATAAATTTTTTATGGTCCTAGCACTAACTGGACTAAAATCATAATTGAGTTCTGTTCAGGACCAAATTTTGACAAGTCTCACTATTCCCTCATTAGAGGATGTTTCTGCTTGACTCATGAAGATTTCTTCAGCTACAACATCAAATGATGAGATAAAGTCATCTCTTTTAGCCATCATACTAAACATGGAGGTCCACAGAAAAACAATGGAAAAGGTTCAAGAGCCTACTGTACTCATTGTGATAGGAATGGACATACTCGAGAAACTTGTTGGGCCTGGCAAGCCATCTCGAAATAATCAATACAGCCATAATCGACATGCAATTCATATTATCCAAACTCGAGGAGAAGGGTTACTTCCTTTGCGTGATAAAAATTCCCAATCATAAAACTCAATTACATTAATTGAGGTAGACTACAATGAGTATTTACAGTATCAGGCTACAAAACAAAATGGTGGTTCGCAATCTGATAAATTATTTGTTTGCCTTACTAAGAATCCTCCTCTTGGCTCCTGGATACTAGACTCTAGTTCTTCAAATCATATCACTGGTAACAAAAATCATTTTACAACCTTTACCTCCACTTCAACTAATGTTACTCTTGCTAATGGTTCACATACTGCAATTAAGGGAATTGAAAGTATTCATTTATCTTCCATCCCCTTAAATAATATCTTATTTGCTCCTGCAAGTCCTTATAACCCTATCTCAATTAGTAAATTGACAAAGAATCTTGATTGTTCTATCACTTTTGTAGCTAATTCTGTTATTGTGCAGGACCGAAGTACAGGAAAGACGATTGGAACAGGACATGAGTCATAAGGCTTGTATCACCTTTACAACCCAAACCCACCGGTAGCCTTCACTTTAACCACATCTCTCGACCTTCTTCATCACCGTTTTGGTCGTCCAAGTCTCCACAAACTTCAAAAATTTGCACCTAGTCTTTCAAATTTGTCTTCTTTATAATGTGAGTCATGTCAACTTGAAAAATAAACACGTAGCTCTTTTCTCAAGAGAGTCAATAATAGAGCTACATGTCCATTTGAGTTAGTACACTCAAACATTTGGGGTCCAAGTCAAGTCTGTACAACTGTGGGATTTCACTATTTTGTTACATTTATTGATAATTATTCTCGTTGTACTTGAGTATATTTAATGAAAAATCATTCTGAATTTTTTTCTATTTTTCAAAAATTCTTAGCAAAAATTCAGAATCAATTTCATACTTCAATAAAAATTCAATTTCATACTTCAATAAAAATTTTATGTAGTGATAATGGTAGGGAATATTTTTCGTCGTCTATCTCCATTTTTTTTTGTCTTCACATGAGATTACTCATCAAACCTCTTGTGCTTACACTCCCCAACAAAATGGGGTTGCAGAACGTAAGAATTGACATCTCATTGAAACAACTCGCACTCTTCTCATTCATCACAATATCCCACTTCATTTTTTAGGTGATGGCCTTCTTACTGCTTGTTATTTAATCAATAGAATGTCGTCTTCAGTATTACAACATCAAACCCCTCATTCTATTTTATTTCTAAGGGAAGATCCTTATCACTTACCATTATGAATGTTTGGTTGCACTTATTTTGTTCATGATCACATTCCAGGGAAGGACAAACTCAAGCCCAAATCCATCAAATGTATTTTCTTGGGATACTCGTGACTTCAAAAAGGATACAAATGCTATGATCCAACAACAAAGAAGTATCACATTTATGTTGATATAACCTTTTTCGAGTCATCACCATATTTCTAATCTAATATGAAAAACACGAAATTCATCTCCAATGTCCTTCTAATCCCAGATCTAACTTCACCACAAACGCGTTGACAAAATAAAGCCCATCCTTCAGAGTTTACTCAAGACAACATTAACTCCCTGCTCATGATACTAATTCTTCTTCTAATATAGGTGCAGTATTTAATTCTAATGACTCTCCTGCTCCATCGTCACCTACTCCAGTCATGCCAGTGGCAGATGCAGCAACATTACCTATTGTCATCTACAAAGGTACTTGTTCCACTCGCAACCCACATCCAATATATAACTTTCTTAGCTACGATCGCTTATCCCCCTCATATAATGTTTTTTATTTTTACCTTATCTAATGTCACTTTACCTAAAACTATGAATGAAGCACTACAACATCCAGGGTGGCAGGATGCAATAATAGAGGAAATGATGGCGTTACAAAATAGTGAAACTTGGGAGTTGGTTCCATTATAGGAAGGAAAAACTACGGTAGGGTGAAAATGGGTATTTATTGTGAAGGTTGGACCTAATGGGCAAATTAATCGATTCAAAAGCATGTCTTGTTGCTAAAGGCTACACTCAGGTTTATGGCATTGATTATAACGACACTTTCTCTCCAGTAGCTAAAATTACCTCTGTTCATCTTTTTATTTCTATGGCAGATATGCACCACTGGACTCTCCACCAACTTGATATTAAAAATGTATTTCTTCATGGAGAATTAACTGAAGAAGTATATATGGAGCAACTTCCGATATTTGTTGCTCAGGGGGAGTCTCCATTGGTATGTCATCTACGACGATCACTATATGGTTTAAAGCAGTCTCTAAAAGCCTGGTTTGGAAGATTCAATGCAGTGATTCAAAAGTTTATAATGACTCGGTGTCAATATGATCATTCAGTATTCTTCAAGTATGATATTTAAGGGAAATGCATCTATCTAGTTGTCTATGTAGATGAAATTGTCATAACAGATAATGATTATGATGGAATATGTAAGTTGAAGAAAAATCTTTGCAATTATTTTCAAAGCAAAAACCTAGAAAAACAGAAGTATTTTTTGGGCATTGAGGTTGCACACTCAAAAGCATGAATTGTTATTTAACAAAGAAAGTATGTTCTGGATCTACTAGAAAAACAGGTATGCTCGACTGCAAACCTGTGGATACTCCTATGGATCCCAATGTTAAGTTGGTTCCTGGACAGGAGGAGCCATTAGAAGACCCCAGAAGATATCGGATGTTAGTTAGAAGATTAAACTACTTGACACTCACACGACCTTATTTCTCATTTGCAGTTAGTGTAGTGAGTTAGTTTCTCCAGGCTCCTTGCAATGATCATTGGGATGCAATAATTCGGCTCCTCAGATACCTTAAAGGAGCACCATCACAAGGATTATTGTATGAAGATAAGAGTCATCATTAGATCATTGGGTACTCTGATGCAGATTGGGCAGGTTCTCCCTCGGATAGGCGGTCCACTTCAGGATATTGTATCATAATTGGAAGCAATTTGATTTCTTGGAAAAGCAAAAAAAAAAAAAGAAGTGGCTGCTAGATCAAGTGCTGAAGTAGAGTATCGAGCTATGGCTCTTGCAACATGTGAACTCATCTTGTTAAGACAAATCTTTCAAGAATTAAAATGGAAAGAGATAAAAAACATGAAGCTGATTTGCGACAATCTAGGTGCACTCACATTGCTTATAATATAGTTTTTCATGAAAGAACCAAGCACATGGAGGTTGACTGTCATTTCGTCAGACAAAAAATTGAATCAGGATGTATTGTCACATATTTTATCAATTCTAATGATCAACTGGCAGACATACTAAATCTCTCAAAGGACCTAGAATCAAATATATCTATAACAAGCTTGGAGCTTATGATCTATATGCTCCAACTTGAGGGGGAGTGTTGGAATGTCTAATTGTATAGGTATAGGTTATCAGAATAATATGTAAGCTTAGTTGTATGAGTATGGGCTAGTTATGATTTGATTATTTTAATGAACTGTAAATGTGTAGTGTGTTGTATATATAAACTCTTTTATTTGAGCAATGTAGGTGACAGAGAATAAGAGAAATAAAAGAACTCTGAACTCTCTCTCCTAAAAACTTTCTGTTCTCACATGGAACTACCCCAGTGATCCATCAAGCCCAAGACTTCTGCAACTATTGCAGCATAGGCTCGAGGTAAATGTAGCATTCTCAAATGGGCTATGGACAAAAGAAGAATGCCACCAAAGCCCCAACTTTGCCACTCAAAAAGTTTATTACAGTAAGTATTTTAACTTCCATCTCCACCTAATTATTCTATATCGTTTCAACCCTCAATTTCCAGCCAATGAAAGCTCTTTTCATTGATTCAATAGTTTTTTTGGTCAATAAAATCACTTTATTGGCAAAGAAATATGCACAAATAATAGCAATCAATAAATCATCTTCTATGTTCAACTATCCATATGAAGAATACACCATGAACCAAAAAAAAAAAAAACCTTAACTTTCCAAACCCTGAATCTGGAACCAAGACCAAAAACATGAACAGCTCAACTCTCTACTACCCAGCCCATTTCCAACAACAGACAGCATCTCTCCATAATAGCTCATTCCACCCAAGCAATCAAATAGCAGCCCTGCCAAAATAACGAGCACAAGAACACTGCTACTAAAATCAGCCCACTATCCCCCAACAAATCAACACAAATACACAGCTATCTACACTAACAGCATCCCTACATAAAAAAATAATATTAAAAAAACAACATGGCCAGGCTTTTTATAAACCCACAACCAATAGCTCAAACCCTCGTCACCCTCACTACAGTCTCACAGCAGCATACCAGGAAGTGCAGTATCCAGGTAAACAGTAGCAAAATAGTGCAGGTCTACCAGCAGCAACTACATCCCGCACAGCTACTGATCTGAAACCTGATAACTATTAGCACTAGCAGAAATCCCTGCACACCACCCACTCTTTCCCATCTGCTACACATACACCATCTGCACACCAGGAAAAGCAGAAATCCCTGCAACACCATCTACCCTGGAAAAGCAGCCCATTCGCAACCATCCACCAATATCATAACCACCCACTCATTGATTCAATAGTTATTACTCAATGTATTAATGAAATGCAAAACGAACTTTCAGTATACAGAAACTTCTTACGTGACTGCTTTTCCCCCATAATATGATAATAAATAGGTTTAGAAAGGTTTCAAGACACGAAAGCACTATGAAGATGGTAACAAACCTGTAAAACAGGAGTTTCAACTTCAACAAAACCTAGTGTTTCCACTGTCTTGCGAATTTCTGAAACAATCTGTAAAGGAGAATTTAAATAATCAGTAATGCTAAACTCCTAAACTGAAGATCTAAAGCCTTCTTGACCATTTAAATTTTTCATGAAAATCTCTGTAGAAGCAAAGCTCAATATAATGATCAAGAAACAAAATAGAAAGGACGCACTGAACATGCTGAAAAATCATGAAGGTTATAGTTGAACAATTCTAAGTTCAAAAATTAAATTGGACCATAAGGCTAATCCACCTTAGCTCTTTTACGGAACACATCAGCTTTTTCCGGATTTGCAATCATATCAACATACCTAAAAATTAAAAAAAAAAAAGGTTATTGCAGAAGACAAGGGACAATCACAAGACTGAATAAATAAAAATGATAAAGACCGATATGTCTATAAACTACAATAAAATACAAAAATGATGATGACCGCCATGTCACAAAAATGCAATAAAATACAAAATGATGAAGACCGACATGTCTATAAACTACAACGCAAAAAATGATTAAGTGACCGACAAAAAAAAAAAATTTTGATGTTCAAAGAAAAGTGTCATGGCCAAAGAGGAGATTAATAAAATCAAGAAAATCAAGCTTAGAGAAGAGTTTCAAGTTTGTAGAAAATGATGCAAGGAGGAGTGTTGAAAATATCTCTCATTTGCTGCATAAAATCAAGCAAGATCAAATTAAGAAATTTTAAATTTAAAAAATAAATCAAAGTTTTTTTTATTTGATATTTGATATCATATTTTATAGATTTTGTTTTTATTTTTCTGTTATAAATTCATGTATAAATATGCTATTTGAATTAAATAAACTATGAGTCGTTTCGTAAGCTCTATTAAAAAAATTAACAGTGGTATCAGTATTTTCTTTTGGTCTTACAGGACCTGTAAATTTGCTCAAAACATATAACCCACTTTAAAACCATTTTAAACTATAACCATTTTTAACCTTATTTTTAACCATGTCAAGCAGTAGTCTCTCCTTAAATGTCCCACAAACCTTCACTAGCGAAAATTATCAAATTTTGTCAAATAAAAACTTTATATTCCAAAAAGAAACTATATATTTCACAAGTAATTTTAAAAAGCACGATCAAAAGCAAATTGTTGGAAGATTGCATCAGTTGATGCAAAAGATTATTTAGTTTAGAATTATTTTGAATTTAAATAAATTATCTAATCCTTTTAGTTTAGATTTCTAGAATTTTAATAATCTGATTTTATTTTATTTTGATTTTATGTTAGTTATTCTACTAATTTTGTGCAGAATTTTTATTTTTCAATTGTCTATTTAAAACTTTGTGATTGGTGAAATTATTGAGAGACAATAAATATTTTTAACCATTTTTCAACTTTGCTGCTTGTTTCTTTTAAAACACCAACAGTGATATCAGAGCATTTTGATCTTTGAGGGACCTGAGATGAAGAAAATGAAGAAGAAAAAGAAAAAAAAATGAAGAGGGACCTATGAAGTTTTTATAATAATACCCACAACTTGTCCATGCCCATAACCATAACCATAACAATATCTTTCACTATAGTCATATCCATATTCATAACTATAATCACAGTCACAGCTATATCCATAACCATAAATCACGTTCATACCTATATCCATAACCACAATCACAATCATGACCATAAGCACATCCAAGGGACCTTTCAAGTCTTTAAACTAAAATGATGAAGACCAGTATGTCTATAAACTATAACAAAATACAAAAATGATGATGACCGGCATGTCACAAAATTGCAATAAAATACAAAATGATGAAGACTGACATATCTATAAACTACAACGCAAAAACTGATGAAGTAACTGACAAAAAAAAATGAAAAAATTTTGATGTTCAAAGAACAGTGTCATGGCCAAGGATGAGATTGATAAAATCAAGAAAATCAAGCTTAGATAAGAGTTTTAAGTTTGCAGAAAATGATGCAAGGAGGAGTATTAAAAATATCCTTCATGTGCTATATAAAATCAAGCAAGATCAAATTAAGAAATTTTAAATTTAAAAAATAAATCAAAGTTTTTTTATTTGATATTTTATATCATATTTTATAGATTTTGTTTTTATTTTTCTATTATAAATTAATGTATAAATATGTTATTTGATTGAAATAAACTATGAGTCATTTCATAAGCTCCATTAAAAAATTAACAGTGGTATCAGAGTTTTCTTTTGGTCTTATAGGACCTGTGAATTTACTCAAAACATATAACCCACTTTAAAACCATTTTAAACTATAACCATGTTTAACCTTATTTTTAACCATGTCAGGCAGTAGTCTCTCCTTAAATGCCCCATAAACCTTCACTGGCAAAAATTAACAAGTTTGGTTAAATAAAAACTTTATATTCCATAAAGAAAATTTATATTCCACAAGTAATTTAAAAAGCACGACCAAAAGCAAATTGTTGGAAGATTGCATCAGTTGATGTAAAAGATTGTTTAGTTTAGAATTATTTTGAATTTAAATAAATTATCTAATCCTTTTGGTTTAGATTTCTAGAATTTTAATAATCTAATTTTATTTTATTTTGATTTTATGTTAGTTATTCTGTTGATTTTGTGCAGAATTTTTATTTTTCAATTGTCTATTTAAAACTTTGTGATTGGTGAAATTATTGAGAGACAATAAATATTTTTAACCATTTTTCAACTTTGCTGCTTGTTTCTTTTAAAACACCAACAGTGATATCAAAGCATTTTGATCTTTGAGGGACCTGAGATGAAGAAAATGAAGAAGAAAATGAAAAAAAAATGAAGAGGGACCTATGAAGTTTTTATAATAATACCCACATCTTGTCCATGCCCATAACCATAACCATAACAATATCTTTCACTATAGTCATATCCATATTCATAACTATAATCACAGTCACAGCTATATCCATAACCATAAATCACGTACATACTCATTTTCATAACCACAATCACAATCATGACCATAAGCACATCCAAGGAACCTTTCAAGTCTTTAAACTAAAAATGATGAAGATCGGTATGTTTGTAAACTATAACAAAATACAAAAATGATGATGACCAGCATGTTACAAAACTGTAATAAAATACAAAATGATGAAGACCAAACTGTAATAAAATAAAAAATGATGAAGTGACCGACAAAAGAAAAAGAAAAATTTTTGATGTTCGAAGAAAAGTGTCATGGCCAAGGAGGAGATTGATAAAATCAAGAACATCAAGCTTAGAGAAGAGTTTCAAGTTTGCAGAAAATGATGCAAGGAGGAGTGTTGAAAATATCACTCATTTGCTGCATAAAATTAAGCAAGATCAAATTAAGAAATTTTAAATTTAAAAAATAAATCAAAGTTGTTTTTATTTGATATTTTATATCATATTTTATAGATTTTGTTTTTATTTTTCTGTTATAAATTAATGTATAAATATGCTATTTGATTGAAATAAACTATGAGTCATTTCATAAGCTCCATTAAAAAAATTAACGGTGGTATCAGAGTTTTCTTTTGGTCTTATAGGACTTGTGAATTTGCTCAAAACATATAACCCACTTTAAAACCATTTTAAACTATAACCATGTTTAACCTTATTTTTAACCATGTCATGCAGCAGTCTCTCCTTAAATGCCCCACAAACCTTCACTGGCAAAAATTATCAAATTTAGTCAATAAAAATGCAATCTTATCTTGAAGCTTATGACCTATGGAAGTTGTACTGGAGAATAGACCATTAAATCCACTTCCTGAAAATCCTACACTTTCTCAAATTAGAGCTCATTCTAAAGAGAAACAAAAAGATACAAAGCCAAGACCATTATTCAAAATTCCAATGCGGATTCAATTTTTTCCAAAATTATAACATGTGAGACAGCAAAAGAAGCTTGGAAAAAGCTAAAAACGGAGTATCGAGGAAGTGATCGAATCAAATAAATATAGATTTTAAACTTCAAAAGATATTTTGAATCACTTAGAATGCATGAGGATAAAACTATTTCTAAGTATTCTGAGAGAATATCTTTTATTGTTAACAAAATTTGGTTACTTGGTGAAAATTTTTCAGATAACAGAATAACTAAAAAAGTTCTAGTGATAATTCCAGAGAGATTTGAATCCAAAATATCCTCCCTAGAAGAGTCTAAATATCTTTATACTATTTCTCTTGCAAAATTGATAAGTGCTCTTCAAGCACAAGAATAAAGAAGAGCATTTAGACAAGATTACTGAAGGTGCTTTTTATGCACAAAACAAAAAAAAATTCAATTATCCTCCTTGCAAATATTGTAAAAAGAAAACACATTTAGAAAAATTTTATTGGTGGAGACCAGATGCTATGTGTGAAAATTGCAAACAAATAGGTCATATTATTAAAATGTGCAAGTTTAAAGACAGTCAAAATAATGCACAAGCACAAACTGCAAAAACAACAAAGACACAAATTGAGGATGAGCTATTTTAATCTGTAACAACTGAAGCAAAGGATGAGTGTTGGAAGATTGCTTCAATTGATGCAAAAGATTGTTTAGTTTAGAATTATTTTGAATTTAAATAAATTATTCAATCCTTTAAGTTTAGATTTCTAGAATTTAAATAATCTAATTTTATTTTATTTTGATTTTATGTTAGTTATTCCACAGGTTTGGTGTAAAATTTTTATTTTTTAATTGTCTATTTAAAGCTTTGTGATTAATGAAATTATTGAGAGATAATAAATATTTTTAACCATCTTTCAACTTTACTGCTTGTTTTTTTTTTAAACAGCAACACAAATAAAAGGGCAAAACCTAAATGGATCCAAAATCATCTCCAAGTGTCAGAAAGGTAAGCTTTCCAAATGCTATGCGTGCAACAATTCTGCATGCTATAGACACATGATCAGTCAAATCATTTGACTCTTCACCATTTGCTAGATCCCCGTATATTTCTTGTAACTAACTAGCACTATGAGTCCTGTCCCACTTATAGGCATAGGGCTCAACTCATTTTCTCCTTAGTTCTTCAACCTATAAAAACAAACTCATGGTCTTGAAAATATGAATCTAAAAAATTCAATTTCTTTTTTACTTTCCTACATTTTCTCATAAACCAATCAAAGCCTAACTATAGATACAAATGTTGAGTTCTTCAAAGAAAGCGTGAAAACAAAATTAGACTATTCTAACCTTCTTAAGACGAATAGCACGAACAGCTTCTCGGTCTGACATAGAGGAAGAAGAGGAGGAGGACCTATAGTTTTGGTCGGCGACTCTAGTGGTGGCAGTGGAATTACCGGAAGTGTTCTTGAAGGAGCAGCGGAGGACTAAAGCAGAATATGTTTTTCTGGTTGTGGTTTTGGTGGTGGTGGAAGAAGAGGCCAGGTGGAGAAGGTGCCTAAATGGTTTTGAGGACAGAGTCCACACTTTCAGTGCTTCCATTAGCTTTGCTTTGCTTCTCTCTGTCTTGCTATTTGCCTTTGCTGTTTTATCCTCTGCCTCGATAGTGAATTTTTCCATTTAATAGTTCTCAACCCAATACTTAAACTGTTCCATTTTATACCACTAATAATTTAACTATTATTTTCCGGTTGAATTTTATTGGGACAAACCAAAATTTGAAAGTACTAATTACAAATTGAAAAGTTCAAAAACAATCGGTATCATTAACCTCAATTTTTTACCGTGCCAAATGCATTGAGAGCATATAGCCTGAGTTTGAAAAATATTATTTTCTGCAAGTTTATATGTTTGGCCCCTAATTTTCTCCATAAATTATAACTTAAGGTAGACTAGTCTAATTGAGAGATTTTGATTATAATGAAATATAAACAACTTTTCATATTATATTTTAGGATAATTATTATTTAGTCTCCCTAGTATAGTGAGATATATGAATACGATCTATACTTCTAAAAATTGATTTAACCGTCTTTTAATTTTTACCATTATTTAACTATTACATACTTAGTATTTATTTTCAAGTTGAGTATTTATAACTTCCAAAACCATCATATGGCAAAAAAATGGTTGGTATAAATTGATGATATGAGTTTTGATGAATTGTGAAGAAATGTGAAAATAATGACCTAATATGGATTAAGAAAGATTAATGAAAATGATATTGTGTTTTAATGTCCTACACATTTCTTGATTTGCAATGTTGAGTTTGATACTATTGAGTTGGCATGATTATATTTATGGATGTGTCATAACGTAATTATTATATTTACACCTTCGCCACAAGATACTATGGTATTGTAATGCTTCTACATTAAGACACTCCGGTATCGAGGATATTTATGATATGAGATTTAGATGCCTTCGAGCAATATGCTTCGGTATCATGACACTTTGTCTCTAGGATCGAGACCTATGGATCTCGATGGGCCAATTTGATGTTATCAAATCTTGGATATCAATGTAAGGGAGTAATTTAAGAACATTGCTATTGGAAATGTTGAATATATATTTGTTTAAATTATAGTTAAAGTTTATGGAATTCTTTTAAATTTATGTTTATTTCATTTAATGTAAGTGATTTAAGTTTATTTTATTACAAGTTGAGATTTTCATTTTATAAAACATGCTTAAATATTAAAATTGTTGTTATCTATTTATTTATTTATTTCCTAAGTAAGTACCTCTAAGTTGTATAGCTTATCACGATTAAATTTTATAACAACTCGAATAAAAGGTGCCCAAATAGGTCTGAGAAGGCTTAGGATTAAGGGTAATACAAAAGTTTAAAATTTCTTACCGAACGACCGTTCTAAATTGGTGCTACATATCATGTTTAGATTTTCCACCCTATGAATTTTGGTTTTATAATTACAAATGCTTTATATACTGTAAACTAATTGAGGTTATTATGAATATTATTTTTATATAAATGTTAAATATTATTTTGTCTATTGATATTTTAGTTGATATTACATTGCCTTAGGTTGCTTAAATTGGAGTAGTTATAGAATTTGTGACTTTCAAGCCTTAGAAGTGTATTTTCTTGCAAGAATTTCAACCTATAATGATTGATGATAATGATTTTATAAACAAAACTCTAGCAAATTTTTCATATAAATTTTTATGTTATTTAATCAAAACTTCAATTTAATTAATATTGTTTATTTGCTCCATATAATTTTAGATAATATTTAAACTTTAAATAAGCTTGGATAGTATATTAAGCTTTTAAAAGAATCTTTCTACAAGTTTAACTTACATAGCTTCTATAGTACGCTTATATTCTACATATGTGTTTTACATATCTAAGATAGAAAAGTGTTATATTTATTTTGGTGTCAGAGCCTAGATTTGAGATTCTCGACCTAAGTGGGTTTTTTTTAAAAAAAAATATTTAAAGTGTGATTTGAACTAAGATACATTCATATGAATTAATACCTATATGGATCTCTAATGTGGCAATATTTTCAAAGGTCATGGTTTGTTTTCATATACTGTTGTTAATACACCTTAGAGCTTGATATTTTTTAATTCATGTGTATCTTTGGCATCACATCCCTTGTTTCCATATTAAATTCTAGAATTAGCCCTATTTTGATCACATTTTTTAGTTCTAATCTATGATCAATTGTAAATAATTGTTACACTTTAGATAGACACAATCTTAAAGTGTGACTCGTGACCTCTTTACTAATGATATGTTTCTTTTTTCATGTGTATGTCTATCAAGACTATCTCCACTAATATGTCCTAGCCTTCTAAAGGATCACTAGGTCATTTATTGGGCTTGTAATAGGGTATACTAGGTATTATGGTTTTCTAAGTGATGAATTGTATTTAATTTTATTCTAGAGACTTCATGACACTGATCCTTCCTATGGTTTTCTTTTTTCTATGTAATAAAGGTACTAATTTCTCCTTTGCAGCCTCGAGTGAGAAGTAACTTTTCTTCCTTTTGTTTTTCTCTTTTGGATGTCTTTTTTCCTTGTTGGAGAAATCTTTGTTTACTTCTTTTACCCCCCAACATTTTGGGTTTCATCACACATAACAATTTTGTCTCTTGCCCTTAGTGTTTGTTTTGATCTTCATTCTCCTTTATCTTTTTATCTCTCTCCCTTGTGGTTTTGGGACTTTGGATTTGGGACTATTCTTATTTCTTCCTTGTCTTTGTCTTCAAGGATTTTTTTAAAATTTTAGGACATTTCTCATTTCTTCCTTTCTTCCTTATCTTCATCCTTAGGGATTTTTGTCAAGTGATGGTGATTTTCAAGATATGACCAGTATCACTATCTCTCTTTAAGATAGGTGAATTAGATTATAAATGCAAGAAAAAGCAAGCTAAATTCATTTGGCTTCAAAGGAGCAACTACGGGTTATGTATTATTATGGTGATAAGATTTTGGCTAACCAAAAAATGCCTTAATCATTTTTTTCTTGTTGGCTTGAGATCTTGATTTTTCCTCAATAATCTTTTTAGTCATGTTATAAAAGGGGTAAGATCTTCGAGTCACAATACCAATGTAGGAGCCCTCTCTAAGTTAGTATACATAGTTTAGCACACTAGAAATAGAAATAAGGGCAATAAAGATACTCAAGAGGTAATTCCTTCACTTAATAAGGTCTCTTAAAATGTAAAGACGTACTGTGTTTCAAATGTTTCATCTTATGATCAAGCATGTATCATCATTGGTTAACAATAAAACATCCAAAATAAGTATGATTATCAAAAACTTTTATCCAAACTGAATTGTCTTTTAGTCAAAAGAAAAACTTGTAGAAATTAAAAACAACATTCAAGCTTAGATCAAGTTAAGCCAAAATGAAGATCTTTTAGCTAGTAGGATTGGCTGGGCTCTAGAATTATGCCATTATCAATCAACTCCTGAACTACATGCTTTAACCTTAAATATTGATTTGTGTCTTGGCCTTGTGTCTAATGAAATTCACAATAGTGGTTCAAATTGAACTTTGGTGGCAGTGGATCTAGTAGTGGCTGTTGTGATACAGGTTGTAACACTCTCGTGCTTCTTAGCTCTTCAAAAATGTGGACAAGGGTTTCCCTAACTTAGAAAATTTTCTATTTCTCATAACATTAACCTTGTCATCTTTTTCTTACTTTCGTTTGATCGATAGCTTGATTCTCTGCTTTCATTATCATAATCTTTTCCTCTTCTCTTTCTACCCCTCCAATTATATCCTCGAGTAGTATAGATCTTGAAAATTCTTAATAATTACAAAATTCAACTTCTTTTTCAAATAGGAGCCCTTAACCAACAACCTAATTTGATCTCTTTCAAATGGTCTCTCCCTGACTAAAGCGGCTTTTCCTCTCCATCTCTTCAGGTTGTTAGAGAAGCTCTCATTTTGTTTCTGTCTTAGAGACTCTAGCTCAATCTATGAGACTTTCATATTAGTGTCATGCCTAAATTACTTGATAAAAGAGCTATAAAGAAGTTTTCAATTCTCCTTTGTATTAACATCTATGGACTTGTATTAAAGAATGGCGTTGCCAACCAAGGACAGTCAAAGCCATTTCAGAATTTATTCATGGGACTCTGGAGTAGTCTTCATGATGGTTACATATTGGCTTAAGTGAATTTCAGGGTATCCGATTCCATCAAACTTTAGAGTGTCAGGGAGCTTGAATTTGGGTGGCAAGTATTCTTCTTCCATAAACATCTTATCAAGTTTAGTCATTTCATCTATTTTAAAGAATTGTTGCTGATATTTCTTTTTTAGGGTATTCACCCTTTCAAATATTGTATTCTCAAAATCAATGACCTCTTTATTAAGTTCTTTACCTTTTTCTTGAGCTAGACTAGTGCGATTGTAGTTTTCATCTGAGTCATCATGCATATCATCCACTTTATCATAATCTTTGATAATAATCTTCTTTCCCTTCTTCTCTGCATTGTTGACTAATGCCTCAACCTGGACATTTAATGTCTCTAGTTTTGCATCATCTTTATCATGGTGGCCATTTTTTCCTTTATTTTTTCTACCTTTGAGCCTATCAAT
The DNA here is from genome assembly GCA_947685225.1 of Garcia nutans. Lineage (NCBI taxonomy): Eukaryota > Viridiplantae > Streptophyta > Magnoliopsida > Malpighiales > Euphorbiaceae > Garcia > Garcia nutans. The sequence goes on from CANTUV010000043.1 coordinate 33,835,340, forward strand.
GTCTTAACCCTATCCTCATCTATGGTGGTTGATGTATACTCTACCAGAGTTCCTAAAAATATGGTTTCTCCAAAGATGGTGTTGTCAATGGCCTCTATACTACTATAATCCATTTATGCAAGTTTAAAGATAGATAAAATGCTATGGGATGAATGAGTATGAATGCTTGAATGACAAGTATATATAGGCATATATACAAAAATAATTCTCTATAATATCATATCTTCCACCCTTATTTCTCCCACGCATGATAAGTAAGTCTCTATCCTAGGATTTTTGGCTTATAGATATTACCATTAGGGGTAATTTCTGTGATGTACAGCCATTTAAACTCTCCTTCAACTTTACGATTTGTTCTACCATAGATTAAACAATCCATTTTCTAGAATGTGTTCTAAAAATGGGTTTGATAATACTTAGGTCACATAGCAAAAAGTTCACCAGTTCATTTACAACAGGGGATTTCATAATCAATAATCTCTTGATTCTTTGAAGAAGGGCCCATTATTTGTTTTTTGAACAAAAGACAAACCTCACCTAATGGATTAAGAGTTCACTTATCATAGAATAAACATTTCAGTTTTCTTATAAGAAGTTGCTATGTTTCCTACATGTGCTTTCAGTCTACGGTAAAAAGGCTTAGGCTTTTGCAGCAAGATATATTGGAGAGTATGAGGCATGTGAGTGATTATGTGATATTCGTTCCCCATATCATAAGTGAAGCATATGGTATCTCTTTCACCATATAACACTGATAATTTGGACAGTCCTAACTCATGCATACAATGCAGCTACTGCAAATGCAAGGTTTAAATTCCAAATAATTAACAATAAAATAATATAAGAATCAATGAAATCAATTTCTCATAAAGATTCCCCAACAGAGTAACCACCGTGAGCGCCTAGTTTGTACAGGCTTGATGATTAATAGGGCCTCATCACTACTAGGTTATTAATCTCAGAGATCCAACATGTAAGACCTATGAGAAATGGAGTCCCCACCCGATAGATCTGAAAAAATGATAGGGGGTAGCATACTCTTGATTTCTTGAGGAATCCCTAACCCTCTTTTTTGTTTGAGAAGTGAGGTACGTATGAGAATGATAAGAAGTTATCTTACTACTCACATACACCCAGTTCAGAAGAATCGGCATTCTCTATGATTCATATATTAGTAAATTGTATCTACTCAAAATATTACATATTAATTGGTTTTTACAACAAGTAAATTATCCATTACAACATATATAACACTCATAACATAATAATACATGTGATGTGTGTGTTGCAAAGTACCAAATGAGCACTCACCAAAGTGAAAACATGCTCTTACAATCTCCAAAAAAGGGAAAGAAAAATTAATTAATTACATAACTTTAAATCAATCCTATATATTTGTCTAAAAGTGAAAAATTATATCAAAAGCCTACATTTATTGAATTTATGAAAAATATGAAGGATGTGTGCATGAATGTAATGTCACAATATAACAAATGATAATGATAATAATAATAATAGTAGTAATAATAATAAAGGTAAAGAGGCAATTTAGAATGAAAATAAGAAATGAAAAAATTAAACTTAGTCAAAAAATTGTCAGACTCGACAATTTTTAAAATTGCAAGACTCAATAAAATTGTTGGACTCGATAATTTACATACTCATGACTGAAAAATAGTCATTTGAGAATCGATTATTGAGATTTATATGTCAAAATTCCAAGTTAATGATTTTTTTAAGTGTGAATATCTTATAAACAAACTATATAAATGTTTAGAAACCATTTTAATATAAATTATGCTTGGAAATAAAGATGATCTTCCATTTTTATTCAAGATTTTAACTACTCTAAACTATTTGATCTATATTTATTAGTTTAATCCTTGTTATTAAACCTCATAATACAATAGATATACATATTTAAATCAATCTAATCAATTTAGAAGCATCAAAAGAGAAATCATACCTTCTAAGTATCATTTACCTTGTTGTTAAATTGAGGTGCCAAGGGGTTTTGATTTGTAGATAAATCTCCTGCGGGTGATATCTTCTAGGTTTGGTTGATTGTTTATGATTGTTGGTGTTTAGAACTATTGGTTAGTCACTTTTCTTATGTTTTCTGCCTTCAGAGACTACCAATTTTGGACCTCTTAAATGGTATACTACACTTACCTTTTATAGGCAAATAGCAACTATTCTTGAAAAAACTTATCGGACTCGATAATTTTTAAAATTGCTAGACTTAATAAAATTATCAAACTCAATAATTTTTTTTTCAAAATTTAATAAAGTGCCATTTTTTCTTTAGAATTGCACAAGTTCTAACTTTTAGGTGTCTACACCACTATTGCTGACATACAATGTCTTTTTTAGAAAAGTTTGAGGAGAAGTACATGCCTAGGGATAATAAAGAAAAGAATAAACAAAAGTTTCTAATGCTTAGGCAGGGGTTGAGATCTGTGTCAGAGTAAGAGAAGGAGTTCCTTTGGTTGAGCAAGTATGTAGAAGATATTATTATAGATGAGACAGATTTAAGAGCTTTGAAGAGGGGTTGAAGCTTACTATTTGATGTCAGGTAGCTACAGTTCAGTATAAGGTGTGTTCTAGACTTATTTCAGCTGCTAGGAATGTGGAGAAGACTTAGCATGTTGTAATTACTGCTGCTTTTGAGAAGAGTAAGAGTAGGAGACCCCAATTTGGGGCAAGATCATCATCCAATATGAGAGGGCATGAGAGTCTACCAATGAGATTTAGTAGGAGCCAGGGGCAGCCTAATAGGTCATCTTAGTCAAGAAAGAGGTCTACATCATCAACTGCTCCCCAATATCCTAACACCCTCTTTTTAGATATTTGCTCCCCCCCTTATGTGCATTCAATATGGTAAGATGCATAGGGGTACTTGTTAGAGGATGAATCTAAGGTGTTGCTTATATAAGGGACTATCCAGAATTACCAATGGCTAGACAGACAAAGACTGTAGTGTCTAAGCCAATCAACAAAGGAGGTAGATGTGGCAAAGGTGGCCGAGTAGGGCTAGTCATAGATAGGAGTCAATATCAGTGAGTAGATCAAAGAAGTAGTGAAAATTAAAAGAAAATATAAATAAAAAATAAAAGATAAAGGTATATATATATGAGGAAAGAGTAAAAGCTTGTCGTCTTCTTGTTCTTCACCAAGTTATAGAAATTTTACAAGAGAAAAGGGGAAGGAGGATTCATCATTTGCTACTATAATTCTAACCTAAAATCAAAAAGGTCAGAGAGAGAGAGAGGGGGGTGGGGGTGTTTAAAAGGGATGTTGAAGATTCAAGTAAGATAAGTTCATATCAAGCTTAATTTTATAAGTTTTAGTTTATGTAAGTTTGCGAGTTGCAGAGAGAAATTTTAATTATGTTAAGAAAGACGATGTATATAAGAAATAATTTAGGTAGTGAAGAGAATATGATATTTATATATTTAATTTGTGATTAGTTAACTAAATTGGGTTTGAATTAAAAGTTAGGGTTTGTCAAACTTTTGATCAAGGGGTTTATGATGGAGTTTAGTTAGGATAGGTGTAATTAAAAGTTAATTGAGTAATTTTTTAAGCATTAGTAAGTGTTAAATTAAAGAACTAAATTCTTGTTGTGCTTAAGACAAGTTAAAGAATGAGTGGTGGAAATTAAAAGAAAAAATATATAATAAAATAAAAATATAAAAAGATGAGGACATAGATCAATGAGGAAAGAGAAAAAACTTGTCTTCTTCTTTTTCTTTATCAAGTTGCTGAAAGTTTGCAAGAGAAAAGAGGAAGAAAAATTTTTCATTTACTACCCAAAGTCTCGCCTAAAATCAAAAGTGTCCAAGTGGGTTTTGAAAGGATATTGAATATTCGTGTAAGATAAATTCTTATCAAGCTTAATTTTATGAGTTTTAGTTTATGTAAGTTTATAAATTAAAGAGTGAAAATTTAACTATGTTGAGTAAGATGATGTACATGAGAAATAATTTGGGTAATTAAAAGAATATGATTTTATATTTTTTTTAATTTGTGATCAATTAATTGAGTTTGATTTGAATTAAAAGTTGGGGTTTATAGAACTTTGAATTAAGGGTTTATAATTGGGTTTAGTTAGGATAAGCGTAATTAAAAGTTAATTGAGTATTTCTTTTTCAATCATGAATATGTATTAAATTGAAGAATTAAATTCTTGATGTGTGCAAGACAAGTTAAAGAAACAAATGGTGAAAATTAAAAGAAAAAATATATAATAAAATATAAATATAAAAAGATGAAGATATAGATAAAAGGGGAAAGTGAAAAAGCTTGTCATCTTCTTTTCCTTTACAAGTTACCAAAATTTCGTAAAAGAAAATGAGAAGGAAAATTCTTTAATTGCTACCCAAATTATAACCTAAAATCAAAAGGGTCCAAATGGGTTTTGAAGTGATATTGAAGATTCAAGTAAAATAAGTTCTTATTAAGCTTAATTTTATGAGTTTTAATTTTTATACGCTTGAAAGTTAGAGAGAGAGAATTTAATTCTATTGAGGAAGATGGTGTACATAAAAAATAGTTTGAGTAGTGAAGTAAATATGATATTTATATGTTCAATTTGTGATTAATTAAATAAATTGGATTTGAATTAAAAGTTAGGATTTCTGAAACTTTTGAACTAAGAGTTTATGATAGAGTTTACTTAGGATATATGTAATTAAAAGTTAACTGAGTATATATATATATATATATATTTAAGTGTCAATATGTATTAAACTGAAAAATTGAATCCTTATTGCAGGTAAGATAAGTTGAAGATATGAGTAGTAGAAATTAAAAGAAAAATATATATATAATAAACTAAAAATATAAAAATATAAGGATATAGATAAAGGAGGAAAGAGTAAAAGCTACTCTCATTCTTTTTCTTTTCCAAGTTGCCGAAATTTTGTAATAGAAAAGGGGAAGGAAAATTCTTTATTTCCTACCCAAATTCTCACCAAAAATCAGAAGTGCCCAAGTAGGTTTTGAAAAAATATTGAATGTTCATATAAGATAAGTTTTTATCAAGCTTAATTTTATGAGTTATAGTTTTTAGAAGTTTGAAAGTTAGAGAGTAAAAATGTAATTATATTGAGGACGATAACAGGTTAAGCGACAGCGCAACATATGCAACTGATAGATTTTTTAAACATTGGAACTTTCAAAATTTAGTCCATTATGCCCTCAAATGATAAGAAACGGCTAGTTTTTTTTAAAAAAAAAATTTTGCCTATAAATACCCTCCTATTGCATGAAAATATATCTTTACAAAACACCTAAACACATTCTCAAACAATCTTTCAAGCTTGTGTTCATCAATAAGAAGTTTTTTGAAGGTTTTCAAGCTCCATCAACACTCTATCTTCTACCTTTTTTCCTATCTTTTACATTTCTATTTTATCTTTTGTATTTTGCTTTTGTTGTGGTTATGGCTCCTAAAACCAAAACTACCAAAAAGAAAGACTCAACCAAGGGAAAAGGAATTATCATTAGTGAACCTCAACCTCAACCCAAACACTTCACTAGGAAGAGTGTTCAACCACATAAACCCAAGTACAAAATAGAGGAAGAGAAAACAAGATATTACATGCTTAAGAAAAAGACTATAGAATCCACTAAGCTACTTACGGAAGGGATGCTTCTAGCCCCAAATATCCAAGGTGAAATTTTTAGCTACCTTGATAGGATTGGGTGGAGGCATTTTGCATTACCAAATGAGTTAGGTTATCCTAGTCTCTCAAGGGAATTCCTAATGTCCCTTAGGATAGAGAAAAATCATAAAGCACCTATAAGATTCTATGGAGTTTACTTTAGGCTCTTTGATCAAGACTTTGACCACTCTTTAGAAGATTTTGGTGAGGTTTGGGGATTCCTTTGAAGAATTTTTCTATTTTTTGAGTGAGCTCTCCATTGAAACTGAATATAATAATAGGTCCTCTAAAGCCATCCATTTTAGGACCCTTCTTTTTTTTGGTTCCTATATAGAATCATCACTTACACAATCCACCAAAGAAGTGATAGAAATGAGAATGTCACTCAACATGACTTGTTCTTTTTATATACTTTAGAGCATAATGAGCCAATCCAAAGTACTAGGTTCATCATAGACACTTTCTTACATCATGGGAAATATAAGGCAGTCGCCTTTTTTTTCTCTTCCCAAATTACATAACTTGCTAGATACTTAGGTCTTCTAACTCTTGAAAATCTTACAACTCTAAGTGATCCCCTTGATTCAGCCACTAACTCCATCAACTTAGACTATCTTGAGCATACTAGATGCATCCAAAAGGTTGATGACCACTATGAGTATACTTTTGGCAGCAAGGGTGTTATCCAAAGAGAAAGAAAGAGGCCTAAGTACCATATTACCATAGAAGAAGGAGAACCTACCTATGTAGAAGTTGAGCACCCTCCTACACCTGCCAAACCTCCCAAAGAAAAGGGTGAGTCCTCCAAAATCCTAAAGCTTATCCTTAAGGTCATAGCCTCTTTTCAAAAGCAATTCACTCATTTCAAGAAGGATGTAACCAAGAGGATCACTAAGCTCCATAAGAAGGTTGCCCTCTTGTCTCATATTCACCATGACATATATGATATACAAGGGAAACTTGACCTTATCCAACGTGAGCTAAGTGAGTAGGATGTGAGTGAGCACATCGAAAGCCCTCGTGAAGTATCCTCCCAATCATCTCATGGTTACTCTCCCTCTCCTTCTCTTAATGGTAATGATGATGAAAGAACTCCAACTCCTTATCCACCATCCAGAAAAGGAAAAGAAAAAATTATTGATTAGTGTTGTCCCTTTATTTTGATATTTTTCATTTACTTAGCTATGTTTAAATTTGCGCTTATTTTTATCTTGCATCTAAATTTAAATTCAATGAAATGAAATTCTTATTATATTTGTCCTTGTCTCTTTTTCTATTTGCCCTTGTCTCTTTTTCTATTTCTTACCAATTCTTTGCATTTCCTTTTTGTTTTTGTCAAAGGGGGAGATTAAATTGTATGAATTTAATTTCATGATTACATTGCATATACAAAGGAGAAGAAAACTTAATACTTAAATTAAATTTAATACACTCTACACATTAAGGGGGAGAAGAGCCTAACTTAAACTGAATGATCATGTATTTCATATACATTTAAGGAAGAATGATTTGAGAGGGAGCAACTAACAAAAATCAAATAAAATTGGCATTAAACATTTGCATTTGGATTACAACTTATGCATGCTCTTGATTATTTTTAAATTAAATTCAATTTGATTGCCAAAGTAAAAAAGGGGGAGATTGTTGGATAATTAACTCTATTTTGATCATTGACAATCAAATTCATATGTACTAATGATTTCAAACAAGTTTGATGTTGTAGGCACAAAACCCTAACCCTTGCGTGATCGCTCGAGCCCACCGAGTGACCACACTAGCATATAAGGAAAAAGTACTAAAGACACATAAAGAATAGTGGCCTTGGCGAGCGATGAAGATGAAATGCAAGTTGGTTATGCGACCGGCTGGAGCTAACCGAGCGACCACACAATAGACCGAGCTAAAATCAACAATCTTACAGATCAGGTCATGGTCTCGGTGTGTTGTGAAGTCAGGACACACGACAGGTATGCGACCGCACCAGAACCCCAAGCAACCACACTAATCTATGATGTAAAAACCTAAAAGTGGCAGAAGTGATTGCGGTCAGCCCGTGCAGTGCTTCCTCAACACTCAATCCTTTGTGCAGTAGCCCGAGACAACCGAGAGACCATACAAGTCTAATACATTTAAATTTTAGTGCCAAATACCTTTGATCAATGGAAATTAGATACATAGATGAAGAAATTCAAATCAAATGGTAACATTGCTTTGTGCGACTGCACAAAGGAATGTGCGACCGCAAGATATGTGATCATGGGTAATCAAGATCCTGTTAAACAATCAAATCTTATCGTTGGAGTTAGCTGTTATAGCAATATTTAAATTGTGTGAACGCACAAGGTGTCTCTGCCATCAAATTAGTGGAAGATAAGGTCTAAACATGTGGGAACCACTTTAAACGGCTAGTTTAAGTCCAAATATCTATAAATACCTTAAGAAACCTCTTGTTTAAGGGTAATTGTAATTTTAATAGCCAAAGTAACATACTTTCAATTTCATATACTACAATTAACATTTGTATTGTTTGAGTGTTGGATGTGAGCATCAAAAACACCATTGTAAGTTGAGTGTTAGCTTTGAAACACTTAGGTTTTAGAGTGAGCCTTGGGAAAACTCTTATAAGGGTTGTGAAGATTGATCTCAAACCTTGTTAAAGTTTGGTGTGAGTTTGTAAAAACACGAAGTTAGAGTTAAGCTTGTAAAAACTCAAAATTAGTGGAACCTTAACAAGTTGTTAAGGAAGTAGATATAGGATTGAGGTAATCTGAACCACTATAAATCTCTTGTGTTCATTCTTTTCTACTCCATCTCCATCTTGAATCTCTTCATCTCCTATTTTTAAAGTTTTAATTTATCATCACTACTCAAATCAACCAATTTAGCCCCCTCTTGGTTTCTAGTTTGGGACAACATAAGAGATCTTTAACTAGTTTCATAGTTGTTGCCGAGGTATTAATTCCTAAGGCCGTTGATTCAAGTAATGTCCGTGTGTGAGTTTGATCTTTATCATTTTTTGTAGGTTTGGGCGTATGAGACAACCTCATAAGGTTCCCAGCATTACTAGATGGTGGGTAGAATACCCAAGGCTAAGCTTCTAGTTATCGAGCTATAGAGAGCTTCTTGGCAGCCATTATATTCATACACTTCGCTATCATCTGAGTTTCCTGATCTAGAACCAGGTAAAAGGATGAAATTAGTATTACTATTAAAATTTATGAGAAAGGCTACTTACCTTTTTTGTAATTTTTTAGGTGGATGTTGCTTGGTGGTGGGCAGAAGAGAGGGCTAACTGGACTACTTTCACAATGATGCACTGCCTTTATAAAATTCTTGTTGAATTATTACCAAGGCTAGTTTTCATCAACTGGTTCCTTGACGAGTGAGTGCACAACTGGTTCCTTGGTCCTAACCAGAGGAGGGTGCCAATAAACATTCCAGCGTTGACACTAAACAACATGTCTATGCCAAAGAGCTCTTGGAGACGTGCTCAAAATAGATTTGATGTCAATGATTTCTTGCTTCCAAAGGATGTATCATATGTCCAATTCATTCAAGATCAGCTTCTAAGCTTCCAAGTTTCTTCTACTGGCTTTGAGGGTATTGAAGAACAAGGGAAGAAGCATGAAGAAGAAGAAGAAGAAGAAGAAGAAAGAAGAAGAAGAAGAAGAAGAAGAAGAAGAAGAAGAAGAGGAGGAATAAAAAGGTAATGATGAGGAGGAGGATGGAAGTGAGGAAGGTAGAGGAGGGTCTGCTTCCCATTCTCATAATGACGCCAGGGCAATCTCTTCTCAGGCTGATCAGATACATGCCTTTGTTTGTCCAAGATTGCTTTTCTCTATACTTATCTAACTCTTATGAATCTTTGCAGGTGATCAGACAGCCAGGCGATTCCATTCATGATGAAGCCGGTCCTTCTCATGCAGCTCCGATACAACTTCATATTCCGTAAATGTCGCCTTATGTTGATCTTTCATTTAGTCTCCAAGGCTTTGATCTGAATTACCTGATTTGTAACCTTATTTCAAGTTGATTTATGTTGCATGTATGCATGAAAATGTATGCACTTACCTTTTCCTTGTCTGGCCACAACGGATACTTGAGGAACAAAACAAAAAGTTAAAGGAAGAACTAGCCGTCAGCACGCCGCTCATTTTGAAGAATTATACCATCGGTTAGAATAGAACTTCTAGGACTTCTAATTCTAGGGCTACAGTTATCCTGGTGCTTCTTCATCAAGGGGGCCCCGGGTTGATGACCATGACCATAATGTGGCTCCTACTCCTTCAGGCGATGACTACTTTAGGGCTGACTTTCAAGGCAACAGAGATCCTAGCACTTTTTCATCGAGGGGATCTTGGGCAGATGATGTGACTCCTCGTCTATCAAGTGATAATTTCTTTAGAGCTTTATTTGATTATGGACCTCCTTTTTCTTCTTAGTGATTTACTTGTATTTAATGTGCATGTAATAATATTGAATTTAATAATATTAACTTTTCTAATTTTGACTTTTCTCCTTTTTTATATATTTTTTTATATAATTTTGACTTTTCTCCTTTTTTTATATATTTTTTTATATAATTTTGACTTTTCTCCTTTTTTATATATTTTTATAGCTTTTTATTTTTTAATAAATCACCTGTTGACTTTTTTTAAATATATATTTATTTATTTATTTTTTTAAAGGTTCAAACCCTCGGAAATACATTTTGTGGGAGTTTGAACCCGCGACCTTTCCCTAATGGGTTGAGTCGCTAGCCCGCTGGACTTTTTTTAAATATATATATATATATAAAAACATATGCAGTATCCAAGATGATTTCATTTATGAATTCGTCATGGATAAGGTTTCATGTTTTACAAAGCCATAACGAGTTCGAAATCCAAAATCAATTCGACATGAGTTCTTTCTTCCTTATACAACTCAGCATTCAACCCATCACCTATTTAAACAATCAATTCATCTTTTCTTTCTCTAAAACCTGAGCAATTTCAATCTTCGCAATTCATATCACCTCATTTTTTAATTCAATCGTAGCTCTTTAAATACAAATAAAGGATGTATCGTCTTCTCATTAAAATGAGCAGTTCCAACTTTCGCAATGACCAAAGCCAAATACAGATATTTAGACGTGTTGCTAATGATATTCCATAAAGAAATAAACTATGGTAAAATTAAAATAAATTTCTGACCTTTACAAAAACTAAAAGAAATTTGAACCAATCAACTATTTCATATAGTAAAAATAATAAAAGAACTAATTTTAAATTATATATGGAGAAACATTACGCTAAAAATAAAATTGAAACTTATTTCTTTCTTTACTAATATACACAATTGACACTGATGCCATGTTAATCGAGATTGATGACAATTATATATATATATATACACACACACAAGAAAAACAGAGAATCTTATAATGTAAAAAAAATAATTTTATAATGTAATAAACTACTAAATAAATAAATAGTAAATATAATTAAATTATTCCAATATATATCATAATAAGAAGAAAAGTGATGACACTAAATGATATACCTAAATTTCTCCACAGTTCACACATTAAAACCTCATAATTAATTTAATGTGGGTAATTAAAAAATTAAAAAAAGAAAGAGTTAATTAAAATAAGAAATTGAACAATTAATTAGTAATTAAACAAAGTAACATTATATTCGATAATAGCATCACTATTAGTAGAATTAAAGTAACGAGTGTGTAGATTTGCAAAGCCTCTAGCCATTCTAAACTCTCTTCTCCCACCAACCATAGCAAGCTCTCGTTTAGTCTCCATTGCAGGATTTCTTGAACAAACAACAAATGAACTTCCATTGAATTTGCCTGTTGTGAACCCAAAATCCAAATACATAACCAAAGCCAATTCATTTAATTCTTGGCTACCTAACATGTAATGTCCTTTAGCTTTCCCAATTACTTTTGAGTTTGGTTCAATACCAACTCTCATAGCATCATCAATGGCAACAATTGCACCAAATGATGACAATGAATTGTTATTGTTATTGCTTGTTCTAGCTCGTGCTATTTGAACCACACTTGGGTTTTTTCCACTAAGCATGTCATGAAGAAAGAAATGGAGGTTTATCATTATCTCTTACGCATGAACAACAGGAGTTGTTTCGAAATAATATTTTTGTGTGGCGATTGCAATTACAATAATATTAAAAATCATAGCCCATAAAAAAAGAAATTTTTCCTTCCATTTTCTTTTTGTTTCTCTTCTAATTTTTTCAATTTGAATATGCCTTTGGAGAAATCAATTCATATATATTTACATAATTATATTTTTAATTCCTATAATTAAGCATCATTATTATACCTAATATGTTGTTAATACATTTTTCTTGTTATAATATGTTTTCTTGTTTCAACCATTAGTAGTTTTCCGCTTTGAAAAGGTAAAATCATTAGTATATTTCAATAAATACTTTTTATATATGTGGATTCTAGTAATAGAAAAAGCACTAATATTAGGGTTGTTTACTTGTAGAATTTCTTTTGTTTTTTGTTTTTTATGAATTTTTTTTTAGTTTTCTAAAGGATCTCCTATTTAAAGGCTTATAATATGGCATTAAAGAGACTAAAATTAAGGGCATGAATAAATACACTCACAGATTTTATAAATACACATCATTATCTTCAAAATTTTTGAAAAGAATGCTGAAAACACTAAATAAAGAAGTGAAAATGTTTGAAGGATTTTGCAAAGTTTATTTATTGATGAAATTGGTTAGAATAAAAAATATGTAAAGAAATAAAAAAAAAAAAAGTAAATGGTGTATATTTAGGCATTTTGGTAATTTTGAAAAAAAAATTGTCCTTGTTTTTCTTTTACGTAAGGGCATTTTAGTCATAAAAAATATAGTGATTTACTTATAACATTTGGCAATCTATTTATTCATGCCGTCGATTCCTCCACCTTGCTAGACAAAGACCTCTAACACATGAAGATGGTCATCTTACCAATATATCTATAAGCCTCCACAGGAATGAGCATTGATTACTAGAGTCTAGAGTCTTTGCATTACCTAGATTATAAAATAGCAATTGGGTTTAAGTTGATTCAACCAACATAAAATAATAAATCTAAATAAAGAAGCAAATAAGAAAAAGATTAAAAATAATGGAGATGGAGTTTAGGATTTTAGATTTTGACATGATATTTCACTTATGATATGAATTTATTTTGGATTATTAGAGCCTAGTCTAGCTAACTGCAAGTGTACGGATTGTTAACAAGTAATATAGTAGTGAGTGAGTATCCTTCTTACGAGTAAGGGTAATCTTAAGTACAAAATAATTAAATTATTTATTATTTGAAAAAAACAATTTATGTGAATTTTAAGAAAACTAAATTAAATAAATTCAAACTAAATTTTAAGTACAAAATAATTAAATTATTTATTATTTGGAAAAGCAATTTACTTGAATTTTAGGAAAACTAAATAAAATAAATTAAAACTAAGTAAATTAAACTCTTATATTTAAAGACTAGGTTAAGACTTCTTCAATTTATTTATGGTTTTTCTAAGGTATTAACTCAATTTTATCTCTCTTTTTTATTATTGGCTGAATATTCCTGAAATAAGTGTTTGTCTATCTTAATTACTAAAACTAATATTAAACTTAACCCTTATGTCTACTCTCGTGATCACAAGTAATTAAGTTAATTTATTAAAATTTGTGAAGATCTTTAAACAACCTCCTAAGTATTCTTCTTATATCTTGGTAAAAACTACTTAAGATTATTATCTTCTTGGACTATTTTATGTGTACACTCTCACTCCATCACATATTATCTTAGGTCTAATAATTATTAATCAGGCAATTACAGCTTTAAGCACAGAGATAATAAAATAATCAAGGAGAATAATTATTGAATTAAATAAACATTAAGTTCACCATAAAATAATCAAAAAAATTGTCTAACCATAATTAAGTGTTTAGGTAGACATAATTGAGATTAAAATAACAAAGTAATAAAATAAACTGAATTGAAACATTAAATCAAAATTGACTTGAAAAGAAAAGAAGAGTAGAAATAAGAAAACTAGAACTTGGATTGAATGGAGCTCTTGAACTTTGTTTGAATCTCTTCAATAACTAAGCATCCTTCTCTTTCTCTTCAAAGAAAATCTTAAAAAAATGAAAAATCTTAGGTAGAAGTAATAATGATCAAGAGAAGGGCTTAAGTCTTGTTTATATAGAGGCTTGGAGGATTTCTTATTTGAGAAGGAAAAGAATTTGGATATTTTCAATTTGCTTAGGAATAGATTTAGGATAAACTTGGAGACTTTTAATTTGTTTAAGAATAGATCTTGGGCAAATTCTGAAATTTCTTTTGAAAAGGAATCCAACTTGTATCAGAATTTGCTTAAAATTTGAATTTTTAGCCGCCATATAAACTCCACGGCCGTGGGGTTGTTGCATTAGATCCCGCGATCGTGCTTTAATGCACTTCTTTGTTCAAAAAAAATTCACCAAGCAGTAGCAAAACCAATCCCATAGGTGTGGCATCTCATCCCCACAATCATGTTATTGAATAAGCTTCTGGTTTTGTTGTTTCCTCTTCTTTCATTCTTTAGCAGACTTTAGGTGAAGTCTGTGGGAGTGGGATAGTAATCCCACGATTGTGGAGATGAAATGTCTTCTGCCTCGACTACTTTAGCTTCAAAATTTGATCTAAATGCAATTTTCAAAATTTGATCTAAATGCAACTAAAATTTATATTTTGCAGCTTTACACTTAAATTCAAGATTTATTTTAACTAATCAAAGAAAACCCATTAAATTCACTTGAAAATAGTAAAAGTAAAATTAGAATAATCATAAATTGCATACAAAATATAGCTTTATCATGGATCATAAATCATTGTATGATGAAGATTAAAGACCGCTCCTCCTATAGCATACCCTCTTTTGAGGCGAATGACATATATTCATCCAACTCCATATTTTTTCTAGTAATGATGTCAATTGTATAAACCCGTTAATATTTATAATGTAACAAAAGTCACAATAAAAGTATAAGTTCATCTAAAACTTTTTAGACTAAAAAATGCCCAAGGAAACCAATCGTTGATTCAAAAATTTTAAAATCTTAGAAATAAAAAAGAAAAGTTTCTTTATGAATTTTATTAATTCAAAAGTTATCATCCCAGTCTAAAAAGTGAATTTTATATATAATGTATTATAGAAATGATAACAAAACAAATAAGGAAACTATTAAAAAGGCAACAGGCTAAAAAAATAAATATGTATAAAGAAAATAAAATATTCATTATATTTACAATAAATACTATCCATCAAAATAATAATAAGATTTTCTAATACCAAAAAAAACACACTTAGCCTTTTGTCCATGATATAAGCACAAAAAAAGTCCATTTCTAATAAGGACAAATAAATTTTTATATTTGAGGTCAATAAAAAAAAGTGAAAAAAAAAACATATTTTTATACTTGAAGATTGAATGACTTTAAAATATTCATGTATTTAAAATTCGAAAAATTTAAGTTTCAAATTCATACTCTATTTTTAAAACCCTTTATAATATATAACAATATGTTATAAGCAAATATATTATATGGTGGTTGGATTTTACTTATTAACTTGTTATTTTATTGATGAATAATAAGATGATTTTTTTAATTAATTTCAAATATTATTTAAATGCGTAGTTAGAATTAATAATACTTCAATAACTCAATGAAATAATATTAAGATCTTAAAAAGAAGCTAATGGGATACTAAATTATTTTCTATCTTTTTCATGAGTATCCAATTTTTAAAATTCAATAAAGTGTTGGAGATTCTTTTAGAATCGAGTAATCACCCTCTTTTTTTTTACCCGTCTTACTAAGTGGAGACTCTCTATCTTTGTTTTTAGATTCATATTCCCTAAGAATTTGATAATAAATAGTATCAAAATCTTAAGAAATATTCCACCAACAATTTGGGATGAAAATTCTTACTCATAGTCACAAATTAATTAAAGTAAAGGACGACAACATTGTACTAATGCATTTATAAGGGACAACGAGGTTAATGCTCACTACTCTCAAAATAAGATTATAATTATATCACTCTTAATTGATTAAAATTTAACTATAGATACTATAAAAGATACAATAATAATAATAATAATAATAATAAATTTACATGGTTCAACTGCAAAAAAAAAAAAATTCAAATGCACAAAAATACCATTTTTTTTATTAGTATAATATATCATGCCAATGTCAAAAACATCATAAAATTGATAATATTAATGTGTCAACCCAAATTATAACTGCACAAAGTATGAAACTCTTTTTTTTCCCAGAGAAAATCACATAAAATGAAATAATAAAGTATTAAAACATATTATGTTATTTTGTAAATTCCCTCTTGCTTTTTGATGTACGCATAAAATAGCCAAGAAAAAAACTCAAAATTAAACATTCCTAAAATTAAAAGATTTCTTGAAAAGAGTGTTTGAACATTCAAATGCACAAAAATAAAAAATTACAACTACAACTCTATTTAGGAAAAGATAATCCGTTAATTTAAAAAAAAAATCGGTATACATAATATGTTTTTATCAGCATTTTCCTTCTTAAAAATTTTACAAAATAAAAAAAAATTCTAAAATCATATTCCTTTCTTTCTAACAATGAAAAAAAAAGAAATATTAGTATTTCTTCAATATTTTTTCCTCTTTTCCTATCATTTTCTATTTTACTCTTTTTTGGATAATAAGAATGCATTTTATTAATAAATAAGGAAAAAAATATTTCTGAGATGAAAACTACCAAAAGTTACATACTCAATTATACTCGAACCTATAATCATAAGCTGAGTTTTGGTGTAAAATTCTCACTTACAATGCTATAGTTGAGATAAAATGACTTCTAATCATCGTGAGGTTTTACAATCTTGAGGGAAGGTGGACGTCCTCTTCCTTGAAGTTGTTTACATCCAAGATTACATGCACTTTCACAAAATACAAGCAATGCACCATCTAATTTCATGCATATTGGGATGCAATCTTTGATACATTCAGAAATTACGGCTTTGTTTGATTGTTGAAGCTCTGAACTTACCACCATTACTATTGTATATAATAATAGTATTACAATAATTTCTGAAGTTCTGTAACACATTTTATTCTTTTTATATTAATATGTAAAATTTTTTTGTTAGTTCTAAACAAAGCTTATCTATATAAAGGAAAATATAGTTGTAGAAGTTTAAGTTGACACTCCCCCCCCTAAATTAGAATGTGTAGAGAAATATATGGAGATTACATGGATATGTTGAAGGGGTAAACGATTAGCTAAAATTAGATGTACTTATTCTTTTTCAAATATATATATTTTAAAATATATTTTTAGATTTTAATTTTTTAAATTTAACACTTTATATACATAAAATAAAATTTTTATTTTAAAAATTATTTATATCTCAAAAATTTTAAGAATGTAAAAAAAAGAAAAATTTTGAAATAGAACTATTGAATTCTAATTTAATTATAGAAGTAATAAAGACAAAAAAAATCTATACTCACCACTAGAAAATCGCGATTTAACGAGGGATTTCAGTGAGAGATAGTATTTGTTGGCAATTACCGATGTTTTAGTGAGATAATAATTATAGAAATAAATTTGTAAATTATAAATTAAAATAACTACAAATTCAGCAACGTAATAATAAGGGAATATTTTTCAATGATAAGTTTCATCGCTAAAAACTAACTTTATATAAAGGTGTAAATTATAGTGATAATGTACGAAGACTTTGGCTATGAAAAATATAGTTTTATAAATTTAATTATGTATTTAAAGCTGACGACAGAAAATATTCCTTGCTAAATATAGTAATAAAATTTTAAAATTTATTAATTAATTAACTTATAAATATCGACAAATTTAGTGACATTTTCTAAAATAAAATACAAAAAAAATATTTGTAATAAGGGATTATTTATCCCTCGTTAAAGCTATGTTTTTTTTTATTTTAATTAAATGAATGGTTATAAAAAACTAGTACGTGTTTTACTATGGATAAAAATATTAAGATATTTTAAAAAGGGATTTTGTGTCCCTTGTTAAGATTTATCTTATTCAATTATGAAGTTATTAAAATTTACTGCAGTTTTAGCGAAGAGATAAAGATATTAAAATAATTTAACTAGGGATATGGTTTCCCTTGTTAATTTGATTGCAAATTAAATTAAAATATTTAAACTGTGTGTGTTTAATTGAAGTGTAGAAGATTGCTTTTAAAACCCTACTTTTTCATTCCTTTTGTTGTTCTCTTTCCAAATCCTAGAATATTTCTTTGTTGGCTGCGCGATGTAGAGATTTCCTAAAACCTTTTCGTAACTTTCACTCCCTATCTCTTTCTTCTTCTTCTTCTTCTTCTTCTTCATGACTCGGCTCAATTAGCTTTTTTCTTCACCTCCGAAACTCATAATTTACCAAATGATTAGTGAGGGAAATATATCAAGAAAATACTAAGTGATAAGTAGCGAGGGACTAACCAGTGATTCTGTTAATTTATGATAATTCGTAGATAATATACTGAGAAATTAACAAAGAATATTTAACGATTGATTTTCGAGTGTCTTAGAGAGAGATTTATCGAGGAATATGGCTACTTTTATGAAATCTACAAATAATATAATGAGAGATTCAACGATGGCATTTTAGCAAGGGATTGTCGAGGTATTGCTTTGTGAGGAATATGGCTATTTCTATGAAAATCCATAGATAATATAATCAGGGATTCAACGATGTCATTTTAGTGAAGGATTGTCGAGTGTCTCTTAGTGAGGGATTTAGCAAGGAATATGACTACTTTATGAAAATCCACAGATAATATAACGAGGGATTAGCGACAACATTTTAGAAAAGGATTACTGAGCATCGTTTAGCAAGGGATTTAGTGAGGAATATGACTAATTCTATGAAAATTCACAAATAATATAATAAGGGATTTGCTACAGAATTTAGCGAGTATATTGCCGAGGGATATTTTGGCAACAACCCTATAAGGGAAAAAATTCTCTCTAAAAGTTTAAGCAATGAAATTTTAATTCACTCGTAGGAAATGATTTATCGAAGATAAAAAAATTTATGGCAATGGAAAATTCCTCGCTAAATCACCGAGGGATAACATTTCCATTATCAATTGATTTAGCTATGAACGTCTTATACAAGGGAGAGTTTTCGTCGGCATTTCATTGCAAAATATTTTTGGCAATAAATTTCTATATTTTTTGCGACAAAAATTTTCATTGCCAAATAGCGCTTTTCTTGTAGTGACATTTAATATTTATATCTATGGATCATACTAATATTTTTATGTCACAACATTTTTTTTTACATTTAATAATATACACATGGATTTTACAAATGTTATTTTATAATATATTAATGTCACATTAGTTATCTGCAACAGCGATATTTTATTGTTAAGGAAGAGGCATATAAGATTAATTTTGCTAGAATTTATATACAATTCAACCAAAAATTTATTTAGGAGCCAATGTATTTCTACGCAACTAGTAACTACACATATATATTAGAGATAAAATTGCATTTTCTTTCTTCTTCTTCTTCTTCTTCTTCTTCTTCTTCTTCTTCTTCTTCTTCTTATTATTATTATTATTATTATTATTATTATTATTATTATTATTATTATTATTATTATTATTATTATTATTATTATTATTATTATTATTATTATTATTACAATAAAGTCCCACTAAACTATCTTTGCACATCCAAACTCAAGTATGATCATCTTGCATTTACATTTCTCTCTCTCTATCTCTAATCTAAACAATGGATGAATCAACACTTTCTCCAGCTCTCTAAGTAATCCTTGATGGTTTCACTATGTAAACTTCAAGTTGCTTTCTAAAGAATTAAGTATAGCTCTCCTTCTGTGTCAAGAATAGAGTGAGTTTCTTGATAATATAAAATATCAAGGAAATACAATTTCTATAATTGAGATTTTTTTTATTAATTACATGTGGGTGCAGGGCCGACCATTTAGATTGCTCTAGTCAACTTAAGTTTAATTTTTAATTATTATTAAATATTAAAAATAACACAATGTCTAAATAAAATTTTCTTTTTTTTTCCTATGTATTTATATATGTTGATTGTTTATATATATTTCCTTATACCTATATATAATTTTTTACACACTAATATTTTTTTCTTTGTTTGGTTGCCCTTTAGGGTGGGTTGTCCTAAACCCAAAGCTTGTTGGACTTACTCAAGGGCTGACACTGTGTGGGGAGGAGGAATACCTAAAACTTCAACTTAAGATCTAAATGAAAGTACCACACACTTATCGCTACCAAACTATACCTTGATAATTCTTGAAAATGAGTTGAGGAATAGCTTCATCTAATAATAGGAAAAGTTGCCATAGTTTGCAATTCACCACATTTATAGTGAACCTTAAGACCAGGGACGGAGCCATGGTGAAATATTAAGGGGGTCATCCATTCAAAATAAATAATCATAATATTTTTTTTTTAAATAAAACTTAGAAATTTGACATAACCAATTTTGATTGCTAATAACAATAATTGGTAAAGAATCACTAATAATACTTAGTAAATAATTAATAATGAGTTAATTTTTTTTAATTTTTTTTGAAAGAATAACTAATAATAATTGGTAAATAATTAACAATAAGTAATCATAATTTATGAAACAATAATAAACATAATTTTTTGCTTTAACAATTTTAAGCAAATACAAATTAAAATTTGATATCTCTTATCAATAATTAAATTAAAAAAATAAACTTAAAATATAATTAATCATAAATCCTAATATTAAGAAAATTATATATAATAGTATTTTATTTTAAATGATTAAAAATTAATAAGAAAAATTTTAAATAATTATAAAAAATCACATAATGGAATTACCAACAAACGCACATGATAGGGTAGTAGCATAGTGGAAGAATTAAGAATAGTAAATTTATTTTGTAAGTTATACTTTTTTTTTATAAAATAAAAATTTAATTTTAGGCTAATATATATTTAGTTTTAGATCAAACAAATGTATTTAAGTTAAGATTTTAGACTTGTCCAAGTTTATTTGGTAAAGGTTATTCAATGAAAAGAACCATTTTTTAAAAATTTATAATATATATAAGTAGTTAAAAAAAAATGGGAGGGGCCATGGCCCTCTCAATATACACTTAGCTATGTCCCAACTTGAGATGTAAGTCAACATAAAAGCTAGTTAAACTAGGATTGTGCATAGATAGTGAATATTTTTGAACCAAACCGAAGTACTGAAGAAAAAGATTCAAAATTTTACTGTACTATAGAATTTTTTACTAAATCTTAATCGAACTATAATGTTAACTTTAATTAGTATAGTTTTGAATATCAGACAATATCCAAACTGAGAACTATACTGAATTGTATTGAATCATACTGAACTATAATACTGATTATATTTTAATAATTTATCTTATATATTTTATGTAATCTCTAAAACTGTGCTAATATACTATAATCTAATATTATTTAGTACCTCATTAAATGCTCATATCTATATATTTAATTAATATATATAACTTAAAACTATATCTTTTAAAAATGAGTGTCAACAAAAGTAATTTATTTTATTAATGTAAAATATTATCTTTTTATATTATCTTGAGACTTAAAAAAAAGATCTATATCTAATAAGTTTCACCAATTGAAGTAGTGATTTTTAATTAAATAATAGACTCCACTACTTGAGATGGTGATAGCGAATAAAAATTATTATTATGTTAAACTTTTTTTTGTTTGTTTTAAATGTTTTTAATTTTGGAGTTTTAAGTATTTTATTTCTAACTTTAAAATTAAATAATAAATAGTATGATTATTTGAATTAAAAAATTTTAAATATATTTACTTTTTTAGCTTTTTTAAAATATACTCAAATATTCATATTAAACTGAATTGAATTAGATTATTTTAAAAGAATTGAATCTCCGTTCTCTATTGTCTCAAAAATCACGATAGTACAATATAAAAATTTTTATTTTTAATATAATTATAAAGTTTAAATTTTTGAAATCTCCAACTTTCAATATGTTTCTGGAGATGTATAACTTTTCGAATTAAATAGTACCGTATACAAGCTTAAATTAAAGCATAACAGACGAGAGAAATTATATAATATAATCATAATTCAACTAAGTTATAATGATTAATAAGATGAATCATGATGTATAGGAGAAATCATATAATATAATCATTATTACAATTAAGAATCCTAATTTAATGGCAAACGAGCTAAATATACGGGATATATAATTATATAATACAACTGTAATTTTAACCGAAAGTTATAATTCTGTCAAAAAAAAAAAAAACTAAGTTATAATTAGAATAACAAACGCGTTAAATCATAACACATACCTATTTTTTCCACAATTCACGTGATATTTATAAATTTAAATTCACACCCACATCAAATGTTAATCTTTTATATTTTTGAAAAATAACCACTTATTTAAGAATTTTAATAATTATTTTATATTTGTTTTCTATATATATTTTTTATTTTTTTAATAAAGCCTTGACTAATTCTTGAATTTAGACGCAGAAGAAGTAGAAAACAATAAACAAAGGAAGAAAAATATCAAGATACTTTTTGTTTCATCCAATACCCAATTGATCAGAGTCAATGGATTGAACACTTTTAACATAGAAAAGCAATCAGCAAAATAGCAAACAGCAAACGAATCTAAAAACCCATCAAGAAGATCAAGTAAAAAAAATGGTGTTCAATAGCTTGATGATATTTTCAGTAGCCCAAAAATCTGCAGATGTATGTCAACAAATAGCTCGCATTCAGCTTCAAGACCGTGTAAGCAGTCACCAGCTTCTTGATCTAATTTGCTGTATTCCTCTTCAACAATTGGGTAATTTTGCTCTTTGGCTATGGACTTTTCTTTGCCTTCCTCCTCCTGATTCCTTCTATCCTTACTCTTATTACTCATCTTCATCATCTTCTGATGAAGATCATCATCATAATAATCATCTTCCTCTTGTACGTGGGTCTTCCTCCTCTTCTTCTTCTTCTTCCTTATCCTCTGTTGACCTTCATGACTACTATCACGATTGTCACTCTGAATGATTGACTGATGATGGGTTCTTCTCCAATTTCAGCCCTTTGTGTATAGTAACTCTCTCTCTCTCTCTCTCTCTCTCATTTTCCTGTGATTATTTTCACTTTTGCAATGTCGATTTTATGTTCTTTAGATTTGTCCTTTATTATTTCTTGAAATTATTATTGCAATTTGTGCCCTCTTTGCTAATGTGGGAAATTATGTTTATTGGATGTTGATAGATTTTAGTTGTTAGACTTTAATCATGTGGGATTCTTTTTATATTTTTAATTAAAAAATGTGGTTGTTCTGCTTATATGTTGACTTTTGATTTATGTTTTTTTTGGGATAATTTTTTGAACAATGAAATTTACAATTCAAACTTGACTGAAGGAAAAAGGAAGGAATTTCCTTTATTCACTATAGAAAAAAAGAATTATTCTTTCACGTATGATTTGAGGATAGATGCCACATATGTCAATCTAACCTTCATTAGAATGGCTTATGCAATTTAATTGAACATGAATCACTTGGTTTAATCAATAGTATAAGGAAGTTGGCATATAATGTGATGTTGTCTGTAATGTCCAGCAAAAATTTAGATAGAAGTTAGGAAGAGAGCATAGATTAGGAGAAACATTGGTGATATAATCTGGAAAATAGAAGAAGATGAATAAGAAAGAGGGAGAGAGAAAGAGAGATAGGAGAATAATTTGTTAATTCATCGATTTGTTGATTCCTCAGCACCAACGTACTATGGACCTTAAAAAATGACAAATTGTAACTAACAAGAGAATAATCAAGAGAATGTCTGATAATTCCCTTAATACTCTCCTTTGCTGGCACCTACTCCTATTTACAGAATTCTGTTATTTTGTCCTACTCACTATTCAGCCTTATTCCCAATTCATACTCCAATCACTCCAAATTCTCCTTCTATCTCTTGTAAGTGACAATTTCACATTCCTTTTCAAGCTTATAGAAGAGATTATGAAAAGCAGGTCAAAATCCCTTGGGTGAAGAGAGTAAGCTGTCGCCAGAGTTGAAACACCCTTTCTTAGAATTTATCCTGCCATAGCTGGATATGGAAGAGCACATTAAATTATTAAGGATATGAGTGTACATACTCACAAAGACTAAAGGACATGGAGATAAAGGAATTTGTCTTGCTCTCTTTGGAATTTCCTAATTTCCAATTCTGTAAGTATATGCAGAACCATTAAACAGCCTCTGTTGGTCCCCTTAATGGCTGCCTCCATTGTGAATTTTGATCCTCTAGATATGCATACTACCAGGTCCAACATTAAGCTGCACTTTGTCTTGTACCAGTAGATACTCTATTGCCTCAAAAAGAAAAGATGATCCTCTATGATCATATCATAGAGGAGCAACATTAAGCTGCATTTTGATTCTAGGGAGATGATGTTTGCGGACAATATAGTGTTTGCGGACAATTTATAGTGTTGATAGATAAGATGCAAGAGAGAACCAATAGAAAGCTAGAGTTTTGGCAGAATATTCTGGAATCCAAGGATTTTAGGTTAAATATAATTAAGACAAATACAGTGCAAGTTTAGCAAAGGAAGAAGTAGTGATTAGGAGGTAGTTAGCTTGGATGGAGTGACATTACCTCATAGCACCTCCAAGGAGATGGAGGTTGTGAGGATGTTAGCATTAGGATAAAAGCTAGATGTTGGAAATGGAGGCTCAATGAGTGTCTTATGTGATCCTAAGATTCCAAAAAGATTGAAAGGAAATTTCACCATGCAATGCATCTAACTATGTTATATGATAGCGAGTGTTGGATAATGAAACATGTCTCAAAGAGGAGTGTTGCTGAAATAAGAATGATAAAATTGATGTATGGTCATACTAGAATGAATAAAATACATAGTGAGAGTATTTGAGAAAAGATGAGAGTAGTATTAGTTGAGGATAATATGAGAGGAGACATTAAGATGGCTTGGATATGTGTGGATAACTAACGAGGTCCCAGCTTGGAAGGCTGATTTAAGTTGATTTGAGTTGTAGGTCAAGCATCGCTTAGGAAGACTTCAGTGGGTTTTTTCTTGATACTTTCAATTTCAAGAAACAAAATGTCATAAAAAATGAATTGAGATTTTTTTTCCTAGTACTTCGAATTTCAAGAAAAAAATGTTCATTTAAAATGAATGAGATTTTTATGATATATAAGATTTTCTGAATGGCAATTACCTTGGAGGTCACATACAACTTAAGCTTTCCCAAAATAGCTTCAAGATTTGCTGCTATTAAGGTGCAGAGTATGTATGATTGCAGAAGTGTGTCACCTAATTGACATTTATAGATCCTTTTATTGTGGCTTTGATTGAAAGTGAAACCATGACTGATCATTTGCCTTTTTCAGGTGCTTGCTGATGACTTGCCATGTATTTTGTTGTAGAGTTTGACTAGATAGTGGTTTGGGAGAGATGGCTTCTGCTCTGCCTTGGAGACTATGGCTGTTCGATCATGGAAAACAGATTTTTCCAAGTAAGAAAATTTGAAGGATCTAAATGTATTTCGGCCGGTCTTCTATGTAAACTCATGGCTGCTAATAGTGTTGAATCTTTATAGTCAATATCTGATCCTTATAGATTCCATTTTTCTTGGTTGTGTGATATCTATAAGTAAAACTGAATGCAGAATATAATGTTAATTTTGTGTATAGAAATTGTTGTTACTTATGCTTTCCCCTTTGTTTGCTTTTAATATATTTTTTTTTCAAATGAACATACCATGTTCATCACCAATATGCAAAATGGTGATCTTGGGTTCATTTTTTTTTACATATTTTTTGGGATGAGATGCATCATCATCATCATATCTTATATTTTTGAGTTTGTAGAATACAGCATATGCAAATTTGTTTTGGCAAGAGAATATGGTGATACAATTTGAGTTGTCGAAATAAATCTAAGAACTGCGTGTTTGAGTACTCGTAAGTTGATTAATAACAAAACTTGTTTCTTAGATAATTAATTGGTTTAGACCTTATAGAGATTGGTATTGAAGACAAACTAATTAAAGTATAACCACATCCATATGCTTAGTGGTCAAGGGCCTATAACGCAGAACGAAAACGTGAATGGGTTGACAATTATACTCCGTCAAGAGTTTTGATCAATATCGTTTGATCTGACGAACAAAATAGAGAATTGAAACTTTCAGAAAGTTTATTTAACTGCGTAATAATAAAAAAAATATCTCATAATAACAAAAGTGACGTATTTATACGTCTAGGGCTAAGACAGAAATACTTAAAAATAATAGGAATACGAAATAGATGAAAATACATATTAAACAGAAAAGTACAAAAACGGGCATGAAAACGAAGGAATTTGCCTATCGAACTTTGCAGCTGTGCTTACAGCACTGTTGCACTTTTCAAAGTGGTCCGTCTCGAAATTTCATTTCCGAGAAGGTATTATGCGTTCCAAATGGACACCGTATGTTTAAGTTATGACATTTTCTTAAGTTTGCCGCAGTCCAAGTCTTCCATATACTGAATTGCAATCTGCTCCGCATCAATCCCCTCCACTTGAGAAGAACTCGACCTCGAGTGATCATCATCAGGGTAAAAAGGGAATAAATCAGCAACATTGAAAGTTCTGGAAATCTTTATGTCTTCAGGCAGGTCAACAACATAGGCATTATCGTTAATCTTCTTAAGCACCTGAAACGGACCAATTTTCTTTGGATCAAGCTTTTTCTGTCCTCCGCTACGCTCCTTGCGAAGGTAAACCATGACCAAGTCACCAACGGCAAAAGACTTGTAACGCTAGTGTTTATCAGCTGCAGTTTTATATTTGGCATTAGCATCAGTGATGTATTGCTGCACTTGTTTGAACACATCCACATGCTGGGTAGCCAAGTTATTAGTTGCAATACTCTTATCTACACCTACGGGAAGGGAAAGAAGATCAAGTGTATGTGCTGGAACCTTCCTGTAGACAACTGCAAAGGGTGACATTTTGGTAGAGCTATGGACAGAACTATTATAAGCAAATTCTGCTTGGGCAAGAGCAAGATCCCACATCTTCTTTTCGCTGCAAATGCATCAAAGGAGGTTACCAAGAGTCTAGTTCACCACATCAGTTTGCCCATCAGTTTGGGGATGAGCGGTACTGCTATAGCGAAGTTGAGTGTTGAACCTCTTCCACAAAGTTGTCCAAAAATGAGCCAGGAACTTCATGTCTCAATAAAAAGTGATGGTTTTAGGAATACCATGCAAGCGAACAATCTCCTGGAAAATAGTTTGGCAATGTGAGATGCATCGCTAGTTTGCCGGCAAGGAATAAAATGTGCCATCTTGTAGAATCTGTCAACGACAACAAAAATAGAGTTAGCACCGCATTGAGAACGAGGTAAACCCAGCATGAAATCCATAGACAAGTCCTCCCAAGGTTGTTTAGGAATCGGCAAAGGAGTGTATAAGCCTGTATTTTGAGAATGACCCTTCTGTGTCTGACAAATGGAACACTTCTGTACCATCTTTCCTGCTTCCTTCTTCAGTTGTGGCCAATAAAAGCGAACCTCCAGCTCCACAATAGTTTATCACGTCCGAGATGACCGATCAATCCCCCACATTGGATTTCTCTGATTAACTTTTCCCGAAGAGAAGATTGAGGAATACATAACCTATTCTCTTTAAAAAGATAACCATCATGTACCAAGAATCCATCGGTAGGCTGGTTAGTATGTATTTTAGCCCATACGTCAGCAAAATCTTCATCCGAAACATAAAGATCTTTAAGAAATTCAAGCCCCACAATCTCCTAACTAATAGTGACCAACAAAGCTGCTCTCCTACTCAAAGCATCCGCTACCTTGTTACAAGTACCAGATTTGTGTTTAATGACATAATGAAAAGCACCAAAATAAGTTGCCCAACATGCATACATCTTGCTCACATTCTTCTGAGTTTTAAAATGAGTTAGAGCTTGATGATCAGTGTAAATAATAAATTCACGCCCCAATAAATAGTGTTCCCAAGTCTTGAAGGCTCAAAAAACTGCATACAACTCTTGTTCATAAGTAGACCATCTCTGTCTAGCTTCATTCAATTTTTTGCTAAAGAATGCTATAGGCCTTCCGGATTGTGACAGCACACCACCAATTCCAATTCCACAAGCATCGCAATCTACTTCAAACAATTTATCAAAATCTGGTAAAGCAAGAATAGGTACGGAAGTAAGCTCATCTTTAATTGCTTCAAAACTTTTGTTTGCAGTTTCGGTTCATATAAATTTTTGAACTCTCTCCTTCTTCAAACAATCTGTGATAGGAGCGACAATGTTGCTAAAGTTTCTGATGTATCGCCCATAGAAGGTAGCAAGTCCGTGAAAGCTGCGAACTTCAGAGATATATTTGGGGATGGGCCAATTTCGAATGGCCTCAATATTCCTGTCATCAACATGTATCCCCTCCGGTCTGACAATATAGCCAAGAAATAGAATCCACTCTGTGATAAAACTGCACTTTTTAAGGTTAATAAATAACTCATTTTCCTGCAAGGTTTTCAACACTTGACGAAGGTGCTGAAGGTGTTCTTCCTCACTGCGACTGAAAATCAAAATGTCATCAAAATAAATGACCACAAATTTACGTACGAAATGACGCAAAACCTGATTCATAAGTCGCATGAATGTGCTTGGTGCGTTAGTCAAACCAAACGGCATAACCAACCACTCATATAAACCTTTCTTAGTCTTGAATGCTATCTTCCATTCATCTCCTACCTTGATCCGAATTTGATGATACCCGCTGCGAAGATCGATTTTAGAGAACACTTTAGATCCTAATAGTTGATCCAACATGTCCTCCAGACGAGGAATATAAAAGCAATACTGTACAGTAATCTTATTGACGGCTCGACTATCCACACACATCCTCCAAGTCCCATCTTTCTTTGGAACCAATAAAGCAGAAACTTCACAAGGACTAATGCTCTCTCTAATATGCCATTTCTTCAATAATTCTTCCACTTTCTCCTGAAGGATTTGGCTGTCCTTTGGGTTCATCTCATAATGAGGCAGATTCGGTAACTTATATCCAGGGATGAAATCAATCTGATGTTGAATATCCCATAAAGATGGAAGTTTAGATGGTTCTTCAACTACGATATGGAACTCATCTAGCAGCTCCTTTACAGGTGGTGGTAAAGATGTCCTTTCCTCAGAATCATTCATCGGTTTGATCAACAAAGCTAGCGCACCGCCAGACTTCTCAATTGCTCTCGATAATTCCTTCACATTAGAAGAAACAATTACTATGGATTTCCCCTCCACTTTAGAAGCTGTGGAAGAAGATCCAGTAGGTAGAATAGTGATTTTCTTAGTTTTTCAAGTGAACATGTAGGAATTCTCCCTCCCTTTATGCAAGGCGTCTACATCAAACTGCCACGGACGACCTAACAATATTCCACAAGCATTCATATCCACAATATCACAATTCACAGAATCTTTGTAAGACTTACCTAGTGAAATAGGAACTTTACAAATTCTTTTGACTTCAATCGTCGGACCCTCCTTAATCCACCCCACCTTGTACGGCGAAGGATGTGGTTTTGTTGGTAAATTCAGCTTCTCAACCAGCTGTTTTGCTATTGATTTTCATAGCTGCAACTATCTATAATTAGTCTGCACACTGCTTTGCCCACACAACATTTTGCCTGGAAAATTTTTCTTCTTTGTGTTTCATCTTCCTGCTTTGTGGAGCATAAAATCTTCTGAACGACGTACGTAACTTCACCATCATCTAAACAAGCAATGGACCTGTCATCTCCATCTAGTGCCTCTTCAAATTCAACCACCTCATCAACTATATTTACTTGTTGACGCTCGTCGTTAGCCTCCCTGTGTTCTTGACAAATATGAGATGTATGCCCCTATTTTGTACATCTGTAACAGTAGTCTCCGGATGGCTTTTGATACAGATTTGGTTTGCTGGTTTTGTCTACCGTAGGGGCTTTTCTCCGAGGGTCTTTCTTCTCTTCTGCAGGAATATTTCATACATTCTGGTTATTAGTAGGAGTTACTGCTCTCGAGAACTGCCCGCTGTAATTATTCCTGAACTGCTGATTTCCTGATGAAAAGGGTTGTCTGAAATTGGAATTGTGATTAGGTTGTTGTCGAGGCTGTCAATTAACTCTATCTTCTGCTCGCGTGGCCATCTCAATTGCATCTGCCAAAGTGAAAATCGCAGCTACGCCCATCATACATCTAATATCATGATTCAACCCCTCTGATAATGAGCCACCTATTGTGCTTCAGTTTTGTAATTATCACATCTAGCTTGCAATCGCAAAAATTCCTCCGTGTATTCATCAATCTTTCGACTTTCCTGAAAACAGTCATGATACCTGTTATACAATACTTGGGTATGATCACTGGACAGAAAACGCTGCTCAATCAACTGTTGCATTAGAATCCAATTTCGCAAGGGTTCAATCCTCCAGCGATGGCGTTCGTTTTGAACAGAGTGCCACCATGCTGCTGCGCCTCCTTTTAATTTATATGCCACAATCGCAACTTTACGCTTATCTTCCACGTTCATAATTTCAAAAAAAAGGTTCTATCTCTGCTAGCCAATTAAAAACACTTTCAACATCCAAAGAACCTAAGAAGAATTGAAGATTTACCTTTATCTCATAACCATCATGAAAATCCTCACCACGACCCCTGTAAAATTTTCGGTCTCCATCATATTGATTTTGGCACCTCCCATAATCAGGTGGTGCATTAAACCCTGCTCGATCTTCATGATAATGGGCTGCAAGACGTCTGCCAGGAACCACTGCAGGATTCGGTTGTTGCAGGTTCGGATCTACTGCCACGAGTGGTTGGTGGATCTGCTACTACGGCTGCGGGTTGGGGGTTGCCTCATTGCACTGCGAGGGTCAATTGCATAATCTGCTCTCTCAATTCCTCCAGTTTCGTTTCTAGGGCTGTAATTGTGCTTCATGATTGTCGGCCATGGAGAATTAACCGCTCTGATTACAACTGACACAGAACGAAAACATGAATGGGTTGACAATTATACTTCGTCAAGAATTTTAATCAATATCGTTTGATCTAACGAACAAAATAGAGAACTTAAACTTTCGAAAATTTTATTTAATTGCTTAATAATAAAAAAAGATGTCTCATAATAACAAAAATGACGTATTTATACGTCTACGGCTAAGTCAGAAATACTTAAAAATAATAGGAATACAAAATAGACGAAAATACCCACTAAACAAAAAAGTGCAAAAATGGGCATGAAAATGAAGGAATTTGCCTATCGAACTTTGCGACTGTGCTTACAGCACTGTCGCACTTTTCAAAGTGGTCCTTCTCAAAATTTTCTTTCAGAGAAGGTATTATGCGTCCCAAACGGGCACCGTATATTCAAGTTATGACATTTTCTTAAGTTTGCCGCAGTCCAAGTCTTCCATATAATGAATTGCAATCTGCTCCGCATCAGCCTAGCTGTTAATTTTTAGAAATAAAAAATAAAAAAGCAGAAACAAATATTAGAGATGTAGAATATAATGTAAGTATGTCTGAATAACAAATGTATACATGTTAAAATAAGAAAATAGTATAGGCATTCAGAGGACCAATATCGACTGAGCATGATAATCTGTGATAATCTGTGTTATATATATATTATTTTTAAACTTGGGATCAAAATATCTAACATCAGCTAAATGAATGATAAAAATCTCAACATCCATAACTCACCCATCTTTGTTGTTTATGGTGTTAACCCCTTCTAATGATCACCCTTCTAATGATCAACCTCAGCGTCTCAAGATTAAGTAGAGATTTTTGCCTCACTTAAAGACATGCCTGATCTTAATGGTGAAAGATGCTGCTACAGGATGTTTGAACAAGTGTTAGACAAAATGATGTGGTTATTCATTTTGTTCTGGTCATTGGAAGAGTTATCCACTAAAAGTTCTTATGCAAATTGTTAAGGAGATAGAAACATCTGGAAAAGGATTAACCCAGGAAACATCTGGAAAAAGATTAACCCAGGATCTACAAAGATCGCTTTTAGTGAGAATATGCCTGCTAAGCTTGGATATATTTTTTTTAGCATCTTTCTGTTGCATAGGGCTATTTGAGCTTTCCACATGCAGAAAAAGGAAAAAGAAGAAAAAAAAGAGGGTGATTCTCATTCTCTTTGCTATGGTTGAAATGGAATTCCATAGTAGTAATTTGGTGGCTTCACTGGATATTAGGTAATAATCCTCTTTCATGTATTATATTCTTTTTGGTCAAGTTCCACGTTACAATGTTATAGCTCCACTATCCACCTCTTATAGAGTAGAGAATTTGGAGATTAGAGAATTGGCAAATGTTTGGGTATTTTTGGGAGTGCCTATGGTTCATGGGGGAACACTTAACTCATTTTGCATTTTGTACTTTCATGGATGGCTTTTTTGGGTGGGTTTTCTTGTAATCCCTTTTTGTGAATCCAAACGGAAATGATTTTAGTTCTCTAGTGTTTTATGAGCATGAACTGATTCCATTTAGAAAGTGTTCCTAGAGTAAGTAGCACTCTTCCCTAGAAATTGTTGGGACTTCCCTCCACAAGCAATGGAAGTCCCTTTATAAGATTGGTCTTCCTATTGTTGATGAATGGATGTTTTGATTTTAAGTAACAGTGGATCTGTGATTGATCGAGTACCAGACAAACAATACTATCGCTTACCTGAATACCAAGTTATTTAAGTTCTTCACTCATTAGAACAGCCATTGGTTTCCTTGTATATGGAGGAGTTTATGCAAGTTAGTTTTACAGTTTAGGTTTGCTGGAGAGACATAACATGGAAGTGTGTGCAAGAATAAGATAGATTATTAATAGAAGTAGCTTATTGTACGAGTTGATAGCACCATTAGGCATATTGAGGTTTTGATTGGAAGTGAAGGCTTTTGATAGTTATTCTATTTGGATTCATATTTGAATCTATTATTCCAGTTATATATGCACTTATTATCGTACTTCAAGGGTGTTTGGTCTCACTTATAAAAATTAGCTTATAAACACTTTATTAGCTAATATGGGCTTATAAGTATTTACAATTTTAAGTAGTTACGTATTTATTTTGAG
Source organism: Garcia nutans (assembly GCA_947685225.1). Taxonomy (NCBI): domain Eukaryota; kingdom Viridiplantae; phylum Streptophyta; class Magnoliopsida; order Malpighiales; family Euphorbiaceae; genus Garcia; species Garcia nutans. Next base: position 33,868,278 of record CANTUV010000043.1, read on the forward strand.
TTATGAGTGACTGTAAATACCTAAAATATTTGTAAAAAATAATTTTGCATATTTATTATTAAAATGGCTAAAAATAATATAAAGTTATATTATCAAAATAGAAACAATATCTATTGAATAAAAAGAAACAATATAATAAATTATTTTGTCAAATTAACTTATAAGTTAAGTGCTTATAAGTACCAAAATAATAAGTTGATTTTTTTAATTTATTTTTTTTATTTATAAGCTCATAAAATTATTTAAATAAATGTGTCAACTTAAATTTAGAGTATATAAATTGGTTTGCGAATATTTCTTTGATATTAAGCTTTTTGTAGGGCAAGCGAATCTTGCATTCCTCTATCATTTTTATTTTCAGTTTCTGTGTAACACACTATCATTTGGGATTTGACTCTAGTACCTTTCAACTCAGATTTATTCACCCTTTATCTATGTTGTTCTTTCTTTTTTATTATGGTTGATGTTGCATGAATAACCCCCTTTTCTTTGAATGTTCATAAATATCTGACTATGAATTATGGTGAGAAGAGGACAGATATTTGCATAGATATATTTAAAAAATGGTGTTTGTTTTTTAAAGCATTAATGTGGAGGAGGTGAAATCGATTCTGAGTTTATTATTCAGAGAAATTGATTCTAAATTGATTATTTGATAAAGTACATATTTACTGTTAAATTATATTTTGATATGTATAAAATTGCGTGGTTTAGTTAGAATATGATTAGTTGGAAGGGAACAGATTTTTTGCAATTTCCCAAGTGGATGGGATGATGCTCCATAACTATGATATTTTGTTGCCAATTTGCCATTTTCGAGTGGCTTATGAGATTTTATAATTACTTGAATCAGTAAAATCATATTATTCTATTCTGTGTTTGTGATAATTATCAGAAGGATTTATCAATATGATGAGGATTTTACATCAATTTTGATTTTGAGCTCCACTGGGCTCTGACCATAGCTTACTAAAAATTCTTTTTTGAGTACCGATAGGATTTTGTTTTATTTTTTTATTTTTTTATATCAGAAATAAGATAATGAATTTATTAAAATTTGAATTTCTAACATTTTGTACAAGCTACTTAAATAAGCTTGATTTTCACTCAAATATATATCATTCAGACATAGGGGAAAAAATCTTGTCATAGAAATTTTATTATTATTTTTTATTGTGAATAAATATTACACTCTCACTGATAAATGATAATACGAAAATTGCAAAAAAAGAAAGTCAAAAAATATCCAAAATCTTAATATAAATTTATTTTTCACTGTAATTAATAATAATAACAATTTGATAGAACTTTATATTTATGACACTATTTTCTTCATGCAATTTATTTTATAATAATAATAATACATTTTTCAAATATCAAAGCTTTTCCTTATTAAAAATTGAAAATCATCCAGTAAATTCAACAAATAACGATGCAATATCAACAAACTTCATAATTAATTATAAATAACAAAAGATCTCATAAATTATAAAAATATCTATACAAAGAAAGATAAATTAAATTAGAGAAAAATAAACAGTTAAATATAAAATTATCACTTATTTGGTAAAATTATTGGCTTTATTGTCGTTTCTTTGTTTTTTTTTTGGCCATTATTGTCGTTTCTTAGTTTGTTCCTTAAAAAGTATCAAGTTTGTCAATATTTTAGTCCGAATTGCACGTTTTAGATCAAATTGTGAAGAGTAGGTCACTTTCCACCTCTTTTGATTGTCAACATTGTTTTAACTCTTGACTTATATTAAAACAATTTCCTTTCAAAAAAAAAATAGTAAATGGCTTTAATTGGGAGAAAAAAAAAACTAAAATTAAATGATAATGTTACTTTTTTAATTTTTTTAATAAATATTCTATAATTCTTGAAAATTAAAATAAAAAAAAACTCTTTTTAAATTTAACTAAAATATATTGTATCTATATTTTTGTTATATTACATATGTGCTAGATGTATACCTCTATAAATAAATATTTTTAAAATAAAAATAGTAAAAGTGAATAATTAAAAAAAGAGGTTATTTTTCCATCTAATTGTCCTGCCTCAGTTGCTTAAGTTGAAAAAAATAGAATAAGAAAAATATAAACATGAATAAAGTGTATATACATTTAACCAATTAAAATTAAATAAAATTAATATTTTTTATTAAAATTATTTTATTTTATTTTAATTAATTCGGGTGTATATATATTTCGTACGTATACGTATTTATAATAGTATGGTTGGTGAATTTGGAAAGCTAGAATTAGGTAATTGCATAGTAAGAGGTGCTTGTGGTTTGACTTTAGCGTATTACAAGTTCACATGCTCTCTTAGCTTTTTTCCACAAATCATAAAGATTTTTCTCAGGCTTTATAATCTCACTTTTTATAATCTTCTCGTCAATGATTTAATCATCAATTTATAAATCAATACTTTGTGTTAATAATGCCTTACTCTAATCAACAATTGAATAATTATTTTAAAATATTTGATAAAATTAATATTTTTTCCATTCTAAATTTATATAACACAATTTCTATTTCACAAAATCAGAAAAATTAGTTATTTTAATAAAAATATAAATATACTCATATTTTTCCCATTATATGTTCGACTTTAGTTTGAGATATATTCATTAATCTATTATTGATTTTCGCATTAATCAAAATTAGTTAATTATTTAAAATTGGTTAATATATATATATGCATTGAAAATGACCATACGTAGAAAATATAATATTAAAAGTAAAATTTTTCAATTTTTAAAGTGATTGTCAATAAATAATGGTACATAAAAATAAAAAAAATAATTGATAAAAATAAGAAAATTATTTTTTATAAAAGAAAAATTAAGTATAAACATAATATAAATGTATCTATTAATTTAAAACGAAATTAATATTTTATAACTACTAGTATTTAGTCTTTTTATTATTGCTAAATTAAATATAAATTTAATCTATTAAATTTTAAAAAAACAATTAAATATTTCAAACTTAAGATGTTTGTTATGAGAAACTCGAGTATCATATACCAACAAATCACTCAAAATTTATCCAAAAATTAATCAATCAACATAAAATTTTGGGGTGCATTCAGAATTATTTTTATTTTTTGGCTTTACCCTTTTTTAAAAGAAAAATAAACAAAAACCCTTTATATCGCTGAGTTTTATTATTTTTTACATATATTTTTTTTTCTCTTTTTATTTTTGTACAAATCTGATTATAAAACCGAGAGACTTGTCTTTGTTTAAAAAAATATTTTTTTTATTTTAATAATTTTATTTTAATAATTATCTATCTAATTAATATTATAATATATTATTCGAATAAATAATATAATTTTTTTAATAGTTGAATAAAAATTTTAATGTACAAATAAATTCCTAAAAGTCATTTTGAGCTCATCTCAATCCCTCAACTAAAAAAAATTATCCAATTCAATTAAGCCCCTCCTTGTTAAATTTTTTATACTATTTATATCCTTATATCAGTTTTATACAACTTTAACCCTAATTCTATTAAGGGCAACTCATCTACACACCATATACTGCTCATTGAGAGGGCAAAAAATTAGAAAAATCTTATGCTTGTTTCAATTGATTCGATGAAGTTATGTAATTTTTAATTTTACTATTTTTTTTTTAACATGTTGAGAGCTGTGAATTTGGAATAGAGTAATGAAATTAACGCAATTGATGGTCCATATGAATATGAATAAAACAACTGAATTTTTTTTTTCCTTTGAAAATTATTTTGGGCAAGTTAAATTTAGCAAAAAAAAAAAACACATTAAACTGCGTTAACAAGGATTAGTTTAATTTAGTAAGAATGGGCTTAATTGGATAGGATTTTTGAGTTGATGGTTTAAGTTGACTTAAAATAACTTTAAAAGTTTAATTGATTTTTTGATTTGACATGTTAGGCAGTGAATAAAATATATATTTATATATGTATAATAAAAAAATTATGATATAATTTTAAATATATAAAATATATTTTTAATAAAAATTGAGAATAATTTTTAATTTTAAAAATTTAAAAATTAAAAACTTACGATAGACTTAAATTTTTAGGTGCGGCTCAAGAACAGTACATAATTTTAATATTTTTTACTCGAAGATATATATATATATATGTGTGTGTGTGAAAAATATTGGAGAACAACCGGAAGTTGCAAGTGGCATGGCCAAACACCAATGACGGCACACGAGTGTGATAAAATGTGGGGGACTTTTCCATGTACTTTTGCCCAATTAGTGGATAGCTTTGTGCACTTTAGCTAAGCTAAGAGCTACCAATTTTCAAACACAAACACAATCATGGAGGCCAAAAAGAATAATAAAAGATTTATTCATATTCAATTTTAATAACCCATTTGAAATTGAAAAATAAATAAATTTAGTTTTTTTAAAAAAAATCAAATTGGAAAATGAATTAAATAGATAATTAGTTTATAGTTCAGCTGATTTAAATTTAATAATATTATAATATTATAATTTTTTAATTTATAGATATTTATAAAAAATATAAAAATAATAAAATATACATTATCAATTCAAAAATATTATATGTTAAATTTAATGAATATAATAAATGAGTCTAAAATTTATTTAAAAATAACTTAATATTTAAAAAATTGATACTCTCTCATTTAATTCGATTCATTCAGTTTCATTACTTTTGATGATTTTAGACGATTTTTATTAAATTTAATTTTTTTAAATATTTTAAATTGAACTAACCTTTTATTTTGGATTGCACATTAAACTTTAGACTAATCATAAATGAACCTTTAACTCAGAATCAATTTTTATTCTCCAATTATAATATTCAAAAATCTAAATTTTTTATTCTCGATTAATTCAATCCAAAATGATTGATTCAGTTGGATTTTTAAAACATAGAGAAAATTAGATGCCAAAATTTTCCATATCTAAAGGGAATGGACATTGACTTTCCAAACTTTTGCTTAGTGGGGGTGTTTTAGGCACGAAAGTGGCAACTGGTAAGCAATGGTGATTTAGAGGGTGTTTCTCAAAACTTAAAAGCTGGTCAAAACTGCTTATAAGCTGTTTTTAGATTATAAGTTGTTTATTTAAGTGTTTCTGAAAACTTAAATAGTAGATTATAATCTGATTTTAATCAGTTTTTTAAAAGTTGGGTTTTGCTACTTTTTTTTTAAGCACTTATTTTTTAAACAGTTTTGACCAAGTAAAAGACCATACTATCCCTATCTAATCTTCAATATTCCAAATTTGCCTACCTTATACACTTTAGTTCCCATCAAAGAAATTTTATTATTATTATTATTATTAAATTTTATTATTATTATTATTATTATTATTGCAAAATAAATTTTGAATTGGCATTTAAAAAATTATTTTTATACAATAAATAAACTCATGGACAGTTTGGTCATTTTGACAGTTTCTACAATTAAAAACTGATTATAAGCTGATTTTACAGAAACACTTAACTGATTATAAACTGATTATCAGCTGATTATTAGCTAGTTTACAGAAACGCTTAACTGCTTATTTTTAATCTGATTATAATCTAAAAATCACTTATTCACAATAAGCTAAAAAGCTCCAGTTTTGAGAAACACCCTCTTAACCTTATGAGCTTGTTGCCAAATAAAGGTCAATCCCTAAATTATTTCCTCCTTCATGTCTAGTCCTTACCCATTTATGATTATTTTATTACAATCTTTTTATTGGGCCCTTTGTATTTTATTTATTTTTTATATCTTTTCTTTTGTTGAAAACTAATTATCATTCCAAAGAAAGATTTTTGCCTCTGGTAGTTCCCTTGTAGGGACATTATATGTTAAGATGCAAATTGTGATAATATCAAATATGACACTAATTCACCATGAAATTATCATCAAATATTATATTCATATGATTGTGGTACGAAAATAATCATGCCATATCTTAGGTTAATTCGATAATTAAAAAATGATATGTTTAATTCATTAATATTCATGTGTTATCTTATATTAAAATATTTTATTGATACCCTTATTATCTATAAAATATATATGCATAAATATTGATTTTTAATTTTTTTTTATAAATTTATATTTAATCATATTTTATATAATAATATAAAATAAACGTGTTATTTAAAAAATTATCAAATATATTAATTTAAGAAGAAATTACACCATATACTATTATATTAATTTACGTTTCATTTTTATTTTTATTATTTTTACTTTTTTACATTTTTAATGTTTTACTTTTTCATTTTTGCCTTTTTTTTATATTTTATGGTTACAAAAATACCTGCTGTGGTAGTTATAGGTATTTGTTTTTAATTAATATTTAATTGTACATGCATGATAACTTATGTATTGAGTAAGAAAGTAGAAATAAATTGCCACGAGAACTAAAAATTGCAAGAAAGCTCATTAATGGAATTATTCCGTGACTAATAATTAGCATTTAGAATTATTGCATGATTTTCTTGCAAAGCAAACAATCATTTTGAATATAATTTAGAAATATAGTTGCTATCAACAAAAAAATCAACATTTAAATCGCCAAAATAAAGAAACCAAAATTAAAGTAGTTCTTAAGAATTAGATTTTCCAAGTTCTCATAACACAATGCAGGGAAAATAACCATTGTTTTTGTGTCCCAATTTGGGCTCCAAAGTCCATTAATATTCCAATTTTATTTTATAGAAAATATCTAATTTGTACTTAAAAAAAGTTAAAATATTTTCAGAAATAACTATTTTTTTTCTTTTAAAAATATTCACTTTTAATTTTTAATTTTAAAAAAATCTTCTTTTTATAGATATACATAATATATACAACTAATATACTAAAAATATACATATAATATATTTTAATTAAATATAAAAAATGAATATTTCTAAAATTTGTTTAAAATTATAGAGTATTTTCTTACCATTGCTTTTGAGTTTAACATCAAGTTCTTTTAGTGTCAAGGTTAAAGAATTTGAGCTTCTATTATATTTGTTAGATAATATTTAGACGGCTACTTAATAGAATTAATTTTATCCTATCAAAATTATAATTAATTTTATTATATTCAAATTAGAATTTAATTTCATGATAGATATAGTCTTTTATTCTCATCTAAATTATACTCATACCACTATATATTTTTCATTATAGGTGGTGCATAATATATAATTCATAATGTAGAGATTTCTCATATTTTTTTATTCTTTATCTATTTTTTTTTATTTACAACACATTATCACCATGAAATTTTAATTAATTTGTTTATTCTGAATATTCAAGTTCAAGGTAATCATTCTAATTTTTCTTTATATTTCTATGTACATGTTATATAGTATCATGTTATATTTATATATAATAAAATATACATGAATTGATATATTAGTAATTAAATATGTTCTTAATTTAATTGATTTGGTTGGCATAATTATCAAATAAGATACTTGGTCTTATTCACGTAAAACATAGTACCTATTAAATGGTAAGCCATATCTTTTTGTAAATTTCACATATTTTTTTTATTTGTTCATAACTTGTTTTTTTATAAAGTACAACAAAAGTTTAATTTATTTGTTCTCACCACATGTATATTCGTAAAATCCAAAACCTATTATTTGTTCTTTATCACATAAAATTTCTTGTGGTGGTGATATCAATATAATGATAATGATGATTTACATAGGTATTTGTTATTATAGTATGAGTGTTATAATGATGACTTGACATATAATGTATATAAATTTTGACAGCATAATAACGTACTTTGTTTGATTTTATTGCATGTATTTCTTTTAGTATAATATCTCATAAATATATATATAAATAAAAATATTTATTATATATATAATTTTCACATGGATTTACTATATGTTTATATCTATCTAATTTAAGACTCTTATTTTTAAGTATAGTGTCTTTGCAATAACGAACCTTATAAAGTTTGAATTTATTGTCCTCAATATTTTTAAAAGAAATTATTTATCATGGATACTTAATGCCGAGATTCATCTCAATGCTATGAATTTTGAAGATACTATTAAGGAAGAAAACAAAGCATCACTGCATCTCAATGCTATGAATGCTATGATTGCACAAAAGCCATATTTTTTCTTCGGCATCACTTACATGAACAATTAAAAAATGAGTACCTTACTTTTAAGGACTCATTAGCTCTTTGAAATTTTTTAAAAGAAAGATATGAACACAAAAAATGGTAATTCTTCCAAAAGCTCGATATAAATTAATTTACTTACTATTGTAGGATTTTAAAACTGTAAATGAATAATTAAGCCTTAATTAAAATTAGTTCTCAATTGAAATTGTGTAGAAAAAAAAAAGCAATAATGATGTTATGTTAGAAAAAATATATTCTACCTTTCATGCCTTGAATGTGTTTCTGCAGCAGCAATATCGAGAGCACCAATTTAAAAAATATTCTAAGTTAATCTCTTGTTTACTTGTGGCTGAACAAAATAATGAATTTTTATCAAACTCATCCTACTGGCTCAATACTATTCTCTGAAGTGAATGCGACATTTTCTCAAAGCCATGGGTATGATCACAGTACAAGAGGTCATGGTAGAAGAAATTTTTAAAACAGTTATGAAAGTAAAGATGCTAAAAAGAATAAAATGAAATGAGTCAAGAATGAAGAACTTTTTGAAAGAAATGTGTAAAATAATGATACTACTTATTATAGATGTGGAACAAAGGGTCATTGATTAAGATTATGTCATACTTAAAAATATTTAGTCAATCTTTACAAATTATCACTTAAAGAGAAGGGAAAAAAATATTGAAATGTATTTTTCTGGAGCTATAGACCTTGTTAATAATAATCAACATCATTTAAATATTAATTTTGATGTTTCTAATTTTTTTGAAGACAAGAATGTCAAGATTGATCATTTAATAGGAGATGAAAATATTAATTATTAGAATATATTTTTCATAGTTATGTTATTTTTCTTATTTTAAGTCATGTTATTTTTTTTTCTCAAAAATAATAATATGATTAGACTTTATTTTTAATATAATTATTTTGTTTATTAGATAAAGCATAAAAAAACTTGATATTATGGAGGACGACATATGCTTGATTGACAGTGATAAAACTCGCATAATTCTTCGAAATAAGAAATATTTTTTACAATTAACTTTAGCTGAAATTATTGTTAATATAATATATGGTACTATAAATGTAGTTGAAGGCTCAGGAAGAGTCTGTCTTATGTTCTCAAATGAAACAAAGTTATATATTGATGATGCATTGTATTCTAATAGATCTCAAAGAAATCTACTAAGTTTTAAAGATATACGTTGCAATGGATATCATATTGAAACAAAGAATGAAGGTGATATTGAATTTTTATACATCACCTCTACAATTTTAAACTAGAAGTTTATATTAAAAAAATTTTCAAGTTTATCAACTAATTATACTATATAAAAATACAGATGGTTGAGATTCACTTTATGTACCTGAAGTGCATATATTCTAAAATTTTTATACTTTGGTATGATCATCTTGGCCATCCATATCCAAATATGATGTGACGTATTGTTGAGGATATAAATGAACATCCATTGAAAAATTAAAAAATTCTTTTATCTGATAATTACTTTTGTGCTTTTTGTACTCAAGGTAAATTAATTGTGAAGCCTGCACCATCTAAATTATATTTGGAGTCCCATGAATTTTTACAAAGAATATATAAGGGTATTTGTGGACCTATCCATCCACCTTGTAGACCATTTAAATATTTTATGGTTTTGTATTGATTCTTCAACTCAATGGTCACATGTTTGTCTATTGTCAATTCGTAATATTATTTTTGCTAAATTTTTTGCTCAAATTATAAAATTAAGGTCAATATTTTTTTATCATCCTATTAAGACAATTCGTCTAGATAATGCATGTGAATTCACTTCAAAATTATTTTATGATATTGTATGTCAATAGAAATTACAGTTGAACATTATGTTATGCATGTTCACACTCAAAATGGTTTAGCTGAATCTTTTATAAAATGTTTACAATTAATTGCTAGACGTATACTTATGAAATCAAAACTTTCAGCATCTGCTTGGAGACATGCTATAGTTAATGCTGCATCTTTATTTTTTATTCGACCATCTGCATATCATAAGTTTTCATCTTTACAACTTGTGTTTGACCAACAACCAAATATATCTCATCTTATGATTTTTTTTTATTGTGCAGTATATGTCCCTATAACACCTCCCTAAAGAACTAAAATGTGTCCTCAATATCATCTTGGTATCTGTTTAATTTTTGATTCTCCATCTATTATTAGATATCTTGAACCCTTAACAGGTGATCTTTTTAGAGTTAGATTTTTAGATTGTCAATTTGATGAGTTAGTTTTTCCACCATTAGGGGAAGATAAAAGTAAAAAGCCAAAAGCACAAGAGATTAGTTACACCAACTTTATCCAATTTTGATAAACGAATAAATCAATGTGAACTAGAAATTTAAAGAATAATTCATTTGTAGAATATTACAAATAAATTACTTGATAACTTTATTGATATCCATAAGGTGTCTAAATCACATATTTCAGCTGCTAATACTTTTGCTCTATTGATTGTCCTTGTAAGACATCCAGTTAATATGATAGCCAATGAATCTAATACACTTGAAGCTTGGCAGACCATTTGGTTCAAAAGATATTGTTCTCCAAAAAAGAAAGAAAATAAAAATTTTACCAAATAACGCTCCTGAAGAGTCAAAGCTAACATAGATCAACAACTTTATATTTTTAGAGAAGTAACTCTAAAAGTGATTCCGGTATCAAAAAATTTAAAAATCTCATTGAAATCTAGAAATATTTGGAAAAGAGATGACATTGTTATTGATTATGTATTTACAAATGTTGTTGCTTCTGAAATAATTCATGATGATGAATTTTAACCTAAAAATATTGAAGAATGTCGACATAGAAATGATTGGACAAATGAAAAGAGACTATTCAAGCTGAGCAAGATTCATTAGCTAAGCGTAAAGTATTTGAAAAAATAGTCTTGACACCAGAAGATGTCAAACATGTTGGATACAAATCGGTATTTATCTGTTAAAAAATGAATTAAATAAAATTGTGAGATATAAAGCACGAATTGTGGCTCAAAGATTCTCACAGAGACATAGTATAGATTATGATGGGACATATTCTTTTGTTATGGATGTTATTATTTTTAGATTTTTAATCAATTTGACAGCCTTTAAAGGGCTTGACATATATTTGATGGATATTGTAATAGCTTATTTGTATGGTTCATTGGATAATGACATATATATGAAAATTTTAGAAGGATATAAGATGCATGAAGCATATAATTTAAAATCTAGGCAAATATATTCTATTAAACTTCAGAAATCCTTGTATGGGCTAAAACAATCTGGATGAATGTGGTACAAATGTCTCAGTAAATTCTTAGTAAAAAAATGGATATGAAAATAATTCTCTTTGCCCTTGTATTTTATCAAAAAAATAAATTCAAGATTTGTTATAGTTGCAGTTTTTACTGATGATTTAAATATAGTAGGAACTCTAGAAAATATCTCAATTACTGCAGACTATCTGAGGAAGAAATTTAAAATGAAAGACTATGAAAAAATAAAATTTTGTCTTGAATTTCAAGTTGAGTATCTGTCAAATAAATATTCTTTTTCATCAAGCATCGTATATTGAAAAAATCTTGAAATAATTTTATATGGATAAATCTTATCTATTAAGCACTCCAATAGTTGTTCGTTCTCTTTATGTAAAAGGAGATCATTTTCGCCCTCGATACGATAATGAAGAGATTTTTTGTCTCGAAGTATCATATCTCAGTATAATAGGGGTGTTTTTATATCTTGCTAACAATATAAAGCCAAATATTATTTTTGCAGTTAATTTGCTTGTAATGTTTAGTCAGCACCAACTAGAAGACATTGAAATGGAGTGAAACATATTCTATGCTTCCTACATGGCATATCTGATATTGGTTTATTTTTTCTAAAATGAATAAAGTATGAATTAGCAAGATATGTTGATGTTGGATATCTCTTTGATCCTCATAAAGCCTGATCTTAAACAAGTTATGTCTTCACATGTAATGATTCTGCTATTTCATAGCGATCCGTAAAGCAAACAACTACTACTACTTCATCAAATCATTCAGAGTAATTATCTATTCATTAAGCTAGTCGTGAATGTGTATGGTTGAGAAGCATAATTGAAAATATTAGAAGAACATGTGGATTACCTATAGAAAGCAACAAACTAATAATTTTACATGAAGATAATGCAGCATGTATTGCACAAATTAAGAGAGGTTACATAAAAAGTGATAGAACTAAACATATATCACCAAAGTTCTTTTACACTCATGAACTAATGAAGAAAGAAAAAGTTGATATTTGCAAATATAGTTCAAGTGACAATCCAGCAGATTTGTTCACAAAGGTATTGCTGACATCAATTTTCAAGAAGCATGCACACAATATTTGAATGCATTCACTTAGAGATATGTTTTAGTCAGTTGTATTCTTGAGGTGAAATTATTTATGAATATTGTATTCTTTTTCCTTCGCTAAATTTTATCCAATTTGGTTTTTCCTAGTAAGATTTTAAAGAGGTATATTTATAGGGATAGTCATTCAAGGAAAAGTATTAGATAATATGCGAATGACTACTTAATAAAATTATTTTCTCCTATCCAGATTATAATCAGTTTCATCTTATTCAAATTAGAATTTAATTTTATAATAGATGTAATTTTTTATTCTCATCTAAATTTTACTTACACCACTATATATACTTCATTATAGGTACTTCATTATAGGTGATCTATAATATTTAATTCATAATACATAAATTTCTTATATTTTTCATTCTCTATATATTTTCTCTTTTCTTTTATTTACAATAGTTTTAAAATATTTCACATTACAAGAAGACAACAATTTAAATTTCTAATTGCTGAAAGAAAAAATTGATGAATAAAACAGAAATAGTGCAGGGAAGACGCAAATGATTTTTTTCAGAAAAGTATCTCATATGTCGTTTTTTTTATTTTTTAAATATTTTTTTATTTTGATATATCAAATATATAATAAATATATGCCTATTAGAAATATATTAGATGCATATTTCTGAAAGGATATTCTTGAAATTAAAATTAAAAAGTGAATATTTTTTTAAAAATAAATATTTTAAAAATAATTTTATTTTTTGTAATTTTATTTTTATTTTTTAATTTAACATATTTTGTTTCATTGTTTGCATACAAATAATGGATGCCCCCACATCCAGAAATTCAGTACTAACCAGCATTCCACTCTGCTTGTTAGACCCACCACACATTAGCCTTGAGTGGACATAAATTAAATAAATAAATAATTATATATATCTATATATCTATTTTATTTTGAGATATTATATGTGTACATCATACATCATATAATATTTATTTTTTTAATATAAAAATATATAAGTTTGTTATTCAAATCATATACACATTTATCATTAAATTATATATCATATTTTCAAATATAATTATTATAAATATTACATATTTTTTGTGTAAATTATAAGACTTAAATTTGAAATTAAAAAATTAAAAACTTCAATTTTAATCTTATTACTAAATTAAATTTTCTTTATCTAAATAATATATAAATATTTTTTGAAAAAATTTCTTTATTAATTTATTTCTTTCATTCTCTAAAGTTTCACCTCCATCATAAGGCCTTAAAAGTGATACGTTAATTCTTTTAGTATGAAGAAAGAGACAAATACTCAAATAATGCAACAAAAAAAACATCAAAAAAGTCCACCGACAAAGATAATCATATGATTTTTTTTAAAAAAACATATTTTTACATTACATCACTAATCACAATCTCATCATATGTATTGTAATTAAATTATTATTATAATAATAATCACAACACAAATATTCTTGGACTCACATGTTTAACTCATCACCAATAATAATATTGAATTTTTTTTAAGTTGCTAAACATACTATCAATATTTTTATACATTACAAGATCAATTAGTAGTTAAAATAAATTTAATAATTTTTATTTTTATTGAAATGGAGACTTAAATAGATTTTTAAAAAAATAAAATAAAATAAAAATTAAACCTAATTAAATTGAACCGAAATAAAAATTTTAAAATTTGACTCAAAACTAAAATTGAGAATAACTTAAATGATTGATTTTTGGTCTCATTTATTAACCAATTAAATTTGATATTTGTATAAATTGGAGAGGATATATAAATAAATAGCACAAAGAAAAAGTCACTTTTTTAATTGGTAACTTTCATTGTTAGTGATCTTTGATAATGAAAAAAAAAAGGCATAAATCAGTGGGGGATGATTGTTCATCTTTTTAAGATAATATATATATATATATATATATATATAATGTGAGATGAAGTATGAAAGAAAATGTTTCTTAATCAATCATATTTGGTTTAATCCATTAAAAATTTAAAAATATTAAAATAATTTAATAATAAAATGTTCTTACAATATAGGAATCTTTTAAAAAAGAAATCCATCTACTAAAAAATGTTTATTTTAAAAATTTTATGTAATAAAAAAAAAAGAAAAAGGAATCTCTCATATAAATTGTTAATGATAATTAAAACAAGCATAAGATTTTTTTTTTTAATTTAAAAAGGCTTCACTAAATAAGTGAACTTTAATCAATTATGTAACTAAGTTTATATATTACTAAAATCAAATACATTATTCTTATATAGAAAGGCAATGGAGAAGTGAAATTGGATAGGTCTTAAATTATAAATACTACAAAGGCAATTATTATTATTATTATTTTATTATTATTATTATTATTATTATTATTATTATTATTTTAATGTTTGAATCTTTGATTGGTAACTTTCCATTTGTTTTCAATTATTATTATTTTAAAGTTTGAATCCTTGATTGGTAACTTTCCATTTGTTTTCAATTTGTAAAAGTTATGAGAGTATTTGATATGATTGTATTTTTTTATAATTTTTTAGTTAATTATAAAAAAATTGTAACTTTTGAAAAAAAGATATATTTCTAATTTAAACTCAATTGTCAAATGCATTTTCACTTATTAAATTAAAAAAAATTCATTTTTAAATTCAAATATTTGTATTACAAAATTAGACGAGATAATAAGGATAATGATAGACAAAATAATATACAAATAAAGAAAAGCTAAGTTCTTGCAAAATAAAAAAGAAAGAAAAAGCTAGTTTCAATATTCTAAATTATTTTTCTTTTAAAGAATTTCCTTTTAAATATATTTTTATTTCTAAATTATAAATATAAAAGAATAGTCACCATTATTATATTAATAAAAACAATATAAGATATTAGATTTAGAAATCATCATAATTCTTGTAGAATTTTCGCTAGAGTAAAAGCATTGAATCTTTTTAATATCAACGGTTAGCTACTTAAATGATAATTCTTTAAATTAATTTACTTAACATAATATAACATATCATTGATAATATTTATAATTTTTAATGTAAGTAATATATTTATTTATTTATTTATTTTTAAACTGAAACAAACTCCAATTTTACACTATCCACTCTCACTCGAATTTTCAATCAAAATAATTTGTAAATCCAAGCCACTTGTTTTGATTCTTTTGTTTACCCTTATCCAGGATTGTAAAATGAAAAAAATCTTTTCTAAATATTGCAAAAATTAAAAAATTAAAAAAAATTCTTCAACGGTTCTTTTTTGAGGTATGTACATATGTTTTTTTTTTTCTATTTTTCTTATTTTATAATATATTTAACTTTGTCCATTATCTTACTCTCTACTTCAAATTTTTATTTCCTTTTTTATTTTAATCACTAGTTTATTTTTTCTACTTTTCTATTATCTTATTTTCTACTTTTCTTTTTTTCTTTTACCATTTTAATGTCTTTCGTTTTTTATTTTTTATTTTTTATCCTTATTTTTTTATTTTTAAATGTTTCTTGTTATTACTATCATAAGATCCCTCAAAATTAATTTCAAAAATAAAAGTTAATTAAAAAATTATTAATTGAAAGTTAATTAAAAAATTATTATAAATTAATTTAGACCAGATATTTATTTAAATTTAATTATCTTTTTGAATTAAAAGAATAATTTTTATAATTTAGTTACAGATTCGTGACAAATTAAAATATATAAATTACTAACTTTTTTTTTTATTTTACTCACTACTTTATTTTTTCTACTTTTCTATTATCTTATTCTTTACTTTCCTAATTTTCTTTACTATTTAAATGTCTTTTCTTTTTTATTTTTGATATATATATATATATATATATTTTTGTTTTTAAATATTATTTTTATTATTATTTGATGCGACTGAGATAATTCCTTCCCAAGAGATCACCCCTCTTGATACTTCTCCTATATCAGCACATTTAACAAAAAAAAAATGCTAATCATTCTATAAAAAATTTAAACTGTCAGTAGAGGTACATCCATTTTCTTTATTTGAATTAAATATGAACCCACTAGTCTTCTTTGACTTTGTATGTCACCTTATCCATCTAATTTATAATCCCTCAAACCTTTGAACATATCATTATTATTAATAATATTTCTTAAAATTAATTAAAAATTAAAAATTAATTGAAAAAATAAAAATTAATTAAAAAATTATTAATTGACTGTTAATTGAAAAATTAAAATTAAAAATTAAAAATAATATATCTCAAATTATCACCATATTGAAGACAATTATTTTAGACAAAATATTTATTTAAATTTAATTATATTTTTGAATTATAAAAATAATTTTTATAATTTTTTTACAAAAAAATAATTTTTATAATTTTTTGACAAAAAATAATTTTTATAATTTAGTGATAGATTTTTTTTTATCACAAATCCATCGAAAACTTAGTTAAATGAAATCTTTCTAAAAGAAATGTAATGGATTTGTGACGACCATTCGTCACATATTTATCTAAATTTGTGATAGAAAAATCCATCACTAATGAGTGATATACTTTTTCATCACTAATCCATCACTAAATAGTAATATGTTTTGAAGATTTTTTTTTCAATTAACTACAAATTTTATTTTTTTTACATACATAATTTATCATAGGTAAAATTATGTTAAATTTCAAAATTCCTTTCATTTTCTCTCTCCTTCTTTACTCTTTACTCTTTTCTTTTTCCTTTCTCTCTCTTTTCTTTTTCATCTTTTTCCTGCCTTCTCTCTTTCTCTCTGGCCATATGACCACCTACCCAAATTGAAATTTCACTCATCATCAAATTTATTGAAGCTACCTCTGCCATTGATGAGCCTTCCTCTTGCCATGAAAATCAGCTATAATTGCCATTGTCTTGTCCACTAATGATAAATATATACGATCTCTACAGGTTCTTAGTGCATTGATTTTCTTATCCAATTGATTTTTAATCAAGTTGACATTATTCTTAAAGTTTTAGATTCATGTTCAATCAAAAGAATATGACCATACCATGATAGCCATCGATAATAGTGATGAAACAATTGGGGGTTATACCTATCTCTCTTATTCATTGGACCATAAATATCTGAATAATTAATTATAGTAGAATAGTAATTCTAATTCATCCTCTAAATGGTTTTCTTGTTGTTTTTCTCACTAGACAATGCTCACATGTAAACAACTCTATCTCATCGATATTAGCTATAAGACCTACTTTACCCACATGATCAATTTATTATTGACCAATATGATCAAGTGTAATATCTCAAATTTTTAAAAATTTCTAATTTTTAAAAATTTAATAAAATAAATTATAAAATATTTGGATAAATTAAATAAATAATTTTAAATAAAAAAATGAAAGGTTTTTAAATGAAAAAGTGAAATGTATATGTGATATATATGTAAAATATACATAATATATAAAGTCAACAAAAAATTCAACACTTTTTAAAGAAAAAGTCAAAGTCAATTGACATTTTGGTAAATATACTTTGAAAATTAAAAATTTTACAAATAATTCAAAAATATTTTATTTTTGAATGGAAGATATGAATTTTGAATTTTTATTAATTAATTAATTAATTACATATATATTAAAATATTATAAATATATAGTTATAAATATGAATGGAAAGAAAGAGAAATTGATATTTTGGTCATCTTCTTCTTCCTCTTCCTAGTGTGCCGAATTTTCATGGGAGAAAAGCTCAAGATTTTGCTTCATTCAATCTTCTAAATTTGATAGATTTTCAAGGTTTTAATTGAAGATTTGGTATTTTCTACCAAAATTAGTAAGCTTTCTAACTTTTTCTTTGAATTTTTATAAAATTAAGAATATGTGAATTCTGGGTTGTTGAAGTAGTATGTTATAATTGTTTATTTGGGTATGAATGAAGTTATTTTAGGTAGTTAATAATGATTTTAAGGTTGGATTGAAGAAATAGTTGAGCTTGATTAAAGATTGGTGAAGAGAGAGAATTTAGGGCTTATGGAGAATTGAATTTTTGTAATCATGTGATTTAATTGTGCAAATTGATTCTATATAAGTTATTTTGATGCATAAATAAGTATTTTAAAGTTAAATATTAGATTTGGTTGAGTTTGATTGGAGTTTGAGAATGAAAGTATTGATTTAGGATTTTGAAAAAGTGATTTTTTAAAGTTATTGAATTGATTGATTTTATTGGTTAAAGCATGTTCTTTAATGATATAAGTGATGAATATAAGCTTGAATGATAAATGGATTCAGTTGGAATGAAAAATCTTCAATGGGGGAATGTTATGCCAATTTATGGTTTTCGTTATAAGTATGTATTTTTGTAATGTAATTATTTTAAACATATTAAAATATATTTTTAATAATATAAATAAATTTAAAACACTAAATTGAATGACCTAGTATGATATTTCAAAGTTAAGGTGATGATATTCCAAAGTTAAAGTGAAGTTAGCCTTAACTTTGAAATTTTTATTTGAATAATGTTTAATTATAATTTAAGATTGAAAATATCTTAGAGTGTGATACTAAATGATTATTTATGATCATATTTGGTATAGGCATTGAAGAGAGTTGATTTGCCCCATTCAAGTGTTGAAAGGCAAGTTGGAAGAGAATGTTGGAGGTGGTGTTTAAGCTTATTTTTGGTTACTCTTAGAGGTATGTATAAACTTTGGATGAATTGGCTATATTTGCATTACATTGGGCTTAACACATTTTGGATTAAAAAATATGTTAAGCTACTTGATATATGGAACATGCATGAATAATATGTTATGACATGTGTAATGTCATATATGTATTAAATGCATTGTGAAAAGCCATTGTTAATGGCTAAATTATGTAAAATGTGAAATATGTGTATTATGTAAAAATGACCCAAAGTATTTGGGTAATACTATTTATTGTGTATGCATTAAGGGCATTGTTAAAAAATCATTGTTAATGGATAAAGTGCATAAAATGTGATTCAAATGTGAACTATGTGAAAATACCCAAAATAATTAGGTAACGTGTTGTAAATATAAAATGTGGTACATTATGGGTATATGTTGAGATATGATGATATGAAATGAGATGACATTGATATAAATGACGAAAAATGAGAAATAAGGTAATATGCCTAATTGATAATAAGAAAAGAGGCAGTGTGCCTAATGAATTTTGAAAAAATGAGAAAGAGATTGATAATGAGAAATATAAAATAATTGTGTGCCTAGTATGTTCTTCAATTTTTAGAGTTCTGTATTTGGTGGCATGCCTATGAGATTATCCTCATTATTTATCTTCGAGACTAGCTTTTGAGCAATTATTGATTTGCCTTCGGACTAGACGTTGACGTCACTTATCTTCAGGCTAGATGTTGAGCATCACTATGATTTATATTCGGGCTAGATGCTGGGTGTCACTTACCTTCGAGCTAGACACTGGGTGTCAATATGGACCAAAATAGTAACTCTGAAATTTAAATAGCATATTATATCATTTGGGCTCATACTTGTGTTTGTTTTTATGTGAATTGTGAAATAATTAAAAAATATGTTAAAATAAAATGATATGAGATATGATATCTATATACATTGTGCATTGACATTGTATTTGAGTTTTATTGTTATCAAAGTTTATATTGCTAGGCTTTTGACTTAGCGCGATTGAAATTAATCACGCAAGTGACATGGTAGATCTGGTAGAGCAGGAGAGTTCGTCCAGATCAGGTCAGGTCTAGCTTTTGTGATTGTTTGAGTTGATCTTGCTGTTTCTTCGATATCAGTGCCAACTTCCAGCATGTATATATTTTTATATTATCGTATATTTTGGAGATTATGTATATTATATTATATTTTCAGTGTACATATGTTTAAAATTAAAAAGAATATTTTGGATAAAAATTTGTGATGTGGATTTTGTGTATGTTTTGATATGTAGATATATGGAAATATATAAATATTTTGAAAAAATGTGAAGATATTGAGGAGGATGGATGAAATGTATTTTTGGGTTATTTTAGAGTATTTTTATACAGGTTGTGTTGTGTTGATAATTTAAAAATGTTCAAATTACAGATAAAACTCTAGTGAATTTTTTTCAGAGATTTTTATAAAAAATACTTATTTTAGAATCTAAGATTTATAATAATATTTTATTTATTATTTAAATATACATTTTAATGTATTTAAAATTTTAGATTTGAAAAGTAAAATTTTTTTATTAAATCGAACTGTGATATTTTTGTACCGTATATGCATATTTTACATATACTGGATGTATGTATTATATATATATAGGGTATAAGGATATTACATCAAGTATAATATGCAATATATTCATGTCATTCTCATAGTTTTGCCAATTAGTATACAAGGAAAAACTAATAATAGAAATTGTAATGTTTACATCCATGAAAAAAGATATAAAATATAATTAAAACTATAAAAGATTTGTCCTAAATACAAATATAACTGTTTGTCTGATGAATGAAAAATTTTCAGCCTTTCATTGGGTACATACATATCAAAGGGTTGTAGGTTCCTTAATTGATTTGCAGAGAATTAACTCCTAATGAAATGATGTGTTAATTCTTAAAAGGAACAAAAAAAAATTAAGTCCGCAAACTCTCCTTAGCATTTGCTTGAATTCTATAATAAATTTGAAAGAAAAATGGAAAAACTAAATAAATTTGCAAGCTTGGTAACAAAATTAACTAAATTTGCTTGAATAGCTTGGAATTTCAAACACATAAAATGTAACTAGAAGATCATTATAGTAGAATTGAATAAAAAATATGAACAGTTGTTAATTAAATTGAAACTAAGAAAATCAAAACAATTAAACAAAAAAAAGCTAAAATATTTGAGGAATTTTAGTGTTGATTGGACTTTTAGTATTGATTTGTTGTTGTAACTATTTATTTATTGGAGAATTTGATGATTGATTATTATATGTTGATTGATTCCTTCTCTTTGTTGTTATTTTTCTCTTTTATAACTGGATTTGTTGTTGTTCTCCTCAAGCTCCGCTATGCCACTTCTTCTATGATTCCACTCATTAGTTACCCATACTTCTAGTTTTCCTACTCCATTTTGCCATTATCTTCACATTTCCTCAACTTATTATTTTCCTTTTTTTTTGTGGCTATGTTCTCCTGCTTTTGTGACTTGGTTTATGCTTTAGAGCTTATGTTGTTTGAATTTTTGTGCAAATAATAATGAATTATCATAGAAATATTAATTAAAAAAAAGTCTAAGCAAAATCAAAACAAAATTCAAATTTCATCTTATTTCTGGAACATATAAAGCATATTGGAAGATTAAGGTTTAAATATTAAGTGAACTAACTTGCAATTGTGAATCCCATTAACTTCATCTCCTATGTTGCTTTCCCAAAAAATCCATCATGCCCTATTGGGTAATTAATGAAAGTCTTTAAAGTTTTCACTATCCTACATTACATGGTATATTGCTTCTAAATTTACAATCCACAAAGGATGACCTTCTGTTAGAAGGACAAAACTAGAAACAAAAATTTTATTTTACATATTAGAAAATTAATTGTTCCATGTTAAGTACAATATAATCCTTTGCATAGTTGATATATTTTGATTATTCTAACTATGTTTGTATTTTTATCCATTGAATTTGATATATTTTCTTGGTGAAATTAAAATATTTTCAATTAAAAGTGTGATTTCACAAAATATGAGTTTTTGGCACAAATTGACGGAGAACTGATGAAGAATCAAAAGAAAATCATATGCAAAATAAAAAAGGAGCAAAGGAGTGAAGAGCAAAAGAAAAATCATATACACAGGTGTGCATATGATATCCCCATGTCTGTGGAAATCAAAACAACACTGCCTAGTGAAAGAAGAAGAACTAAGAAGTTCATAATCAGTTTGAAGTATGTGGGATTCCATAGCCACACCTATGGACTTTATCTTGCTACTGCCTATTGAAGAATTTTCCGCGATCCAATTAAGATGTAATTATGCATGGTCATGGGAGTCAAAGCCATGACAATGGAAATCTTATGGTGGTAACAGACTTCAGTTTTGTGCTAATTTCTATCCAATTTGGATTCCTAATTAAAAAAAAGTTTCAAAATTTACCCAAGATATATTCCTAATCAAATAAAGAGTCTTCAAATTTGCCCTAAATTTATTTCTAATCAATTTAGAAACCTCCTAATTCTATTCCTAATCAGTTTATGTATCTCCAACTTCCAAGCTCCTATATAAAGAAGCCTTCATCCTTATTTTCATCATATTTTTATACCTTAATTCTCCATAAGCTTTTCAATTATTTCAAGATTTTTTTTGGTGAGGATGAGAAGGAGGCTTAACTACTGAAGATATTCAGCAAAGTTTAAGAACTTCATTTAATCCAAGTTCTATTTTTCTTATTTATAACTTTTCTTTCTTTTTTTTTAAAGTCAATTTAGATTTAATGTTTATTTTGTTCCCTTATTATTTTATTTTCAATTATGATTAGCTAAATCTTAGTTTAAGGTTAGACAATCCAATTGGTTATTTTATGGGGAACTTCATGTATATTTAATTCAATAACTTTTTTTTATTATCTTTATAGTTAAAGCTACCATTATCTAGCCAATAATTATTATATCTAAGATATTATATTATGAAGATATTAGTTCAATGAGATAATAATATTAAGTAATTTTTGCTTAGAGATAAGAAAAATACTTATGTGGTTGCTTAAATACCTTCAAAAAACTTAATGATTGAATTAATTCTTATGATCACGAGAGTATATATAGGAATTAATATTAATATTAGTTTTAAATCTTGACAGAGACTAAGACTTAATTTAGAAAGATTCAACCAATAATAAAAAAAAATAAAATTGAGTTAATACCTTAGAGAAAAATCATAAATAATCAATTGAAGAAGTCCAACCCTAAGTTCTAAAAATAAGAGTGAAATTTAATTAGTTTTTAGATTAATCAATTTAGTTTACTTAAAATTAACTTTTTTTAAATAATAAATAATTTAATTATTTAGTACTTAGAATTAATCATATTCTACTTACTACTGTATTACTTGTTGACGATATTGTGCACTTACAATTAGTCTAAGAATAGCATAACAAATTTTTGGTGTTGTTGTCAGGGAAGTCGACTATTCTAATATCAACAATATTAAACTATTGTTACTTTGAAACTTTTAATTTTTGTTCTAATTTCTTTTTTTTCTTGTGAGGATCTTAATTATATGCGCAGTGTTGACCTAAAAGTTAGGTCAATCTTAATTTTGATCTTAACAAATAAATAAAAGTATTCTAATGGCTTCATTGAGTATCTATATGGCAGGCAAATAACTTAGAATGAGCTAAAAATGCAAGAAACATAAAATTCTAAGTTGTACTAAAAAACTTGTCTGTAATGGTATCTAAACTGGGTATAGCGGTATCTAAGGAAGCTCTCGCAACCGCACCAAAAAATGTAGCGACTGCAAAACGAAGATAGCAAACTACACCTAAGGGTACCATGACCTTTACACTGAAAATATGCACTATTACATTACTATTCATAATGCATCTCACAATCGCACCTAAGGCCCCCGTGACTACAATCGTAACCATGCTAAGGCTAGAACTCAAAACACATAGTAGAGATCGCAATAAATGTAGCGATCACTTTCTCAAAGCAAAGTCCTCTATACGACTGTGAGCTCAAAGAGGCATGACCGCGATATCTATAAGACTTGACTCCAGAAGCCATTGCGGCGAACATTTTGACCTTAACATGAAAATTACAACCACTACTAAGATGAGCGACCGTGAGATTCATATAGCGGTTGGTGAGCGAGAAGAATCCACGTGTCAAGTAGCGGTTAAAAATATGAAGTTCACAACTGTGAAAAAGGCTCTTGTGACCGCAATGAATGTTTAACATAGAAATCTAAGAAGATTTTATGGCTGTTGGAGTTGGACTTTTCTACCCACTTCACCAATGGACATAATTGCTTTGAGGACCATAAATACAATCTCAAACAAGAGTCTATGTAATGAAGAGAGTGCTTAAAGTGTCTAAGCTCTTATAATTTTAATTCTTGAGCCTTTAATATTTTTATTCTTCATGTAAGATTGAGTGTTAGCCTTAAACGCTATTATTTAAACACTCTTAAACAATTAGATTAAGAGTTGGCCTAGGATAAAACTCTTGTAAAAGGTTTGACCTTTGGAAAAAACAATTGTTAAGGGTTTAAGAGTTAGCCCTATTAGGAAAACTCTTGTTTAAAAAAAGGCAAAAGAATGAAAAGAAAGAAGGAACTTCGGCCGAACCTATAAAAGACAAAGAAGAAGAAAAAGAGTACGCATTTGAAGAAGAAAGAAACATGGGAGATAACGCTCAAAATATGACTCTTTAAGTTTACACCATGCTATCTACTCAATCAAGGTCTAACATCATCAAATCACTAGTTCAAGCAAATACTTCTGATCTCAAGCCTACACTTATCAACATAATTCAACAATTAGTTTACCGTGGCTTGAATCATGAAGATGCCTAAGCCCACATCTCTAACTTTTTAGAGGTATGTAATACCTTTAAAATTTAGTGGTGTTACTGATGATACCATTCTACTTAGGCTCTTCCCACTCTCTTTAGAAGATAAAGCTAAACAGTAACTTACCTCTAAGGTATCGGGCACATTTACCAGTTGAGAATAACTGACTTCAGCTTTTCTAGCAAAATACTTCCCACCTGCAAGAATTGCAGAGCTGAGGAATGATATTAAAAGTTTCATACAATATGATGGAGATAGTCTTTATGAAGCTTATGAGAGGTTTAAAGATTTATAAAAGATTGAACCTCACTATAAAGTATCCAATTGGGTCTTGATATAAACTTTCTATAATAGGTTACATCCATTTATCAAGAGTACAAATGATGTAGCAGTTGGTGGTATAATTATGAATAAGTTTCCTATAAATACCCTTGAATTAATTGAAGAGATGACGGCAAACAACTATCATTGATCATCTGAAAGAAACAATCCTAAAAGAATAGCAGGTCTCCACAAAGTCGATAGTCTATCCTTACTCTCAAATAAGGTTGACGCAATTGTTAAGAAGCTTAAACATGTCAATTTCACATCTTCTATATAAGAAATCTGTGGAGACAATCACCAAACTGTAGTATGTCTAGGGCTAGAATAAATGTAGTTTGTAGATAACCAAAATAGTACTCGAAATCTTCCATATGATAATACCTACAACTCGAACTGGAGAAATTATCCAAACTTATCATGGAGAAATCAAAATAATCAAAAAGTTTCCTATCAACATCCATTCTTGAGAAACCAAAGTCAAACCCAATCTCATCAATAAAAAAGTAAACCATCTTATGAATTGGCTTTGGAAAAATTCATTGGGACCACTTTTAAAAGGTTTGACAAGATAGAAAAATAATATTATAGGCTTGAGTCGCGAGTAGAGCAAGTTGCAATCCAAAATAAGAACCTAAAAATTCAAGTTAGTCAAATAACAAGTTCTCTTAATAATAACCCTTAAGACATGCTTTTGAGCCAACTAGAAATCAATCCAAGAAAACATTGTAAGACTATCTTCTGAGGAAACGAAAAGCAACTTGAAGACCTTTTACCAAAGAAGACTCCAAACTTAAAAATTTTCTTCTTCTTTTGAGATTAATGAAAGTGAAGCTAAAAAAGAGGAGGCACCTTTAAATTATGTTGTCAAGCCTTACGTGCCGCCTGTTCCTTTTCCCCAACAACTGATGTAACACAAATGGAATGAATAATATAGAGAGTTTCTTGAATTTTTTAAGCAACTTCACATCAATATACCTTTTATAAAACATCTTTTTCATATACCATTATATGAAAAATTTTTAATGGAACTTTTATCCAAAACAAAAATGGTGGAAGAAGCTGTCACAATTGCATTTACTGAAGAGTGCAATTCATTGCTTCATAACACACTTCCTTCTAAATTAAAAGATCTAGAGAGTATTTCTATTCCCTATAAAATTGGTGAATTTATTTTTTAAAATTTATTATATGATTTAGGTGTTAGTATTAATCTAATGCTTCTATATGTTTATAGAAAATTAAGATTCATAGAGATGAAGCCCGCTAATATAATATTACAACTTGTAGATCAATTAGTCAAGTACCTTGAAGGAATTGTAGAAAATATATCTGTGAAAGTGGAATAAATCTATATCCAAGTTGATTTCATGGTTTTAGATATGAATGAAGATATAGAAATTCCATTGATCCTTAGGAGGTCTTTCTTAGCTACTGTTGAAACTATAACTGAAGTGAAGGTAAACAAGCTTACTTTGAAAGTGGGGAATAATCAAGTTTAGTTTAACATGATAAAATAAATGAATAACCCTACTTTCCACAAGTGAGTGTTTCAGAATGGAATCCATTAGTGAAGTGGTTCAAAAATATTTTCAAAAGGAGGATCCTCTCAAGGCTTGTTTAATTCAAAGCTCCACATCAAAGAAAGAAAACAAAAAAGTAGCAATTGATGACACAGTCCTGGATACAAACTCACAAGCACAAAGTGACGAGTACAAGAAGCTTTAAAAATATAATTTTAAGGTAAACATAGCAAGCAACATCATGGACAAATAAGTGATTTATGATCTTTCACCTTGAAGACAAAAAATTATAGTCAAGATAAAGATAAATTAGCACTTATTGAGAGATAACTCAATTTTTTGTTCTAATTTTATTTTTGCTTCAATTTTTTGTTCTAATTTTATTTTTGCTTTTATTTTTGGCTTTTAGTTTTATATTTTTGTTTTTGTTTCTATTTTAGGTAAAACATGGATTGAGCTCTTAGATGGATTTTTCTTAGGGCAAAATCAAATAATCAATGCCTAAACTACTAAGGACAATGGCAAGCTTTAAGTTTGGGAGACTTTAGCCCCAAAAATTCAGTAAAGTATTTTATTCTATTTTGAATTTATTTAGTTTTTCATGAATTTTTAGGTTACTTTTATAGGATACCTACTGAAAAATTTTTTATGGAGTGGTAGTGTGAGCAAGGATTTTCACCTCTATTCCTGGTGGAATGGTTCTTACGACTTCAGCACTGTCAGGCTCTAAGTCTTAGAGAACATAAGCCTAAACTCAGAGAATAAGAGTTGCCACCTGGACGGGTCAAGAAGAAAAAAAAGGGGTGGATAACTCGATTCCTCGGCAGGAGTGTTATTTTTCTTTATATATATAATTATCTTATATTGTTGCATCTTAGAACTCCTCATGATATTTCTTTTCTTATTTATCTATTTGTTCATTTCTGCTATTTGGTTACATGTGTTTGTTACTGATGTCTGATGGTGAATGATTAGATATACTAATCGTGAATAATTAGTGGGCTTATGGGCCCAGTTTGAGACAGTAACTACTGTCACAATCTATTTTTCTCGATAAATGAGTTATCAGGCTAACTACAAGTTTTGAAAACCATGTGCTTTTCCTTTTTTCAGTGTCGGTCACGTGCTCTCGGGTTTGAGTCATGACAAAATACATAGAAGTGTTATTTCTTATTTTGATGTTCTAGTTATAAGGGAGACTCTATCGAAATTTTGGTAGAATCTTTAGAGTCATCTATTCGTCCATATTCTAATAGTTTTTATTATCATTTAAAAAAAATTCAGGTGTCTTTCATTTCCAATCATATGTTTCAAAGAACCGTTGAATTTTCGTATATCTGTGAGTTATATAGATTAATATAACACCCTGCTATCCTAATCTATGCTAGTAGCCAAATTTACATAAATACATTTGATTGCTTGAGCAATATAAATGTAATTATCATTATTAGCATTTGATTCTAGAAGCATAATATATGTCGATGTATAAGTTGATGGCTTTTGATGCATATAATATATATTTGCCGGATAGGATTAAGATGATGTGGGACCAAATATAATCAGGGTTATGAATTATGATATGATGACACTATATAATGATGAGATTAGAGCTGGTGTGATGGTGGAGGTATTTTCATGCTCATCTTTGTTTGTCAGTCGGGTAGTGCTGCTTGGCTACGACTGTGATAGCAAACCCTATATATTAGATTCTAAGAGAAATATGTAGACTAAAAGAGCTAGATAGGGGGTTCGGCTTCCCAGTTTGGGTTTAGTGTGGTCCCATTAACTTACTCCTATCTTTATATGATTATGTGAATTATTTGTCTGGTTGTCATTGCATGAGCATCTTATGCATGGGATCGATGTATTGTATTAATTGATATATAGCTCATTGAGTTGAATGTTCATTCTTGTTCACCATTTTTCCTAGGTTGAAGGTTGAACATATGAGTACTGCTTATTCAAGTTATCCTGCCTATTTATCCATCGACGAAAATTATTTAATTAATTATTATTTTATTTATCTAATTCATTCGGTTGTATTTTAGAACTCCACATTGCATTTCCTTCTCTATCTATCTTTCTATTTAATTTTATTGTTTGGTCAAATATATTTATTAACTAATGTTTGATGATTGATCATGCATAGTTGGTGGCATGTGGGCCCAATTTGGAGACAGTTATGATTGTCATAAATCCAATCTTATAGAGAAATGAGTTGTCGGGCTGACTATGAGTTTCAAAATCCATGTGTTTTCCCATTTTCTAATGCCGATCACGTGCCCTCGGGTTTAGATCGTGACAAATATAATACTCCGCTCTCCTAATTTATGAAAATAGTTACATTTGCATAATTGCATCAATTGTTTGTATAGTAGGCATATATAATTATTATTATCAGCATTAGATTATAAAAGCATAACCTATGTTGGTGCTTAATTTGATTGTGTTGTTACATATTCTCTTTGTTTGTCAAATGGGGTTAGGATGATGTGGGATCACACATAATCTAGAATACATGTTATAATGATGTTATATGATGATGAGTTTAGGACTGGCATGATAGTGGAACATTCTCATACTCAGCACTGCTTATTAGTTAGATAGCACTTCTTGACTAAGGTCGTGATGGCGAACCCTATGTATTAGATTTTAAGAGAAATGTGTGGACAAAGAGCCATATAGGGGGATCGGCTCCCTAGTTTGGGTTTATATGACCCCATTGACTTACTCCTATCCTTATATAATTATGTGAATTGGTTGTTTGGTTGTTATTTGTATGAGCATTATTTGTATGAGAACAATGTATCATATTCATTGCTATATAACTCATTGTATCGAATGTTCATTCATGTTCACCATTTTTTCTCTAGGTTACAGGTTAAGCATGAAAGAAATATTTTATTGAGCCATCCTGCCTTTTATTTCTCAGCAGGAGTGTCATTTATATATTTTAATGTATAATTATGTTATCTTTATATTTTAGAACTCCACATAGTATTACTTCTTTGATCTATCTTTGTGTGTAATTTCGTTGTTTGGTTAATTACCTACATCTCATGTTGATGATAAGTTTGTGATGAGTTCCCAATTATGGCAGTGATATATAGATTTTGCTTAATAGGTAGGCTGATAGCCCCGGTTTTGCAACAGTGATGATTGTCATAGTATAATTTTCTCGAGTTTTTAATTGTTAGATTGACTATGGTTCCAAAAGTCATGTACTTTTTTATTTTCTAGTGCCTGTCACGACCCGAATCTCACATGCCCTCAGATTCGGGTCGTGACAAGAGTCTAGCACCTAAGTATCTGGTACTAGATATTTAATTATAATATTACTCAATATATTAATATATGTTGTATATTCATAATACTCTCTTATATTTATCTACCTCCTCTATTCATAATAATAATAATAATAAATAACACTTCATGCCCTTAGATTGTAATATGATGAAATATTGATAAAAAAAAATTTATGTTTGATATTAATATTTATTTTAATTTACGAAGCCAATATTATAAAATTGAATATAACAAAACAAAATTCCACGAAAGCATATGAAATTTCTAAATGATTTCATATAACTAATGACACAAATTTTATGGATAAAAACTTTTTTATTCTCATGCTTATTTTGTGTTCCCCTCTTTCTAACATTTTACTTTGTTTACTTTTTAACTATTTTTAATTATATTTTATAAATTAAATGTAAGTTACAAATAGAAAATAATATATTTATGGCAAAATACATTATTTGGCCCATGTACTATAATATTTTTTTTATTAAGTCCTTATACTTTAATTGTAACCTACTGAGCCCCTATATATTGTTGTCTCATGCTAAATTAACTCTTTTTTAACAAATAATTTTAGTGCCGTTATAATTGAGAGTTTAATAGAAAAAATAGTATAGTAAAGGGTGCTAAAATAATTCCTTTTGCTTTTCTCTTTAATTATACATGAAAAATTAAAATAATATGAGCTTTCACATCAGGATATTATCCTATTTATGCTATTATTATCATTGATTAAATAAAGTATAATACAGCTTATTATAAATAATTAGAAGTACAAAGAAATATATAAAATTTAAAGAACCTTAAAAGAAAAAATAAAATAAAATAAAAATTCTAACTTGGTCTTCAATTAACAGAAGAAAAATGTGTTTATCACCAAACTAAAAATATTAAAATATTGTTCCAAAAAAAGGAAATATTAAAATATTTCATCTTAAAGATTTAAATTGAATATGACTTCTTCACAAAAAAATTAAATATGACAAATTATTATTGATACAAGTTAATTAGTCTGTCCATTAGATATTAATATAGATAGAAAAAGACTAACCCTAAATTAGATCAACTTAATTAACTTAAATGCCTAATAAGTAGTACTCCAAATTAGATTAAAACTCACTTTCAATTTTTGTTTTTATTTTTTAGAATTTTAAAATTAGTTTGAAGATGTAACTTCTCAAATGAATCTTAAAAACTAAAATTAAATTATTCTATAGCTTCGTCTGTATCAACTATTTACTAATATATATATATATATATATATATATATATATATATATAGTGTTTTGTAACAAGAATTGCAGAAGAACTCATTACTGAATCTTGAAAGAATAATGAACCCATGTTTATAACCATGTTAGAGCACAACCTTCTCCCTTCTTGCTTATCTTTTAAAGCCTTTTTATTTTGCCTGTATTGTTAGAAACATAGATCAACTTTTGTGGATAAAAAGTACAAAGAAGCCAATTGATAAAAAAAAATCATTATTTGAGGATTATAAATTTTTAAGAATTATAAAAAAATTTGACCATAACTATTTTTTAATTATCAATTTGTGCATGAAGCAAAAGTCCTGTAAAACTTACATCATCTTAATTTTTTATGTATAATTAAAAAGAAAAGCAAAAAGAATCATTTTAGCCTCCTTATGCTATATCATTTTTTTCTATTAAGCCCTCAATTATAACTGCATTAAAATAATATGTAAAAAATGATCAATTTAGTATGAAATAATAATATATAGAAACTCAAAAGATCATAATTAAAATATAAAAATTTAATAGAAAAAATATTAAAATACATGAGCTAAATAATACATTTTGCCTATATATATATTGAGAGGGTATTTTTAGAAAAAGATAATAACAACAACTCAATTATAGATTTTCTAAATATAAATATAGTTTAAATTCAATTGAATTATATTTTTTAAAATTGTGCATTTTCAATTATGAGAATTTATTTGTAATTAATATTTTATTAATGAATAGGCTTTTTTAGTAAAATATTAAAATTTGTATTGGAATTAATAAGAAACAAAAATAGTAAAAGCAAAGGTTTCCCATGGAATAATATTTTTTTTTTAAAGAAAAAAAAAAGAGTACAAAAAAAAGGGTCCATTACAAGTGTGAAGTGTAGAGTAGGTGATTGCAAATGCATGTGAGTATGGGAGTGGGGCCAAAAAATCAGAGAAGTTGAGGCTGACGATATGCCGATGCAGCAATAAGACATGGACACGTGTCAAATGAGACAAATGGACAAAAATGTCCTGCTACTCTCTGACAAACTACTAAACAGCCCACAATTCTCAGGTCCACAACAAGCACCCATGTGATTCGTCACTCGTGATTGAAAAAAGACAATATCCTTTAAATAAAATTTTCTTCAAAAGAAAATACCTTTAAATAAATTATGTTATACGTACATACTTAAGAGAGAGAATAGTTTTTTTTTTTAAATTTCATTATCATTTTTAAATTTTTTTTATTTTTTTATTTTCAATTAATTAAATAAATTTAATTTATATTATAAACTACATTGGAGAAAAAAAAATTTAACTCAATAATATTTAATTGGCAAGACAGTTTATTTTCTCCATTATCTATCATATATCGATTTTAAAATTATATCACAATTTTTTTTTCATTTATAAATTGTTTAATGTCAATATCTCACTTGTAAGTCAAAATAAATATAACATAATATGCAAAATTTTCTATTATCACTAAATAAAATAATTTTTTTTAATTATTTTTTTTTGCATTTGTTATATAATATATTAAATGAGTCAAAATAATAGTGTGGACTGTATAATTAAATATTTTTTTAATAATTTTATAAAAAATTATGTGACGAAATTATTTAAAAATATATATTTGAAATTTATCTAATATATATTATGAGAATATATGTTAAATAATAAAAAAAATTTAATTTTTATTAAAAATATATTTTATTTTAATTAAAATGTGTTACAATCACCTTAAAAAAATATAAAATTATATATATAATAAATGGAGGGAGAAAGAGAATTTTTATTTTAATATTTTTACAAAATTTCATTAGTCACTTTATAACCAAAATTTTTCCTTTGGATTCTCATTGCCGTTGGTCAATTTCTCACTTTTCCCCTTGTTATTATTTTTTAAATTTCTGGACATTTTTACTCTTCTCTCGCTAAGTGTGCAACTCACTCGCGGGCGGGTTTAATTGGGTCCCAGTTACAAGTGCACGGTAACTGATGCAACCACACGTGTACGACAACGTATTGTGCCTACTTTCTTACATGGATAAAATTTGGGTTAATATCTCATTGATCACTATACTTTATATATTTGCAAATTTTAATTTATCATGACAAATTTTTTAAATATTAATTAATTGTTTATTAAAATTTATATTCTAATTTTCAGTAACTAGATACTGATAAAAAAGAAAATTTGGTATGACTATTAACGGAGTTAAATTGAGTGGAACGGTTCTAACGGTGACGGGTCTCCTACACCTTTGGCTTTGGTTCTAACGAGGAAAGCAAATTCAGCGCGACTTTCATTGGGAAGAAAAATTTTTCTGTTTGCATCCACATTAATAATACTTTATTATGACGAAACTACCCCTCTGAAATTCCTTATTTTAAAATTATTTTTTTGAAATTTTTTCCGTTGGACATAAAAAATGATTTTTTTATTATAGGAAAAAGGAATTAAAAATTTATTATTCGGTCTCGTGTTTTGTCCTTAATTTATAAATTTAGCCGTCAAAGACATCAATGAGTGGCTGATGCGATTGGATTTTTTAAAAAAATTAAATATTTAAAATAACTTTTTTTTTAATTTTAAAGCTTGTAAAAATAATATATATATATACACGTAGGATTGCAGATATTAAATTAATATTTTTAATTTGATAAATGTTAAAATTAATATGAAGTCAATAATTTAAAATTAAAATTAATTTATTAAACACTATATTGAATTTGCATAGCTTTGGCCTACGCTATAAATTGACAAAAAAAAAATAACTAAATTTAATATTGCTTCGTTAACTAATTTTGTTTACTTTTGCTTGAAATTATTTCAATGATAAAATTTGTAAAAGTTCAGAAATCAATGATAAAAAATTTAATTCAATTATGTTATTTATTAATTTTATTTATTAAACCTATTTGCAACTAAAATCGCATGTTGTAATTTGAGAGTAACTTGAAAAGGAAATTATGAGATACATGAGTAAGATCATTAAAAAATAATAATAATAATTTTTAAATTCGAATCATTCATAAATAAATCAAACCTAAAATCCTAATTTATAAAGAATAATAATGTTGGAGATATTCATTTGTTAAAAACTGTAATATTTTTAAATCCATAAATATTTTTTTCCTTTCTTATTTATACAAGCACAATAATTTAAAAAAAATATTATATATATATATATAACTTTACCTCTTATATGTTAGAGATAATGGATTCTCTTCTTTAACTGCTAGTTAGCTACAATCATATGAGATTATTTTATATCAAATTTGCTGTATGTCTATCTTAGCAAATCTCATCTTTGCATTATCTGAAGTTGGCAAATTGCTACACTCTTATACATATCAGCTTCAATATATAAATGAAAGACAACCCTTCAAATATTTTCACGGTGTTAGATTATTTGAACTACAATGAGCAAGGCTGTAATAGAGTAGAGTTAAGCCGAATTTTAAAAAATTTAATCTCAATTTATTATAAAATAGTCGTGTTTAAACTCAAATTCGAATCAAACTCAAGGAAAGTCCGAGCTTATATTAATCAGCTCATATATCATATATCTCGAAATTGATTTAAATAAGTTTAACAAATTCAACGAACTTAATTTAGTTCTCATTTTTCATTCTTTTTTTTCAATATTTTCATACAAAATTTATTAAAACTAATATTTTTACGAAAGATAGATAATATGAGTATATATTAATAAAAATAAGATATTGTATACCTAGAATTTTATATTCTGTTATAAATTACTAAGTTATTTTATATTATTTAATTTATTTATAATATATACCATATATTGATAAATGATATAAATTAATTCTTGAATTCATCTTATTCTTCCACATTCCCCTCGCAATTGAACTCATCATTGGTTACTCATACTCATGAAGTTAATTCTTGCCTTGCATAATTAGTACAATCCAATCCTTCTTAGCCATCGCTTACTGCATTTATTTCTCCTGTCGTTCCACCATAAAGACACCACGCTATGACAACTAGGTCCCAAAATAACATATTCAAACCATAAATCATCCACACAACTAGTACCTAGCCTAACTTGCCACCCATTAAGCCTACTTGTAAACTCCTTTGGATACAATCTTTGCTCAATGAAATTCAACCAAAAAAGCCAGTTGTAAACCTGTCTTGCTCTGTGACAACATAGATGCCACTTACCTTTGTGCTAACCTAGTTTTCCATTCTAGAATAAAACATTTATCATTCGATTACCATTTTGTACGTGAATTGGTAACTATTGCCAAGCTCATTGTTCATCATATTTTAGCTAAAAATCAACTTGCTTATTTGTTGACAAAATCACAGCACAACTACATCTTAAGATCGGCGTCTTCGATGGAAACACCTCTTGCGAGGGGGTGTTAGAGATACCGGTACCTCATCTTCAATTGTCAGTTAGCTACAATCGTGGGCTATTATATATATCAAATATATATTGTATTTTTGCTGTAACAAATCTCACCTTTTGCATTATCTGTAACTTTCAAATTATCGCACTCTTGTATATATATATCAGCTTTAACACAAATGAAAGACAAGCCTTTAAATATTTTCACTGTATAAATACATCCATAGTGTGAAAATGTGATGGTCAAGGAATCTTTGGTCACATTGTATTATTACCAAATTAAATCATTCTATTCATAACACAATAATAAAAAATGAGTTATGAAAGAAGCTTCTTACACAGTTGGCAATTGCGTTTTAATTTTTTACTATATTAATACTTTTTCTTCTTTTGTATTTGATTTGTTTTTTTGAAGGAAAAATCTTCAAATGAAATTTAGTTGTCTATGCATTTTTTTTTTGTAAGAACACGAGGGCATTTTTTTTGTAAGAACACGAAGAGAAAAAATCGATCATGAGTTTATTATTTAAAAAATATATATATTTATTGTTAGGCTTATAATTATATTTTTATTAATAATTTATGGATGTGATAATATTGGTTAATATGTAATATGTATAATTATATGATAATATTTTCCTAATTTTAAATTATATTGATTGCATGCCTCATATAAAAGTATAATTCCTAAAATTTAAATTATAAATAAATATTTATAATTAAATATTTAGAGGTAAAGTTTGACATATGAGCAATTTGATCAGCTAGCTAGTTGTAAAATCATTTTCTTTTTCCCAGAGTAGCTAGGGAACATTCTTCAATCGGTTAACACAATTAAAATTAAATTATTCCTGAAATATATATATATATATAATAAAGTTAATAATGGTTATCAAATTTTATACTTGATTTTTATACAATTTATCTTTCTCATTTTTCCCTAATTTTTTTATTTTCACTTTATTCAAAAGTCATATATCAAAATTCTATAATTAAAATATTATCATAGCGTTAAACAAAAGATATTTCATTAAATAAAATATATTATATTGTATCAAATTAATTTAAAACAAATTCACTAATTAATTTAAATAATTTACATCCAAATTAAATAAGATAAGAATATATATATTTAGTAAGTTAATTCTATATTAATTCATTATGTAAGAACATAAATTTTTTCCAAATAGAATGTAATTATAATATCATGTTAGTATTCCAACTAGTGTCTTCTAACGAGTGAATTTTAATTAAAAAAATTAAAATTTATAAATAAGGTCATTTTGAAATTTAATTTAACATAATTCTTTAATTTTAAAAATTATTTTTTAATTTTTTAATTCTTTAATTATTCTTTAATTGTTTTTAAGCTCAAAATAAAATAAAATTTGACAAAAACATGCTAATTAGAATCACAATACTAATAAAGAGGCATTAAAAAGGACAAATAAAAATTATATTATTTCATTGTAATCAATTCTAAAATTTAGTGTCATGACTGTAATTTATCCAATAAGATAACATAGTTATTTCATTATTAATAACTTAATATACACAAATTAAAATGTGTGCACTTCTCAAATAAAACTATATAGTGAATAAGGCTTAATCACCAAAAAAATATATTAGAATAATGTGCAAGTGGAACTGGCTAATTTTCTAGTAATTAGAAAAAATTTAAAAATTTATTTATTTATGAAATTTTCTTTTTTTTTTTAGAAATGTGGACTATCATATTATATTGATTTGGAAAATGGTGCCTAATTTCCAACTTTTGAATAAATAAAATATGAAATTGACCATTCGTTGGGTTATCTTTTACATGTTATAATAAGCTTGTTAGTCATTATCTCCCATAATAATACAAATTAAAGATTAATTAAAAAAAATTTCATGTTATAAAATATTAATTAAAAATTAATATTTTGATAAGATAAGAAGAATCTTTGTCTAGAATAATATTAAAACATGATAGTGGATGAGAAGCCAAGTTGTCAGTGATTCTCCATCTTCATACATTTTGCCTATTATTTTTTGAAAGTTGCATACATAATTTTGAAATGTAATTTATAATTAAGAATCTTTAAAGTCATGTGATTCATCTGTTCTATTTAACTAGATTTGTTAGGCTTAGGGAATTTATGACCATGATTATAATTTTTTTAGAACAAGGTTTGGTTAAAAGAAAGAAAGAATTTTAATAATGGTTCTTATTTAATCAATCTAGGAAATCAACAAAATAATTGTATCGATCAATAGCAACAAGGAAATTATTCAATTTCAATGTCAATGTTCACAACTTACAATAGTTTAGGGGTTAATGCTTTTGATTTGCACGTATAAACTTTGAGAAAAGAATAATAACAATTTTTACTTTTTATCTTTTTGATCGATTCTGTCTTTGACCTTTAAGGCCATTCATCTCTTTTTAAGAACTTACATAACCTACAAAACATAACATAACTCTAATCACATTGCTGATGGAAATACTTATTTCGCAATGATTTCATTGTAATCTAACTATTAAAATAAACACTTTCTAGAATACTATCGAAACTTCTACATATTCTCCCTTAAATCTATGATAAATTCTCCTAAAACATAACGAAGAAACAACACTTCCAATTTAAATTCCATCTTGCATCAGCTAAATCAAAAGCGGCAGTAGGTAGTATACCCATAAAATTTATTTTATTTGAATTTAAAACTGTTTAAATTTAAATTACTCGTATTCATCTCAAACTCAATTATAATTATAATTTTATTATTCGTACCCATTTCAAACTCTTTTAATACTATCTATTTATTATCCGTACATATTTAACTATCCATTTAGAAATAAAAATTTAAAAATATTATGAAATTAAAATTATAAATTATAATTTTTTAATTAAATAATTATAAATAAAAATTCAATACTAAGATAATTTTATTAAAATAAATTTATACTATATAATTCTATAATTAAAACAAAATATCATAAATATGCAATTAAAATTTAATTAAATATAATTATAAATAATCAAATTCGGATAATCGGTACCTATAAGTATATACCCGAACTCGATTTGAACTAATCACGGATAATAAAATTACAATTCATATCTATCCAAATATATTTATAAACTATTCATACCTTATATAAATAAATCAATACTAGTTGGATATTTAAAAATACTTCACTATTTGCTATTCCTAAATAAAACTACTCCATTTGAGCCCCTAAGGCCTTGTTTAGTCAGAGAGTATTTTTTGTTTTTCTTTTCCAGTTTCCTTTTCTTTTTCTTAATTTTTTAATTTTTAATTTTCTAAATTGGAACTCAAAAAATAAAAAATATGTTTCATTTGCAATTCTCTATTTTCTATTTTTTATTTTGCGATATATTTTATCAATTTTTTTATTAAATGATTATTAATATACTAAAAAAATATTAATCATTTGATGTAAATATAAAGATAATTTTATTATATGATTTGATTTTTTTTTAAACATAGATTTTAAATATATTTTTAAAAAAGAAATTATCTAGTAATATTCCAAAATATCAAAAAAATTATATATGAAAGAATATTGTTAAAAAACTGAAATATAAACTAATTATTTCCACATATATGTAAAGAAATATTAATTCTAAAACAAAGAAATAATAGATAAATGATAAAAGAGTAGATATATTTTAGGACTCTATGTTTTCCATTTAAAAAACAACAAAACAAGTTTTCTTAAACTCAACTATTAATTAATAAATATAGAAATCTATTTTCTAATTTTTTAAATAAAAAATATTTCTAACTAAACCCCAAATTCTATTTTAGAAAATTAAATAACCCCTAATTATCTCAACAGTTCAATTCCAATCAACTAGTACTAAATTCATAAATAACATGGCATTTTTTTAATTTCTTCCAAACTCCTATTTTCTTATTATTTTAATCATGATTGTAATTCATCCATCAATTAATTTCATACACTTAAATGCATATGTTGTTTTTTATTTGGTGACAATAAAGAGGCAAAGCCTAGAAGCAAGAAATTACATAACATAAGTCTTGGGTATGAAACACCCATCAAATCTTCTGTAATGCTATGTCTGAGATACTGAGGAGATTGATCATAGCATTCATAACCATGGATTAGGCTGAAATCATAATTAGCCATGTAGTATGCACACATATTGCCTTCTCTATATGTATGTTATATTTGAATCAGCCATTCTCTCAATAAGATTAATTTGATTGCTTATAGGATGTTGCAGTTAGCATTTGCATTTGTTTTTGTTGTATTTAGTAGCTTTACCACTAGCAAACTATTCAATTCAAGACCAACTCTTTGAAAACCCATATTCCAAGCCATTTGAAGACAATCCAAAGCACCCCATAATTCTACTTGAATCATCGAGCATTCCCTTAAAAAACGGCTAAAACCTTTTACTCCATCGGAAGTCCTTATTAAACCACTTGCCTAAGCCAAATTCTGATTTGCTCAAACTGCACCATTTGTGTTTGCTTTCACCCATCCCGCTGGTGCCTCCTTCCAGCCAATAAGCTACTCTTCCTTATGACCCTTATATCCATTGATCAAATTCATGGCTTCAATGGCTTTAGCAGTATACTATGGAGTGGATTTAATGAATAGAAGTAACTTGTCTAGACTTTAACATTGCTACCCAAACAAAAACTATTTCTTCTATTCCAAAGGCTCTAACGAGTAATCCCAAACAGAATAACCCATTCTTGGTTATCTTTAACCCATAATCTTTTTTTTAAGTTCTTGAATATCCAATTCTCGAGCCAGCACGTAAAAAAATCATTATGGATGGTTATTGGAAGGATTTACTGCCAAATACATTTTGCAACAATGCAATTACATAAAACATGATTAGAATCTTCATAATCAGCACCATAAATAGTACAACCCTTGGAGCCAGTCAAATGTCTTCATCCCTTCTCACCATTTGTGAGGAGCCTTTGCTTCAAAGTTAGTTGAATAACGGATACATTAGGAACCGTGCCAACTCAAAGGTAATTTCCATTTCTTATCTGCTGGATCCATATATCCTTATTCAACAGAGCATAGGTAGACTTGACCAAGAAAACCCTATACCTTATCAAACCCCAAAAACAAGAGTCAATAGCTACTTCTTCATAAGGCGGATGAATGGTTGCAATCTGAGCAAGAAACCTAAAAGGAAGTAGTTCCTGAAGAAATGACCAGTTTCATTGTCCTTCAGAGGTGACCATTTCTTTGACTTTGATTGAGAGTTAGGTTCTTGGATAGGTTTGCAGGCAAGGAATTTTAATGGGCCATAATCACCTAGCTAATTATCTTCTAAAAAGTTAATTTGTTTACTATTACCCACATTCCATTAAATGCCCAAATTTAGACCCTCTCAAACCTATAAAAGATTATGCCACAATTGAGAGCAGGGCCTTTTCTTGAAAGCATTGATATTATTAATATCCTACTTAATTTATATTCAAATGTATATATTCTAAAACATACATGCTTTCAAAATTTTTAGTCTAAAATAAATTAACAAATTGAACATTCAAGGATTTTCGAGTTTACTAATGCATAATTCGATTGATCTATAGCTAACAATGCATTGGAAATAGCAAAATGAAACTTTTGGACTGGGGCTGCTGAAGTACTCCCACGATTATGTGCTGCCAATACTGGTAATTGTGGAAGGCGTGATAGGTACCATTCTATTTGTCTTGATGCCAGTGTTGGGAAAATCGCTATTTTCCCGCCCCTCGGACCGTCTTTAAGCAGGAATAAATGAGAAAATAAAATAACAATTGAGAAATTAAAGAGAATAAAACACAATGATTTAACGTGGAAAACTCCCGAATGGAGAAAAACCACGGTCGTTGTCTAACGACAACCAAGAAAAATATTCACTATGCGGCAAATTGTTACAACCACAAATCACAAAATATTTTTCTAACCGACACCCACAAAACAACCCCAAATATTTATACTCCAAGGAACTCCAAGAGATTGATTCTCTAATTCCTAATATAAACTACTTGGTGTTTAACCTATAGCTCTCCTTAAGCTATATTTTGTGTTTGCTTGGTGTATTTACAAATGGAGAGAATGAGCCTATTTATAGGCTTCAAATGCAAATAAATTGTCAAACTAAATTAGGTGAAAATTAGGCTAAATTAGGCACCTCCCATTTTCACCTCACATTTTTGACAATTTCTTCATTGTTAGGCACCTTGCATTTTTGACTTTCTTTATTTTTATTTTTCAATTTTGGTGTGCTACCACCAACAATCTCCACCTTGAAAAATAAAAACACAACATTGTCTGTTACCGACAATTATAATTCTTAACGTCAAGAATTAACATACTCCACCATAAAAGAGTATCGACACTTGGAATTATTTCGCCAACTCCAAGAATTTTTCATCGGCCATGTCGGATCCCGCTAATAGTTTATGGTGCAACCCTCCTGTTGACTTTCTGAGAGTTCATTAGCCATCGACATAATTTTTCCACCACGCACCTTGCATCAACTGTCAACCAATGCAGCGCGCATTTCCGTGGACCAGCTACCAATAATCAGTCCTCTTCCATGGCATCTCAACGGGTAGCAATCATGCCATGAGGACACACTTCTCTCAACTACAGAGACAACTCATCATCTCCTTCGCCACAGGAGATCACATTGGCAGCAACAACGTTAGAGCTTCTAGCCGAATCAGCTCCACCGTTCGGGCAATCCTTCCTCACGTGTCCAGTTTGACCACACCCCCAGCAGACAACCTTCCTCTTTCCGGAGCCTTTATTCTTTTTCCTGATACCGACAGATAAAGCTGAATTCTCATAAGATTTATTTTCCATTTCATTCAGTCTTCTCTCCTCAGTAATGAGCTTACTAACCACATCCGCATACACCACTTCCTTACTACCATATTTCAGAACAGGCTTCATGTGCTCATATGTTGAAGGAAGTGACAGGATGAGCCGGAGAGCTTTATCTTCATCTTCGGTTTTCACTCCAAGAGTTTCTAATTCAGAGATAATACCATTGAGGACACTCAGGTGATCGGACAGCTTTGTACCTTCCGCCATTTTCAACGTATGAAATTGCTCTTTCAAATATAACCTGTTGGATATATTTTTTCCCTGATACAATTCTTCCAGTTTCTCCCACCGCTCCTTTGTCGTGGACAATCCAAGCACATTAGCAAGAACATTTTTTGCTAGACACATGCGAATTTGACTTGCCGCCTTGATATCCAGCTCCTCCCATTCTTCGTCACTAATCTTGGATTTTTCTGAGTCTCCACTGCCACCGCCTTTTTCTGAATTTCTTCCGCTGACTGGTTTACCCTGCAAAACCTTATGTAGTCCAGACTGTATCAACACGTCTTTGACTTGCACTTGCCACAGTGCAAAATTCATTCTCCCATCAAATTTCTCAATCTCGCATCTCATTGCCGACATGCTTACTTTGTGCTTAATAAAGGACCAGAAATAAATATTACACCAGGTAAATTCCCAGGTAAGAGGAGGAGTCACAAAGGTCTCACTTAAAATCCACTTGCCTTAGACTAAATTCGTGTCGTTTGACAGAATTTACCTCGACATGTAATTATTTATATCACCACCAATACTCAAGCACACCAAAGCAAAACGGCTCCACCTTTTCCAAAGCTCCACCAGCTTAAAAACAAAAAAAATTTTAACAAAAATCTTTTCTGATGTGGAAGATCAGACCAAGCTGCAACCACAGAGCATACTAAGATTTTTGACAAAAAATTATAACACCTAAGCTCTGATACCACTTGTTGGGAAAATCGCTATTTTTCCGCCCCTCGGACCGTCTTTAAGCAGGAATAAATGAGAAAATAAAATAACAATTGAGAAATTAAAGAGAATAAAACACAATGATTTAACGTGGAAAACTCCCGAATGGAGAAAAACCACGGTCGTTGTCTAACGACAACCAAGAAAAATATTCACTATGCGGCAAATTGTTACAACCACAAATCACAAAATATTTTTCTAACCGACACCCACAAAACAACCCCAAATATTTATACTCCAAGAGATTGATTCTCTGATTCCTAATATAAACTACTTGGTGTTTAACCTATAGCTCTCCTTAAGCTATATTTTGTGTTTGCTTGGTGTATTTACAAATGGAGAGAATGAGCCTATTTATAGGCTTCAAATGCAAATAAATTGTCAAACTAAATTAGGTGAAAATTAGGCTAAATTAGGCACCTCCCATTTTCACCTCACATTTTTGACAATTTCTTCATTGTTAGGCACCTTGCATTTTTGACTTTCTTTATTTTTATTTTTCAATTTTGGTGTGCTACCACCAACAGCCATGAGTCTCAAAATTGCGCGACTCCTTGCCTTTTGGCAAAAATCATCTAATAGTTCATATGGTCACAAACTTTGATCTCCCATTCTAGTGCTCAAAGGCCAAAGTAAGTTGAAATTGTCGCTTGAAGTTTCCAGTTGTTGTAAGTTGCTAATGGAGTCTGGTGACACGAAGAGTGGCAGTGAACTCGCCGTGCTCTACGCCATGTGAGTGGCAATGATGATGACCAATCACCAAAGGATGACAAATCGTGGTGGCAGCTGATATGTGCATCTTTTCCTTCCTCTCTCCTCCTTTTGTCCCTTTCCTGATTAGTTGGCC
This sequence comes from Garcia nutans, assembly GCA_947685225.1. Taxonomy (NCBI): domain Eukaryota; kingdom Viridiplantae; phylum Streptophyta; class Magnoliopsida; order Malpighiales; family Euphorbiaceae; genus Garcia; species Garcia nutans. Next base: position 33,912,753 of record CANTUV010000043.1, read on the forward strand.
ATATATATAATAACTATAATTTATTTACAACTTAAAATATATATTAAGTCCTAATATATTAAAAAAAGCAGTGGCATCAGTGTTTAGCACTTGGCCAAAAGACCACTAAGTCACGAGTTTGAGATATATAATTACATTTGTAACAAATATTTTTATTTTCAATATAATTACTTTTATTCATAATATTTTCAATATTTTTAACTGCCCAATTCATAATTTTACATAAAGAAATAATTTAAAACATAGATTATAAATTTCCATAAATTATTTTCAAAAAATTACATAAAAAAAATAACTTGTAAAGAACTGAAATAGGATACAATTTTAAATTAACATATTTTCTTAATTTTTTTCTTGTATTGAAAAAAAAAACAAATATACATATATATTATCATTAAAATATAAATACAATTTACACTTTTAAACTTATTTTTCTTAAAAAATCAAAGACTTAAAAAATTAATTAATACACTTGATCAAGAATCAGAGGCGGAAATGGAGGGGGGGAGCTGACGAGACCACAACTCCCCAAACTTAAAAAAAGTAATTAAATATATATAATTTATATTCAGATATAAATTATATTGTCTAGTAAATATGTTGGCCCCTCCAAAGAGTTATCTAAATATTGATTTTATAAATTTCTAATCTTCTTAAGAAACTAATGAATTGATTAAATACCTAAATTGTTATTTTTGAAAAGAAAATATTTGATTGGTATATAAAGACAACTATTTGAATAAATTAATAAAATTAAAACTTTTTATCTTTCTTTTTTTTTATAAAAAATAAAAGAGTCCTAATATAATAAAAACTTCTATTTTTCTCTTCTTTGTCACTTCTACTCTCAAGAACTGTTTTTCTTTTTTCTTTATTATTCAATTACAGCTTAATTGTTGAAGATTATACTCAATAATTCTTCAATTTCATAAGGTTTGTCTTTTTTATTTATGAAATTTTGAGTTAATATAGTTATTTGTTTTTAAAGTTAAACTAGCAACTCTATTGACAAATTGATTAAATAAACATTGTAATATAGAATATCATCATTGCATATCACGTCATGTTAGAATTCATTATTTGTTAACAATAATTTTTTTATTAAAAAAATTACTGAAAAATTTATAATTGACCATATTATAGATGATTTTTATTTAATGAAAGAGCGATGAGCATATAACTTAAATGATGAAAAATAAAGGTGTGCTTCCATAATTGTAATATTTTCTGTTATATAATTTATTATTAATAATATTTATAAATTTTTGTTATAGTACTTTTTTAATGAACTATTTATGGCCTTCTTCAAAATACCTTTAGGCTCTGCCATTGTCGACAATAATTGTTCTCAGTTAACAATACATACACATGCGTATGAGGGGGTGTTACAAAGGTCTTATGATGTCAAGCTTCTATTTCTATTGTCAGTGGCGGAATCACCATATGACTCTCCTTCATCAGTTGCCAAAGGGATACTCTCTCTCCAGCCGCTGATCACGCCAATTTTAAAAACTCAACCCCTGTTTAACCATTATAGCTAGAGGTTCGAATAAAATTTTTTTTATTTAGCCCCGGTGAAATGGTATTATTTCGAGAAGGGCTCTAAATTAATTTTTTTTTTAATTTTGTCCTTGACAAAACGACATCGTTACATCAAAAATTAAATTTTAAAAAAATAAATTTCCTAATGAAACGACATCGTTTCGCTAGGAAAATATTTAAAAACAAAAAAAAGGGGACGGGGAGGGGAGTGGGCTGCGTCTCCCCTCTCCCTCCCACAGCCCCCAAACCCCCCTCCCCTCTCCTTCCTCAAACTCAGCCAACCCACCACCACCCACCATTAGCCCCAACTGACAGATCCCACCGCCGACAACATCAGGCCACTGCTAGTGCACACCGTCGACTAAACCAGTCACCAGATGTATTTTTATCTTTTTTTCAATTTTATTATTTATTGTTTAAATTTTTAATAATAGTTTATTTAATAATTATTGATTTATATTTTATTGATTTATGTTGTATTGTATTTACTGGCGGAACCACTACCCCACACGACCTTCCTTCATCGGTGGCGAGAAGGGGGGGGGGGGTATCCCTCTCTGGTCATGATCATGCCCGTTTTAAAAATTCAGCCCCCACAGGGCTGAGTTTTTAACCATTATAGCAAGGAGTTGAAAAACCCCTCACATAAATAATTTTTTTATTATTTAGCTCGTGACAAAATGACCTCGTTTCACTAGGGACTAAATTAATTTTTTTTAATTTGGTTCTTGGCAAAATAATACCGTTTCGTCAGGGACCAAATTTAAAAAAATAAATCCTCCAACAAAATGACGCCTTTTCGCTGGGATAATATTTTAAAAAAATTGCAGCCCTCTCTCTCCTCTCCCTCCCACAGCCCCTAAATCTAGCCAGCCACCACCACTAGCCCTAGCCGCTCAGCCCCCACCGGTGGCAACATCAGACCACCACCAGTGCACGCCGCTGACCATACCAGTCACTAGAGGTATTTTTATCTTTTTTTAATTTTATTATTTAAATTAGTAATTTTTTTAATAATGGTTTATTTAATAATTATTGATTTTATATTTTGTTGATTTGTGTTGTATTGTTTATTGTTTAAATTGAAGATTTATTGTTTATTTATATGATTATATAGTTGTAATTTTTTTTGAGATATATAAAAATTAAATATAATAGTTTTTTTGATTTGTTGATTTATTTGTGTGATTTTGTTGTTGTTAGATTGAGGATTTTTTTTATAAATATAGAATGTGGTTTATTTTTTAGAAATTAAGTGTAATAGTTTATTTAATAATAGGGTTTTTGTAATTTGAAATTTTTTTAGAAATATAGAATATGGTTTAATTTATTAAAAAATAAATATAACTTATGTAATAATTGTTATTTTTTAATTTGGTTTTGTTTGATTTTATTATTATATTTTGGGATTATTTTTGGTAATATAGAATAAGATTTAATTTAATTATATTGTGAATTCATTTATAATTTTTTCTGTATAAATTTTGACAATCTAAATAAAATTTCAATTCTGCCGCTTCCTATTTGTTGCACTCCTGCCTCATGATAAGTTTCTATAATTATATTAGAAAAGTAATAAGATTCTAAGCCAAAGATTTATGAAAAATTAATGTATGAAAAGAGTTTGTTTGGATACATTACAAACATCATCTCGATCCGCTATAAAAACCGTCTAAAATTTCTCACTATCTATCTTTCTATATTCTATTTTCTTTATTTCAGTGAAAATTATCTTTTAACTCATTTATACTTATTAAGAAAATTATTAAATTCTGTAAATATTATATAAAATTATTTTGAATGAATTAAAGTCTCCTCCATTGACTTATTAATATTAAAGTTACTATACTATCACTTTATAATTAACTCATTAATAATAATGATATAAATAGAAAAAAATTAATTATTTTTTTTATTGTGTAAAGTGATAAACTTAGTAGAATAATTTTTTTTAATAAAAGTAATAATTTTACTAGTACAGAGTAAGGAAGTTTTTTGTAATGTATGTATTAGAAATTATAATTTAGGTGTGGAGTCCATTAGAAATTGCAATATAAATATATAAATATGGTCATTTCTCATTGGATTCCTTTAAAAGATGGTAAAATATATGCAAATCGGAATTTAAAAAAATAGCTTTTCCCCACTTAGTCAATCAAACGAAACATAATCAAATCACCAACTTAATCATCAACCACCCCTAAAACTCAAGCATTCAAATAATAATAGTCACCATGACATTAATTACTCGGGGCCATTAACTATTTTGGGTATAAACTCTCACTTGCAATGAATTCCCTTTTCATTACTATCATAATCACCCAAAAATTAGAGGTATTCTAATTATTTATTTTTCCTATTGAAAAATTTTTATAACCAAACTTTTTATGAATTTATTTTACAATTTTGGAAATAGAATTTAATACATATAATTATAGGTTATATATAACTTATCATGGTAAAAAAAAAATCTAAATACTGAACTCACAAAAGTTTGATATAAGAATATCAATAATAAAAGAAAAAAAAATTATGACTATGAATAATTATTTGAAAAATATAAAAAAAATCCATAAACTTTGCTTAAATTAGATTTGGATGAGATAAAGAAATTTTAATAATTCATTATTTGTTAAGAGTTAGTGTAAATAGTGATTTTGCTTTTTCATTTTTAACAAAAAATATGTTTAAATTAATTAATTTTAAATATTATGTTAAATTCATTTGGTTTAATAAAAAAATAAAATATTCACATCAAGATTAGTATTCATAAGTAATTTTATTTTTTTAATTATGATATTATTTTATAAATCAAATTCTGATGACTAAAATAGAAAATAAGATCACTCACCAAATTCTTGAAGTTTAAGTATTATTATTTACATTATTTGTTAAAAATTTCGGAAAAATATTTTTGTTTCATTGTGAATAGGCTATTCACAATGTGTATAATACGCCTTTAATTCAAATAAAAAAGAGAACTGATACTGCATGATATTTTATTAATAAAATAAAATTATTTAGTGCAGTTTAATTAAAAATATTTAATTTTAACAGTGAGATCACTCTAAAATTAATGTAAAAAATATCATCTTAATTTATAAAAAATAAAATAAAATTAAAAATAAAATAATAAAATTACTAATAAATTATTAATAAATCTTTAATTCAGTGATAATAAAAACTGGATTCAATATTAAAAGTTATCAATTCTAACATAGATTTGGGGTACCAATCATAAAAGAATAGTTATTATTTATTATTCAGATTACTTAGAAATACAGTTTGAATAATTAATGATTAAGGTTTAAAAGTCGTATTTTTATATTTTATATTTTATATTTATATTTATTAGATTTGAGTTTTGCAAAATTTTAATTTAAAATAATTTAATATTAGAAATTTCTAGTTTGAATTATTTTTTTTTTATAAAAATAAAGAAAAGAAAAGGCAAATTGGCAGAAATTTTGAATAATGGGGGCAAAATGAGAAAGCACAGAGATGATTTGACGAGGATCCAAAAGCAAGCTTTCTGAAAACTACAAATAAAGCCGTGAACACCGTAATTAACAAAATTGAATTTGACATTTTTTTTTAATTTCCAATAAAATTACTAAAATCTCCTTTACTATGATTATTATTTTTTGCATTTATTATATTCTTATTGAACTAAAACATTTTTAATACTCAAATATTAATTATTAATATTTTACACAAATTATAAATATTCACATTTTATATTTTAAATGTATTTTAAATCTTAAACCTTTAAATTTAATTACAATTTAGTTTTTCTAAAGTAAGATGTTCAGAAAAAAAATTATTCAACATTACCACTGTGAGTTACATGCTATCAAATAATTTTATTTTTATCAATTTTTAAAATTAGTAAAAATTATTAAATAATGGTAATGAATAAAATAGTTTGAAAGTACACATGTTTTATGAATTATATTTAAAATATTAATTTAAATTATGAACTAAACATATTCAAATTCAACAATGGAAATATATTAAGATATAAATTATTAGATAAATTGCAAAAATAATTTTTATTTTTATTGTGAAATTTAAATATTGATTTTTTTATGCTAACCTTTTTTTAATATTAGTATGAGGAAAAAAGAAATTAATATTGAGTTTATTATTCAATAATAGATATATAATAAGATATAAATTATCAGAAAAATTACAAAATAATTTTTATTTTAGTGAAATTTCAATAGTGAAATTTTTTTTATCCCAGGCTTTCTTTTAAAATTAATATGTGAAAAAATTAATATTAAATTTATTATTCAGCATAATATATATTTAGTGTGAATATATATATTAAAATATATAATTTTAAAATATTTTATTTTCTTATTAAATGGTTAAACATTTATAAAAATAATTCAATGATATTTCTATTATTTTTTTCCTCTAAAAAAATCCTAGCTTTTTTTTTGAAGGTAAAAAAAAAAAATAATAAAAAAAAAATCCTAGCTTTGGTATCCTCTGAACCTCACTGGCAGCTTAGACTTGAAAAAAAAGAAAGAAATAAAGAAAAGGGTAATGGAGGACCATCACAAAAATAAAAGTAAAAGAAAAAAAAATAATTTTCTTGAATTTGATTTTCTGAGGGAGAAAGTGGGTTTTGGGTATTTTTTTTATAGGACAGAGAAAGGGACAGTTTTTAATGAAAAAGTAGAGAAAGAGAGAGAAAATGACAAGAAAGGTGAGTTTTTAGGGAGTTAAAGGGAGAGAAGAGTAGTGGGCAGAATTTTCTTTGGATTTTTTTTGAGGGTACAGAGCGAGACCCACTTCAAGGTTAGGCTCAGTTGGGGGACTTGGGGTGCGTTGGATAAGCAGAGAAGAGAAAAATCTTAAGCCTTTTAAGCTTTTTTTCTCCTTTTTTATCTATTTGTTTGAGTGTGTGGACATGGTGTGCTTATAGTAATATTGGGCTATTATGCTTAATCTCAAATCTCCGCAAGTGTCGCAGGATAAGCTAAGTAAGAGCTGCTTTGGTTCTTTTGTAAAGATGGGTAGTGCTGGTTGTGTGCATTTTAGCAGAAGCACAGGTTTCATAGTGGTTTTTTGCTTATGGAGTCTGTTGTCATTAACTTGCACCGCTAGATTGGGTGTAGAAAGGCAAAGTTTTGAGGTGCAGAAACACTTGAATCGCTTGAACAAACCAGCTGTTAAGAGCATTGAGGTATACTTTCTCTTTCTCTCTCTAAAAGTCTGTGTGGCTGCTGAGAAAGTAGGGGGAAACTGAAGGAAAATGTGGTTTGACATTTGGGTTCATTTTTTTTATTGTTTTTGGGAATGTGTTTTATTACTTTAGTTCAAGTGATTTTACAGGGCTTGTTTTTGTGAAAGATTTGTATTGGGTCATTTAGGTACACTTTCTCTTTCTCTCTCTAAAAGTCTGTTTGGTTGCTGAGAAAGTAGGGGTAAACTGAACGAAAATGTATTTTGACATTTTGGTTCTTCATTTTTTTATTGTTTTTGGGAATGGGTTTTATTACTTCAATTAAAGTGATTTTACGGGGCTTGTTTTTGTGAAAGTTTGTATTGGGTTTTTGAAATCATAATTCAAAATACCAAAGTAATTTGTTTTCTTTTATTTTCCTGCATTTTCTTAGCAATCAAATGGGTCATCAATGATAACCATTAATTTGGTCACTTTTAGTGGAAAATTCAATTTATAAAGAATCAATGATTTTCTGATTATTACCTTCTATTCTCACTCTCTCTCCCTCTATGCAATAATTTCCTTTTAGGAGTTATTGATGAAATAAAGAATAGAAATTGATGTGCTTTCAATGCAACCAAAAAGAACTTTAATGCTAATGGGTACTTTAGATCCCTTTGATCTCTTCTTCCTTTTTTTTTTAATTTTTTCTCTTAATCGTGGTTTCATGATCTTTTTGAGTGAGAAATTTCCGAGTACTAATGTTGAATATCTCATGTTCCTTTTCTTATTTTTGGTGGGTATGCAGAGCCCAGATGGGGATATAGTAGACTGTGTTAACATGGCTCATCAGCCAGCTTTTGATCATCCTTTCCTCAAAGACCACAAGATTCAGGTTCATCTCCTTCACTTGCATACTATTCTTTAGATATTTTTACTGATTTTATTTCTGTTGCTGTTACTGATTTTAATTTTGGTGGGTTGTTTTGGCTTGTAGATGAGGCCTAGTTACCACCCAGACGGGCTCTTTGATGAGAACAAAGTGGCTACAGAATCAAAAGAAAGAACAAACCCAATTACCCAGCTGTGGCACACGAATGGGAAATGCCCTGAGGGTACAATACCCATTAGGAGAACAAAGACGGATGATGTTTTGAGAGCAAGCTCAGTGAAGGGATATGGTAAGAAGAAACACAGAAGCATCCCCAAGCCTAGGTCTGCAGATCCTGATCTCATGAATGAAAGTGGCCACCAAGTAAAGTTTGTTTGCTTCTGTTCTTGTCCTTTCCCCTCTTAAAGACATAATAACGTAGTGTTTTTATTTATTTATTTTTGTTGGTTTTGCTATTATCTATTTGTTCTTAACGTTTGTTTTCTTTCCCATGGCATGTTCTTCTGGTGATTAGCATGCAATAGCTTATGTTGAAGGGGACAAATATTATGGGGCAAAAGCAACAAAATACAGCAGCCTAATGAGTTCAGCTTGTCGCAGCTATGGATACTGGGAGGTTCCTTTGGTGAAGATCTCAACAGTATTGAAGCTGGCTGGCAGGTACTATTGCAGTTAATTCAATTCTTGATATTTACCACAAATAATTAACTAGATAACACCAATATCATTTTTTTATACCTTATTCCATAATTTTTAATGCTTTTATTTTACAGGTCAGTCCAGATCTATACGGCGACAACAATACAAGGCTTTTTACCTACTGGACTGTAAGCTTCTAACTGCATTGGTCAATTCCTGAATTACTTCGAAAATTTGATGATGACTTTGTTAATGGGTTTTGCTCACACATTTCATTGTGAAAATTTTACAGAGTGATGCATATCAGGCCACAGGTTGCTACAATCTTCTTTGTTCAGGTTTTATTCAGATAAATAGTGAGATAGCAATGGGAGCAAGCATATCTCCTGTTTCTGCCTTCCGCAATTCCCAATATGATATCAGTATTCTTGTCTGGAAGGTAAAATGCCAAGGCCCTCACATTTTGCTATAGGTTAAGGCCTAATCAATGGTAAAAATTTTCAGAAACAGCCAAATGTGAAAAAATACTGTTCAAGGTTGCATGTGAACTTTGATGATTTTTCTCTTTTTAAATGGACCTTTGAACCACATGTTATAATGCATCCTCCTTGGCTATACCTAACTGCTAAATAATGTTACTTTCTTTTATATAATGGAGGGCAGGTGTCAGAAACATCATTGTCTATGGTGCAGATGCTAAAGATTCTCTTTAGCATTATCTTCTTCTGACCTGTTTCAGAAATGATTAACACAGAAAATGAATAGATGGCATTGCCTTCTCATTGCAACCTACAATGACAAGCTAATACTGTAGTTAGTCTTTTTAACTGTGTTCTCTATAATGGGTGCTTGTTAATGTATCTTAAATATTGATAATTGTTGTAGGATCCAAAAGAGGGACATTGGTGGATGCAATTTGGCAGTGACTATGTGTTGGGTTATTGGCCATCTTTTCTATTCTCATACTTAGCAGACAGCGCTTCCATGATTGAGTGGGGAGGTGAGGTGGTAAACTCAGAACCAAATGGTCAACACACCTCAACTCAAATGGGCAGTGGCCGTTTTCCTGAAGAAGGGTTTGGGAAAGCAAGTTATTTCAGGGACATTCAAGTTGTTGATGGTTCAAATAATCTCAAAGCACCAAGAGGCATTGGCACCTTTACTGAACAATCTAACTGTTATGATGTTCAAACTGGTAGTAATGGAGATTGGGGTCATTACTTTTATTACGGAGGCCCTGGTAGAAATTCCAACTGCCCATGAACAAGGAACATAAAAAAACACTTGTTTTCACCTATATATATATATATATATTAATTTCTCTTCTTCCTGTGTATCATTTTACTGTTAGGGTGGGTCAGTGATGTGACCTCTGTAGTGGGAAGTTTTGACTCTGTTTTTAATCTTTTTTTTACTGAAAAAAATTCTCTAACGTATTGGCTGGGAATAGTATGGCCAAGTTTCTCAAAGCTAAAGAAACAGGCCTTTGTTTACTCTCTCTTCTAGTTTTATTATTCTATTTGTTTGTTAAACTCCTATCTTGGAGTGGTTTGTGAATGAATGAACGAATTTGGTTCTCTTTTGCAAAATTTTTGATTCTCCATTTCTCCAGCCTTTATTTGGGTCTTTATTAGTGAAAAAAAAGAAATAAATAAAAAAGAGAAAAATGAAATGAAGGGAATTTATATTTTTCTTCATTTGCTTGGTTATTTAATTAAAATATGAAAGGAAATTTTATTAAATTTATTTATAATTATTTTACTTTTATTATTTTAAATTAGTAAGGAATAATTTAGTAGCTTCAAAAATGATGATTTTTTTTCTCATTTCCTTTCAAAATTGCTGGATAAAATGTTTTGAAGAATTAGATGGAAATTGAAGAAAGTTATTATTTTCTTATCTTTTCTTCTTTTATTATTGTCCAAATAAAATAAATTTAATTTAATAAAGTCTTTATCTAAATCAATTTTGATTATAAACTACATATTCAGATATATGTAAAGTTAAAATCATTCTGAATCACTGTCTAAATAAAAAAAAATTGAGAAAAAAATAGAATATTTATCTTCTTTTTTATTTTCATTTATTTCTCTTAAAATAAACAAAGGCTTAAAGTATTTTTCTTGGTGATTATCCTTTTTCATGCTCTTATTTTACAGAAAATTTACTGGAAAAAGAAGGAAAAAGTTGAGGTGGCTAAAGAATATGAGCTCTTGATAAAAGAAAATTATTAGAATAATGTGTTCTGAACGTGAGTGGCTGACAGAACTTGGTACCTCACTATGCACCACTCGCAAGAATATAATATTTAATTTTATTATTGGTATTAATAAATTAATTACTGATTATTTCATTTTTTGCCTTGTGTAGGGGTAGAATACGTACTTATAATAGTTTATTTCAGTATTATTTAAAATATAGTTTTAGTTTTTTTTGCCAGAAAATATAGTTTTAGTTTGAAAAAATAAATCTTTGGTTACCCAGTATTAAAGTCATTTCCTAGCAACTTTTTTCTTAAATTCCTATTTAAAATAAAATTGTTTAATATAAAATAAATAACTGAAGTATTAAATTTTAAGAACTCATTCATAATTAACTTAAAAAAGTATAAAAATTCATTTGCACAAAAATAATTTGCTAATATTAAATCTAATATTTATCCGCTTATAAATTTTAACATTCTATCCACTCATTCATAAATAAATTTTTTAAAACCTTCAACAGATGTTTGATTTTCTTAGTGCCTTTAAAATTTGAGAGGAGTGTTTTATTTTTTAATAAGTTTATTCGGTACCAGTTTAGTATTCAATCTCTGTATTTTAAGATACTGTGTAGGTAACATAATTTTTTTAAAAAATTATTTTGTTATTGATTAATATAAATAACTTTAAAAATAAAAAAAGTGCATATGTTCTTTTGTAAATAGCCACTCCCACTGCCTTGCCCACCACCTAATTCCCTAGTATCTAGTCAACAATTAAGTAATAAATAAAAAACCATAATGCCCATTCTTGAGACTTTTGAATATGAACTTAGGTTCTTCCATTTTGTGTAAAGGCTTCCAATTTAAGATTCCTTCATTTTAAAAGTTGAATTCATTTTTAAAGATGACTTTTATATGTGAAAATTTTTTGCCAACTAACTACCCATAATTTGTAGGAAGCCCAAGTGGCTAGTTGGTTGATATGTAGAAATGTAAGAGAATTCATAGTTTGGTTTATACTTGGGATCTAACACGCCAATGGATTACTAAACACTTCAATGGCGCAACTAGACCAAGTGTTTACTCCGGTTTATAAGCTAGTTTGGTTATTATACCAGCTCGAAATTTAAAATTAAGTATTTATTTAGAGAATTTAATTAAAAAATAAGCTAAAGAAATTATTTTATTATTTTGATACTTATAAATTAATTTAACCAAGTAATTTAATATATTATTTTTACTTATTTTTTAAAATTCATTAAATACCTTTATTATAATTAATTAATATTATGTTTAGTTATTTTAAAAATAAATATATTTATAAGCTATTTTTTACTAAACATAATATTTGTTTAATCAATCACTTATAAGTGCTCAAGGCAAACATGTAATTTCTTAAAATTTTTAGAGAAAATTACACACTATGTCACTTTTTTAACCTTTTTTTTTCCCAAAATTATCTCACTAATTTTGTATGACTTTAATTTATCAAATATAAGTGAAGTATATTTTTATATACCCCTATAAGTGAAATATATTTTTAGCATCCCATAAATATATTAGACGTATACCTATGAAAAAAGGGATATTTTTAAAATTGAAAAGTTGAAAAGTGATATTTTTGAAAACAACTTTATTTTTAGGAACATTTTTGAATAAGTACCAAATTTTAAATATTTGTAAGTTAATAAGCGCTTATAAATATTTAAAATTTTAAACAGTTATTTATTTTTGTCTTGAACACTTATAAGTGGCTCTACAACTCACACTCTTAATAAAGATTAACTCATAAATACATTTATTATTAAAATAACTAAAAAGGTACTCAATAGATTACAATAAGGATATTAAATGAGTTTTAAAAAAAATTAAGAAATATTAATTTGTTGTGAAAGGGAAGGGGATTGATAGTTTCACTTAGGGGTGGCTATGGTTCTAGAACTACTAGTTTAGATTCAAGAAATTATTGAACCTAAATTGAACCATCCATAAAATAGTTTAAGGATAATTTTAATGTAATAGTTTAAGGATAATTTTAAAGTTGAAAAGTGATATTTTTGAAAACAACTTTATTTTTAGGAATATTTTTGAATAAGTACCAAATTTTAAATATTTGTAAGTTAATATACGCTTATAAATATTTAAAATTTTAAACAGTTACTTTTTTTTTTATCTTGAACACTTACATGTGGCTCAACAACTCATACTCTTATTAAAGATTAACTCATAAATACATTTATTATTAAAATAACTAAAAAGGTACTCAATAGATTACAATAAGGATATTAAATGGGTTTTAAAAAAAATTAAGAAATATTAATTTGTTTTGAAAGGGAAGGGGATTGATAGTTTCACTTAGGGGTGGCTACGGTTCTAGAACTACTAGTTTAGATTCAAGAAATTGTTGAACCTAAATTGAACCATCCATAAAATAGTTTAAGGATAATTTTAATGTAATGCCTCTGTGTACAATGTACGACTTTGGGTTATTGTTCATCATTAGGCGAATCCCATATCGGTTAAGTGCAAGGTGAGGAAGCGGTACATAAGGGTGGACATGCTTTGACTTATACAAAGCATTTTTGGGCTTGGAGGTAAATCTGGGCTCGAGAATAAAATCGTGCAGGCTTCGGTCTAAAGCAGACAATATTGTACAAGCCAGGCTGTTACCACTTCGTATCAGAGCCAAGAGACTTGCTCCTTTGGCCGGTAGTGGAGCAAATCTCAGCGAGGACGTGAGTCCCTTAGGGCGAAGAATAACAATGTACAACTTTGGATTACTGTTCATCTATAAGCGAATCCCACATTGGTTAAGTGCAAGGTGAGGAAGCAGTACATATTGGGGGGGGGGGGGGGGGGGGGGGGGGGGGCATGGTTTGACTTGTATAACGCGTTTTGGGCCTGGAGGTAAGTCTAGGCCTGAGAACAAAATCGTGTGGGCTTCGGTTCAAAGCGGACAATATTATACAAGCCAAGCTGTTACTTTTAAAATCATTGGTTTTAGTTCGAGGGTAGTTTCATGGGACAATTTCAAACAGTTCAAGAAGATGGTTTTGGAGCAATTAGAGACTCTGGAGACTGCTTATAAATTATTTTAATTAAAGACTTAGTGAAAAATTATTAAAAATATTGAAATTAATTTTTTTAAAAAAATATTGAAGAATATAGATTGTAAAAAGTATTAAGGAGTAATTTAAAGAATATATAGTACATAGAATGTTAGAGAGAAAAATATAAGAAAAATTGAGATGAATTATGAAATATACTCACAAAAGAAATTATAAGTATATTTATAATTTATAATTCAGAGAACTTATTAATTTCTTTTATAATTCAAAGAACTTATAATTCAGAGTACTAAATAGAAGAAATTATATATAATAATTGATATATAAGAGAGTATATATTAATTAAAATTATATTTTTTTAAAAATAAAGAAAGTATAAAGAATATAAATTATGAAAAATATTGAAGCATTCATTAAAAAAATATACATTATAGAGAATATAAGGGAGGAAAGTGTAGGAGGAATTATGATAAATTGATGTAAAATATATTTATAGGAGAAATTATGACGAATATATTATAATTTATAATTTACAAATAGGAGAAATTAATTTTTCCTATTTTTAGGAGTACTAAATAGGAGAAATTATTTAAGAATGTATGCATTAATTAATATATAAGAGTGTATATATTAATTAAAAGCATTTTTTCTTAAAATAAATAAAGAAGATATTGAAGAATATATATTTTGAAGAGTATTGGAGAGTAAATTAAAGAATTCACATTGTATATACTACTAGAGAAAAAAAGTATAGGAGAAATTGAGATAAATTGATGTGAAATATATTTATTGGAGAATTATAAATATATTTATAATTTGTAATTTGTAAATAAAAGAAATTATTAATTTATCCGATTTATAGGAGTGACAAATAAAAGAAAATATTTAATTATATATTTATAGGACAAATTATTAATTTTAAAAAAAATAAAAATTAAAAAAAGATATACAGTTCAGTTTGAATTGTTGTTTTTAGCCGGTTCAAATTATTGATTTTGATTTTAGTTTGAAACCATCGATTTTATGATTTATGTGAACTTGAATCAACCATACACAACAATTTAGATTTTAATTTAGCCACAATTTCAGTTTTAATTATATACGTACCAATTTTGATTGATCTAATTCTTACTTGAAACTAAACGGTGACCATGTCTAGTTTGACCATGTCTAGTTTAATTGCATTGTGGATCTTATGGTTGTAATGTCCTAAAAATTTTTAATTTTCCCCTAAAAAATTTTAAAAAAATTCATGTCTTTCCTTAAAATTAAGAGGCAAGAATTGTCCCTGTTAACCAAATCATTGGCAATTAGACTCTATTTTGATTATTAATAATCAAATTGATGTATACTAATGAATTCAATAAGTTTGAATTTATAGGTAAACAACTTTAGACATTGTGCGATTGCACGAAACATATTTGTGATTGCACAACAACAAAGGCAAAGGAAACATTTGAAGCACAAAAGAGTTCATGGTCTCTGGTGCGGTGACAAGTTGACCGCTAGTTATTATGTGACTGCTCAAATCTTTGCGTGACCACATAATACAATGGAGAAAAATCACAAAACTTACAGAAGCAATAACTGTTAGAGTGTGCGGTGCATCATCGACGCGCAACATTTTGAGTGATCGCTCAAGATCTCGAGCGACCACATAAGACCTAAGAAAATTAACACCAAATCACAAAAGAGATAGCGGTGATGTTGTGCAGTGAGAAACTTGAATTGTGACCGCACCACGACATCCAATTTGAATTTTAGTGCCAAACATAATGGATCAATGATAAATGGATACGTGGAAGAAGAATTTCAAATTAAATGGTAACCTATGTATCGTGTGACCACAAGACATGACAAGATATGAAGTTATGATCTTGTTGGACAACTTGAGTTTACCGTTGGAGATAGCCGTCAAAGAAAATTTAAATTGTGCGACCGCTTAAAGGACATAACGACCGCATAAAGGGACTTAGCAATAATTTAAGTGGGGGACAAGAACCAAAGATGTGGAAACCATTTCAAAAGGCTAGTTCAAGTCTTAAAGGCTATAAATACTAGAAGAAATCTCATGTTTGAGGGTAAATACGATTGATATAGCCAAGGCAAACTACTTTTATTTCTTTGTATAAAAAATGTCCATTGTATTCTTTGAGTGTTAGGTGTGAGTACTAAAACACCATTGAAAGTTTGAGTGTTAGCTTTGAAACACTTAGTTTTTAGAGTGAACCTGGAAAAACTCTTATTGGGTTATGAGAAAATTACTCAAACCTTATAGAAGTTTGGTGTGAGCTTGTGAAAACACTAAGTTAGGATTGAGTTTGTAAAAATCCAAGGTTAGTGAAATTCTCAAATCCAAGCCACTATAAATCTTTGGTGTTTTTTCTTCTCTACTTTACTCCACTTCATCTTCATCTAATTCTTTTCTAGTTGTTTTAATTTTAATTTTCCATAACTTCTTCATAACAACTAATTCACCCCTATTGATTATTATCTTAGGACAATAATTGGTATGAGAGCCTCAAAAGTTTAAGAAACATAATTGTGAAATTTGATCCACAATGGTAGCCACACTTACAAACACCTCTACATTAACTTTTTCTTCTTCAATCACTATTGCTCCCTCTCATGGAAATTTAAACTCTCATCTTAGACTCTATTTTGATGGAACCGATTACTCCTATTGGAAATATAAAATGTATTTATTTCTTGATAGTGAGGGAATTAAGCTTTAGAAATATGTGTTAAATGAATGGAAACCTCCTACTCATGAGGTTGATGGTGTTCAAGTACCTCCCCTTGGAGCACAATGGAGTGATGCTTAAGAAAGTGCTCTTTACAAGAACAATAGGAAAACCTCCATCTTGATGAACTAAATGTCAAGAGAAAAAGGTGGAAGAGTTCAACACCTTTCTTATGCATATAGTATTTAGAAAACCTTTGAAAATTATCATGAGGGTACCATCCAAGTGAGATTTACCAAGATCCAAATGCTTGTTCATGAGTATGAACTATTCAAAATGAAGCTCAACGAAAATGTCACCTATATGACAAATTGCTTACTTGCTATTGTCAACGACTTGAAGAAATATGGAAAAGTGTATGATCAAGGTGATGCCAAGAGCAAAATATTAAGAGCACTTAAAGCTAAGAATAACTTTGAATCAAAATTGTCTTCAATTGAAGAAGCACATGACCTTAGCACACTAAGGATCGATGTGCTAGTTGAAAAACTTCTTACCTTTGAATTGCATACAGAAAAGGAAGATGACAAGAGTGAGAAGGAAAAAAGAAAGACAATAACTCTTAAGGCCATTAAAGAAGATGAGATCTCAAGCGCAGAAGATAGTGATGAAGAAGAAGAAATGACAATGATATCTAAAATAATGAATGATTGGAAGAGAAAGAGAAAAGAAAAATGAAGTTAAATGCTATGAATGTGGAAAACCGAGTTATATCAAAACGGATTATCCCAAATTGAAGAACAAAAAAAAAAGGAACAAGGAAAAAAAGAAATCTCTCAAAGCTACATGAGATGATGATACCTCAAGTAAGAAGAGGAAGAAGAGGAATAAGGAATTATACATCTTTGTCTCATGGCTATGAGAGATGATGATAATGACACTAATGAAGTAGGTACCCCTTCCTTAAACCTTAATTATGATAATTTGGATATGAATCTCAGGGTACAAAAATATTTCAATAAAATGAAGTTTATAAAGAAAAATGTTCTAAGCTAGAAAAAGACTTTGTTTCTTTAAAAAACTTTACTTTAGAGTTACAAACTTCAAATGAACAATTGATAAAGTCTTTGAATGAAGTGTCTAAAAATTTATCTAGCCTAGACAATATTGCTAAAGAAAATAAGATTTTGAAAGAAGAAATAAAAGAGTTAAAGAATTCTATTTCAAAATTCCAAAAAGGGAAAGAAGCCTTAGACACATTGATTAGTGTTCAAAGGCCATTATCTTCCAAACATGGCCTAGGATTCAATGGCTCATCTACTACTACATCTAATGCACCAATATTTGTTAAAGCTTCTGTAACTCAAAATTCTAGTGTTAAGGTTGAAAAGAATATAAATGCTCACACAAAGCCTAAAATTCCCAACAAGATTACTCAAGGCTCTAGAATCAAATTTCCAAGAGCAAATTATGCATATATGTACTCTAGACATGAACATAAGTACAAGCATGCACAAAGACAAACAAATACCAAACATACTTGTAATTGCCAACACATCCAACATAATTCTTCTAAAGTGAATAAAAGAACACAAAGATATAAGCATTTATATCAATGTCACTATTGCATTAAATATGGTCACATAAACATATTTTGTTACATTAGGAAGGCTCATCTCAAATTAGAGGATCCTTCTACAACTAACCTCCAAGGACCCAAGTTCATTTGAGTACCTAAAAGAAGATAAACCTTATTGTTTTGTAGGTATGCCTAAAGTCTACTATCAATTAGAGTGTTTAGCTTGTAGATAGTGGATATTCAAGGCACATGATGGATAATGTAAAACTTTTCACAACTCTCACTTACAAAAAAGGAGGTAATGTGATATTTGAAAACAATGTCAAAGGTAAAATTATAGGTATTAGTTCTATTGGTATGCTTGGTAAGAATTTAATCGATGATGTATAGCTTATTGATGGACTGAAACATAACTTGCTTAATGTTAGTTAATTATGTGTTAAAGGATACAATGTCAATTTTTACTCTAGAGCATGCAAAATTAGCTCTTCAAATAATGAACTTGCATTCAAAGGAGTTAGAATTGATAATACTTATAAAATTGACTTACACTTTAACAATGCCTTTGAATGTTTGATTACTATTAGTAATAATGCTTGGCATAGAAGACTAGGACATACTAATATGGACCACTTATAATATTTGTGCAAAGAAGAACTTGTTGATGGACTACCCAAAATAAAATTTCACAAGGACAAAATGTATGAACCTTGTTAACTTGGAAAGCAACACAAAAGTTCTTTCAAAGCCAAAAATGTTGAGAACTAATTCATCTATACTTTTTTGGACCAAATAGAGTTGCTAATCTAAGTGGTAAATTATATGCATTTATACTTGTAGATGACTACTTAAGATTTACATGAGTTAATTTCTTGGCTCATAAGAATAATGTTTTTGAATCTTTTAAAATATTTGCAAAATGAGTTCAAAAGGAAAAAGAATATATAATCACCTTTATTAGAAGCGATCATGACAAAGAATTTGAGAATGAACATTTTGAAATTTTTTGTAATGAACTTGGAATTTCACACAATTTTTCAGCTCCAAGGACACCACAACAAAATGGAGTGAAAAATAGAACTTTGGTTGAAATGGCTAGAACAATGCTCAATAAGTATAACTTGCTTTCTTACTTTTGGGCAAAAGTCGTTAATACCGCTTGCCATATTTTAAATAGACCTTTCAAAAGACCATTGTTAAACAAAACATCTTATGAAATTTGGAATGGAAGAAAACATAAAAGTTCTTACCTTAGAGTATTTGGAAGCAAATGCTTTATATTAAATACCAAGGATAACCTTGAAAAATTCTCATCCAAATCAGATGAAGACGTGTTCTTAGGATATTCATCTTGTAATAAAGCATATAGGGTTTTTAATAAAAGAAAACTAGTAGTTGAAGAGTCAATGCATATTATATTTAATGAAAATTCAAAGCTTGATCATGGGAAATGTAGCTCTCTTGATGATTTTATAGGTACATTTGAAGAACTTGAGATAAGCAAAGAAAATAATGAGCAGCTAGAACAAACAATGGAACAAGAAGAAACCAAAATGGAAGAGAATAAACAATTACTCAAAGATTGGCATTTTTAAAAAGATCATCCAAAAAAGCTCATGGTGACACATCAAAGGGAGTAACCACTAGATCAAAACTTAAAAATTTAAATTATAATATTGCCTTTATTTCACAAATTGAGCAAGGACTATTGAGGAGCTCTCAGTGATGAAAGTTGGATTATTGCAATGCAAGAGAAACTCAACCAATTTGATAGAAACAAAGTATGAGAACTTATTTCTAGACCTAAATATTATCCAATTATAGGATGTAAATGGGTTTATAGGAATAAGCTTTATGAGAATGGTCTCATTACTAGAAATAAAGCTAGATTGGTGGCCAAAGACTATAACCAAGAGGAAGACATTAACTATAATGATACATTTGCCCCTGTTGCTAGTTTAGAAGCAATTAGAATCTTACTTGCATTTCTAAATGGTTTTATAAATGAAGAAGTCTATGTTGAACAACCCCCTGGTTTTGAAGATTATAAATTTCCAACCCATGTTTTCAAACTCACCAAAACACTATATGGCTTAAAGCAAGCTTCAAGAGCTTGGTATAATAGACTTAGTTCTTACTTATTGGATTTTTCAAAAGGCAAAGTTGAGATAACACTTTTTGTTAAGAGGAAATTGTATGATATTTTAGTTGTACAAATGTATGTTGATGACATTATATTTGGTACTACTAATGAATCTTTATGTAAAGAATTGCTTTATGTATGACTAGGAAATTTGAGATGAGCATGATGAGTGAACTCAAATTCTTCCTTGGTTTACAAATTAAGCAATGCAAGAATGACATCTTCATCAACCAATCCAAATATACAAAGAAACTTCTCAAAACATTTGGCATGGATGGTTGCAAAGCAAGTAAAGTCCCAATGAGTACATCCTTAAAGTTGGACAAAGATGAAAATGGTAAGAAAGTAGATGAGAAGAAATATTGAGGTATTATCAAATTCTTACTTTACTTGACCGCTTCTAGACCCGATATGATATATAGTGTATATTTGTGTGCTAGATTTTAATCATACCCTAAAGAATCACATTTTAATGCCACTAAAAGAATTTTGAAATACTTAAGTGGAACATTGCATTTAGGACTTTGGTATCCTAGAAATACATCTTTTGACATTTTAGGATTTTTGGATGCGGATTTTATTGGTAGCCTATTGGATAGGAACAGCAAGACTGATGCATGCCATTTTCTTAGTGAATGCCTAGTTTCTTGGTTTAGCAAGAAACAAGT
This sequence comes from Garcia nutans, assembly GCA_947685225.1. Taxonomy (NCBI): domain Eukaryota; kingdom Viridiplantae; phylum Streptophyta; class Magnoliopsida; order Malpighiales; family Euphorbiaceae; genus Garcia; species Garcia nutans. The sequence continues at coordinate 33,933,350 of CANTUV010000043.1, forward strand.
GTCGGTTGCTTTATCTACCGCGGAAGCCGAATATGTTGCTACTTATTTTTGTTGCACACAAGTTTTTTGGATAAAACAACAATTGATAGATTATGAAAAAATGTTTCATCACATTCACACTAAGTGTGATAACAATAATGCCATTAATCTATCCAAAAATCTCATCCAACATTTTAGGTCAAAACATATAGACATTGGACATCATTTTTTAATAGATAATGTATAAAATCAAAATGTTGTACTAGAATTTATAGACACTTAAAATCAACTTGCCAATATTTTTACAAAACCTTTTAATGAAGAAAGGATGAATTTTATAAAACAACATATAAGAATGATGAATGGAAACTCCCTTGAATAGTCACTTGTTTTGACTTTATAAAATATATTTTGATCATTGCAAAAATTCATATTTTCTTATATGGTGGTCACACAAATAATTGGAGAGATCGTACCCTATGATTATACGCATTGCTTAGCAAAAATTGATATTGTGCGGTCGCATCACAACTTTGTGCGGTTGCTCAATTTATTTTTTTTTGAATTCTCGATCGTTACTCTTTCAATTGGCTTGCGCGAGTACCCCATGCACATGGAGATCACCATACACATATAACAGTCACTCAACAGCCTGTGCGATCACATGAGAGCCAACAACCAAAATTTTCTGAATGTTAGAACTTGCACAATTTACCAATTTTGTCCCTACGATCATAAAATGGCTAGTTTTCAAAATTAGTCTATAAATACCTCCTTTTTGTAGTAAAATACACTTTTACAAACACGCATATACCTCTCTAAACATTTTCTCAAATTTTTGAACATCAAGAAGAAATTTATGAAGGTTGCAAACCTTATCAACACTCTTTCTCTTCTACATTTCTGCTTCTATTTTCTTTTCGCGTTTGATATGGCAAGACCTCTAAGAGGAAAGCACCAACCACAAAAAAAGGGAAAGGGGTAGTGATTAGTGAACCTCCAATCAAAACCAAACCTTTCACCCGAAGGAGTATCCAACCTCACAAGCCTAAATACTAAAATGATAATGAGAAAACCAAACACTATCTGCTAAAAAAGAAAAACACTGAGCCTACCAAAATGTCTGCTAAAGGAATGCTCTCAACCCTCAACATCCAAGGAGAACTTTATAGGTATCTTGATATAATAGGGTAGAGACACTTTGTATTTCCTAATGAGTTAGGTTACTCTAGTCTATCTAGAGAATTCTTGATGTTTCTAAGAGTAGAAAAGAACCATAATGCTCTTATTGGGTTATATGAAGTCTACTTTAGATTGTTTGATCAAGAGTTTTCCTTATACTTAGAAAAGTTTGCTGAAGTTTGAGGATTTCAAACTCATTGAGCATTTTCCTATATTGACAAGGATTTTCCCTTGAAAAATTTCTCATCATTTTGGAGTGAAATCTCTATAGAAACAGAATACGACAATAGATCCTCCAAAGCCATCCATTTCAAAACTTTAATTTCTGGGCTTCTTCATAGAATTATTACCTATACTATCCATCAAAGGACTGATGGAAATGAGAAAGTCACACAACATAGCTTATTTTTTCTTTATCCCTTAGAACACAATGAACCCGTTCAACCACTTGATTCCTTATTGATACTTTTATTCACCATGGAAAGTATAGGGTTGTCACCTTCTTCCTATCTTCTCAAATTGCTAGGAATTTAGGGTTGCTTACCCCTGAAAACCTAGCCACCTTAAGTGATCCTCTTGACACTGCCACAAACTCCATCAACCTTGATTACTTTGAATATCCCAAATGTATCTAAAAGGTTAATGATCACTACGAATACATCTTTGGCAACAAAGGTGTAATTCAAAGAGAGAGAAAAAGGCCTAGATATCACATTATACAAGAAGAAGTTAGAGAACCCACAGAAGTTAATTTACTCAAAATACCTTAAGAAATCTCTTGTTTGAGGGTAATTGTGATTATAATAGCCAAAACAATATTGATAAGTACACAATTAATGATATTTTATTCCTAGTTCTTAATATGATTATTATCCAATTGAGTTTAATTTATTTGTTCAAAGTGTATTTTAGGATTAATTTCAGGAATTCTCTGTAATTTGAGACTTATGGTCATTTCGAAAGAATTACGGATGAAAGTGGGAGAAAAGAGCAAAATTTATCAATGGACACGCCCATGAACACGGGCGTGTCAATAGACGTGCCCTTGATACTGCATCCAGTGGCTATGACACGTCCAGTAACATGGGCGTGTCACCGAACGTGCCTTATATCCAGAATCACAGTAGCTGTGACATGCCCAATGACATGGGCGTGTCAATGAACGTGCCTTACATCTAGACTTACAGTAGCTGTGACACGCCCAGTAACATGGGCATGTTAATGGGCGTGCCCTTTATTCAGAATCACAGTGGCTATGACACGCCCAGTGACATGGGCGTGTCAGTAGCCGTGTCACCTGTCGAAAAGTTAAATTCTTTACACTGATTGAGGAACAAGTGGGGGACAACAGCTGTGCTTTTGTTAAAAGAAAGACAAAAGAAAAGAAAAGCTTGCCTAAATCAAGGGAAAGGGCGATGAAACAAAGGAAGGTGGTAGACAATGGATGGGTGTGGTGAGTTGGAAGTATGGGTTGGAGATTTGAATGGAAATAAAAAGAGAAGAGGAGGAGAAGAACAGCAGTTTTTGCTGGGACATTTTTGGAAACAGAGAACAAAGAAGAGGAGGAGGAGCCAGTTGCTGGAGCAAGGAGAAAGGTCTTGAGTTGAGTTTGAAGAAGGATACGCATCTTGCACAAGCCCTAAACCAAGAATCAAAGATTGAAGTGAAGAAATACAAATTCTTTGCCATGAATTGTTTGGTTTCTCTTACTCATTTATCTTGCTCTGTTTTTCTAGTTTTGAATATGAACTAATTCCTTCTCTATCTAGATATTGATGAACCCTAGCTCATTTTTATGAATTGAACAATTATATTCAGTTGAATCATTTAATTGAGTTGTTTTATTCTTATGATACTTGATGTTATTTCCAATTGATAATAGCATGCTTATTGATTGGTTGTTATTTTCATATTATTGACTTGAGAAAGCTTGATGTGAATTGAATACTCATAAGGTTTGAGGATTGATTGGGGTGCTAGAGATAGACCTACAAGATCCTTTGGTTTATAGTTCTTTGTTCTTAATGCAAAATCTATTTAATTATGTTTGAGAAGAGATTCCAACACTCTACTTAGTGATTAGGGATTAATCCACTCGAGAGAGGCTTTAATCTAATTTAGAGGAATGCCAATTCAATTCTATTAAATGATTTACCTGAATTGATTGATCATAAATATTATTGAGGCTAAGGGGATTCAATATCTGGATAGTACTATTAATATTATTATCAATCTTTTTTTGCACAACATTTAATTTCCCTTTATTTTCAGTCATTAACTAGTTGATTTTAGTTACAAAGCATCACACAACTATTAATTTGCTAAACAACGATTAAGATTTGCACTAGTACTTGGCCTTGTCCCTAGTGGAACGATAACTCACTCACTACTATATTACTTGGGCGACCCGTGCACTTGCGGTATAGCCATAGCATAGCTCGCGCACCAAGTTTTTGGTGCCGCTGCCGGGGACAACGGTTTCAATATTAGTAATATAATTAAGATTGTTGATTTAGTTTTATTTTTAATCATTTTTAATATTAGTTCTTGCTGGTTTACTATCATTGTAGGTATTTCTTACTGTTTATGACCAGATCCAGCTCTTCCCAACTACTGGAGTTAGACCCAGAGCTAGAGAGAACGTTGAGGAGAAAGCAAAAAGAAGAAGAGGAGGCAGATCTGGAAGACGTAAGTTCAGGAGTAAATCTGGAAATAGAACAAGAAGAAGTATTCGAAGTGATGGAAGGAGCTGGACCAAGAACAATGCAGGAGTTTGCTAAGCCCAATTTAAATGGGGCTGAATCTAGTATCCGGAGGCCGACAGTTGCTGCAAACAACTTCGAAATAAAGGCGAATGCAATTCAAATGGTGTAGCAGACTTGTCACTTCGATGGGTTCCCTAATGAAGATCCTAATGCACATATTGAGAATTTTCTGGAGATATGTGACACATTCAAGATAAATAATGTCTCAGAAGATGCAATTAGGCTGAGGTTGTTCCCATTTTCTCTTAGAGATAGACCAAAGAAGTGGCTGAAATCATTTCCTCTAGGGACTTTTACCACCTGGGGTCAGTTGGCAGAGAAATTTTTAGAGAAATACTTCCCACCATCAAAAACTGCTAAGTTAAGGAATGATATCTCATTCTTTCTGCAACAAGATGGTGAGACCCTTTATGATACCTGGGAAAGATTTAAAGATTTGCTGAGAAGGTGTCCTCATCATGGGCTTCCACTATGGCTTCAAATTCAAACCTTTTACAATGGGTTGAATTATGTAAGTAAGCAATCCATTAATGCAGCAGCTGGTGGCACCATAAACAACAAGACACCTGAACAAGCAAGAGATTTAATTGAAGACATGGCTATCACCAATTATCAGTGGCAAGCACCAAGGGAGCAAGGAAAGCTGAAGGTCATGGGTTCACACCAATTAGATCCGGTGGTGGCCTTAACAGCCCAATTGGAAGCATTGAATAAGAAATTTGATTCTTTGGCCTCTTCTTCTGGGAAAGTAATGCAGGTGATGTCTTGTGAATGGTGTAGGGGTGGACATCAAAGTCAAGATTGCCAAAGTGGCAACATGTTTGCTAAGCAAGAGCAAGTGGATTATGTTGGAAATATGCCAAGGCAACAATAGAATAATCCCTATAGCAACACATACAATCCGGGGTGGAGGAATCATCCAAATTTCTCATGGAATAATCAAAATAATCCAAGACCTCCCCCTAGATTCCAGCAACCCCAACATCAACAAGCTGCCCCTCCAAGAAAGAGTAGTTTGGAGGACATGATGGAGAAATTTATAGCAGCTTCTGAAACCAGGTTTCAATCAACTGAAACCACCATTCGAAATCAACAAGCCTCTATCCATAATCTGGAGAATCAGGTGGGGCAAATTGCCAAATTGCTCAGTGAGAGACCACAAGGAAGTTTACCTAGCAACACTGAGGCAAATCCTAAAGAGTAACTTAAGGCAATTGCACTAAGGAGTGGAAAAGAGATCAAGAGTGATGTGGAAAAGAGAAGGGCTGAAGTACAAGAAAAAGAAAAAGAAGATGATCATCCTGTCACTTCGGGAGAGAAAGCTGCACTTGAAAGTGAGAGAGAGAAGCAGCCACAAGAAAGCAGCCTCAATTTGAAGGAATACCGACCTAGAGTACCCTATCCGGCAAGGTTGAACAAGGACAAGATTGATGCTCAGTTCGGTAAATTTCTTAACTTTTTAAACAATTGCATATTAATATTCCATTTGCTGAAGCTTTGTCACAAATGCCTAAGTATGCTAAATTTTTGAAAGAGATCCTTTCTAACAAAAGGAAACTTGAGGAAGTGTCTTTAGTGCATTTATCTGAAAAGAGTTCAGCAATTTTGCAAAGAAGGTTACCTAAGAAGTTAAAAGATCCAGGTAGTTTTACCATTCCATGTTTTATAGGTAATCTTGAGGTTAAAAGTGCATTGGCTGATTTGGGGGCTAGCATAAGTGTTATGCCCTATAAAATGTTTAAAGAGTTAGGCATTGGTAAACCTAAACCAATACTCATGACCATCCAACTTGCTGATAAATCGGTAGTCCACCCTCGTGGCATAATAGAAGATGTGTTGGTAAAAGTCGGGGATTTCATTTTCCCCAATGATTTTGTTGTCATTGATATTGATGAGGATGCGGATGTTTCACTTATTCTTGGTAGGTCATTTTTAAATACAGCCCGTGCCCTTATAGATGTTCATGATGGCACATTGACTTTGAGAGTGGGTGATGAGAAAGTTATTTTTAGAATACATGATGCCATGAAACATTCACTTTCACTTGATGAAGCGGAATCGTGCAATGATATTATTGAGCATGAGACCGTAAATTGTGTTACTAACATTGTTTCCAAGGATCCACCCAACTTGGAACTGAAACCTCTTCCGGATCACCTTGAGTATGGGTTTCTGGCAGAGAAAAAGAAATTACCAATAATTCTGAGTTCCCACCTATCTTCTAAGCAGAAAGAAAAACTTATCCAGTTGTTGTAGAAATATAAGCAAGTGATAGCTTGGAAGATAGCAGATATCAAGGGTATTAGTCCATCCTATTGCACTCACAAGATACTGATGGAGGACGAATTCAAGCCAGTGGTGCAACCACAGAGGAGACTAAACCCAAAGATGAAAGATGTTATGAAGGCTGAAGTGATAAAACTACTTGATGCAGGTATTATATATCCGATTTCGGATAGTTCTTAGGTGAGCCTAGTCCAGGTAGTACCAAAGAAAGGAGGGATGACTGTGAACCCTAATGAAAATGATGAGCTGATTCCAACAAGAACAGTTACCGGTTGGAGGGTTTGCATTGACTACAGAAAATTGAATGATGCAACTAGAAAGGATCATTTTCTTTTACCCTTCATTGATCAGATGTTGGAGAGGTTATCCGGCCATGAGTATCACTGCTTTTTGGATGGTCTTTCAGGATATTTCCAAATTCCTATTGCCCCTGAAGACCAAGAGAAAACTACATTCACCTGCCCCTATGGGACATTTGCATATCGAAGAATGCCATTCGGGTTGTGTAATGCACCTGCAACTTTCCAAAGGTGCATGATAGCAATCTTTAATGAGCTTATAGAGGATATTATGGAGGTTTTTATGGATGATTTCTCGGTTTATGGAAGCTCATTTGAAAAATGTTTGGAAAACCTTGAAAGGGTCTTGATGAGATGTGAGGAAACCAATTTGGTGCTTAATTGGGAAAAGTGTCATTTCATGGTTCAAGAGGAAATCGTGTTGGGACACAAGATTTTAAGCAAGGGCATTGAGGTAGATCGGGCAAAGGTGGACATAATTGAAAAGCTACCACCACCCACATCTGTGAAAGCCAGCAGAAGTTTTCTAGGACATGCGAGTTTTTATCGGAGGTTCATTCGAGATTTTTCTAAGATAGCCCGTCCATTGACAAGACTCCTTGAGAAGGATGTCGATTTTGTTTTTGACGAGGAATGTCTGAGAGCATTCACAACCCTTAAGGAGAAATTGACCCATGCTCCAATCATGGTAGCTCCTAATTGGGACCTACCATTTGAACTAATGTGCGATGCAAGTGACTTTGCAGTAGGAGCAGTCTTGGGTCAACGCAAGGAGAAATACTTTCAGCCTATCTACTATGCGAGCAAGACCTTGAACACAGCTCAAGCTAATTACACAACTATAGAGAAAGAGCTGTTAGTTGTGGTCTTTGCTTTTGACAAGTTTAGATCATATCTAATCTTGTCAAGGGTGATTGTTTATACAGACCATTCGGCTTTAAGGTATTTATTCGCGAAAGTTGATGCTAAGCCTAGGCTAATTCGTTGGGTTTTGTTGTTGCAGGAATTTGACTTGACAATTCAAGACAAGAAGGGAGCCGAAAATTTTGCAGCGGATCACCTCTCTCCCTTGGAGAATCCAACCTTAGAGAGATTTGAAGAAGGGGACATTGATGATCACTTCCTCGATGAACAGCTGTACGCCATGGTAAGTGATTTAAATTTTGAAACACCTTGGTTTGCAGACTTCGCTAACTATTTAGTTGTTAGGGAACTTCCTAAGGACTTAACTTATCAAGCAAAGAAGAAATTCTTTTCTGATTTAAAGTATTATTTTTGGGAGGATCCCTTTTTGTTTAAGTTATGTAAGGATCACATGATTTGACGATGTGTGGCATGGCCTGAAACAATGAACATCCTTAGTCAATGCCATGCCGGACCAGCTGGTGGTCATATGGGAGCCAATAGAACTGCTCAAAAGGTAATAGAATCAGGGTTTTATTGGCCCACTTTGTTTAAAGATAGCTACGAATTTGTAATTCGTTGTGATCGCTGCCAAAAAATTGGAAATATTTCATCTCGTGATGAAATGCCACATAATGGGATTTTAGTTTGTGAAATCTTTGATGTATGGGGAATTGATTTTATGGGACCATTTCCAAATTCTTTTGGTAACAAATATATTTTGGTAGCTATAGATTATGTATCTAAATGGCCTGAAGCCCAAGCCTTAGCAACCAATGATGCTAGGGTTGTGGTGCAATTTTTGAAGAAGTTTTTTGCTCGATTTGGTACACCAAAATCAATTATAAGTGATAGGGGTACTCACTTTTGTAATGCTCAGCTTGAGAAAGTTTTCAAAAGAATGGGAGTTACACCTAGGTTTGCTACTCCCTATCATCCCCAAACTAGTGGCCAAGTTGAGAACACAAATAGGAAGATTAAACGAATTCTGGAAAAAACTGTTGAGCGATCCAGAAAGGATTGGTCCAAGAAATTGGACAATACTCTATGGGCTTTTAGGACTGCATTCAAAACTCCCTTGGGCACTACACCATTTAGATTGGTATATGGAAAAGCTTGCCATTTACCTATTGAAATAGAACATCATGCATACTGGGCAATAAAACAGATTAACCTTGATCTAGCTTGTGCAGGTGAAAGGCGAAAATTACAGGTAAATGAATTAGACGAGTGGAGGTTGCAAGCTTATGACAATGCAAGAGTGTATAAGCAACGTACCAAGAGATGGCATGACGCTCACATTAAGGACCGGAAAGAGTTTCAAGCAGGAGATCAGGTATTACTATACAATTCAAGGCTTCGACTCTTTCCAGGTAAGTTGAAATCTCGATGGTCTGGTCCTTTTTCTGTCAAGGAAGTTTTCCCTTACGGCGTGGTTGAAATTACCCACTCGGAAAAAGGAGATTTTAAAGTCAATGGGCACAGGCTCAAATCTTATTTTGGAGGGGAAATACAAGCATTAAAGGAGGTTTTACACCTCCAAGATTAGGGACATTTGCCCGACCGTCCAACTAATACGACGTTAAAGAAGTGCTGGTGGGAGGCAACCCACCGTTTTATGTTTTTGGTTTGTGTCGTCATTTTGTTTAGTTTTATCTTTCTTTTATTGGATGGTTGTTTGTTTGTTTTGCCTTCATCTGAATTTGTAGAGAAAATTTGATTTTTGAGAATAAATTGAGCATATGCCAGTGACACGCCCGTGTCAATGGGCGTGTCATTATCTTTTTCAGACAGTAGCTATAACACGCCAATGGACACGCCCGTGCTGTTAGGCGTGTCATTATCTTTTTTAGACAGTAGCTATAATACGCCAATGGACACGCCCATGCTGTTGGGCGTGTCATTATCTTTTTCAGACAGTAGCTATAACACGCCAATGGACACGACTGTGTACATGGATGTGTCAAAAAAAAAAGAAAGCACGCCCTCCGAACATGCCCTGACTAGTGGGCGTGTCGTTTGTATGTTTGTCACAGAATATGTGACACGCCCACAAACACACCCGTGTTATTGGGCGTGTCGATTGTAATTTCACCCAGTACCTGTGACACGCCCAGTGACACGCCCGTGTCAAAGAGCGTGTCATGCGAACTGGCTTTTATATTATAGGGCACGCCCAACGTCTTTATATATAGCGCCAACGCCATTTTCACGAAAATTTCAAAATTTTCTCTAATTTTCTCTCGTTTTCTCTCAAATTTTTTGCACTCTCAACTTTTACGATTTTTGTTTGTTTGATTTCGTTTTTCTTTCATTTTTACTTGTGTTTACCTTGAAATTCGAGATTTCATAATTTGTTTGCTTTATTCCATTGTGTTTTTAATTTTTCAAAATTTTTGCGGCATTTGATTAATTATAATTTTCTTCGTTTTGAATTCCGTTTTGATTCGGCATATGTTTATTTTTGAAATTGTTTTAAATTATATATTGGCTGTTTCGTTTGATAGTTTCTAGTTACTCGTGATTGTTGGATAATATATTGTTATTGTGGGAATTGATTTTATTGTGTGTTTGTGCTGTCGTTCGGGTTAGTTTAATTGCTTTCGGTTAATTGAACATGTGTTGCTATAGGTGGATTGCATTTGTTTTGCGTTATCGTTATAATGCTGGCATTTCGGTTAAACTTGTGTCATGCTATGCTTTTGTTATTGAGAAATCTTTTGATTTATTTTGCAGATTAATCGACAATGGGCCCCCGCAAACAATCATCTTCTCAGCGTCCCACCAAACGGGCACGAGGGGAGGGCAGTTCTAGCCAACCCGCTACCCGTCCAACTTCTAAATTTATGGTGACACACAAATGCCTCAGATTTTCAAACGCCGAGGAACGAAGGCGATTCGAACTGTTCGGCAACAAAGAATGGTCCGCGCCTCATTTCTTAGATTGGGAGGCCATGGAACTGGTTAACATTGCAGCAGATGTGAAGGAATTAATTGATCAACCAGGGTGGGGCCAACTCTTCTCTATCAACGAGCCCTCATACCGAGAGCTTACACTGGAATTTTACTGTACCTTCCAATTCCAGAAAACCAAGCTCTCCATTACTGAGCCGACGATTAAATTCAGACTGGGAGGGCAGAGGTTCAACATGAGCATTAATGACCTTGGGATACATCTAGGGTTATATACTGAAGAGGAAGTCCAGACCTTCGATTATCTAAACGCCGAGGTGGATTTTGCTGAGTATGAGGTTGTTCCTCCTCGGATTTGGCAGAACTTTGCACCCAATGCCGATAAATATCAACCCAAGGTCTCTAAGGCATCCAATTTCGATTCTTTCCCCTGCCGAATGGTGCACAATTTATTAGTTCATACTATTACAGCACGGCTGAGCAGTACAGGGGTGGTGACCTTGAGAGATTTATTTTTTCTGCACTGCATGACGTAGAAGATCCGGTGCAATGTAGCCCATGCCATCACCCACTTTTTCTACGAGCAGTCTAAAAAAGGAGCATCAGGTACTTTACATGGTGGCATGTATGTCACAAGACTTGCTCACCGTCTGGGTTTATTATATGGCTGCCTCCCTATGACGGTGGATGGTATGCCCAAGCTGTTGGGTATGGACACATTGAAGAGACTGAACAGGGAGAAGGTAGCTGGGCTGCAGGCCGCTCCTATGGATTCAGATGTACCAGAGGCAGCTCCTTCTGCTTCTACTTTCGATATGCCACCACCTCCACCGTTATATTATCCGGGTACATCCACCGATGCTGGGCCGTCAACCGCTACTGCTGCACCTTCTTCTTATGCTGGACCTTCTTTTATCTAGACCCCATCATTCCGGGATTGGCGCCAGTCAGTTAATGTCGAGTGGGATGATGACAGGAAACCCACAAAATTTGAGCGTCAGAATTTTCGGATTGAAGGAAAGATAGGGAACATCGAGCTGAATCAGAACATGATCTTAATCCAGCAAGAAGAGTTGCAGCAGCTCTTACAAGACCAAAGAACTTCTTTCCAAGCCCAGCTGGATCACGAGATCTTGAGACGGCAATGGCTGGAGCAATCCATGTTGGAATTCTAGCGGTATCAAGGGTTTCGCCCTTCGCAACCACCACCTCCACCCTATCAGCCACCTGCCCGTGCACCAGCACCTGCACCGGAACCTGCACCACAGATTGATGTTTCCGATGATGAGACCAGCAGTGACTAGCCCACATTTTAATTCTAATTTTATTTTTATGTTATCTTTCATTTATTTACTTATTTAATACGCCTTTTAGTTTTCCTTCTTTTTGCACTGTTTTTTTTGTTTATTTATGTCTTAACCTTATTTTGTGTGCATTTTAGAATTTTGTTTTGACGCAAACCCTCCTTCACCGTACTCATATTCATCCACTCATGGACATAAAATGGCAGTTATTCTCTCTCTTCATTGTTTCGTGTTTTTGAGCACACATTGGGGACAATGTGCATCCTAAGTATGGGAGAGAGGTATAATTTCTTGAGTAAATTTTTACTACTTCATTCTTTTTATTTGATTCATTTGTCTCAATCAATGCCTGCTAAGTGAGCTAAATTGTTATGATAAGTGTGACTTGATGTGATTTCCCTTTATATGTTAAACGAATTTGAGATTTCCTAAATGACAATTTCTTGTTGAGGTTAACTTAGTGATTTCGATCAATTGCTGAGGATCGATTGTAATAGCTATAGTTAAGTTGTGGATTGATGGAAATTGGAACATTACTAAAGTTTAAAACCTTAGTTACATTTTTGAGCATAATGTAATTCCGTAGATTCTTGAGTCGGACTTAGTACGACCCTTAAGTTTATAACTCTTGAATAAAAATAACCAAAACAAATAATTCTAATTAAAGGAGCTTTGAAAATTTTTCCCTGTTCCGCTGATTTTGACTCTCAAATCAAAACAAATGAGTTGGAATCATGAATAGTGCTAGTAGCCATTTGAACGGTGTAACACCCCTATACCCCGTATACGTACACAGCATTCTTATACGATCGTAATATACGTATACTGAATATAGAAATGCCACGATTAACAAAACACACAAATTATCCCTCGGATGAATTATGAATAAATTTAAAACATTTAAGGGAATTTATAAAACACAATAAATAAACATGTTTATTCAAAACACAGCAGAAAATATAACAAATATTTTCAAGTACATATACATTAAGATCAAAATTTACAAAACATGAAATATATACATGATTGGCAGCTTGACTCTCTGATCTTTAAGCTCTAAACCAACTCTTCAAAACCTCAACTCAACTAGGTCTAGCAGAATTCTCCGGCTCAAACCTATCACCTGCGCGATGAAACACAATCGCGCTAAGCCCACGGCTTAGTGGTACAAACCATAACAATGATATGCTTCGATGCCTTGTCAATGTCATGCATTCAAACAATAGAGATCATACTCATAAATGTTACATTTCATTATTTCAACAATTGTATCATCATCCATCACACACATTCAACATAGACACACATGGGCCCAACAAATATTTAATATGATATTCAAAGTTCAGAGTTACTGCTTTGGTCCATAATCACAATGATCAAGCCCGTAGGCAATATATATATATACATCTCTATCCATGGGTAGGGTAACAGACCCAGTCTCTTGGACCATCAACCCGATAAACTTGAGGAGATCCTCAACCCGGCAAGACTGTTACTTGTAATAGACCCAATCTCTTGGACCATCAACCCGACTGAAATCGAGGAGATCCTCAACCCGGCAAGACCGTTACTTATCATATATTTCATATTCATAATTCATATAGTGTAACAGACCCAGTCTCTTGGACCTCAATTCAACTCAAATTGAAGAGATCCTTAACCCGGCAAGACTGTTACCTTTTTATATTTTATAGGCATGCCGCCAAATCCAGAACTCTAAAATTGAATAACATATTAAACATACAATCAATTCATTCACTTCTTTACCATTCTCTTTCTCAATTCATATCTCATAAACACATAGGCAAACATGCCTTAATAATTTCATTTTGCATAACCATAGCCCACAAAAATGGCTTCATTATATCTCAACTCACATTTCATATATCATCATCAATATACATATAACACATTACATTTCACAAGGTTAACATTATTCATATATATATATCAACAATGTAATAAGATTTCTTAGTACATTCATATCCAAATATGTAAGTTCCAAAATCACATAAATGTATGCAAAAATGCAAGGTTTGTACTTACTTCAAAAGCAACCCACACAACTCTAAACACTTCCTCCTCCAAGAATCTTTCACCACTTGAATTAGGGCAATTCACCTTCTTCACAACCTATTCCAAAAGAATGAAGAAACCCACATGAGATCATAAGGCTAAAACCAACTAGGGCAACCTCTAAACATGACACGCTCAACAGCACGGGCGTGTCCCTGACCGTACCCTAACTCCACAACACAGAAGCTTTTACATGCTCAGAACCACGGGCGTGTCACTGGGCGTGTAATACATTCTGCCTCTCTGAAACATTGACACGTCCAACAACATGAGCGTGCTCATGGCCGTGTCAATTCCTCAATAACACAGTGGCTATGACATGTTCAATAACACGGGCGTGTTACTAGCCGTGTCAATCCTACTGCCACACAGAACCATTGACACGCCTAAAGACCTGGACGTGTTCGTGGGCGTGTCAGGCCAAAAATCCAGATTTAGGCCAAAACAACAGAACACCCAACAAATCACTTCTTCCACCAACATTCACTTCAAACAATTTAACTACACACATCCAAAAACCATCTCAAACTTGCAAAAACACCAAAACAAGACAAAATATACATTAACCACAAATCATCAATATCATCACAAACCCTAAACACCACCACAACACTATCTTCACCAACAAACTTACTCTTTCCTCTAATCCAACCTCAAAAATCCAAAATCAATTAAACCAAATACTCTTAAACACAACACAATCAAACCAAACACCTATCCATCACAAATTCAACTCACAAACCCAAAGAAATCAAAGAATCAAGTGGAAGGACTTACCAAGGATGAAGAAACTCTTAAATCTCCAACTTGATCTCTTGAAAACTTCCTTCAATCTTGAACTTGGAAGATCAAATCTCTCTCTTGCTCTCTTGTTTCTTTGATGGCCGAACAACAAAAGGAAAGGAAAAGAGAAGGAAAAGAAATGAAAGAAAGCCACGAAGGAAGAAGAAAAGAAAGAAAACCAAAGAAAACAAAGTCAACTCTTTTTCCTTAAAACCCTCTCATCCAAGCATTTAATATAAAATAATCAAAATATCATCTTCCACTTCCACTAACTCTAATCCCACTTAATAATAGTTAATTCTTTAAACACAATTAATAATAATTAATCTCTTCCTTTGACTTTCTCATTGACTTGTGTATATGTTGTATATATTTTCATATACACAACATATACACTCTCTTCACTTCTTTTCTCTTTCCTTTACAAATTAACATATACACATAAACCAAATAAAACAACAATTATATCAAAACTTCTAGGGCACACTTTGGGATATTACAAACGGTGATTCTGGCTGAGTAACCGGGGGTCGGCATCACAAATGTTTACCTTCGCGTCAAAAGGTTAGTATCAGTTCAAACAAGTCGGGCTCCTTAAAATATGCATATACATACATATATATATGTATTCTTATGAAAAAATAAAGAAATAAATAAATAATTTGAGGGTCAGAGAGCTTAAGAGAAAATTCACGTTTTTCGTACTTTGTTCATGACATTTGGATTTGCTGGAATTTTATGCTCAACTTTTTAACTCTGGATTTTTAGGTTTTAGGTATGTGAAATTTTTATTTTGAAACTTCTTGATTCAGCTGTTATAATTGTGAATTACTTTGGTTGAGAAAGTGAGGTTTTTCGATTCGAGCATTGTCAAAACTTTATTTTCCTTTTTGAATATAGAGGGATTCCATCATTTCTGCTTATTACAGTGATTTAGTTTGCTTGAGGACAAGCAAAAACTCAAGTATGGGGGAATTTGATAAGTACACAATTAATGATATTTTATTCCTAGTTCTTAATATGATTATTATCCAATTGAGTTTAATTTGTTTGTTCAAAGTGTATTTTAGGATTAATTTCAGGAATTCTCTGTAATTTGAGACTTATGGTCATTTCAGAAGAATTACGGATGAAAGTAGAAGAAAAGAGCAAAATTTATCAATGGACACGCCCATGAACACGGGTGTGTCAATAGATGTGCCCTTGATACTGCATCCAGTGGCTATGACACGCCCAGTAACATGGGCGTGTCACCGAACGTGCCTTATATCCAGAATCACAGTAGCTGTGACATGCCCAGTGACATGGGCATGTCAATGATCGTGCCTTACATCCAGACTTACAGTAGCTATGACACGCCCAGTAACATGGGTATGTTAATGGGCGTGCCCTTTATTCAGAATCACAATGGCTATGACACGCCTAGTGACATGGGCGTGTCAGTGGCCGTGTCACCTATCGAAAAGTTAAATTCTTTGCACTGATTGAGGAACAAGTGGGGGACAACAGCTGTGCTTTTGTCAAAAGAAAGACAAAAGAAAAGAAAAGCTTGCCTAAATCAAGGGAAAGGGGGATGAAACAAAGGAAGGTGGTAGACAATGGATGGGTGTGGTGAGTTGGAAGTATGGGTTGGAGATTTGAATGGAAATAAAAAGAGAAGAGGAGGAGAAGAACAGCAGTTTTTGCTGGGACATTTTTGGAAACAGAGAACAAAGAAGAGGAGGAGGAGCCAGTTGCTGGAGCAAGGAGAAAGGTCTTGAGTTGAGTTTGAAGAAGGATACACTTCTTGCACAAGCCCTAAACCAAGAATCAAAGATTGAAGTGAAGAAATACAAATTCTTTGCCATGAATTGTTTGGTTTCTCTTACTCATTTATCTTGCTCTGTTTTTCTAGTTTTGAATATGAACTAATTCCTTCTCTATCTAGATATTGATGAACCCTAGCTCATTTTTATGAATTGAACAATTATATTCAGTTGAATCATTTAATTGAGTTGTTTTATTCTTATGATACTTGATGTTATTTCCAATTGATAATAGCATGCTTATTGATTGGTTGTTATTTTCATATTATTGACTTGAGAAAGCTTGATGTGAATTGAATACTCATAAGGGTTGAGGATTGATTGGGGTGCTAGAGATAGACCTACAAGATCCTTTGGTTTATAGTTCTTTGTTCTTAATGCAAGATCTATTTAATTGTGTTTGAGAAGAGAATCCAGCACTCTACTTAGTGATTAGGGATTAATCCACTCGAGAGAGGCTTTAATCTAATTTAGAGGAATGCCAATTCAATTCTATTAAATGATTTACCTGAATTGATTGATCATAAATATTATTGAGGCTAGGGGGATTCAATATCTGGATAGTACTATTAATATTATTATCAATCTTTTTTGCACAACATTTCATTTCCCTTTATTTTCAGTCATTAACTAGTTGTTTTTAGTTACAAAGCATCACACAACTATTAATTTGCTAAACAACAATTAAGATTTGCACTAGTACTTGGCCTTGTCCCCAGTGGAACGATAACTCACTCACTACTATATTACTTGGGCGACTCGTGCACTTGCGGTATAGCCATAGCATAGCTCGCGCGCACCAAATATACTTTCAATTTTTATTTACTACAATAAATATTTGTATTGTTAGAGTGTTGGGTGTGAGTTTGAAAAATACAATTGTAAGTTTAGTGTTAACTTTGAAACACTTAGGTTTTAGAGTGGGCCTTGGAAATACTCTTGTAAGGGTTATGAGGATTGATCACAAACCTTGTGAAAGTTTCGTGTGAGCTTATGAAAATACCAAGTTAGAGTTAAGCTTGAAAAAACTCAAAATTAGTGGAAGCTTAACAAGTTGTTAAGGAAGTGAACGTAGAATTGAGGTAAACCTGAACCATTATAAATCTCTTGTATTCATTCTACTCTACTCTATCCTCTTCTACATCTTCTTTATCTTGTTCTTTAAAATTTTTAATTTATCATCACTACTCTAATCAACCAATTCACCTCCTCTTGGTTGCTAATTTAGGACAACAATTTGTATCAGAGCCTTCTAAATTTTAAGAATCTTAAGTGGGAAATTTGATCCAAAATGGCAGCCATTCCACCAATAAACATCTCTACATCAACTTATACTTCCAACTCCATGGTTTATACATATGGAAACCTAAATTCCTTCCTTAGACCAAGAAATAAATGTTTGTGCATGAGTATGAGCTTTTCAAAATGAAGCCCAATGAAAATGTCATCGACATGACAAATTGGTTGCTTGCCATTATCAATGAACTAAAGAAATATGGCAATGCCTATGATCAAGGATGTTAATAGATAAATTTTGAGAGTACTTAGAGCGAAGAAGAGTTTTGAGTCTAAGATTTCTTCAATTGAAGAAGCTCATGACCTTAGCTTCTTGAGAATCGATGAGCTCGTGGGAAAACTACTTACCTTTGAATTACACATTGCAAAAGAATATGAACAAGGTGAAAGGATAAAAGAAAAGCAATAGCTCTTAAAGCCATCAAGGAAGTTGAGAGCTCAAGTGAGGAAGATAGTGATGAAGAAGAAGAAATGGCTATGCTATCCAAAAGGATAAGTGATTGGAAGAGAAAGAGAAGACTACAAGCTAACAAAGGTACATTTCCTAAATCTTCATTCGAAGATAAAGAGAAAAAGAATGAAGTAAAATGTTATGAATGTGGCAAAGCGGGTCACATAAAATCTGATTGCTTCAAATTGAAGAACAAAAAGAAGTGGAATAAGGAAAAGAAGAAATCACTCAAAGCCATATGGGATGATGATTCCTCAATTGAAGAAGAAGAGGAATAAGTGCAAGGAATTTCTAATCTATGTCTCATGGCTATTGGAGATGATGATCACACCAATGAGGTAGATACTCAACCCTTGAAAATGATTGCATTTGATGATAATGTTGATGATGCCTTAAATGATATTGATTTAATTGAGCATGTGAAACTTAGAGTAGAAAAATATTTTTCTAAAATGAAAATTTACAAAGATAAATGTTCTAAGCTAGAAAAGGACTTTGTTTCTTTAAAAAATGCTACTCTAGAATTAAAGACATCAAATGAAAAATTGTTAAAATCCATTGATAAAATGTCTAAAAACTCACATAGCTTAGAAAATGTAATTAAGGAAAATAAAGTTTTGAAGGATGAAATAAATGAACTTAAAGAAATTATTTCAAAATTTCATAAGAAGTCTTAAACACATTGATCAACAATAAAAGGTCACCCTCTTTGAAACATGGTTTAGGGTTCAATGGTTCATCTATCCCTACATCTAATGTACCAACATTTGTAAAAGTATCTACAACTCAAACCTTTAGTGTTGAAGTTGTAAAGAAAACTGATGCACACACCAAATTGAAAAATTCTAAAAGGATTATATTAGGTTTACAAGGCTCTAGAACTAAAGTTCCAAGAGCAAACCATGCATACATGTATATAAGGCATGCACACAAACACAAAGATACATAAAAATAATTTCATTCAATATACACTTGCAATTGTGTACATAGCTCTTGAAATTTCAATAAAAGAGTGCATAAATATAAAACCTTGTACCAATGCACTTATTGTATGAAATTTGGACATAAGAGCACCTTTTGCTATATTAGAAAGACTCATCTCAAATTAGAGGATCCTTATACTACTAACCCTAAGGATCCAAGTTCATTTGGGTAACTAAAAGAAGATAAATTTTATTGTCTCATAGGTATGTCTAAAGTCTATTATCAATGAAAATGTTTGGCTTGTGGATAGTGAATATTCAAGGCACATGACGGGAAATGCACAACTTTTTACAACTCTTACCTATAAGCAAGGAGGTAATGTGACTTTTAAAAATAATGCTAAAGGTAAAATCATAGGCATTGGCTCCATTGGCATGCTTGGGAAAAATATGATTGATATTGTATAGTTTGTTGATGGATTAAAACATAACTTGTTTAATGTGAGTCAATTGCATGATATAGGATATAATATAAATTTTGACTCTAAAGGATGCAAAGTTACTTCTTCCAATGGTGAACTTGCATTTAAAGGAGTTAGAATTGGCAATACATACAAAATTGACTTACATTATAATAATGAATTTGAATGTTTGATTACCATTAGTAATGATGAATGGATTTGGCATAGAAGATTAGTTCTTGCTAATATGGATCATTTACAATACATTAGTAAAGAAGAACATGTAGATGGGCTCTTCAAAATGAAATTTAATAAAGATAAAATTTGTGAACCATGTCAATGTGAAAAACAACATAAGAGTTCATTTAAAACTAAGAATGTTATAAGCACATCTAGACCTCTATAACTAATTCATTTGGATTTGTTTGGTCCAAATAGAGTTGCTAGTCTAGGAGGTAAGTTGTATGCATTTATGCTTGTTGATGATTATTCAAGATTTACATGGATTAATTTCTTAGCTCAAAAGAATAAAGCTTTCAATCATTTTAAAATTTTTGCAAAAAGAGTTCAACATGAGAAAGGCTATGTAATCACATCTATTAGAAGTGATCATGACAAAGAATTTAAAAAATGATAATTTTGAGAATTTTTGCAATGAGTTTGGTATTTCACATAATGTTTCGGATCCTAGAACACCATAACAAAGTAGTATGGTTGAAAGGAAAAAATAGAACATTGGTAAAAATGGCTAGGACAATGCTTAATAAGTATGATTTACCATCTTACTTTAGGGCGGATGCCATTAATACTGCATGTTATATTTCAAATCGTGTTTATAAAAGGCCTTTCATAAACAAAGCCTCTTATGAGCTTTGGAATGTTAGAAAACCCAAAATTTTATACCTTAGAGTGTTTGGATGTAAATGCTTCATATTGAATACCAAGGATAATCTTGAAAAATTCTCATCCAAATTGAATAAAGGCATATTTTTAGGATATTCATCTTCTAGAAAATCATATAGAGGATTTAATAAGAGAACACTAGTAGTTGAAGAATCAATGCATATTATTTTTGATGAATCTTCTAAACTTGATCAAAGGAAAGGTAGTGCTCTTGTTGACTTTGTAGGTATATTTGAAGAAGAAGAAATAAACAATATTCCAAAGGGTAATCACAATGAAATTGAAACAAGAATGGAATAAAAAGAAGAATCTCAAGAACTACCCAAAGATTGACAATTCAAGAAGTATCATCCAAAAGATCTTGTCATTGGTGACACATCAAAAGGACTAACTACTAGATCTAAACTTAAATACTTAGATGCTAATGTTGCCTTTATTTCTCAAATTGAGCTAAGGACTATTAATGAGGCTCTTAATGGTGAATGTTGGGTGATTGCTATGCAAGATGAACTCAACCAGTTTGAGAGAATTAAAGTATGGGAACTTGTTCCAAAACCTAAAGATCATCCAATTATTGGATGTAAATGGGTATATAGGAATAAGCTTGATAAAAATGGTCTCATTACTAGAAATAATACTAGATTGGTAGCCAAAGGCAATAATCAAGTGGAAGGCATTAACTATGATGAAATATTTTCTCCTATTGCTAGGTTAAAAGCTATTAGAATATTTCTTGCATTTGCTTGTCACATGATTTTTAAACTTTTTGAAATGGATGTCAAAAGTGCATTTTGATAGAGTTAAATTATGATCAATATTTTATATAATTCTAACCATGATTTTAATTATTTTCCAATTGAATTTGATGGATTTTGTTTATTTTAGTTAGAATTATAGTGTTTTAGCTTGGAAGGGCAAGATTAAAGGTTTTTTATGATTAGTGGTTGTTTATTTTAGATGTAAGGATTAAATCAATATTAGCTTTAGTACTTGAGAGAGACTTGAGTTTAATTAAGGACAATTTAACCATTAATAAAAACGGAAATTGAATTAAAATCAATAATTTAGAAAATCTATAATAAACTTGTAAAAGTGACTTGACCCTAAGTTTCATATTATAGTTTAAACTCCAAGTAATTTATTTTGTTTAAAGTTTAATTAATCAATTTCTATTATCCAAATAATAATCAGTTTAATTTTTTAGTACTTAGAACTACCCTCCTCGTGGAAACGATACTCTACTAATCACTTTATTGCTTGATACAATCTGTACACTTGCAGATAGCTAGGCTCGAGTCTTAATAAGTTTTTAGCACCATTGCCGGAGAGGCGACTGTTTTAATATTAATAATATTAAATTGTTATTGCTTTGGATTTTTATTTTTTATTTTTATTTCTTTACTTTTAATTGAAGAATTTTTGGTTTATATGCGAAGAAATCTAAATATAAAACTTGAGCCATATAATCCAGAAATTGAATGACTTTTTAGGAAAAAGAAGAAAGAAAGGAAAGTGTAGGAAAGAGTGGAAGGAACTTCATCAGCAATTCTTAAAATTGAAAATTCAACTGATTCATCTGATGAATAATCAATCATAGGAGATCCTCAAAATATGACACTTAAGCAATATGGTATTCCCTTTGCTCAATCAAGATCTAGCATAGCTAAACCACCTGTGCAAGCCAACACTTTTGATCTTAAGCCAGCACTTATTAATTTGATTCAACAATTTATTTTTTATGGCTTACCACATGAAGATGCTTATGCTCATATTTCAAATTTCTTAGAAATGTGTGATACTTTTAAAATTAATGGTGCATCTGATGATGCTATTCATTTGTGGTTTTTTCTAATTTTTTTAAAGGATCAAGCAAAGGATTGGCTTACTTCTAAACCACTAGGCTCGTTCACCACCCGAAATCAATTAGCCGCAGCTTTTCTTACAAAATATTTTCCACCAGGAAAACAGCTAAATTGAGAAACGATATTATAAGCTTTATTCAACTTGATGGAGAGAGTTTGTATGAAGCTTGAGAATGTTTTAAAAATCTACAAAGAAAGTGTCCACACCATAGAGCACCTAAATAGATTTTAATTTAAACTTTTTATAACGGTTTTCATCCAATATCAAAGGAACAATTGATGCAGTAGTAGGTGGTTCCATTATGAACAAAGCTCCTTCAGAAGCCAATGATTTGATTGAAGAAATGGCAGCAAATAATTATCATTGGAATTCAGAATGAGGTATGCATAAAAGAGTTGTAGGTTTACATGAAATTGATAATTTTTCTTTGCTTGTAGCTAAAGTAGAAACGATTGCCAAGAAGTTGGAGCATGTCAACCTATCATCATCTTCTCCAGCATATGAAGGATGTGGAGGAAGTTATGACACATCATATTATAGAATTATGGAGTAGGTCCAATATTTGGGAAATCAAAATAGGGGTTCAAATTTTTAAGGAAACACATACAACCTAACATGGAGGAATCATCCTAATTTGTCATGGGGAAATCAAAATAATCAAAAAGCTCCATATCAACCTCCATACATGAAAAACTAGAATTAAGGATCCACTTCTTTTGAAAAACTAGGTTATGAATCAACATTAGAAAAATTCATTGGAATAACATCGAAGAGATTTGATAAAATTAAAAAGCAATATGACAAACTTGAGCAGAAAATTGAATGTCTCTCGACACAAAATATAAATCTTAAAACTCAAATAGGTCAAATTGCGAGTTCACTCAATACTTGCATTCAAGGAGTTCTTCCTAACCAAACGGAGGTTATTCTAAGGGAACTTTGAAAAGCTATAACTTTGAGACGTAGTTTACAACTTAAAGATCCTCAACCACATCAAACTCTTGACTTAGATAAGGAAAAGGAGAAAGAAAAAGCAGAAGAAATTAAAGAACAAGAAGCACCAAAAGAAATTGTTAAACCTTATGTGCTTTTTATTCATTTTCCTCATTGATTAAAGAAACAAAAATTAGATAAGTAATATGAAAAGTTTTTAGAAGATTTTTAACAACTTCATATTAGTATTCCTTTTGCAGAAGCTCTTGTGCCTGCATATGTGAAATTTTTTAAAGAATTGCTTTCTAATAAAAGAAAATTGGAGGACAAAAAAAACATTGCACTAACAGAAGAGTGCAGTGTAGTGATTCAAAATAAGTTTCCGTAAAATTAAAAGATCCAAGGAGTTTTTTCATACCTTGTACCATTGGTGAAGTTGATTTTCATAAATTATTATGTGATTCAGGAGCTAGTGTTAGTCTAATGCCTAGTTTAATTTGCAGAAAACTTGGCTTCATGCAATTACAATCGATAAAAATGTCTCTTCAATTAGCTGATCGTTTAATAAAATATCGTATTGGCATAGTTGAAGATGTTCTTGTAAAAGTGGATAAGCTCTACATTCCAATAGATTTTTTTAATTCTTGAAATGGACAAGGACACCGAGCCGCCATTTTGGCTGCAACATGAGCCATGATCAATGTTCGAGAAGGAAAGCTTACTTTTCAAATAGGAGAGGAGAAAATGGAATTCAACTTGACAAAAGCAGCCAAATATCTTGCATTTCTTGATGATTGTTTTATAATCGATGTTATAGATGAATGTGTGCAGCAAACATATGAACAAACAAATGATGATTATTTGGAAACCTGTTTTCTACAAGGTTCTAGATTAGATGATGAAAATAAGGAAGTAGCTACTTATGCTTCAGCATTACAACAAACTCCATTCATGTACTTTCAAAAATTTGAACCTCTTAGAAAAGGTAAGAGTCTACCGCTACCTTCTATTAAAAAGGCACTAGAATTAGAATTAAAACCGCTTCCAAATCATCTTAGGTATGCGTATCTTGAATCCAATAATACTTTTCTTATTATTGTTAATGCTAATTTTTCTGAAATTCAATTAAGTCAAATCTTATATTTGATTAGAAAATATAAGAAAGTAATAGGTTGGACTATATCTGATATTAAAGAAATTAGCCCTTCAATATATATGCATAGAATATTATTGGAAGAAAATTATAAACCTATGATAGACCAACAAAGGAGATTAAATCCAAATATGAAAGAGGTGGTGAAAGCAGAAGTGACTAAGCTTTTAGATGCATGAATTATTTATCCCATTTCTGATAGTTATTAGGTAAGTCCTGTACATGTTCCAAAGAAGGGAGGCATGACTGTTATTACAAATAAAAATAATGAATTAATTCCTTCAAGGATAGTCATTAGATGGCGTGTTTACATAGACTATAGGAAATTGAACAAAGCTACTAACAAGTATAATTTTTCCTTACCATTCATTGATCAAATGCTTGAGAGACTTGCAGGTAATGCTTATTTTTGTTTATTAGATGGATATTCAGGTTATTTTCAAATTTCTATAGTGTTGGAAGATCAAGAGAAGACAACATTCACATGTCCATATGACACTTTCGCTTATCGCAAAATGTCTTTTGGACTATGCAATGCACCAACAACCTTTCAAAAATGCATGATGGCCATATTTTCAGATATTGTGGAATTAATTGTTGAAATATTCATGGATGATTTTACTATTTATGGTAATACTTTTTGATACTTGTTTACAACATTTGGAATAGGTACTCAAACGATGTGAAGAAACAAATCTTGTTTTTAATTGAGAAAAATTCCATTTCATGGTAGAAGAAGGCATTATTCTAAGAGACAAGGTTTCAAAAAAAGGAATTCAAGTGGATAGAGCAAAGATCAAAGCTATTGAATGGCTACCACCACCAACCAATGTTAAGGGAGTTCATAGTTTTTTAGGACATGCAGGGTTTTACAGGCATTTTATAAAAGATTTTTTAAAAATTGCTAAATCCTTGTGTGAGTTATTGAATAGGGATACCATTTTTAATTTTTCTAATGAATGTTTAATTGCCTTTAATAGGTTAAAAGCAACACTCACGACAACTCCTATTATTTCACCACCGGATTGGTCTTTACCATTTGAACTCATATGTGATGCTAGTGATTATGCCATTGGAGCTGTATTGAGTCAAAAGAAAGATAAGAAAAAACATGTCATTTATTATACAAGCCCCCTTGATGATACTCAATTCAATTATGCTACAACATAAAAAGAAATGCTTACTATAGTTTTTGCTCTTTAAAAATTTAGATCTTATCTTTTAGGTTATAAAGGTACTGTTTATACTGACCATGCAACAATTAAATATCTTATGAGCAAGAAGGAAGCCAAACCAAGATTGATTAGGTGAAATTATGATCAATATTTTATATAATTCTAACCATGATTTTAATTATTTTCTACTTAAATTTGATGGATTTTTTTTGTTTGAGTTAGAATCATAGTGTTTTAGCTTGGAAAGGCCAGATTAAAGGTTTTTGATGATTAATGGTGCAAATTTGAAGAAAAAGAAGCAAAAATAAAGGAAGAATCAATTGCAACAACCCTAGAATCCAAATTGAGCCTGCCACTTCAAAAATTGAAGAAAAATAAAAGTTCCAGAAGAGAAATGAACGCCACGATCGTGGCATTGCATAGCCACATCCTTAGGATGCATTTTTCCACTGTCTGAGCTAAGAAAAAGAAGAAAAACTAGAGTTTGTAGCCTCAATTCAAATGCCAAAACTGAAGAATTCAGAAGGGCACGAAAGTGGCCCACAAAGCCTCTATTTACAGCTGAAAAATGGCTGAAAATAGTCCAATCCAACCCAGGCCACGATTGTGACACTCATATGACATGACCGTAGGGCAGAAAATGATGACTTTTAGCCGAAAAAAATTAAAATTTGAAGATCCAAATAGCTACAACTTGATAGATTCATGCATTTGACAGCTTGCCACTACCAAGAAATTTCCAAGCACTCTATATAAACACCTTTCCTCCAAAGATTCAAACATGAGTTTTAGATTGAAGTTAGACTGAGTTTTTAGGGCAAGAGAAAGTTTATATACAAGTGAGAGTGTAGTAAGGTTAATATTTGTTATTAAACTTGTATCAATTGAGTTCTAGTCTTTCTTTTGAAAGAAGTGTGAATTAGGGTTTCGAGGAAGAGCTTCTAGGAGTCCAAAGAAATTATTCTCTAATTCAAAGAACTAGAGTTTGCTCTTTCTTGTTTTAATGTTTTCAATTTATAATTATTGTGTTTTTACTTTAAATATGAGTCACTAAACTATTTTAGGATTAGTCCCTTATATCAAGTTTATTATGGAACACTTTATGCTTATTTGATTTAACTAAAGTTCATCTTTGATTATTTTATTATCTTTGATCTTAATGCTTTGATTATCTGGCCAATAACTAATTGAATTGAGATGTTGTGTGATGGAGAAAGAGTGGAAGCATAATATTAGTCCATGGAGATAACTGTGAGCGGGGATTTTTGCCTCCACTCCCGGTGGAATGGTTCTTGCGACTTCGGCACTGTTTAGGCTCGGGGCCTTAGAGAACACGGACCTAAGTCCGGAGTAAATGGAGTCGCCACCCGGATGGGCCGGGAAAAAGAAAGGGGTGGATGACTCGATTCCTAAGGAATCCCCAACCCTCTAATGAGTTCGGAAAGTTGGGTACTTGTGGGGAAGGTGAGAAATGGCCCAGCACCCCCACAACGCCTGGTTCATTGGAACCGGCATCCTTTACAGGTCTTAAAATTATAAAATTATTAAATATAACAACATTATCCATATTACACACAATAATTAAAATAAAGCATCGATATATTAAAAATCAAAACAATGTCCAAACAAAGCAAATAAATGGACACAAACATGTCCTTACATCCCATGCCTAAATAGGATACCCACCGAAAGGTAGAAACATGTCCTTTACATTGGTTCTAAAATAGAAAAGCAATTTAAATTACATGATGTTTAACTAATGAGGTACCCACCAAGTGAAAACATACCTCTTACAACATTTGGCAATCTAAATAAATTGATAAAAATAAACAATAAATCATTCATCAAAGGCATTAAATACCAATAGAAAGTAAACATTCATCCATGATAAATAAAATAAACCAAGCATTGAACTTAAATAAATTAAAGCATATAAAATAAATCAAAGTATAATCAAATATAGAATTGAATAAAGCAAATAAAAGTCTAAATTATGGCTGCTGTGAGTTTTTTTTAAGGAATTAAAATAGATTAAAATTTTATTTTTTAAAAGGTTGGTAAAGTTCTTTGATTAACCAAATTAGGGTTTGTGATGTAAAATCATGAAATTAAGGTTTGAACACTTTAGAATACTTTTGATTTGTGGGTTACGGTTACTCATCAAATTATAGTTTCAAGCTTACTGTGTAAAATTAAATATTTGTGTTTATATGGTTTTTAAAATTTTAAAGGATTAGGGTTTAGAAAAAATTAAGGTTTAAGGTTTTAAGAAGGTTAGGGTTCACTTATTTTAGATTTTGGAGTTGAATTAGGGTTTTAGGATTTTTGAATTTAGGGTTTCGGGTAATGAATTTTAATTTATGATTTGGAAAGACAATTGACAATTTCATGAAGTTTTATGAATTTAAACAAAAGATTTAAAGTTTATAAGAGCAAAAAAGATATTTTTAAGTCTTTTGGAAGGAAACAGACCACAATTTTGGGTTTTGATAATTTGAGATGCAAATCTTGATTTTGGGGTTTTGAAGAAATAAAACTAATATCTTTAAACTTTTAAAAAAATAAAGTAACGATTTAAGATTTTCATACTTTTGAAAAGGTGAATTGAGGTGATGAGGCTTTTAATTTAAAAGAAATAATTATGTGATCTAGCTACCGTGACAAAATAAAAGAAATTAAGAATTCAAACCTTATTTTATAAGTTTCACCAAAAATTGCTTCTTGGATGAATAAGGTCAAAGACAAGCCTTTTTGCCTTTGAATTTCTTGAATTGTTCCCTCCAAAGTCTAATTCAATTTACTGCCAGAAGGAATTTTAAGAGTTTCAGAATTTTCCTTCTCACTCTCGGTCACAAATTTCAGTCCAATTTTCCTCCGATTTCTCCTCTGATTTTTTGTGTTGTTTTTTGATCTTATTTATAGAAGAATTCTTGATTAATTCTAGTTGCTCACGACATACATTATTCATTAAGAAAAGGAAACCGAAACCTAATGCAATTAGGTTTCGAAAAATTTGCGTCGAAAAAATTTCGCTGGTGAAAAAAAACTGCTATGGAAAAGCTGCGGCAGCGCGGGCAAAACGGGCCCGTAGGTCATTTTGCCAGCAGGAGTTTCCTGCGGGCGAAATGCCCACGGGCTCGCGCTGACTTTCGGCGACGATTTTTTCGTCGCCGATTTTTTTGTTATTTTTTATTTTTTTTATTTTTGAATTTTTATTCATTTCACCATTTTTTACTAAAATAAATATTAAAATTAATTAAGATACCATAAAAATTATTTTGGACTAATTAAAATATATTGGACCGGACCAGGTAAAAAATTAAGGGTCTATAGTTTGCCCTCTGCTTGAATGATCTGAAACTTTAGTGAAAGAGAGTGAAAAGCAATAAGACTTAATTTTTGAGTAGGTTGAGGTTTTGGGTTCTGGACTCGAGAGATTTGGACACTCGATCCTATACTAGACTTGGATACTCGATCCTATATGGATTTGGATACTCGATCCTAAACTAAATTTGGATACTCGATCCTAATTGGATTTGGATACTCGATCCTAAATTAGATTTGGATACTCGATCCTAAATTGGATTGGGATACTCGATCCTAGCTGGACTTGGATACTCGATCCTAAACTGGATTTGGATACTCGATCCTAAATTAGATTGGGATACTCGATCCTAACTGGACTTGGATACTTGATCCTAAACTGGATTTGGATACTCGATCCTAAATTGGATTTGGATACTCAATCCTAAACTGAATTTGGATATTCGATCCTAAATTGGATTGGGATACTCGATCCTAACTGGACTTGGATACTCGTTCCTAAATTGGATTTGATACTCGATCCTAAATTGGATTGGGATACTCGATCCTAACTGGACTTGGATACTCGATCCTAAACTGGATTTGGATACTCGATCCTAAACTGGATTTGGATACTCGATCTTAAATTGGATTTGGATACTCGATCCTAAATTGGATTGGGATACTCGATCCTAACTTGATTTGGATACTCGATCCTAAACTGAATTTGGATACTCGATCCTAACTTGGATTTGGATACTCGATCCTAAACTTGATTGGGATACTCGATCTTAACTAGATTTTGATACTCGATCCTAAGTTGGATTTGGATACTC
This sequence comes from Garcia nutans, assembly GCA_947685225.1. NCBI lineage: Eukaryota > Viridiplantae > Streptophyta > Magnoliopsida > Malpighiales > Euphorbiaceae > Garcia > Garcia nutans. Next base: position 33,962,942 of record CANTUV010000043.1, read on the forward strand.
GATCCTAAACTGGGTACTTTGACTTGAGATTTGAATTTGATTTGGGTACTTGGACCCGAGATTGATTTAATTTGGGTACTTGGACCAGGGATTGGGTTTGATTCTGGTACTTGGACCCGTGATTGATTTTATTTGGGTACTTAGACCCGAGATTGATTAGATTTGGGTACTTGGACTTGAGATTGATTGAATTTGGGTACTTGGACCTAGGATTGGGTACTTGGACCTGAAATTGATTTGATTTGGGCACTTGGATTCGAGATTGGGTACTTGGACCCAATATTGGGCACTTGGACCCAAGATTGGATTTGATTTGGGTACTTGGACTCGAGATTGGGTACTTGGACCCAAGATTGGATTGAATTTGGGTACTTGGACCCAAGACTAAGTTTGACTGACCTTTTATCATTTGAGAAGTCTGACTGCTCCGGCTGTTTTATGCATTGTGATTTTTTTTCACCATCAAAATGAATCTTCATAGTTGGACCTTCCTTCTTCAGGATCGGGTCTTCACCCTTGAAATTGGATCTTCATCCTTTTAATTGGGTCTTCTCCCTGACTTCAGCTCTTTTAGCTGGAATGATCTTTTGTCTTTTGCATCTTCATTCTTTTGAGAGTTCTAATGTTCCATTCTTTTTGTTCTTCCTTTTTGCAAAAATTCAACTATTTTTAATTGGACCTTGTATCCTCTCCTTGCCCCCCTGCGTGGCGAAATACAAGTGAGTTTGAAAATATTCAGTAAAAAAAATGGAAAAGGAGAAACTCTGCCCCCTGTGTAGGCTCAAACCCATGATTTTTCTATGCGGGCTCTAATTGATGTTTTTGCCATCTAGTTCGTCGCACAAGCACGTATTTCTTCTTTTGCAAAATGATTGGAGCTTCCACAAGAAAATAGGCTTTCCGTGCCCTCTTGATTCAATATCTTCTTTTGATTCTTTACTTCGCAAAGTGTTTGCTGTTCATTTTGACAAGGAATAGACAACACAAGACAAGAAAGTGCGATGTGATATGCTCATGTATGCATGATATGTATGATAGTACTCAAAGCGATTTCATTGACTCACAGACTGAGGTGATCAGTAGAAGTATTCTCATTGACTCCTTTTCAACGCTCATTCAAGTCTTGCATTGGAATGATAGAAAGCTTTACATTTATGCCTTTTATCTTCAAAATATTGAAAATATGAATAATGGAGACCCCAAGCAGCAGAGTCAGGGATTCATCTATTTCAAACTATGTCTCAACATGTCAGTTGATAGCTTCTTCATGACCTTGCCAATAATCATTTTCTTTGCCCAATGTGTCCTTTGGAGGTTCAACATACTTCCCTTAACTTGAAGGCTTTGTATGACAAAACACTTTTTTTATTTTTATTTTTTTTAATTTTTGAATTTTAGTTTTGAAATCAAATGTTGGCTTTGCCAAATTAATGTCAATGTACCTCAGGACTTGATTTTTCAAATTAACATATCTATAACATGACAACCCTAGTTACCGTACTAAACTCGGGAATTATTTCTATTTAAGCAAGAACTGTTGCACTTCAGATAAGCATATTGTAACACCCCCATACTCTATATAAGTACTATACATATACCTGGTATACATATAATACGTATATAAGGTATAAGAATGTCACTTTTCTTTTTACTTTAAAAACCTTTATTCAGGTTCAAGCGATATTACATTAAATTAAAGAACATTTACGAAAATCATTATTCTTATAAAAATACAACATAATTAAAATCACATATGTATGCATCACCTTCTAGTTGGTCTCGAGACACTCTTACCCTTCTCGTGGCATCACAGCTAGACTTCCAGATCAACCGCATAAATACCTGCGCGATTAAACATCCGCGCTAAGCCCGAAAGCTTAGTAGTACAACTAAATAATAAAATACATTTTACCAAAATTATCATACCTCATATGTTTAGCATTATGTTTTATTGATCTCTTACCATGTTTTCCTTTCTCAAAGCATTTCTTCATATGTTCCCACTAAACTCATAAGTTAGATACATAATTACATAAAACATTCATAACACAATTCTTACTCCTTCTATTTCATATACATATACATATACATCATACTACACTTTCATAACCTCATATCTCAACGAAGTTCTTCAAGCCATATTCACTCTTAATATATCAATACACATATTATAAAATCATATCTCATAATATCATTTTATTCACAATGCATCATTCACGAATCACACTTCCAATAAAGGCAGCCATAATCTTATTACTCATTTATTTCAACATTAGAATATCATATTGACATCAAAGACAGACTCGGGCCCAAACAACACACTAATATGCCATTCAATTTTCAGAGTAAATGCTTTGGTTTTATCATCACATTTATCAATTTTATTCTCAATTGAATTATCATAGCCAATAACAATGGCTTCACATTTCCTTTGAACCATCATAGCCAATCACAATGGCTTCACATCATATTTGAGTCATCATAGTCAATAACAATGACTTCACATTATATTTGAATCATCATAGTCAATAACAATGACTTCACATTATATGATATCTCAAATCATATCATAATATTTCATTATTCAATTATACATAAGCAATTACTTCATCATATCCTTCACAATATATATATAGCATCATTGCAATCCACAAGATTCACAATGCATAAAACATAACCTTGTTCATGTGATATCATATGCATTATCAACTCCATTATCACTTCTCATTATCATTTTGGCAATCATGCCTTGTTTCATTCAATTAAATCATCATAGTCAATAACAATGGCTTTAAATCACATTCCATATCATCTCACATTTTATGATTCAACAATGATGTTAGACAAATGTTCTCTATTTTGAACCTTGACAACTCAAATGAATGATCTATTTAACATGTATTTGAGAATCTTGTTGCAGGATTAGGTTACTTCCAATAAGGTGAACAGAACCTTTCTAGCGGTCGCGCCTCACCTGAATACGACCGCCCCATACAATTTCAAGATGAAACATTATTACAGTAGGTTTCGCGGTCAGAAGCCCGACCTAAGTCGCGACCGCACATGAATAATAGCGACCGCACATGAATAAAAGCGACCGCCCCAAATTACGTGTCACTCATGCATAAACCCTAAATGTAGCCAAATTTCTTTTGGTTAACTTAAAACACATTGTACAAAACATAACCTCATTCAAATGGACATAATCAACATCATTAGCAATTATTTTACATGCTCATCACAATATTTTCATCACCAACATTCATTAACAATACATTTGATACCTTATCACATTTACAAACAAAAGTGTTTTAAGATTAAACAACATATGCATGTTTGTAACCATATAGTTTGTACTTACCTTTAGCACCAAATATACAACTCTAAACACTTTCTTTTCTCCAAGAATTCTTCACTTCTCAAATTAGAGCAAATCACTTTCTTCCTAAACCTAATCCAAAATAACACAATATAATTTATCACTTACCATTTCCAAAACCCTAAAACCAACATCACTCTTAACTTATCATCTTCAAATCCAAAATCAACACCACAACCAATTAAATCCAACATATAATAATCAACACAACCCCACTTTAAAATCCACAATCAACTCACAAACAACTTAAATAACTTAAAAGAATCAAAAGAAACTTACCAAATATAGTGAATCTTCTTGGATTTCCACTTAACCACTTAGAACTTCTTCAATTTGAGCTCAAAATATCATCAAACCTTTGCTTTCTCTCTTGTTCTTTAGGTTGGCCGGCCACACGTGAAAGGAAGAAAGGAAATTGATCAAAATAAAAGTCAAACTCTCTATTAATCTCCACCACACAATTTCAAAAGAAGAATTACCAAAATGCCCTCTTTAACATAGTTAAACTTCTTTTTATTTAGCATGCCCTTTATAGTAATTTCAATAACAACAACTAAATATCTTCTTCCACTATATCCAACACCTTGACTCTCCCTTTGACCAACATATATGCTATATATATTGCCATATACACTACATATACATCTTCTCTACACATCACTTTTCTTTCAAATAACACATGAACATTCTCTCTTAAATTTTTTTATCACACAACACATACATTCAATCACATTTTAAACCAACAACAACAACAACATAATCAAAACTTCTAGGGCATACATGAGGATATTACACATATACACATTACTTGGTCAAAGGTCTCATTTGAGTTTAAATATTGTCTATCTCATATGCATGCTTTTCCAAACTATCTCCACTAATAGACTCTACCTACCAAGAGAGATCAACAGGTCTTTGATAGGCTTGAAATGGGGTCTATGAGGGACATGGGTTTAAATGAAGGCCATTTTGAGATAGGAGCTGATGTAACACAGTGGACAAACCCTCACACTATAAATTTCTTATTGGAACTTTAGGCAATTGGGAGAAATCTTTCTAGACTCTAAGTACCTTCTATCTTCTTGGCATTAATATGGATATTGATTAGGACAGTCTTTGCCCTTGCAAAAAGTTTAAGACACAAATTCGCTTCTTTCCTTCTTCTCCCTTTCTTTCTTTTTATTTTTCTTACTCCTCCCTTTCTTTGAGCATTTTATCATTTTTGTCCTTCTTTCTTGTAGGACTATCAAGTACAAAACTTTCATGAACTGAATAGTCTTTCTACTTTTTCTTTGATTTTGATTGAATCTTTGGTTGGGTTGGAACAATTCAAGTCAAACTGTCCTTATAAACTAAATGGAAGCCTTTTGTTGTCTTAGGTAAAAGAGAACTCAGTTGGCTTTTTGAACCTTTTTGGGTTTTCTTTTCTTTTTTTTTTTCTCTTTTTTTTTTCTCTTTTCTTTTTCTTTTCTTTTGTCTTTTTTGTTTTCTTTTCTTCTTTTTCTTTTTTTTCTTTTATTTTTTTTGTTCAGCTCTAAAAGAGTTGTCTTGTTTGTACCAACTTGGGCTTCCAATAATTGATAAGTGGAGTAACATAAATCTTCTTTAATAGGGATAAATCATTTGTTACTCTAATGATGATGTTGTTTTGATATATTGGAGATATTAAGGGAACTTCAACTACCCTTATGGTCTTGAAAACTTTAGCTACCCTTATGGTCTTGAAAACATCAACTATATATAGCCTTATGAAATTAAGTATAGTATTATTGAAAAGACATATATAGCCTTGGTTTGCTCGTCTAAGAAGTTGCGGTATTCTTTCAATCTTATAGTGTGCAAGCAATTTGTATGATGGATCCAATGAAGTATTTAAGGGAAACACCCTCGTTGACTTGAAATATGGCAGGTGGTTGATAATTTTAGAAGAATTCAAAATTAAGTATATAACCAGGAAGACCATCAAAGAAAGAGTAGTAGCAGAATTCCTGGCTTAGCAACTATTGCCTGACAATGAAGAGGTGATTTTAGAATTTTTCGATGAATATTTACAGGCCATAGAAGTACAGGGTTGGAAGATGTATTTCAACGGAGCAGTAAATAGAAAGGGAGCAGGTTTGGGAGTAATTTTAGAATCGCCCAAAGGGGACCTCATTCGTCTAGCCAAGAAGTTGGAGTTTAGGGCAACCAACAATATGGTAGAGTACGAAGCATGTATTTTTGGGCTAGAAACCTTGATGATTATGAAGATTGATAAAGTGCAGGTTTTCAGCGATTATTTGCTAGTAATATCTTAAGTGAATGGAGAGTGGGAGTTGAAGGAAAAGAAGTCAAAACCATACCATGACTATTTGACCGTGATAAAGAAGAATTTCAAGGAGTGTAGATTTATAAACTTACCAAAAGAGGAAAACTAGATGGCCGATGCCTTAGCCACCCTTGCTTCGACATGGAAGGATCTTGTTAAATTATTTTTTAATCCTCTAGTTTTGACCAGTTCTTCGACTCCTTGTTATGAGTATGAAATAGTCATGGAAACTGATACGGACCATAATGCATGGTATGACACCATTAGAAGGTTCTTGGAAAATAGGGAATACCCGCAGGATGTAAGAAGGAAGAAAGAAGAGCTATAAGACAATGGTCCTTGCAATACATCACCTTTAATGGAGAGTTGTATAGAAGATGGCCCGATGGATTACACTTAAGATGCTTAAGGAAGCCTGAAGTTGAGCAAATCATGTCAGAAATACATGCCATAAGTTATGGACTTCACATGAATGGATTGGCCCTAGTTAAGAAGATAATCCGACAAGGCTACTATTGGTTAACTTTGGAAAGAGATTGCATTGATTTTGTGAAGAAGTGCCAGCAGTTCCAGATGTATAGAAACTTGAATCACTTACCTCCCAAAGAATTGTATTCTATGTCTTCACCCTGGCTATTTGCAACTTAGGGAATTGTCATTATTAGGGAAATACATCCGACAGCTTCAAATGGCCACCGATTCATTGTAGTAGCAGTGGATTATTTTTTTAATGGGTTAAAGCTGAGTCTTTCAATAAGTTGGGGGCAAGAAAAATGGCTAAGTTTATTGAGAAGAATCTTATATGTAGGTATGGGGCCTCGCACATCATAATATCTGATAATGGGATGCAGTTTCAAAGGGCCATTAAGGATTTATTCTCGAAGTACCAGATTCTCCATAAGCAATCATCCCCCTATAGACCAAAGGCTAATAGTGTAGCAGAAGCAACGAACAAAACAATCAAGAAGATTTTGTCTAAAATGACTAAGATGTATAGGGATTGGTCAGAAATGTTTCCTTTCACGAAACTCGACTAGAATGACGTTGTTTTCCTTGGTTTAGGGGATGGAAGCTGTGTTGCCAATTTAAATTCAGATCAAATCGCTGAGGGTAGTACTAGAAGCTGAATTGCCGAAGATAGAATGGGTAGCAAGTAGATATGCATAGCTGGCCTTTTTGGAAGAAAAAAGGTTGAAGACACTATATCATCATCAACAGTATCAAAGAAAAATAGCTTGGGCCTACAACATAAGGCTTAAGATCAGAAAGCTTAAAGCTGGTGACTTAGTGTTGAACCAGTGCAAGACTAATGTCTTTGATCTAAGAGGGAAGTTTAGACCTGGTTAGGAAGGACTGTGTGTTATGAAACAAGTCATGAGCAAGGACACACTCAAATTGTCTGACATGGACGGAAACGAGTTTAGTGAGCCAGTGAATATTGACAGGTTTAAGAGGCTTTATGTTTTAAAAAAAAAAGGGCTCGCTAGGTTGAAAATCTGAATGGGCAGCCTAGGAAAAAGTTAAAGCAGTCCGCTATTTTCAAAAATCCAAAAAGGCAATTAAGGCTAAATGAGTGAAAATTGTCAATTACAAAACCCGAAAGGGCTGATTGGTGACAGGAGTGATCTTGTGTATGCTGGTTTAATATTTTTGGTTATTCTCCAATTTAATAAAGCAAAGTTAATCTTAAATTTATTCTATGTGTACTATTTTGAATGATCTGACCATTAGGCAAAATAAATATCACAATAGCAAAAAGTGAAGATAAATTATAAAAAGGAAAGAAAACATCTTTTATTGTCATTATTGTTCATCTGAACATTACTTTTTTCTAAAAATTAACAAATATAAAATCTATGGTAGACAATAAGTGTAGCGTGCAGGCTAGTTTTGCTTCAGTCGATCCAAGAAGGCTTCAGTCAGATAGGGCATCTCTAAATCAAGAGTAAACTCAAAACATTAAGGCTTGGCTCCGTACTGGCGGTCAAGTCGATGAGGATCATAACAAGTGCCTCGATGAAGAGCAGCAAGAGGAACATTCATCAGATGTCTGAATGGTGACATGGGTAATCCTCTACTAAGGTACCAACCAATGAATGTTAATCACAGCTTGTGAGCGAATCCAGTCGATCTAGTCAGCATTTGAGGAAGCCGGACAGAGTAATTTTCTAGCAGAATAATATCATGGCAGATATTTGGTGAAGTCCGTAGATGGGGTGTCAAGCAAGAAGAGGCACTCTTATAGCCAAATCTGTAAAAAGGATAGCCATAATCATAAAAAAAATATCTGCTAGGTTGAAAATTCGCAAGGGCGGCCTAAGCAAAAATCAGGATAGCTCGCTAGTTTTGAAAATCCGCAAGGGCGAACTAGACAAAAATTAGAGCAATAAAAAGAAAAAGCCTAAATTAAAAACCCAAAAGGGCAGTTTAGGTAATTACCTGAAGCAGTAGAGGACTTCCAGCCAACCTCCTCAAAGATTCTACTTTGAATTGGTCCAGTCCAACTAGAGTTTCAACCAAGATCACTGGTACTGGTGAAAATCCTCCCTCCATTTAGTTCATAATGTCTAGAATTCACGAATCACTATCATCATCAGCAGAAATAAGCAAAAATTGACCAAGCAAACAAAGACAAAACATGCATCCCCATGCTTTGGTCGGAGCCAAAAGGGAAGTGTAAAAATCAATCAAGGGACCAAGTAGAATTTTCTCACCTCTAATCAATTGCAGGACTTCGGATTTTGAAAGTTGAAACAACATCTACATCTTTTGTTGAGTTTTGGAAGTCAGTATAGGTAATGCCATTGGTTGATTGCTTGGATATCCAAGGATGGCCTCAAATTCTTCAATCATAGGACATATTTCAAAATTATTTATCTTGAAAGTCCTATTTTTCACATTCCAAAAGGAAGCCATGACATGTAGGAATGGTTGATCCAACTTGATATTTTGAAAGCAATTTAAGACATTGAGTTGAGTACATGATACTTGTTCCTAGTGTGTTTCGTTGATATTTTGAAATAAATTCTTCATCTTTTTTAAATTGGCCTCAGTTATGGTTGAGCCTAATAATTGTAATTAATTTGAATTGATAATGGTAGAAGCTGAATTGAGGATTGAGGTTATTTGAATTGATCTTGTAAAAAGTGACTGCATTTGAAAAGAAAAGTGAAGTTGTTTTAAATTAATTGTGCAAGCGATGAATGAATGGCTTAAGTTGTTATGAATAAAGTATAGCAGTCAATTTATATAAGCTTTGGCTTATAGACCTAAGCGCATAAGGAATGGGTAGTGGTTTGAATCCAAAACATGCGAGAAAAGGACTTTAGACTGGGCGGTGGTTAGAATACAGAATGTATTAGGGTTTTGTAAAGTTTTATCCATGACAAATCCAAATTTGGATTCATCATGGACTTCTGTGTGTATATATATTAAAAAAGAGAATAATATAGAAAAGTAAAAAAAAAAAGAAAATTGAAAAGTCAAAGTTACAGAAACAAAGTTATTATTATTATTGTTATTATCAATACAAGTTTTTTTATTTATTTAAATTTGATACAAGCCCATCATTGTGAAGAGGGAGGCGGTCCATAATCGAATAAAGCCCTAAGAAAGTCATTGCCTGTCCACTCGAGGAGGAAGTGCCTGAACCTCTATTACCTTGGGAGTCAGTTCTTTAATAATCATCACTTGAAAAGGGAGAAGGCATATCTTGGACATCAGTCTAGGGCCCCTTTGATGAAGAAACATTCGGATCCCTCATGCCCTAAAACTGGAAGTATCGGAAGTCCCATGCCTCATGTTGGTATAATTCTTTAAAATGGGCAGCATGTCGTCGACTGGCGGCTAACTCTTCCTGAAGCTTTATGTTATGCTCCTCGAGCATCTGCTGTGAGCTAGACAAGGAAAGGGTAAGTCCATACATTTTCATACATACATATAAGCATATATCATTATGGAATAGGATGATAGACCAGGTAATTGAGATTGAAGCCTATCGGATAAGACAACATATCTAGATAAGAAGGGGCAAATGAAGAAAACTGCCACTGTTTTAAAGTATCATATAGAGGGACAACTCTATGACCAAGGGAGCCAGCAGCCTACAATAATCATGCAAATAGTCAGAACAAATTAAGAAGAAACAACTGCAATAACAAAATGATAGATACCTGAGAAGTGCCAACTCCGGGATCCCTTTGAGAATAGGAAGAAGGTTCACCCTCCTCGTCCTCCTCCTCCTCATCTTTGTCTTCTTCTTCATATTCTTCCTCTTCTCCTTCCTCCACTTCTATTTCTTCTTCTTCACCTCAGAAAAGACTGCAAACACCAGTAGGTGACACTTTAAAATTTAACAGATGATCCCGGATAAATTGGGCATATGAAAAATTCGGTGAAAGCAGGAAGTCTCCAATATCAAAGCCATTGCTGGCACGGCTCCAATAAGGCTTTGGCATAGCTATAGTGTTTAGTATTAATCCTGAAATATCAACTGGTACTCTCCGATGGTTAGGTCTAAAGAACCAGTTATGTACCCTTTCACCTAGGAACCAACCACAAGAAACTGGACCAGTAATAATCCGCTGGGAGTCTTGCAAGGGCAATGCATCAATCATGCATCTAATCCAGCTATTTCTCTCTCCAGCTCTCCACCAAGCCACATCCACATGCAGAATAGCAAATAGGTAAGTTGTTTTGATCTTAAGTTTGAATATTAATGTTAACATTTTTTTCTTTCTTAGTCCCAGGTCAGGTGGTTCATATGGAAGCGGTAAGTGTGAATGCGGTGGCTTCCAAGCACCTCCCTACGGCCCAACAGCCAAATACCTAACCTTGGATACCCAACCCACGACCGTGTAATGTTGGGAACCCTCACCAAGTTATGCTCATATGCCCAAAGTTGTACATGAAAAAGGAAAGTTAAGTTTATATACATGCATTATTTGGATTAATAGTTTTAAAAAAAGTGATACTTCGGCAACGGCTCTAAAACCAATGAAGGATATTTTCTTCCTACAAAGTGCATCAAAGCTGTGATAAAGGCAAGTGAGACTAGCTTCTCCCCATGCATAAAAAGGTACATGCCCAAAATGGTCGCCCCCAGCAGATATAATAGGAATCCCCGGGTACATTGTTTCGCCCTCTCACCCTGCACGAGTCACAAATAGTTTATCCAATACTCTCAAATAGGCTCATATTTGATCTTGTATAGTCCTCTATCCCGGGGCTTAACACCAATCAACTATGGGATTTCCTCTTCCTTCAAAATATTGCTGGTCAAAGGGACAGGGGTCCCATCATATCAGATATCGATTATGGTAGCGAAATCGACTGGACCAATTGTCATCTCTCCAATAAGCAAGTGAAAAGTATAGGTTTTGTCTAGCCATTGCTCTGTTGGTGCCTGAATCACACTTTGGTCAATTTGATATCCCCAGGCTGGTAATTGCAAAATGAAGTCTTCAAAGCCACTCTCTCAAACCATTCTCTTTACTGCAGGTGGGGCCCGATCATACTATTATGGGCCTTGTGAATATTGCCTCTTACTTTAATATCATAACCATTATGCTGTCCAAATATAGATAAGTCAAGGTAAATACATATATAAATTCTCACACATTTTTGTACAATAATTCTTATGCATATTTTTATACGATAATTTTTATAAATTTTACACACACGTCCATTTTTTATGTACATTTTTTGTACAATAATTTTATAAATTTTTATGCATATTTTTATACAATAATTTTTGTACATTTTGTACACATAAAAATTTTCATGATAATTTTTTTACTTATTAAAATAAAATAATTTTCTACGTAAATTTTCCATGCATACTTTTGTGCCCTTATTTTTATATAAATTTTACTAAATTAATTTTTCATGCATATTTTTGTGCACTAATTTTTATAACTTTTACTACATAAATTCTCATGCATACTTTTTATATACTAATTTCTATAAATTTTGCTATATAAATTTCTTCACACATATTTTTGTGTACTAATTTTCATACATATTTTTGTATAATATAAATATCTTTGTACAATAACATCTATAATTTAATTATAATAACACATTTTGTGTCAATAAGTAAGTTAAAAAAGCAACAAAGTAATACTTATTGGTGTTTTTTTCTCAAAACTCCGTTGGAGATGCATTCCATGTAATATTGAAATTTGCTCAACCCCGTTGTTGAAAAGGTAGGTAATCAATTCATTGTTTGAGTACATCCCGAACCTTGAGGAATGCTGAATGGCAGCCATAGTAAGTGACAAAGCTTTTAAAAATTAAAATTATAAGCAAATGTTTACAATGAAGATATCTTGATTAAAATTTGCAAAGGAAATGCCTGCTTATATAAGAAAAGCTAAAGGTGAGTGACAAAAAATAGTATAAAGTAAAAGAAAAGAAAAGAAAAGGACGAAGTGAAAGAAAAGAAAAGAATAAAAGAGAATGAGGATCGTTCATAATTCACATGATAATAGTATTCAATAAAGTTTGATTTACATGATCAAATTTAATAATTAAGTCAAAATTGGCTTTCTTTCTATGTTTCAATAATTCACAGCATACATAGTAAATAGATATTTATTATGAGTCTATATTTCTTGCATGTCTAAAAAATATTAATTATACTTACAAATATTTTTTTCATGCAGGGGGTAAGAGTACATAGGTATAGTAAAAAATAGCTTAATTTTATGCTTTATTAACTATAATTAATTTTTGCTGGCACCTCATGTTTAGAACTCAAATCTTTTTTTAAGTCTAGAACTCAATCTGGGTCCAAAACCTAAACCACCTCAGGCCCAGAACCCAAATCTTTTTTAAGTCTAGAACTCAATCCGGGTCCAGAACCCAAACCAACTCAAGTCCAAAACCTAAACTTTTTTTTACTCCAGAGCTCAATCCGGGTCCAGAACTCAAATTTTTTTTCAGTCAAGAACTCAATTCGAGTCCAAAACCCAAAACAACTCGGGTCCAGGGCCCAAATCTTTTTTGAGTCAAGAACTTAATCCAGGTCTAGAACCCAAACCACCTCGGCTCCAGACCCAAATTTTTTTTTGAGTTTAGAACTAAATCCAGGTCTGGAACCCAAACCACCTCGGGTCCAGAACCCAATTTTTTTTTTAGTCAAGAACTCAATCTGAGTCCAATACCCAAACCACCTCGGGTCTAGAATTCAAATCTTTTTTTGAGTCCAGAACTAAATCCGGGTCTGGAACCCAACCTAACTCGGGTCTAGAACCCAAATCTTTTTTAAATCCAGAACTTAATCCAGGTCCAGAACTCAAACCAACTCGGGTCTAGAACCTAAATCTTTTTCCAGTCCAGAACTCAATCCGGATTCAAAATCCAAACCAACTCAGGTCCAGAACCCAAACCAACTAGGGTCCAGAACCCAAATCTATTTTGAGTCTAGAACTAACTCCGGGTCCAGAATCTAAATCACCTCAGGTCCAGATTCTAAATTTTTTTCAAGTCTAGAACTCAATTCGGGTCCAGAATCTAAATTTTTTTTTGGTCTAAAACTCAATCCGGGTCCAGAACCCAAACCAACTCGGGTTCAAAATCCAAATCTTTTTCGAGTCCAAAACTCAATCTGAGTCCATATCCCAAAACATCTCGGGTCCAGAACACAAATCAAATCTAGTCTTAGGTCCAAGTACCTAAATCAATCTTGGATCCAGAACCTAACCAATCCAGTTTTGGGTTCAAGCACCCAAATTAACTCGGACCCAGAACCCAAATTAAATCCAGTATCAGGTCGAGAACTCAAAATCCAGCATTGGGTCCAGAGCCTAATTCATTTCTGTCAAAATTAATTCAAAAGTCATGTTGTTTTTCACTCTCTGAATCAATTCAAGCAAGGAGCAAACTGTAAACCCTTAATTTTGGCCCTAAGTTTGCACAGTCTTGATTAAAGAATGTCAAAATAAATTTGATCCAACTTTAAAAGATTTAAACCTAGTTTACAACTTTTAAATAAGTCAGTTCGATTTCAAAAGGCATAAATTCAAAATTATAAAGCCCTAAATTAAATTTGTTCTGCCCTAAATTAGACATGGTACATGCCAAATAACATCACCCTAATTTATTTTGAGTTTTCGCCAGCCATTTGGTTTCGTAATTAGGCTAGAATTTGTTTAAAAGACAGATTAGGCATATTAGGTTTAGGGTTTTAGTTATTGTTTGCCTATAAATAACAATTTTTAATGCTAATAATAGGTAGCAACAATGATCAATAAGCAACAATCAGCATCTGTCAATCAGCAACAAGCAACATTCATCAACAATCAACACAGCAAAGGCAGTAACCACTGCCTTTAATCTTTGTTCGGCTGAATTAGCAATTGGTATAGGCAGTAGCTTGGAATTAACAATTAATTTAGTGGAGCCTTCAATGCACGTTTCGTGTCTTAAACTTAATTTGCTTAAACATACAGTAGTCGTATCATCTTTTTTTTTAAATGCTTTGATTGTTTGTTTTGATTATAATTTTAAACCAGTAGTTTAAATAGCTAAACCCTAATCATATATTTATAAAACCAAGTTTACAAATTGGTTGTAAACTTGGTTTTAAAGAATGTCAAAATAAATTTGATCCAACTTTAAAAGATTTAAACCTAGTTTACAACTTTTAAATAAGTCAGTTTGATTTTGAAAGGCATAAATTCAACTGATTAAAATTATAAAGCCCTAAATTAAATTTGTTCGGCCCTAAATTAAATATGGACGTGCCAAATCAACATGACCCTAATTTATTTTGAGTTTTCGCCAGCCATTTGGTTTTCTAATTAGGCTAGAATTCGTTTAAAAGACAGATTAGGCATATTAGGTTTAGGATTTTAGTTATTGTTTGCCTATAAATAACAATTTTTAATGCTAATAATAGGTAGCAATAATGATCAATAAGCAACAATCAGCAAGTGTCAATCAGTAAGAAGCAACATTCATCAACAATCAACACACCAAAGGCAGTAACCACTGCCTTTAATCTTTGCTCGGCCTAAATTAGCAACTGGTACAGGCAGTAGCTTGGAATTAACAATTAATTTGGTGGAGGGTTCAACACACGTTTCGTGTCTTAAACTTAATTTGCTTAAACATACAGTAGTCGTATCTTTTTTTCTTTTAAATGTTCTGATTGTTTGTTTTGATTAAAATTTTAAACCAGTAGTTTAAATAGCTAAACTCTAATCATATATTTTATAAAACCAAGGTTCAATTCATATTATCTCATCTAGTAGCTCAAAGTTTAAATTCGTTTCTTAATTTTCAAAACCCTAGACTGTGTTCTAATTTCCAAACCCTAATTGGCAACCTATTTTCTAATATTTGTTTGCCAAACCTTAATCTATTTTCCAAAGTGTCAAAACCTTATTTCTATTTTCCAAAATACCAAAACCCTAAAATCTGCTTTACAAATACCAAAATCTCAATACTGCTTTTTTCTCAAAACCAAAACTCTAGCCATTAACCTAAAGTTATTTTCAAAACCCTAATCTTTAAAACCAATTTCAAAAACCTTAATCTGTAGCTCTTAAACTTTAAACACCTACACCCTATTTTCCAAATTTCCAAATTCTAATCTAAAACCTTAATCCTAAATCTACCAAGCCTTAATCCTAACCCCAATTCTAAAACTAAACCCTAATCCAGAAACCCTAGTTTCGTATTCCAAACCCTAAACCTTTTTATTCTAGAAACATAAAACTAACTTCTAAAAATCTAAAAAACCAAAACTTTAGCCAGCACCCCTAATTCTATTATCCAACATAACCAAAACCTTAATTCTATTTTTTAATACCAAAACCTTGATCTATTTTCCAAAGAATTAAAAACCCTAAATCTATTTTTCTAAAACCAAAATCCTAATCCTGTTTTCTAAAAATTATAACCCTAATTCCCAAATTTCCTAAAAAACACTAATTTCCCAAATATCAATCTTAAAACCCTAATTTTCATTCTATAAGCCCTAATTTAAGATGTAAACCCTAATTATGTACTTTTATTACTTTAAACCTTTTATTTGGTTATAATGGATGTTTTATGTTTACTTATTATGTTTGAATGATTTAATTTGCTTGATTAATTTTTTATTTGGATTCTAGAATTGTAAAATGTATATTTCCATTTTGTGGGTGCATTAATTATTTTTAATTATGTAATTTACATTATTAATTTTGGAATTTTATGAAGGACATGTTTTCACCTTTTGGTGGGTGTCATGTTGTGTTTATTTTCATGGACATGGTAAAGGCATGTTTCCATCCTTGGTTGGGTGCCTGTTTTGTTTATTTTTATATAATAAAGTAATGGATATTTATTTCTTTCAATTGTCGCATGTAGTATGGATGATATCATAATCTTTAAGAATTTAACAATATATAGACTTGAAAAGGAGGCTGGTTTTAATGAACCAGACGTTATGGAGGTGCTGGGTCATTCTCACCTTCTCCATATATACCCAACTTTCCAAACTCATTATGGAGTTGGAGATTCCTTAGGAATCAATTCATCCACACCTTTCTTTTTCCCAGCCCGTCCGGGTAGCAACTCCATTTTCTTCGAATTTAGGTCCATGTTCTCTAAAGCCCTGAGCCTAACAATGCTAAAGTCGCAAGCACCATTCCACCTGGAGTTGGGGTAAAAATCTCCATTCACAGTTGATGACCACTATCCCCTAGACCATCCAAACCTACCAAAGAAAAGGGTTAGTCATCCAAAACCCTAAAGCTTATCCTTAAGGTTATAATTTCTCTTCAAAAGAAAATCAATTGTTTTAAGAAGGATGTAACCAAGAGGATCACAAAACCCAACAAAAAAGTTGATCTTATCTATGTAGACATTTGATTTTGGCCCTAAGTCAGTTCAGTCCTAATTAAAGATGGCTTAAGTACTTATCAGTCCATTCTTAATGGCTTAAATCTATTTTGAGCTTTTAATTTGATTCGTCCAATTTTTCATAATGCCTAAATAAGTCCGGTTAGCTTTTTAAAGCCTTGAAACAGTCCGAAAGCAAGTTTTTAAAACCCAGAAATGGTCCAAATATAAATTTGGGTCGATATGGACCATACCATATTGAACTGGGCCTGCCCAATTCAATATGGACCATGTCCATATCGAATTAGGGCATGCCTAATTCGATATGGACAATGGTCCATATCGATTTAGGACAATCCTAGTTTGATATGGACCTTGTCCATGTCAAACTAGGGCTGCCAATCAGATATAAACCTTGGTCCATGTTTGATTAAAATATTTTTAGTTCGATATGGTCAGGTTTTAGCCTCGAATTCAATTTGTTTTAGTTCGACATGGTCACACTTTATCTCAAATTCAAATTGTTTTAATTCGATGTGCCTCAGAGAAATCATGATTAAATAAGAAACTAATACTCCTTTAACAGGACTTAACCTAATATTTTCTTATAAATACAAGTCTTAAAACAAGCAGCTGGAAGGTAACAACATGAAGCAACAATAAAACAATAAGCATTAAATAATCAGAAACCCTAGCAATATTAAATATTGAAGGAGCAAAGACATAAAATATCAAACCATTAAACCAAGAAGGCGGTAGAAGACTATCTTCATTTTGTTCAGCCGAAATTTAACCATTGGTGCAAAAATAAAGCTTGGATCAACATAAAATATTGGTGAAACCAACAACGAAGGTTTGCAATCCCTTATTCAGTTTGTTTTAAATTCACAGTAATTCATTCATTATTGTTTCATTATTTTATTTCTTTCCTGCACTTTTATAAAATTTCCAGCAGTGTTACCTGAAGCATGACTTAATAACCTACTTAATTAAGCATGATTCATATCGGTTTTAATTGATTTATGTGATGGTGTGTTTAGATGTCCATTAAACTATTTAATTGAATTTCAAAGTAATTTGTTTAGATCAAAGTTTAAAAATCACAGTAGCTAAATAATTCCTAAAACTCTAATATCCCAGTAGCTAAATAATTCTTTAAACCCTAGTCTAGTAACTTGTTTCTTAAAATCTCAAAACCTTAAAACTAGTTTTTAATATTAAAACCCTAAAAACCAGTTTTCAGACTTTGAAACCCTAGATTTGCTTTTCTAAAATCCTAAATCCCAGATTTGTTTTTTAAAACCCTAAACCCTAGCTTTATTTTCCTAAAACCTTAATTTTATAAAAACCCTAATTGTATTTTTATGAAACCCTAAAACATTAATCATATATTCTTAAACCCTAGTTTATACATCTATTGTTTAATATGATATTTGAATGTAGAATTGATTATTAATGCTTGTTTATATCTTGATGGATGATTTATTTTTATTTGATTTGTGATGGATGGTTTACTTTTACGATAATAGTTGAATATCTTTTATTATTTTGTTTTGGTTTCAAGGATTGTATGAGTTATGTTTTCACTTTGTGGGTACCTCATTATTTAAGTTTCATATAATTTGAATTATTTTAAATTTTGGATTATTATAAAGGACACGTTTTCACCTTTCAGTGGGTGTCCTATTTATTTTTTTGGACATTAAACATGGTTGTAAGGGCATGTTCCCATCTTGTATGGGTGCCCATTTATTATTTTGTTTGAACTTATTTTGATTTTAATGCAATAATTCTTTATTTTAATATTCTCATGTAACATGAATAATATCGCAATCAACTAAGAATTTTATAATATTTAGATTTAAAAAGGAGGTTGGTTTTAATAAATCGGGCGCTGTTGAGGTGCTGGGTCATTCTCACCTTCCCCACACGTACCCAATTTTTCAAACTCATTAAGAAGTTAGGAATTCCTTAGGAATCGAGTCATCCACCCATTTCTTTTTTTTTGGCCCGTCCAAGTGGCGACTCCATTTTCTTCGGATTTAGGTCCGTGTTCTCTAAGGTCCTGAGCCTAACAATACAGAAGTGACAAGAACCATTCCTCATGGGAGTGGGGGCGAAAATCCTTGCTCATAGTGGTGACTCCACTACGGATAAGAGAAGTTGATTCCGTTATTTTATTCTTTCTATTATTATATTATATATTGCATCATTTAGTTTGCGTTGTGTGCATGAGTTAGGACGCCCGTGTAACCCGTGTTATGTTATGTAAGGGATATTATACTTTCACTCAAGGTATGGAGATCGAGCATGGCATAACCACTCATAGCCTCGTACCATTTGGTATATACTTGCTATGGGAACCTAAGCTTTTCAACCCAAAGACTAAAGCCCATGTAGTTGGCCTAGTTACTTTCATTAAGTTTTTATCCAAATGCTTGCTCTTAGACTGTGTTTGATATATCTTAGTTTGAACCAAGTCCTATTTGGTTTATTCTTTTTTTAATATGACCTAATTATATTATAAGTCCAAAATAATTTTTAAAGCCCAAAAGGCCAAAATTATTTTCAAAACTTTTCAAGATGGTCTTTGGACATAAAATCTTTTAAAGATGGGACTTCAAGGCCCAAGCCCGAAGCCCAAAATCTATTTTTAAATGAATCTTTTCACAATGAGCTTTGAAACAAAATCATTTTCACCTCATACATTCATAAACCTTTTTATAATGGGATTTGAAATAAAACCATTTTTCATTTCATTCAAACCATTTTAAAATGGGCTTACAACTATTTAGGCCAATTATGGAATACTTACAATCAATTGTAGGCCTAGTTTACAGTAAGACTTATTAATCATCGGCTTGTGTAAAGTATGAATCACTAGTTATTTTTCCAAAATGGAAAATCTATTTATGATAAACCCTTTAATTTGGTTTTAATCCAATTTAACATAAAAGCTATCTTTTTGTTGGACCAATGGATTAAGGCTTAATTAGTGAAAATTACCATAGACTGACTTCTAAGTTTAAAAATATAATAATTGGTTAAAATGTCCAAGGGAATTGATTTGAAAATAAGATACCCTATGTTGGCATTTTTTTTGGCCATATACCTAGGAAAATAGACTTATCATTCGTGTATGGATGATATAAGGTTGGATGGTTTGTTCCTACTATGTTGATTTATTTTGGTTTGTTTGTTTGTTTATTAATTGTGCATTCATGCATCCATGCATACATACATTGCATTTCATATCATTGATCCTTTCTAGCTCACAGCCCTGGAGTACAGCAGTTCAAGAGCCTACGACAATCCAACCTATACCGATATGTAGAATCCAGCAATGATTCAATCAGCTTCTCACCAAAAGCAATGGATCTAGAGCAAGTTCAGAAGATGGTATATGATGCAATCAACTCCAAAATGGAAGAATTAAAGAGGGCCATAGCTGAGTCCATGAAAAGCCAACTGGCTGCACTATTGGGAAATACTGCTGAAATGACTGCTAGTGCTAAGAAGCAGAAAGATAAGGGAAAGGCAAAAGTTAGTAAACTAACATTTGATGATGACAAGTTGATTGTCGATGATGATGATGAATGAGCTTAATACTTCCAAGATCCTTAAGATAAGAAGAAAGATCCAAAGGTTATGGAGAAGTCAACTGTTGAGAGGACTAAAACTTCAAACGTGGAGAAAATGATTGCTTATTTAGAAAAGAAGTTTGTAAAAGAAGATGAAGACCGAAGAGATGTCGGAGGTGAACAAGCTGTTTGAGCAAGATGAAGAAGTTCCTTACAAGTACAAGATGCCTTCTTTTGCTAAATACAATGGTATAGGAAATCCTCACTTGCATATTAAGTAGTACATTACTATCACACAGTCTGCTGGAGCTACTAAAGCCCAAACTCTGAGGTATTTTATACTTTCTTTGGACCCTGTTGTGCAGAATTGGTTTAATAATTTGGATGAAAGTACCAAAAAATATTTGGATATGCTGTACAAAGTCTTTATTCAGCAATATAGGTACAATGTCAAACTGGAAGTAACCCTTATAGAGGTGGAATCTATCATACAAAAGCAAAATGAGAATTTTATTGACTATGTGAAGAGGAGGATGAATAAGGCTGCACTGCTTAAGAAGAGACCAGATGAGTCCAACTAGATTCAAATTATAGTAAGGAGTGTCCTATCCAGTCTATGTGAATGGATGTCCCACAACTTTATCAGAGATTTCAAAGACCTTCTCCAAGATGGATTGTAAATAGAAGAATGAAAAAGGGAGAAGAACCATTTTTATGGGAGAAGGAATGAAAAGGGAAATTCCCAAGCTGGTAATCAAAGTGCACAAAAGGTGGTAGATGTCAATGCAACTACTGGTCAAGAGAATAAGAGGCAATTTTCAAAGTTGGGGGACCTTTGTCTTGGGTTTTCCATAAGTTTCAAAAGCAAGGGCTATTACAGCCACTGGCTCCCCTTCCATTACCCAATCCTCTGCCACCAAACTTTGATACCAATGCATTCTGTCATTTTCATCAGACACACAAAATAGACAAGTGTTTTAGGTTAAGACATGAGATTCAATACCTGATTGATATTGGTAAGCTACCTGAACCTAACAAGCCCAACACTAAAAGCAATCCATTACCTAAGTTTGGAAGAGTGCCACCTCCAGGGACCTTCATGATAGAAGAAGGATTGATGGAAAGTTTTATCTTGTCATCTTTTTAAGATATAGATGGAGCAATTATGAATGAGGAGATGATGAATATTGCCCCCGACATGTCAAAGTAGATAAAACACCATCGATTATAATTCAACACACCTCCTTTGGCTTGATTGCTACTTATTTTATTTATGATTTCTTTAATATTTCTGGAATAATTATGTTTTTTAAATTAAGATTGTTTGAATAAATTAATTTTCATTAAATTTTTCTTGGTCTTTGTTAATTTTGGTGGTCAACCGATGATAAATCTAGCTTGATACTCATGAATTAGTGTATCTATGCATCATAATTCGAATGACTTTACTAGGTGAGGAAATCATTCTATCACATTAAATTGTGTATGCTTACTTAGAGAGGGCTCTTGCATAATTACTTTTGTCTAGATCCTAGTTGATCTTAGAACATGTTTTGAAGAACTTTCGAGATGAAATTGAACTCAACTTATTTAAGGGAGAAATGATCTAGGCATTGTTTGGATAGCCAACAACTAGTATCCACCCAATTAAATATCAATCCCTAGTTGTCTCCATGAGCCTTCATAAGATTTTAGCTTTCTCTTATTGGCTTGTAAACCCCAGCAACCTACCCTGAGTTGTTGTGATACATATGGAAAGTCTGATGATCACTAAAGAATAAAAGAAAAAGAAAATCAAAGAAAAGGATGCACAGTCAAGACCACAAAAGGTAGTTAAAGTTTACCCGAATTAGACTTAATATCTCATATCTATCAAGGTACCGAAGGTTCATCCTCACCGAAGCAGACTCACTCTAATCAAACTCACTCTAACCTACTCATCCATAGTCAGAAGCATAGAATGGTGCAAACCCGACAACTTTCTTAAAACTAGGACCAAATAAAAAAATAAAAAAATAAAAAAAAATAATTAAAAGATAGAAAAAGAGAAAGAAAAAAGAAAGAGAAAAAAAGAAGAGAAAAAAGACCTAAAAAAAGGTAGTTAACCTAAAAGGCCAGTTCAGAAAGCCAACAGAGTCCTTCTTACATGAAACATCAGAAGACTTCCATTTAGTTTACAAGGATAAATTGACTTGATTTGGTCTAGCCCAACTAAAGACTCAATAAGAGAATGATAATCTTATCACAGCTCAAAGTCTGAAATCTTGAAAGTCTTGA
Organism: Garcia nutans; assembly: GCA_947685225.1. Lineage (NCBI taxonomy): Eukaryota > Viridiplantae > Streptophyta > Magnoliopsida > Malpighiales > Euphorbiaceae > Garcia > Garcia nutans. The sequence goes on from CANTUV010000043.1 coordinate 33,985,320, forward strand.
TACTTGATATTCCAAAGGAAAAAAAGACAAATTAATGGTCTTGAGTTTTTGCAAAAAGAAAAGATCAAGAATTCTGCCGGATAACAAGATGCCTCAAAGAAGGAAATGGTGCCCAAAATTTAAGAATGCTTCCAACAGTATATAGTTTTAAGAAGAAGTTTGCAGTGTGAAGATTTATCAGTAGTGTCACATCAGCTCCAGCTCAAAGATGGCCCTCATTTAATCCATGTCCCTTATAGAACTCATTTTAAGCCTATTAAAGATCTGTTGATCTCTCTTAGTAAGTGGAGTCTATTAGTATAGATTGTTTGAATAAGCATGCATATGAGATAGACAATATTTAAACTCAAAGAGACTTTTGGCAAGTAATGTGTATATGCCTATCTGAAGTGAAATAGTTCTTGATTAAATGAAAATGATTCCTGAGTTTAGTACGGTAACTAGGACTGTGATGTTATAGATATGTTAATTTAGGAAAATAGAGTCTTGATGTATAATGACACTAACTTGATAAAGTCAAAATATGATTTTTTTTTCTTTTTTTTTGTTCTTGCCATGCAAAGCCTTCAAGGTAAGGGAAGTATGTTGCATTGTCAAACCCTAAAGGATATAATGGGCAAAAGAGGGCGAATGAATGGATCACTTGCAAGGTCATGAAGAAGTCGCCAACCAAATGGATGTCTCTCGTGTCTCTATCTTGCTAGGGCCCTTGCTACTCATACTTTGTACATCTAAAAGATAAAAGCCATAAATGTGAAGACTTCTGATGATTATAATGCAGGACATGAACAAGAATCTGGAAAGAACAAATGGCAGTACTTCAGCTGATCACCTCCATCTGTGAGTCAAATGGAACCATTGTAAGTATCACCCATGCATATTATGCATACATAAGCATAGCACATCCCATTTTGTTGCCCTGTATTATTAATTCTTTGTCAAAGTAAACAGAAATACTCTATGAAGCATATATGGAGTTAGGGGGCATGGAAGGCCCATTGCTTGAGAAGAATCTAGCCACTTTGCAAAAATGAAGATGCATGCTTGTGCAAAGAACTAAATAAAATGCAAACATCAATCAAAGCCTACGTGGGAACAAAATCAATGGTTTGAAGCCTACACAGGGGGCCAAACTTCTCTTTTTCAATCTTTGATTTTATGCGTGTACAAAATATTTTTAGACTCACTTTTAATATTTTACCACGCAGGGGGGTAAAGAGAGGATATGAGGGCTAGCTAAAAAATAGCTAAATTTTTTACAAAAGGAAGAACACAAGAAGAAAGTAAGAACCCTAAAAGAATAAAGATACAAAAGACAAAAGGTGAGTCTAGCTAGAAGATCTGAAGCCAATGTAGGACACTGTCTAAAGGATGAAGATCCATTTTGAATGGTGAAGACCCACTGTCTAAAGGATGAAGATCCATTTTGAAGGGTGCTGACCCAAAGTTTAAAGGATGAAGACCCAATGTCTAAGGATGTAGATTTGTTATGATAGGTGAAGACCTAGAAGATTAGTGTAGCTAGAAGAGCTAAAATTATTTGGCCAGAAGGAAGCCAAAATCCTTAACTGATAGAAGATTAGTCCAGGTAGAAGAGATGAAATTGTTTGGCTAGAAGGAAGCCAAACTCAACTGATAGAAGGTCAGACCAACTAGAAGAATTGAAATTATTTGGCTAGAAGAAAGCCAGAACTCTCAGATGATAGAAGGTTAGCAGAATCCATTAAAGAATAGAACAATGCCTAGAAGAAATTCAAAACTCACATATGATAGAAAGTCAGCAGAATCCATTGAAGAATGGAACCAATTGGCTAGAAAAAAATCAGAATTCTCAAATGACAAAAGGATGATCAAGCTAAAAGAGCTTAAGTCTTGGGTCGAGAACCCAAAATCCAATATTGGGTCTAGCACCCTAATTCTGCATCAGGTCAAGCACCCTAATCCAATTTTGAGTTGAGAACCCTAATCCAGTTTTGGGTCCAGAACTCAATCAGGGTCCAGAACCAAAACCAATCCAGGTCCATAATCCAAAATAACTTGGGTCTAAAACATAAATTATTTTTTAGTCCAGAACTCAATTTAGGTCCAGAACCAAAACCAATTCGGGTCGAGAACCCAAAACAACTCGGGTCTAGAACCCAAATCATTCTTGAGTCCAGAACTCAATCCGGGTCCAGAACACAAACCAATCTAGTGCCGTGTCCAGAACCCAAGCCAAATCAACCTCGGGTTCAGAACCCATTTGTGTCTAAAATTAGCGCAATCTCATGTTGCTTTTTACTCTCTGAATAAATTTAAGATCGTTCAAGCAGGAGGTAAACTGTAGACCCTTGATTTTGGCCCTAAGCCAGTTCGATCCTAATTAAAGATGGCCTAAGTACTTATCGGTCCATTCTTAATGGCTTAAACCTATTTGAAGCTTTTAATTTGATTGGTCCAATTTTCATAAGACCTAACTGGTTTAATTTTTAAAATCTTGAAATTGTCCAAAAGCAAGTTTTAAAGTTCAGAAACAGTCCAAAAGTAAATTTGGGTCAATATGACCATACCATATTGAACTGGGCCTGACAATTTGATTTGGATGGTCCATATCAAATTAGGCATTACCTAATTTGATGTGGACCATGTCCATATCAAACTAGGGCATGCCTAATTCGATATGGACAAGACACGAAAGTATGACATGTTGAGGAAGTTTGGAGACAAAGATTTTGTTGGCACTACAGACCCTGCTGTAGCAGAGCAGTGGCTGGACAGGGTCCAGAGTTTATTCATCTAGTTGCAGGCTAGTCCAGAAGAGAAGTTTGATTATGCTAGATCTCTTCTACAGAGAGATACATATGAGTAGTGGAAGACGATTCCCATGGTACAGTTGATCCACCATTGTTGACTTATGACAATTTTTTATAGGAATTCAAGAAAAGGTATACTCTGAGAGAGTATAAGTATGTGAAGAAGATGAAGTTCTTGAGTTTGAGGTAGGACACCAAGACAGTGACTAAGTATGGGATTGAGTTTATCAGACTGAGCCAGTATGTTGGAGGTATTATTTCTGATCAGATTGACAGATTTGGAAAGTTTGAGGAGGGGTTGAGACCCTCTATCATGTGTCTTGTGGCAGGCTCTTGATATCAGGATTTTTCTCAGTTAATTATAGCTGCTAGAAGTGTAGAGAAAGCACAGGGTCTTATAGCAGCTGCCGAAGCTGAGAAGAGCAGAGCTAGGAGACTCCAGGGTGAGGCAGGGTCTTCGTCAGTGAAAAGAGGCTGAGGGGGATATCCTCAGAGATTCAGTAGGAGCCACGAGCAGTCTGGCTGGTTAGTACAACAATAGAGACAGAGACTTATAGCCTCAGTGGCTAGTGCCCTGACCCCGGTGGCTTAAAGACCTGCTCCACCTAACTGTATTCATTGTGGTAGGGCACATAGGTGTGTCTACTAGAGGATAGATGCACCAGCAATGTGTTACATATGTGGGTCGCCAGACCACTTTCTCAAAGACTGTCCAGAGCCACCAAAGGATGGATAAATAGACACTGTAGCTTCTAGACCAAGTGTTAGAGGGGGTTGAGGTGGCAGAGGTTTTGGTAGTGGTGGTAGATTAGGGTCTTGCAAAAGAGGAGGTTCTATAGCTGGGAGTAGACCAGATGAGGCAGGGCCATCACAGTGGGTCTATGTGATGCATAGGCAACCGGATGCTTCAGTTATCATAGCTGGTGTTTTTACTTTATTTGGTACTTCAGTTCTTGCATTGATAGACCCTAGATCAACTCATTCATATATCTATGCATCCATCTTGCCTGTGAGTGAATTGCATTCTGAGTCTCTAGAATTTGATGTTTTGGTTACAAATTCTTTAAGTCATAGTGTTATAGTTAGCAGGGTGCATCGAGATAATCCAGTTGTGGTTCAAGATGAGGAGTTTATCGATGACCTGATTGAGATGCCTTTTAGAGAATATGATCTGATTCTAGGCATGGATTAATTATCCAGGCATGCGGCTATGGTAAACTGTCAGCGAAAATATGTTACCCTGAGAACATGTGATGGCAGAGTTGTGATGGTATCTGGTGAGCAGAGACATTTTTCATCCATATTTATTTTAGCTGTTTCAGCTAAGAGGATGATTCGGAAGGGATGTGAGGCATATCTTACTCATGTTGTAGATACCAGAGTAATGGGGTCCTAGCTTGACAATATACCCATAATTACTGAATTCCCATATGTTTTCCCTGATGAGTTGCCAGGGGTACCTCCTGAGAGAGAGGTGGAGTTTGGTATTAATCTAATGCCTAGTACCACTCCTATCTCTATTACTCCTTATCGGATGGCACCTGCTGAATTGAAGGAGTTGAAGGTGCAGTTGCAGGAGTTGCTTGATAAAGGGTTCATCCACTCTAGTGTGTCCCTGTGGGGAGCGCATGTCTTGTTTGTGAATAAGAAGGATGGCACCTTGAGATTGTGTATTGATTACCGATAGTTGAATAAGGTGACCATCAATAACAAGTACCCTTTGCCTTGGATAGATGATCTTTTTGATCAATTGAAGGGAGCAGTAGTATTCTCTAAGATTGATCTAAGATCGGGGTACCATCAGTTGAGAGTCAGAGATGTGGATGTACCTAAGACAACTTTTTGCATGAGGTATGGGCATTGTGAGTTTTTGGTGATGCCCTTTGGATTGACAAATATACCAGCAATATTTAGGGATTTGATGAACAGGGTGTTTAGACCATACTTAGATCAATTTGTAGTGGTCTTCATTGATGATATTTTGGTGTATTCGCATAATGAGGAGGATCATGATAGGAATCTGCGGATTGTACTGCAAACTTTGAGAGAGAAGCAGTTGTATGCTAGGTTGTCTAAGTGTGAGTTCTGGCTTGATCAGGTGACTTTTCTCAGTCATGTGGTTTCAGTAGAGGGTATTAAAGTTGATTTGAGTAAAGTCGATGCTATCTTGAATTGGAGACCACCAAATATTATGACAGAGGTTAGAAGTTTTCTAGGTTTGGCAAGCTATTATCGTCGATTTATGAAGAGTTTTTCTATGATATCTACACCACTCACCATATTACTTTAGAAAGGAGTTAGATTTGTGTGGACAGATTGATATCAGGTGAGTTTTGAGAAGTTGAGGGAGATGTTGACTTAGGCTCTTGTCCTTACTCTGTCTGTGGAAGGTAAACCTTATGTGATATACAGTGATGCTTCATATAGTGGTTTAGGTTGTATTCTAATGCATGAGAGTAGAGCCATTCCTTATGCCTCTCAACAGTTAAAGCCACATGAGCTGAATTACCTGACTCATGATTTAGAATTAGCAGCCATAGTTTTTGCACTGAAGATTTGGCGGCATTACTTGTATAGGGAGAAGTATTTTATTTATACTAATCACAAGAGTTTGAAGTATCTGAGTGTTCAGAGAGAACTGAATCTTCGGCAGAGATGGTGGTTAGAGTTGATTAAAGACTATGAATGTTTAATTGATTATCATCCTGGCAAGGCAAATGTTATTGCAGATGCCTTGAGTCGGAAGTTTTTGGCAGGTTTGACTGCTTATTCGCTCTGCTTATTGAGTTGAGAGTGTCGCATGCCAGATTTGAGTCTTGTGATGATGGTGCATTATTGGCTATATTGTAGTTGAGGCCAATTTTTTTGGATTAGATTAGGGAGGCCCAGTTGGCATATGAGAAAATCTAGAAGGTTGTGATGGATTTCCAAAAGGGTGAGAGTCGAGACTTTCATGTGAGAGATAATGAAAGTCTATGGTACAAAGATAGGTTGTGTATTCTTGATGATACAGGATTGAAGAGGATGATATTAGAGGAAGCACATCAATCACTCTATGTTATACACATTGGTAGTACCAAGATGTATCAAGATTTAAAGCAGCATTATTGGTAGTTAGGTATAAAAAGGGGGCATACCAAAATTTGTATCCATATGTCTTACCTGCTAGAGAGTGAAGGTCGAGCACCATATTCCTTCAGGATTTCTTCAACCATTATCAGTGCCTGAGTGAAAATGGGAGCGACTAATGATGGATTTTGTGACTGGACTAACTTTGAAGTAGAAGAAGCATGATGCAATCTGGGTGATAGTTGATCGGATGACGAAGACAACTCATTTTCTTCCAGTTCAAATGGATTATTCACTGGAGAGGTTGCCTGAACTGTATATCAATGACATAGTGAGATTGCATAGAGTCTCAGTTTTTTTAGTGTTAGACCAAGATCCCCGATTTACATCGAGATTTTGGAGGAGTTCGCATGATGCATTGGGTTCTCGGTTGTACTATAGTACTACTTTTCATCCTCAGATAGATGGGCAGTTAGAGAGAGTGATACAGATTCTAGAGGATATGTTAAAGAGTTGTATCATTGATTTCACTGGAAGCTAGGATAGGTTCTTGCCATTGATTGAGTTTACATTTAACAACAGTCATCAGTCTAGTATTGGAATAGCACCTTATGAGGCCTTGTATGGCAGGAAGTGCAGGACACCTTTATGTTAGGATGAGGTTAATGAAGTTAAATTGGTTGGTCTCGATTTGATTAAGGAAATGGAAGAGAAATGAAGGTGATTCGGGGTCGTTTGAAAGCAGCTTCAGACTGATATAAATCCTATATAGATTTGAAGAGGAAAGACATAGAGTTCAGTGTGGGAGATAAAGTATTCCTGAAGGTGTCTCCGTGGAAGAAGATTCTGAGATTCGGCTGTAAAGGGATGTTGAGCCCTTACTTCACAGGACCATATGAGGTACTGGAGAGAGTTGGTCTGATGGCTTACAGATTAGCTCTGACGCCTGAGTTAGGCCAGATACATAATGTCTTCCATGTATCTATGCTTCAGAGGTACAGGTTAGATCCATCTCATGTCTTGTCAGTGGAGTCCATAGAGATGAGTCCAAATCTGATTTATAAGGAAGAACCAGTGGCGATCGTGGCACGAGAATTGAAAGAGTTGAGGAACAAGAAGGTGCCACTTGTGAAAATCCTTTGGAAGAATCATGCTACTGAGGAGGCAATATGGGAGAGTGAGCAGATAATGCAGAACCAGTATCCTCAGTTGTTTCAGAGTGGATAGCAGGAAATTTTGTGGACGAAATTTTCTTTAGGGGGAGAGAATTATAACATCCAATTTTTTTTTAAAATTAAATAAATTAAATTAAAACTAAATTGGATAAATTAAATTAAAATTAAATTGGATAAATTAAATAAATAATTTAAATAAAAAAAATGAAAGGATTTTAAATAAAAAAGTGAAATACATGTGTGAAATATACATGAAATATACATAAAGTATATAAAAGTCAACAAAAGTCAACTTTTAAAAGTCAAAAGTCAAAGGTCCAAGGGCATTTTTGTAATTAAACTTTGAAAATTGAAAATTATTTAAAAATAAATTATTTTTAATGGAAGATGCAATTTTGGGGCTTTTATTAATTAATTAAATAATTAATTAATTAAAAATGTAATATAATATTATATATAAAAGGTTAAAAATTAAAGTGGTAAGAAAGAGAATTTGAAATGTGGTCTTCTTCTTCTTCTTCTTCTTCTTCCTTGTGCTGATTTTCCATAACCATCCAAGAGAGGATTTTGCTTCTTTCATGCTTCAAGAACTAAAGGATTTAATAAGGTTCAAGTGGATTTTTAGGGTTTTTCTCCATAATTAGTAAGCTTTGTTACTTTTTCCTTGAAATTCCATGAATTTGAGATTATGTTGATTTTAGGTTTTTGAAGTGGTATGATTTAATTGTCTATTTAGGTATGAATGAAGTTTTTTCGAGTAGTTAACAATGATTTTAAGGTCGGATTGAAAAAATGGTTAAGTTTGAGTGAGGTTTGGTGAAGAGAAAGAATTTAGGGTTATGGGAGAATTGGACTTTTTAATTCATGTGATTTAATTGTGTAATTTGGTTCTAAATGTGTTATTTTGGTGCATAAACAAGTATTTTAAAGTCAAATTATGGATTTGGCTAAGTTTGATTAGAGTTTGGGAATGGAAGTATTGAATTTATGATTTTAGAAAGGAAATTTTCAAAGATTGGTTAATTGATTGGTTTTAATGCTTGAATCATGTTCTTTAAGGATATAAGTGATGGAAATAAGATTGGATTGATAATTAGATTGAGTTGGAATCGAGAACGTTCAATGGAGAAGATTATGCCATTTTAGGGTTTTGGATATAAGCATGTGTTTAACTAATGTTATTAGTTTAAACATGTTAAAATATGTTTTTAATGATATTAATAAACTTAAAACACCAATTTGAATGGTTTAATACAGTTTTCCTAAGTTAAAGAAAGGTTATGCTATATTTTGAGATTTTGATTAAAGTGGTGTATAATTAAGGTTTGATGCTTGAAAAGCCTTAGAATGTGATATTAAATTATATTTGATCATATTTGATATAGGCATTAAGGAGAGGCGATTTGCACAACACTAGTGTTGAAAGTTGAAAGAGGAGATTGGAGTTTGATTTTGAGCTTGCTTTTGAGAGCTTATAGAGGTATGTACAAACTCTTGATAAATGTGATATAATTGAATAACATTTGGGCTTAACACATTTTGGTTGAAAAATGTGTTAAGCTACTTGATGCATTGATTATTCATGAACAATGTGCTATGACATGTGTAATGTTATATATGCATCAAATGCATTATGAAGAGCCATTATTAATGGCTAAATTGTATAAAATGTGAATTATGTGAAAATAGCCCAAAGTGTTTGGGTAATGTGATTTTGATGTGGAATGTGATACATTGTGATGATATATTGAGATATGATGAAATGTGATAAATTGAAATGAAATGACATTGAGAAAAATGAGAAAATGAGGCAATGTGCCTAATTGATAATGAGAAAAGAGGCAATGTGCCTAATTGATAATGAGAAATTGAAAAAGAAATTGATAATGGAAAATATGAAATAATTGTGTGCCTAGTATGTTATTCAATTTTTAGAGTTCTATATTTGGCGGCATGCCTATGAGGTTATCCTCATTGTTTGCCTTCGGGGCTAGCTTTTGAGCAATTGCTTTGATTTGCCTTCGGGGCTAAACGCTTGGCGTCACTGTGATATAATTTACCTTTGGGGCTAGCTTTTGAGTATTACTATGATTTTCCTTTGATGCTAGACACTTGGCGTCAATTTAGACTAAAATAGTAACTCTGGGATTTGAATGGCATATTAGTTCCTTTAGGCCTATGTTTGTGTTTGTGCATATGTGAATTGTAAAATAATTGAAGAACATGTTTTAAAATAAAATTATATGACACGTTGTGACATTATATATAAGGCATTGTGCATTGACATTGCTTTACAATTTTATTTTTATCAAAGTTTATACCGCTAGGCTTTTGGTTTAGCGTAATTGTAACTCATCACGTAGGTGATAGGGGTGATCTAGTTGAGCAGGAGAGTTTTTCTAGATCGGGTCGGATCTAGATTTGAGATTTTGCTTATAGAGTTGATTTTAGACATTAAGATCAGAGACACTGCCGGCATGTATATGTTTTATACTACATTTTGATATTATATATTTTATATTATATTTTAATATGATAATGTAAATTATAAAGAATATGTTGAAAAATTTTATAATGTGGGTTTTATATGTGTGTTTTTGATAAATATATATGTATATCTATAAATATTTTGAGAAACTTGGAGAAATTGAGGAGTATGGGTTAAATATATGATTGGTTTGTACTGCGAGTGTTTTTCTTATGCAAGTTGTGGTTTGTTAAAATTTGGAATTTTCCAAATTACAGATAAAACTCTAGCGAATTTTTTTCATAGATTTTTATGAATAGTACTATTTGAAACTTTTAGTTATTAATAAATATTTTATTTATTAATTAAATATACATTTTAAAGTGTTTTGGATTTTAAATTGGAAATGTGAAAAAAAATTTATTAAACTGAGTTGTGATATTTTTATACATTATACGCGTATTTTACATATACGGGATGTATGTATTATATATATAGAGTATAAGTATGTTATAGATATGGACCTTGTCTATGTCGAACTAGGGATGCCAATTCGATATGGACCTTGGTCCACGTCGGATTAAAATATTTTTAGTTCTATATGGTCAGGTTTTGGCCTCGAATTCAATTTGTTTTAGTTTGACATGGTTACGGTTTATCTTGAATTCAAATTGTTTTAATTTGATATGCCTCAGAGAAACCGTGATTAAATAAGAAACTAATACTCGTTTAACAAGACTTAACCTAATATTTTCTTATAAATATAGGTTTTAAAATAAGCAGCCATAAAGGTAACAACGGAAGCAGCAATAAAATAGTAAGCATTAAACAATCAGAAATCCTAGCAATATTGAAGATTGAAGGAGCAAATACACAGAATATCAAATCATCAAACTAAGAAGGCAGTGGAAGATTGTCTTCATTCTGTTCAATCGAGATTTAATCATTGGTGCAAATATAAAGCTTGGATCAACACAAATTATCATAGGAACCAACAACGGAGGTTTGCAATCCCTTATTCAGTTTGTTTTAAATTCACAGTAATTCATCCATTCTTGTTTCATTATTTTATTTTGTTTCTGCACTTTTATAAAATATCCAGCAGTCATACCTGAAGCATGACTCAATAACCTACTTAATAAAGCATGATTCATATTGGTTTTAATTGATTCATGTGATGGTGTGTTCAGATGCCCATTAAACTATTTAATTGAATTTCAAAATAATTTGTTTAAATCAAAGTTTAAAAATTATAGTAGCTAAATAATTCCTAAAACCCTAATATCATAATAGCTAAATAATTCTTTAAACCCTAGTCTAGTAACCTGTTTCTTAAAATCTCAAAACCTTAAAATCGGTTTTCAATATTAAAAACCTAAAAACTAGTTTCTAAACTTTGAAACCCTAGATTTGCTTTTCTAAAATCCTAAACCCTAGATTTGCTTTTCTAAAACCCTAAACCCTAGCTTTATTTTCCTAAAATCCTATTTTTATAAAAACCCTAATTGTATTTTTATGAAACCCTAAAACATTAATGATATCTTCTTAAAACCCTAATTCATAAGTTAAAACCCTAGTTTATACATCTATTGTTTAATATGATATTTGAATGTAGAATTGATTATTAATTATTGTTTATGTCTTGATGGATGATTTATTTTTATTTGATTTTTAATGGATGGTTTACTTTTATGATGAATGGTTGAATGTCTTTTATTAGTTTATTTTGGTTTCAAGGATTGTAATAAGTATGTTTTCACTTTGTGGGTACCTCATTATTTAAGTTTCATATAATTTGAATTATTTTAAATTTTGAATTATTGTAAAGAATACATTTTTACCTTTTAGTGGGTGTCCTATTTATTTTTTTTGGACATTAAACATGGTTGTAAGGGCATGTTCTCATCTTGTACGAGTACTCATTTATTATTTTGTTTGAACTTTTTTTTATTTTAATGTAATAATTCTTTATTTTAATATTCGTATATAATATAGATAATATCGTAATAAGCTAAGAATTTTATAATATTTAGACCTGAAAAGGAGATCAATTCCAATGAACAGGGCGCTGTGGGGGTGATGGGTCATTCTCATCTTCCACACAGGTACCTAACTTTCCAAACCCATTAGGGGGTTGGGGATTCCTCAGGAATTGATTCATCCACCCTTTTCTTTTTTTCAGCTCATCCGGGTGGTGACTCTATTTTCTCTGGGTTTAAGCCTGTATTCCCAAAGGCCTGAGCCTAACAGTGCAGAAGTAGCAAAAACCATTCCACATGGGAGTGGGGGCAAAAATCCCTGCACACAATCTCCCACATTCATCATGACATATATGAATTGCAAAAAAAATTTGATCTTTCTCAATATGAGTTGAGTGAATAGTATGTGAGTGATCATATTGAAAGCCCGTATGAAGAATCCTTCCAATCATCTCATGGTTACTCTCCCTCTTCTTCTCTTAATGGTGATGATGATGAAAGTACTCCAACTCGTCCTCCACCATCAAGAAAAGGAAAAGAAAAAGTTATTTATTAATTTACTTTGTTACTTTTCATTTACTTAGTTTATGTTTTAATTTGTACTTGTTTTTATCTTGTATTTAAATTTCAAATCAATGAAATGATGTTTCCTTTTCTAATTCTTGCCAATTATTCTCATTTTCTTTTTTCCTTTATCAAAGGGGGAGAAGTATGAATTTAATTGTCCTTCTACAAAGAGGGAGAAGGCTTAAAACTTACTCAAAACTTAAATTGAATTTAATACACTCCATACATTAAGAAGGAGAAGAGACCTAACTTGAATATAATGATCATGCATTCCATATACATTTGAGGAAGAATGGTTTAAGGGGGAGCAACTAAAATCAAACAACATTGGCATTAAAAATTTGCATTTAAATTGCAATTGATGCATGCACTTGATTATTTTTAAATTAAATTCAATTTGATTGCCAAAGTCAAAAAGAGGGAGATTGTTGGACAATTAAACTCTATTTTGACCATTGATAATCAAATTGATATGTACTAATAAATTCAAACAAGTTTATTATTGTAGGCATAAAAATCTAAACTTTGTATGACTTCCCGAGCCCACCGAGCAACTGCACAAAGCTACAAGATACATGTACCAAAGACACATAAAGGATGGCTGGCTTACGGAGAGGTGAAGTTGGAACGCAAGCTGGATGTGCAACTGCCCATGCCAACCGAGCGACTAACATACCGAGCTAAAATCCATAAAACTTAAAGAGGAGCATGTGGTCTTAGTACGCGGTATAGTCCAGTCGCGAGGCAAAAGAGCGACTGCACCCGAGTATCGAGGCACTACACTAAAAGCCGAGCTAAATTAATAAACTTATAGTCGCAGTCTAAGCATGCGGTGAAGCCAGGGCACGTGAAAGGTGTTTGATCGGACCTCCATACCGAGAGACCACACAACCCAATGACCCAAAAGCTTAAAATGGCAAAAGAGATAGTAGTCAGCCCATGCGGTGCTTCCTCAATGCTCAATCACTTATGCAACCACCTGAGACAACTGAGCGACCACATAAATCCAATACATTTGAATCATAGAGCCAAATACCTCAGACCAATGATGATTGAACATGTGGATGAATAAATTCAAATTAAATTGTAACTTTGTGCCGAGCGACTGCACAAGGTGTTGTGCGACCGCACGACATGGCAACATGGGCAGTCAAGATCCTATCATACAATAAAATCTTACCGTTGGAGTTAGCCATTACAGTAATATTTGAATTGTGTGACCACACAAGTAGTAGTGCGACCGTCTGAGCTGACTCAGCCACAAAATTAGTGGAAGATAAGCTCTAAACATGTGGAAACCACTTCAAATATCTAGTTCAAGTCCAAATGGCTATAAATACCCCCCAAGAAACCTCTTGTTTGAGGGTAATTATGATTCTAATAGCCAAAGCAATATACTTTCAATTTCATTTGCTAAAATAAACATTTGTATTGTTAGAGTGTTGAGTGTGAGCATCAAAAATACTATTGTAAGTTGAGTGTTAGCTTTGAAACACTTAAGTTTTAGAGTGAGCCTTAGGAATACTCTTGTAAGGGTTATGAGGATTGATCTCAAATCTTGTAAAAGTTTAGTGTGAGCTTGTGAAAACACCAAGTTAGAGTTAAGCTTGTTAAAACTCAAGATTAGTGGAGCTTTAACAAGTTGTTAAGGAAGTGGGCGTATGATTGAGGTAAATTTGAACCACTATAAATCTCTTGTGTTCATTATACTCTACTCAATCCTCTTCTACATCTTCTTCATCTTGTTCTTTAAAATTTTTAATTTATCATCACTACTCAAATCAACCAATTCACCCTCCCTCTTAGTTCCTAATTTGGGACAATAGATGTCACTGAAAGGATTACCAAACTTAATAAAAAAATTGATCTCTTGTCACATGCCCACCATGACATCTATGAAATGTAAGAGAAATTTGATCTCCGTCAATGTGAACTTAGTGAGTGGGATGTGAGTGAAAATATTAAGAACCCATATGAAGAATCTTCTGGATCCTCCCATGCCAACTCCCCTACTCCATCTTTTGGTGAAGATGAAGAACCCAAAGAAGTTACTCCACCACTATCTAAGAAAGGAAAGTAGAAAGTCCATAATTAGCCTTTTTGTTTTTCTTCTTTTTCTTTTTTCTTATTTACTTTGTCAAGTTTTATGTTCTTTGAATTCTTTACTTTGTATTGCACTTTTATGATTAATGAAATGAACTCTTTTCTTCTTTATGTATACATTCTTTTTGCCTTTACCAAAGGGGGAGAAAGAAACATAAATTGAATTATTGCATTAAAACAAAACTTACTCAAACAAATATTACACAAATTAAGGAAGGAACCATTAATTAAGGGGGAGAAATTTAAACATTAAGAAGCTTTATTTTTAAAACTTAAATTTGAATATTTAAGCTTGATTTTTTAAATCTTAATTTAATTTGATTACCAAAGTCAAAAAGGGGAGATTGTTAGCCAAATCATTGGCAATTAAACTCTATTTTGATCATTGACAATTAAATTAAACTAATGAGTTCAATAAATTTGCTTTTATAGGTAAACAATTTTAGACATTATGCATTTGCATGAAACATATGAGCGACTGCACAACTGCAAAGGCAAAGGAAATATTTGAAGCACATAAGAGTTTATAGTCTCTAGCGCGGGATCGCTAGGTATTCTGCGATCGCCTAAATCTTCGTGTGACCACACAATACAATGGAGAAAAATTACAAAACTTATAGAAGCAATAGTGGCCAGAGTGTGCGATGCATTGTTAACGCACAATATCTTAAGCAATCACTTAAGATCTCATGCAACCGCACAAGACCTAAGAAAATCAAAACCAAATTATATAAGAGATAGCGGGCGATGTTTGTGCAGTGAGAAACTTGAATTGTACAACCGCACTATAATATCCAATTTGAATTTCAGCGTCAAACATAATGGATTAATGATAAATGGACACATGGAAGAAGAATTTCAAATTAAATGGTAACTTATGTATCGTGTGACCGCAAGACATGGCATGACGGGAAGTTATGAGTCTATCGAACAACTTGAGTTTACTGTTGGAGATAGTCATTGAAGAAAATTTAAATTATGCGACCGCTTAAAGGACATAGCAAACACACAAAGGGACTCAACAACAATTTAAGTGAGAGACAAGAACTAAACATGTGGGAATCATTTCACACAGCTAGTTCAAGTCTTAAAGGCTATAAATACCAGAAGAAACCTCATGTTTGAGGGTAATTATAATTGATATAGCCAAGAAAAACTACTTTTATTTCTTTGTATAAAAAATTTCCATTGTATTCTTTGAGTGTTAGGTGTGAGTACTAAAAAACCATTGAAAGTTTGAGTGTTAGCTTTGAAACACTTAGGTTTTAGAGTGAACCTAGAAAAACTCTTATTGGGTTGTGAGAAAATTGCAAAAACCTTGTAAAAGTTTAGTGTGAGCTTATGAAAACACTAAATTAGGATTGAGCTTGTAAAATTCCAAGGTTGTGAAATTCTCAACTTGAAGTTGGGGAGTGGACTTAGGATTAATTTAATCCGAACCGCTATAAATATTTAGTATTCTTTCTTCTCTACTCTACTTTGTCTTTATCTTATTCTTTTCTAATTGTTTTAATTTTAATTTGCCATCACTTCTTTATAATCCAAACCAATTCACCCCCTGTTGGTTGCCATCTTGGGATAATAGTCCCGTCACCTCTACTTGATTCTATGCAGGGCTATAAATAAGTCAAGCTGCTCGAATTCAGATTAAATCTTAACGTAGTTAGAACTCATTTAAGCTCAAGCTACTCATTTGTTAGATGAGTTAAGTCTAAGCCTTGAAATATTCAGCATATCAGGCTCCAAAGCTGACTCGTTTAAAAAGCTCATGAGTTAGACTCACAAGTTAGCTTATTTGTTATGTTGGATTAGAAATATACATAATTTTGTTTATATATTAAATTATGTATTTGAATATATTAATTATTTAACTAAATTAATTTATATAATTTACTATTATACGTTATATGTGACAAATAAATTAAATAATATAAAAATAATAATTTTGATATCACATAATAATTCAATTCAATAAAATTTATTTGAAAACTTTTTCATATATTATATTTTTAAATTATGAATATTGATACTCATCTAATAGTGAGTGAAATTTATGTTAATAAAATTTTTATTATAAGCTTAATAATTTATAATAGAATAGAAAATTATAATAATAAAATATTTTACTTTTGTTAATACAAATATAATCATATTATTTATTCTTTATAAAGATTTTGATAATTTTAGTATTTCTGCTATAAAAAAATTAAAAAAATGAATGAAAAATAAAAACTAAAATAAGCTTGTTAACTCAATTAAATTAAGCTCGAGCTCAAGCTATATAATATATGAGTTGACACGATATGAGCTCGGATTCGACTCGGGCTTAATTTGAGTTTTGACTATTTTAAATAGAGCCAAATTTAAGTTTTTTAAAGCTCGCATCGATTGCAACTCTAATTTTATGTATTTGTGTGTGTGTATGTGTGTTTATATATATATATTTTTTAGAGTATCTCTAATTAAGTTAATAAGTTTTTGGAAAAGTACATAAGTTAATAAGTTTTTGGAAAAGTACATTGGAGACATTTATTCGAATTAAATTATTAATTAGAGTTAAATACATAAAAATAACAAATAACAAATACATATTTTTTAAGATATAAAAAACACATCGTATTTGCATTTACAAGAAAAAAAAAAGAAAAATTAGAATTTATTAATGTTGCAAAAAAATTTATATTTATTATAAAAAATAATAGTTGAAATTAAGAATCCATTGTTTGCAAGTGTAATAATGATAGTTAAAAAGCGAGACAGGTAATAAGAGAATAGAGAATAGTAGCAGATTTAAGATTTACAATAATAGAAAGAGAGTAAGATAATGAAAAAAAAATGAGAATGAAAATAAAAAAGAGAGAAAAAAAAAAAAGAACATAGGGTTTTTTTTTCCTTTGTTCTAGCCTTAAGGATAGAAATATTCAAAATAGCCTAATTAAAATGAATGTAGTCTAAAAATGATTAATGCTCTTCTCGATATTTATATGATAAATTCTTTAGTTTTAATTATTTGATGGTGTTATAGAATATTTAAAAAAAAAGAAAAATTTACATAAATAACCTAAAAGTTAAAACTTTTTTCATATTTATGGGACTTGAAAAAAATTTCAAATATTCAGTAATAAAACTTTCTATTTGCAAAATTACAAAAAAAAAAAAAACATTTTAGACTTTAGGCCATTAGGGGCCACTTAAGTGCATTTTCATTAAGCTCGCCTCTCATTCTTCTTCTTTTTTCTTATTTAAAAAAACTTTTTAACCACCATTAAAATATCATAAATTAATCAATATATTTTTATATTATTAATAAAAATATAACAGTGAAATAAATATTAATTTAAAATTAAAATTTGTAATTTTGAAAATATAATAATGACTTTACATTTTTTCTTTATTGGCCGCTTTCTTTACAAATGGCCATTACTTTATTTTTTTTAAAAAAAGAAGTGCCCATTTGTATTTTTTTTCTTATTTCATATTTTAATTTCAAAATTAATTTTTTAAAATATTAAATTAAAAAATATATATATTAAATTTCTATTTATATATAATAAATATTCATATATCCTCAGGCTAAAAAAATACCCATATATCCACATCTACTTTCATGTTGAAAATAAAATTTAAATTTTATTTATATTACTATATTTTATTTAATTCAAAATTTTTAAAATAATTTTAGCATATGCTATAAAAAATTTTTAAAAATATTTTTCATGTAAAATTATAAAAATATTATTTTATATGTAATATATACCGACATATATTAACATTTACTAACATATATCAATATAAAACAACATTTATCAATATGTACCGTTGAAAGTATAAGTAACATATGCCGAGATATATCAAGATATACTGACATATATCAACATATACCATTATATATCGTTAAAAATATATATAACATGTACCAATATTATCAACATATACTATTAAAAATATATATAATATATACCGACATATATCAATATATACTAACATATATTAATATATATAAATATCAATATACAGACTAATATATATTATTTTTTGTTCATATATATTATATATGATAACATAAATTAATTAATTTACAAAACAAATATTGGTATACAATTGATATATGTTATATATGAAAATATATATTAGTTGATTTGGAAAAGATATATCCTTATACAACTGATATATATTGTTATATGTTTATATATGTTACATAATACAACATATATCAGTCAATTTATAAAAATATATATAAGTTTACAACTAATATATGTTGTTTTATATTCATATATATTACACATAACAATATATATCAGTTGATTTATAATAAAATATCAATATACAAACTAATACATGTCATTATATATTGATATATGTTACATATAACAATATATCAGTTGATTTACAAAAGAAATATTAGTATACAACTATTATATGTTGTTCTATGCTCATATATGCTATATATAACAACATATATCAATTGAGATCCAAAGTGAATAGCAATATATAATTTATATATTATTATATGCTCATATATGATATATATAAATATATATATTAATTGATTTATAAAAAAAATATCAGTAGACAACTTATATATGTTAATATATATTACATATAATAATATATATTAATTGATTTGCAAAAAAAAATATCATTATACAATTGAAATATGTTATTATATGTTCATGTATGTTACATTTAATAATATATATCAATTAATTTGTAATAAAGTGTTATTATATAAATTATATATGTTGTTGTATGTTCATATGTGTTACATATAACAGCATATATTAGTTGATTTGTAAAATAAATATCGGTATACAACCGATACATATTGATATATATTATATATAATAACACATATTAGTTTATTTACAAAAAAAAAATAGCATATAACTAATATATAATGTTATATATTCATATATATTATATATAACGACATATATCAACTGATTTGCAATAAAAATATCAAGGCTAAATACATACGTAGCCCCCTGAACTTATATCAATTAGTTACTTTACCCCTTAAACTTTCAATTTAACCATATAGCCCCCTGAACTCGTATTTTCTTAACTTATAAATATAAACTCGTTGAGTTATACCGAGTCATATTGAGTTTTTGAGGCATCTATTTGGTCAAAAATACAAATACAAGGGGCATAGTGATCAGTATTCATTAATATAAGTATCTGTCAATAAAAAATAGATAATTACAGGGGGTAAAGTGGTAAAAATAAAAGTTTAAGAGGTAAAGTGACTAAACATTACAAGTTCAGAGGGCTACATATGTATTTGGCCAAATATCAATATACAAACTAATATATATTGTTATATATCCATATATATTGCATATAACAACGTATATTAGTTTATTTGCAAAAATATATATATATATCATTATACAACTGATATAGATTGTTATATATTCATATATATTACGTATAAAAATATATATTAATTGATTTATAATAAATTATCAATATACAAACTAATATATGTTGTTATATATTTGTAATATACTAGTTGATTTGCAAAAGAAATATCAGTATATAATTAATATATATTAATATATGTTTATATTTATTACATATAACAACACATATCTGTTGATTTACAATAAAATATCAATATACAAACTAATATATGTTGTTATATTTTCATATGTGTTACATATAACAATATATATTAGTTGATTTGTAAATAAAATATCAGTATACAACTGATATATATTGTTATATGTTCATATATGTTATGCAATAAAATATTAGTATACAAATTAATATATTATATTATATATTTATATATGTTACATATAACAATATATATTAGTTAATTTGCAAAAGAAATATCAATATATAACCAATATATGCCATTATATATTCATTTATATTATATATAACAATATATGTCTGTTAATTTATAATAAAATATTAATATACACACAATATATGATATTATATATAATAACATATTTTAGTTAATTTGCAAAAGAAATATCAATATACAACTGATATATACCGTTATATGTTCATATATATTACATACAATAATATATATAAGTTGATTTGCAAAAGAAATAACAGTATATAACTTATAAATGTCGTTATATGTTCATATATGCTACATATAATATATATTAGTTAATTTATAATAAAATATCAATATATAAATTAATATATATTAATAAATACTGACATATATCAATATATACCGTTATAAATATATATTGTTATATATTTCATCAATCAGACAACAGCCCCACTCTTAGATCTAATCATAAATTTAAATGGATTTAAATAAAATAAGAATAATAAAAGCATATATTAAAAACATATAAATTAAATAAAAGAATATATAAAAATATATAACTTTATTTACTCTTTAAGAAAACTTATATCTATCTATCTACTACCAGCAAATTAAAAGGGATCGTATATAAAAATTTAGCAATCTAGGAATTATCTAAGCAACAGTCAATCAGGCAACAACCTCACTCTTAGATCTATTCACAAATTTAAATGGATTTAAATAAAATAAGAATAATAAAAGCATATATTAAAAACATATAAATTAAATGAAATAACATATAAAAACATATAACTTTATTTGCTCTTTAAGAAAACTTATATAAAACACAAATTATTGGTATATTGCTTTTCGTTATACCAGGTACCACATGTTTATTACATATAACAGTATATATTAGATAACTTACAAAAATAAAATCAGCATACAACTGATATATGTTGATATATGTTATAGATAATAATATATATATCAGTTGATTTGCAGTAAAATATCAAATTTACAAACTCATATACGTTAATATATATTACATATATTAATATATATCAGTTGATTTGTAAAAGAAATATCAGTACACAACTAATATATATTGATGCATGTTGCATATAACACTATATATCAGTTGATTCACAAAACATATTAAATATACAAACTAATATATGTTGATATATTCATACATGTTACATATAACAAAATATATTAGTTAGTTTGCAAAAAAAAAAAAAAACAGTATATAACTGATATATGTTGTTATATGTTCATATATGTTATATATAACAATATATATCAGTTAATTTTCAATAATATATCACATGTACAAACTTATATATATTGATATATATACATATAACAACATATATCAGTTAATTTGCAAAAGAAATATCAGTATAAAACTGATATTTTTTAATATATTATTGTTCTTTAATTAAAATATATGTAATATATATTGATATATGCCGACATATACCAACATATACTCTCATCTATCGTTATTTTTTAATTAAATTTTGATAAATATTCTACATGTGAATAAAGAATTGTAATATAGAATAAATTTAGTTATTCTTTAGTATATGTAATATATAGAATAAATTTTCATAAATATTATACATGTGAATCAATTCATTTTCTTCTCCTAAATTTTAAATACTATAGATGATGAATATTAAAAAATTGCTATTACGGTCATTATGGCCTCAAATAGTTACCAACATAGAAATTGACTTGAAAAATAAGACCAATTTGTTGGTGCAAATTCTTTAGAAATTATTTTTTAAAAATAATATACTGTTAAAATAATGGTGTTATTTTGGTCTGTTCAAAACAATAAACACAAATTGCGTTATATGAAACAATGAGAAACTTTTAAATTTGATAGAAAACTAAAAAATTAAAAAATATTTCTTTAAAGTATTTTATCGAACATATTGAGTCCGTTATTGCAATAACGGAAGTAAACGAATAAAAAGTAAAAAGGATGATATTCTTGTTTAGTTTGAGAATATTCAGGTAATAGACACAAATGAAAGAAAATTTTTCTACTGAATTCGTATTAAAATATCAAAAACTGAATATATTTTTTAAAACATTACAATATATAGTATTAGTGTTATAGAAAATCCTAATTTCAAATAAGAAAAATTTTTAAAAATGCAATAGATTGCCAAAATAAAAGAGATTATAAATATAGAAAGATAATATTTAACGAGACAGACAAAATGTCTAAGCGGTACCTCGATCCACGATCTCTAAATAAGAAAATAAAAATCTGTCTTAAGCTGTTATAACAGTAAAACGTATTTTCGGAGGTCTAAACAATATAATTTAGTCAAAAAGTGACAGAGCTCACCGTAAAGCGATGACTTGTAGTTGTTGGCCTATTTTTCACAGGGCTAGGGCCGTAGAAAGTCCAATTTGCAATTTCAGCTTTTGACAGTAATTACTAAATTGCCACTAGAGTAGTTTTCTATCAAACTATTATATGAAAGTCAGAGCTCTCTGTGTTGCATCAGTTATATTTGAAGAATAAAAAAATCTCCAATCTTGCACTTCCATATCCAAACCACTAAAAAAAAAGTAGAAGTGGATAAAATGTTTATTTCATCTACCCTAACAACAAAAATTAAAAACAAAAATTTATATTTAAGGAAAAAAATAAAAAAAATAAACATAATAGAAAAATCAAAATTTGAGAATTTTTATTTGTTCAGAACAAAGCGTTAAAATTTATTAATTTGTATCACATCTCGTTGTATATTCAATGAATTTTGTTGGTAGCATCACTGTGATATCATTGCTTTTAAAACATAATACGAATAAAAGAGTTTGTTTTTATAACCAATTGCCATACGTAAATCAAAACTCGAAGTTTGTGAAGTTTTTCTGCTGAAACCCATTGAAAATTCCTTGGCATTATTGAGGTTCAAATGCATACTTTTTGTGAGCTCTATTTCCATAAACAACATCACGTTCATTGAAATTCGCAGCGGCATAAAGGCTCCACCGAACTATTTACATCGTGTTAATCAAAGGTTTAGAAAAATTATGAATGGCTTTGAAAAGCTGCTTCAAACAATAAATTGAAAAATCTCAGAATATTTATTATAAATTTCAGATTGAATTTCTTCATCATAACCTGGTATGTTTTTTGTAGGCTTTGTTGTTGCTTGGATCTTAGCAGCCAAGCAAGAGTTATAAGGAGAAATGCATACTGGTTTGGATAGTTGAAAAACAATCGTATTTTTGTAAAATGAAAGTGAAAAAAAAAATACAAATGAAAGAAAAAAGTGAAATGCAATAAAATTGAAAAGAAAAGCTGAAAAGACAATCCATCATGTAATTTTGTAAAAAAAAAAAAAGCACAAGAAGGTCTAACTATCCTAAGGCCAATTTTGAGACCAAAATGAGAGCTTCTCCAGCCCACATCCCTTTGCATGTGTCCTATAAAAGGCAATTTCCAAAAGGCTCTCTTATTTATGTGGTTTATCATTATGATAGTCTTTTTATTACCGTAATTAATTTTAGAGATAATTATACTGTACATTATTTTAAACTTACAATTAGTAAAAATATGGACCCGAGGTTTTTATTTTCAAAATTACTTTTTTAATGATATTTTTCTTTTTTTTCTATTTTTATAATTTTTTATTTTTATTTATGTTTTTTTATTTTAAATTTTTTTAATGTTATATTTTCAATAAACATATAAAAAAATATATGCATAATATATATAAAATACACATTTAATAATATAAATTATATTTACTATGCATCTACATAATATTTTAAATATTTATTTAATTTTTTTTAATTTTTATTCTCTCAATATTCATAGAATATCTACACAGCATTCAATTTTTATCTAAAATACATATAACTTAGATAATAAATACATTAACATACACAATATCTACAAAACATCTATCATAATAACATTGTGTGTATTTTTTTTATATATATATAATATGTAAAATTTATGTGTATAATATATAAAATTTATTTAAAAATAAATTTAGCAATTTTTATTAATATATTTTTTCATATTTTACTTTTTTAAAATTTTTTAGTGTTATTTATTTTTTATAATTAAAATTAAAATTTTTTTCTTTATAAAAAATTATAATTTTTATATGCTAAAAAATAACTTAAAATATTAATTCTTATTATTTGGTTAGAATTTTTTAACAGTAAAATTTTAAAAAATAAAAATTTAAAGTAAAATATAGATTATAGTGAAAGAAAATGTATTTTTGAAAAAAAATATATTTTAGTGAATAACGAAATATTTTTGAAAATTTGCTCAAATTTTTTCTAAAAGTATAAATACTTTTATTTTATGTAATATTTTTAAAATAAAATTAGTTTTTTAAGGCAATTTTATAAATTTCCCTTAATTTTATCCATTGAACAATTCGATAATGATGTTAATTAGTTAGACCCTTAAGATTTTACCTTATAATTCATTATATTATCCATAATAATATTCTAAAATCTATTTAAGTTTGAATTCTTATATAGGTTTTTAAGTTAATTATTTTAAGAAGAATAAATCAATTATCATATTCTTCACCTCCAAAACATTTTATTTGGTCTCATGAGTTGGAGATATCACTTCTTAAAATAATTATATCAAAATAAAAATAGTTATATATATAATAAAATTATTTTTCTTCAAAATAAGTGAAATTATCAAACATCAAAATCGATGAGGCTATTGACATAAGAAATTATAAGTAGATACATAAAATTAATTAACTTGTATCAAATCCAACATCTACTTACATAAAAATCAATTATTTTATATTAAATTTGACATCCACTTATTTATAAAATTTTTAACTATTAAACTATATTTACTATTATTCAATATGGAAATGATTTTCAATAAATATTCCTTTAATTTTTTAAAACAATAAAAAAATTGAAATAATTTTTTTTTTCAAAGAGAGAAATAATTGAATGGGATTTTATTAACTAACTAGTGATTTTTAATTGCAAAATAAACTATATTTGACAATTTCTTTTTTAAATTTGTAATGTTAATTGTAGACACATGGCAAAGAGGCAAAGCTTTTAAGAACAGAGGCCAGTGTCTGTCATTCCCTCAAATCATGTGCTTTCTCGTGCTGCTCGAGCAACTAGCATTATTTTTTTTAATTCTTTTATTTTTATTCTTTAAATTTTTATATAAAAATGTTGATTCTATTAGATTTTTGATAAAAACGCTAAAAAAATAAAATAAAAAAAGTTTTAAATTTATCACATTATCAGAATATGTTCAGAATTATAAAAATTTATAATTAGTTTATCAAAATACTAAATTTACATAGTTTATCATGAGTTTATTATATTTATTATGAATTTATAAATTTATATATTTTATTATGAATTTGTTAAAAAAATTGAAATACTTCTAGTAAAAATAAATTTTTTTTATAACAACTGATACAGAGTATAATTTTTTCAATTTTATTTACATCATATATTTCTCATAAAATTGCCTAGCTAAGCCCATAACACATCCATGTTAAGACCAATAAAATATAGAGCTTTTGATAAAAATATAAAATTTTTTTTTAAAAAAATTTAAATTTATCATATTTATAAATTATCTATCAAAATACTAGAATTTATGAAATATTTGCCAAAATATTATATTTTCATTAGTTTACGATGAATTTATAATGAGTTTATCATGAGTTTATTATGGGTTTTTAAATTTTACATAGTGTATAATGAGTTTATAATAAAATGACTAAAATATTCCTAGTAAAAAAAGTAAAAATTTTAAAAAATATAATGGAAGGTGATATTTTCCCTAAAATATTAAAGAGGAAAATGAAATATGAACTTTTCCTTCAAATTTTCATTTATATTATTTTTTTTAAATTCATAAAAATATTTTTTAAAATTTATTGCATTTTTATAGCATATATTAAAAATCTACTCAATATATATTCAATATCCATTTTTAAAAATTTATTATATTTTTATGGCATATACTAAAAAATCTACTAAATGTATACTCAATATCATTTAAAAAATATATTAAAAATTTATTGTATTATTGAGATAACTAACTTATTTTAGTTAGTTATTTGTTATAAGCCAACTGTAGTTAGTTAGCTAGCTCTTTAGTTAGTTGTAACCATAATTGGTTTCGAAAACTTACTCATTCCCTGTATATAATCACTTCTTCTATTATATCACTTCTTGAGTATGAAGTAATACAATAGTTTTTTTTTTCTTAATCTAGATTTGTCCATGGTGTAAGAGTACATCAATTTGTTTACTCTTAAACCCTACTAGAATCTTATTGCTTAGTTTACAACTAAACTGATAATTACTTGTTGTCTAAGTTGCATATTACAATTGAAGCTTTGAAGGTGACTTCAAAAAGATCAAATAGTTGTAACAGTGGATCAAAAGATCTAATAATAATGGTGAACAATAATAATCTAAGTGTGGTGCTTGTATCCAATATATTTAATGGTGGCAATTATTGGACATGAAGCAAATCAATGAAAATAGCATTGGTAGCAAAGCATAAATTAGGTTTATTAATCAAAAGATCAAGATGCCAACTTGGGATATTGAGGAATTTAAGAATTGGTATGGGAATAATGCCATGGTGGTGTCTTGGATACTAAACTCTTTAACAAAAAAGGTTTATGACTCCTTGTATGCGAATTCAACAAAAGAACTATGGGACAAATTGGAGACATGTTTTGGAGATTGTAATGGACCACAAGAATCCCATATTAGGAGAGAATTGGGAACAATTACTCAAGGAAATGCCACATTATCCTTGTATTTCACAAAGCTATGCAGATTGTGGGATCAGTTGAATACAATAACTCATATACCTTAGTGCTCTTGTGGAAAATGCACTTGTGGACTTTCTAAGCAGATTGTGAAATTAAATGAGAACATTAAGATAAACCACTTTCTTATAGGTCTCAATGAATCATATGAATATGAAAAAAGCCAAATACTTATGATGGATCCTTTATCTAATATAGATATCTATTCCATGATTAAGAACGTGGAGAAACAAAGACAAATGACTGTTTCACTATGTCTTTAGATGTGATTGCCTTAATGGTGCCGGTTAATGGTCAAAAGGGATTAGGAAATGCAAGAAATAACTATAAAAGGAGAGATTTTAGAGCGAAAGAAGAAAAGTGTTGTATTCATTATAAAAGGGATGGGCACACTAAGGAAAATTTGCTTCAAGATTCATAGTGTCCCTGATTGGTACAAAGAATTAAGATAAAGGAGAAAAGAAGAGGGACTTGGCAGAAGAGAGAAGAGGGAGGTGCTGTAAAAGGAAGAATCAATTTGGTAGAATCACCTTTTGAAGAGCTATATACACCATTTGAAGAAAAGAACTCAACAATTTTGATGAATTCTACGAGAGAGTCGATTCAACTAGAAATCTCTCAAATGATCAAAGGGAAATTGATCACATATCATGATTTTGTGAATTTTGCACAAGACTTTTCAAGTATAGCCCCAAATGCTAATTCTGAAGAAAATTACATTATTGATACTTATTGTACAGTTGGTACATTAGTCAGTAATCACATGCTCAGATGAAATCTTATTTCACCACAAAAATAAAACTACCAAACCAAGTACAATACACCTACCTAATGGAACAATTCTCAAAGTTGAGTCTATAGGACAAGTAACCATAGCCCACCATTACACTTAGTGGAGTCTTATACATACATTCTTTTAAATATAATTTGTTGTCAGCAAGCAAATTAACAAAAAAATTCCAACATAACCCACACTTTTTGTCCTAATTGTTGCATATTGTAAGACTAGAAGATTAAGCAACCCACAGCTCTCGGCATAACTTTGGACAACTTGCATCTTATTGATCATTTTTCTTTTGATCCTCAAACCATTTGTAAAATGTTTCCATGTTATCCTTTTTTTTGCTTAACCAATGTTCATACCACAAATAACACAGTTAATATTTTGCCAAATTGGCACTAAAGACTAGGCCATCCATCTGAAAATGTATTGCAAAAACTAAACTTTTCCTATAAAACTAAGATTTCATCTAACTTTTGTTGTGATATCTGTGCAAAATCAAAGTAGACAAGAGACAACTTTTCTCTTATTGAAAGTCACAGTAGCACATCATTTGAATTACTTCACTTAGACATCTGGGGTCTTTAAAAGAAGGCTACCTATACTAGTGCTGCTTATTTTCTCACTATATGGAAGATAACAGTAGGTCCACCTCGGCATTTTTTATGTAGATAAGAGATCAAGTTAGTAGTGTTCTATCAAAGTTTTTAAAAATGGTAAAAATTGAATTCGATTCAATAGTGAAGATGATTCATACTGATAATGGGGGTAGAATTCTTGGGTAGATCATGTCAAAATATATTAAATGATTTTTGGATAGTGCATCGGACCACTTGTGTATATTCCCCTCAGCAGAATACATGGGTTGAAAGAAAGCACAAATATTTTTTATAAGTGGCCAGGCTTTGATGTTACAAGCATACTTGCCCATAGAGCTTTGGGGAGAATCTATATATCATTTTTAAGACTTTGCCTAATTATTGCAAGTGCACAGTGCCTAAACAAAGTAATATAGTGTGAGTTCGAGTGTCAATTCCTTAGGGAAGGTGTACTCTATGTAACAACAATCCAGATTATCTTATTATTTGGAAGGATCAAATAGTTTTGATAATAACAATTAAATTATAGTGCTAACAATTAATAGAAGCGTAGGATTGGGTTTAATCAAGTTGATTATCCTATAAATCTTATTTCATTCAATTAATTCAATCTAATTGATTAATAATAAACATTCCCTCTAAATTTTAGTCCTACTCTTTCTCAAGTAATAAGAGTTGATAATCGTACCTAACTCTAATTCTCTACCTTCGTGAGATTAGAAGTAAATATAATTTAATAATACCAATATAAGGTCTTCAGCAATTCCCTAGAAAGTATTCTTATCTCTAAGTTCAACTCTTTAAGGTTATTATTCTAACTTCTATATTTTACCTTAACTCTTGCAGTCTACACAGCACAAAATATCAAGTAATCAGTAGCTAGTTGATTACTAGCCTTAAGCATAAGAATAATAAATCAATCAACTAAGAAAGAATTTAAAAGAACTTTAGTCAATTCTCATAGAATAAACCAATTGAATCCACCTAATCATACTAAGGGATTGGTTCAACATAACTAAATCAAACATAAAAGAATTTATTCTCAAAGGTAGAATAAAAGAACTCATCAAATATAAATCCAAGAATTTGTCTAAACTATAGAATCAAACAAAATAAAAGTTCTTTAAACAAAATCTAAAACATGGACTTTAGGATTGAATGGAGCTCGAAGATCTAGTGGGGATCTCTACTTGCCCTATTCGCTGCTTTCTTCTTCTCACCAGATCTAAAGATATCCAGATACATCTCCAAAGTCGGCTCTCTATATAGTCTGCATAACACCTCAATAGGATGAGATTAGGGTTTATTGAAAAGTCTTCTTGAAATTTTACATTTCCTAGTGCTTTTTAGATATACAAGGCTGTATATAATTAAGCTAAGATGGCCATGCCAAATGATGGTTCTCTATATCTATTTTCTTTCCTTCAGATAGACACGAAATAATATGCATGGGCACGCCTAAGGAAATTTTGCACTCTCATGTTGTTGCTTCTACTTCTAGTCTTCCCTTAATTTTGCAGACAATCTGCTTCTCCTTTGCATAGTTGTGCCCTAGGTCAATGAGCATGCCCTGGCCAACAGTTTTTCAATTGGATCTTTAGTCTTTTTACTTGTTTTCATTTATTCTTGATATTCTTCTAAGCAAACTGTAAAGAGAGAGATTTTACCCAATTAAACTCTATAAAATGCATAAAATGTAATGAATTAATTTTTTTATATTAAAAATGATAGACAAAAATGGATACAACAAACTCCTTCAAACTCAAAGGTTTTCTTATCCTTAAGCAATATGCTAAGTGTAATCATGTATAGCCATGATATCCATTTTCTCATATTTTTGGATGTAAAAATTTCTCTAATCCATTATACCTCAATTCCATGATTTGGTTAGTTATGCAACCACTTCGCCCTCTTTCAATATTATATAGAGCTTAAGTACATACAAGGTTGCACTTTAGATAGGTACATACCCCTCGCTTCTTATTAAGAATCTAATATTTCTATTAGAATTTTGTCTATCTCATATGCATACTTATTAGATTTTTTCCACTAATTTGTCCCACTAATTCAAAGATGATCAAGAAGTCTTTTAAGACTTGTAATGGGGCTCAAAATTCTTTTGACTATTGTGAAACTAAATTTAACTTTTCAACAAACTCAAATCCTTTAAGACAACTTCATGATATACCTAGTGGCTTCTTCTTTTTGGCTAATTTTTTCCTTTCTAATTTTGGGTATATAGATTTTATTTTATATTTTTTTCCAAACTCAGCTTTTCTATTATTTAGGAGAATAAATTTGTAACTAATTACTTTTTATTTTCCACTATTCTTTCTTTTCTAATTTTCATAGCCCAAAGGCCTCAAGTTTATTTAGGGTGGTGGATAGGGCTTCAAATAATCAATAATCGCAAGTTAAATAAAATTTAAACTCTAAAGGGTAATAAGGGTTAGATCTTTCCAAATAGGTAGATATAAGAATTGAGCTTTTTCAAATATCTAAATAATTTCTTCCATTCTTCAGCAAGATTCTTTGTCACCGCAAAAATTCTATCAAAGTATGTTTTAGGCTCATACTAATAAATACATCACTTAACAAGATTAAAGGACTAGAAACCTCTAAGTAAGCATTCACTCCTAAGTATACCAAGTTATTATATCATACTAAGAACAAGGCAATCTCTATGAATGCACTCTGTCCATCCTCAAGGTCAATTGGTCCAACAAAAAGAGAATAATAAAGTTTTTAAAGAAAAGGTATAATCATCATAGAATTGACATCACACCATCAACAATTAAAACTAGCATATTTCATAGAATTAGCTTCATCATTTCAGTACAAAACAATAGCAATAATAAAAAAATGACAGTTTATACAATTAAAATAAAAGTGCATAAAAGAAAATAAAAATGAAAATAAAAATAAAATAATTCACTATGTAACACCTCTCACCAACCTCAAATCGGACATTGTCCTCAATGGCTCAATAGAATCACATGTTGACTATCGTAGAGGGAAAAGGCCATTCATTGAAACCCATATGCACAAAAAATGTTGTAAGGTGTGTGCATCCATTTACCGCAAATGATTGGCCAACCCTTCCTAGTTAGCTTTCTAGTAATCCAAGTGTCGACCACTTGAAAATGATTATTCACTGATATCTCCAAAGCATCAACGCGGCCATGCATGTTAAACTCAAGAGTATTTACCCACTTCATAACTTGCTGCAAAGAGGTTTGACTTTTAGCTACTTGACGTTGTGAGGAGGGTGGTGCCACCAGAGTTTATTATGGTAAGTTAGCCAAGGAATCTTTCCTCTTGACTTCTCTCTGTACCCCTTGTTTTTGCACTATCACATATTTATTCCTCTTCATCTACACTAAATGCATGAGCATTAAGCTCTACATATCAATCCTCATTGAACGTATAACTAGCCTTAGGGGAGAAAAGTCAATGTCCAATGCTTTAATCAAAATGTTGCCTTTAGATTGTTTAGCAACGAAATTCAATTTTTTTACAAACCACAACCCTACATTATATAAACATTCTTCAAGCTTGCAATATAATACGCATAACAAAATGCTATTGACAACACTAGTACTATCAATGAGTCTAAAAACTAAGTAAGCCAATACTTGGTGAATATGCCTGTGGATAGGGTTAGTAAATTCAGATGCTTTAAACACCTTAGAATTATATTCACCAACTCCCCCCTAACTCCTTCTAAAAATCTTGATCAACATAATTATCATCTTTTTCATACGATTGTTCATCAATACCTAAAACTTTTTTTAGCCTATCAATGGTAAGTGTAAAATCATGATTGCCTAACCTAAAACTAATAGAGCCAAAAATCCCTAAAGAGTCTATCATGTGGACCGTAGGAGAAAGATCTTCAAAATTGATAAACTAGTTTTGAATAGGTTGGAGCTTCTAGCATCACAAAATCATTCAAATTAATCTTAGCAAATAATTCTATCACCTCATCATAACTAACACAACTTTCTTAAAGTCAGAACATTAATATATCTACTTGGCATAATTTTACATTGACACAAAACACCATAGCTTGTTTATTGCTCATTATTATGAAAATTAATTGTAGGAAACTGACTTACTGAAGGTGGTATTAGAGTTCTTCGCTGAGGTGGGTATGTAGGAGTTCTTTGTCATCATGGGGCAGAGGTGACTCCAATGAAGAGAATAAAGTATCTGGTAGAATGAGTTGTGCCTTATGAGGAGGTAATGACTTTGCTCGCTATAAGTGGGGATGCGACCATAGATGAGGATTCATCTTTCCTTTTTGAAGGAACTTGCTTTTTTGCAATACTTTTAGTTCTTTGACTCATGGTGAGAAGAAGATCCTCAATACTACAACAGATTGAGAGAAAAGTGATAAAAATGGTAAGTTATGGTAGAGAAAGGAAATATTAGATTTTTTAGGAAGAAAAAAGATGAAAATTTAAGGTTTTAGGCGAAAAGAATCAATGAGAGAAGGGGGATTAATGTAGCAGTGCTAATAAAGAGGGAGAGAGAGAGAATGTATGAGGATGCTAGGGTTTAGATAAGGGAGAAAAAAGGCTATTTACAGGAGATTCAGGCACAGGCATGCATATGATGCACAACATGCTCGTGTTTTTCAGTTCAAATCTAACTTTGCTACATGTCCTAAACATTTTCAAGTATGGGCATACATATATCTTGTAGCACATGAATGCAAATTTTTCTGCTTTTGCATTTTGGGAAAGTTTAGCTGCTCCTTTCTTCTCGAGACTAATAAATAGGCACACGTGTGTTGTGTGTTTGTGGCACGCACATGCTAAAAATTATGCTATTGCCTCTGAGTGATTCTAAATAACATGGACTTGCCAAGGCTTTTCATTTGGCACGGTGTGTTGAGTCTAAAGTGGCACACTTATGTTGATATTTCTGCTACTTGGTCAATTCTGCCAAGCCTGATAGTTCTTCGATCATTGGCATGACCATGCTAGAATCCATCGGCACACTCGTGTTGATCATTATACTACTGTCCCTCGAACTTCTTATCTAAAAAAACATACAAATAATTCAACATTTAATTCTTCAATTTAGATTTCAAATAAAATCAAAATAAAAATAAAAATAAGAAAAAAATTTAAAAGAATAAGAAAGAAAATGCTTGGGTCTGCTCCCAAGAGTATTTGTCTATAGTCTTTAGATTGACTATGATGCTTCTGAAGTTTTAGTATAAAGATAGCAAACCATTGCCTTTTCCGCTAGTTCCCAAACCAAATAAGGCTTCAAGTGTTTGCCATTCACTTTAAATGTTTCACTAGAACTATTTTGGACCTCAACCGCTCCACAGGGATGCAATTTGATAACCTTGAAAGGGCCTAACCATCTAAAATTAAGTTTTTCAGGAAAAAAAAATTGAGTCTAGAGTTAAAAGAGAAGAACTAGTTGGCTTACATGAAATTGCCTATGTTGAATGTGTTTGTCATGCTATGCCTTAGTGTGCTACTTATAGATTCTTATATTTTCATAAGCATTAAGGCGCAACTCTTTTAATTTACTTAGTTGGAGTAATCATTTTACATCGATAGCTGACAAGTCCATATTTAATTATTTAATAGCCCAATAAGCACCATGAGTTAACTCCACAGGCAAATGACAAGCTTTCTCAAATACTAATCTATATAGGGAAATTCCAATTAAAGTCTTGAACATATTCTGACATGCCCATAATGCATCATCCAACTTGAGTGCCCAATCCTTTCAAGAGTTATTCATTGTCTTCTCTAAGATCCACTTAAGTTCATAATTGAAAATTTCCACTTCACCGCTTGTTTGTGGCTATTTTGTGATGGACCCTATACATCTTGAGAAGTGCTTCAAACATACAATTGCAAAAATGTGATCCTCCATAATAATAGTAGCCTGTGGAGCTCCAAATCAAGAAAAGATATTTTTCTTTATGAATCGGGCCATGACATTCGAGTCATTTATTGGACTTGCGATTGCTTCTACCCATTTGGAGACATAATCCATCACCACAAGGATGTACTGATTACTAAAAGAAGAAGGGAAAGGACCTATGAAGTTGATGCCCCAAACATTGAAGAGTTTAACTTCTAAAATTGGCTAAAGGGGCATCTCATTCCTTCTTGAGATATTCCCCATTCTTTAGCATCGATCATATCTCTTCACAAACTCATGTGCACCTTTATATATCATGGGCCAAAAGAAAATTGATTGCCATACCTTGGCACTAGTCTTAGATGCACTTGAATGTCCTCTACACTCATTGGAATGGCAAAACTCAAGGATAGATTGGCATTCTTTTTCAGGTACACACCTTCGGATCATCCCATCACTGTAGTAATTGAAAAGCAATATTCCTCCCACATATAATGTTTAGCTTTAGAAACGAACTTCTTTTTTTGATTAAAAGAGAAATAAGGAGGAACAACCTTGCTTACTATATAGTTGACAATGTCAGTAGACTAAGGTACTCATCCAACCATGCAAACAAATGCTCTTCAAGTTATGTCTCATTGATAGAAATCTCCTCTTTTCCTCTTAAGCCCAACTCCTAACGAGAAAGATGGTCAACTACCATATATTTCACCCCTATCTTGTCTTTTATCTCTACATTAAACTCTTAAAGCATTAGAACCCATTGGATTAATATCTGATTTGCTTCCTTCTTACTCATCAAATAATGTATAGCAACATAATCTGTGTATAGTATCACCTTGGAATTGATAATATACTATATGAATTTGTCAAGGGCATAAACAATGTCAATCATCCTTTTCTCTATAGTGGCATAGTTGACTTAAGTGTCATCCAACAATCTACTTGCATAGTAAATGCCATAGCTTCTCTTCTCTTTTCTTTGGCAAAGGATAACTCCAATAGCAAACTCACTTGTATCACACATAATCTCAAATGGGAGAGCCCAATCAAGTGAAGCAATGATAGGTGCTATTGTTAAGGCTTTCTTTAACCCGTCAAAGGCAAGCAAACATTCATCAAAAAACTTAAAAATAGCATTGTTATTCAACAAATCGCATAGAGGCTTAGAAATTTTTTGAGAAATTTTTAATAAATATCCTGTAGAAAATGGTGTGTCCAAGTAAACTCTGAATTCCTTTTACATTAGTTAATCATGGAAATTTTTCAATGGCTTCCACTTTTATGCCAGCTTGAGAGACCTTGTGCCCCAAGATTATTTCCTCTTCCAACGTGAAGTTGCATTTCTCTCAATTGAGAATGAGGTTAGTATCCTCACAACGTTGTAGGACGCGATCCAGATTCTGCAAATGCAAATCAAAAGAGGAACTATAAATGGAAAAATTATCCATGAAAATTTGCACAATCAGTTCCACATAATCAATAAAAATGGCCATTATGCAGCATTAAAAGGTAGCTGGAACATTACAAAGGCCAAATGACAATCCTTTTTAGGCATATGTTCCATAAAGGCAAGTGAATGTCATATTTCTTAAACCTCAGGAGTAATGGGTATTTAAAAGTATCCAAAATACCCATCCAGCAAGCAAAAGAAACCATTACCCGCTAATCTTTTCAACATTTGACCAATGAAAGGGAGGGAAAAATGATCCTTTCAAGTGCCATTATTAAATTTTTTTTACAATCCATGCACAATCACCATCCTATGACAGTCATTGACTGCATAAACTCATTATTCTCATTTGTTATCACCGTTATCTCCCCTTTCTTGGGAGCTACATGTATTGGGCTAATCCAAGAGCTATCCAATATAGGGTAGATAATACCTACACCCAATAATTTGGTTACTTCAGCCCTTACAACCTCTTTCATATTAGGATTTAACCTCCTCTGCTGATCCACTATAGGTTTACAATTTTCTTCCATTAGGATCCTATACATACAAAGTGAGGTGCTTATTCCCTTGATATCTACAATAGTTCACCCTATAGCCTTTTTTTTTTGTTTGCTAATTATCTCTAAGGTTTGTTGTAATTGACTTTCAGATAAGTTAGCACTAATAATAATAGGCAATGTATCATTAGAAATAAGAAATGCATACCTGAGGTAATTGTTTCAACTCGAGAATAAGCGGTTGTTAAATGGAAGAGGGAGGTAGAAGAACTGACTTACTTATTTCTTCAAAACCCTTGATGGTAATTAAAGGAACCATTTGTAAGGCATAGGCATAAGCTGCTACCTCTTATTTTAAGGGGATCCTTTTGAAATTTCTTCTCGAACACTTCTTGTACCACTTCATCAATGATATCCACCTTGAAATAATCATCCATAAATTTGGGTGTCTATATTGATTTAGCCAAGTTAAACTCCACCCTATCATCTCCTATTTGCAAGGTCAACTTTCCTCCTCTAACATCAATTATGGCTTCAAATGTTGCTAGGAATGGTCTTTTAAGGATCAAAGGGATATCCACATCCTCCTCCATTTCCAAGATAACAAAGTCTGCAGGTATGTAAAAATTATCTATCTTTACAAACACATTTTCCACGATCCCTAAAGGATTCTTTACTGATCGCCAGTTGTTTATAGAGTCATATTCATAGCTTTTAGGTTAGTAAATCCAAGCTTCCTATAAAATGAATTCGGATTAGACTCACACTAGCACCTAAATCACATAAAGTTTTCTTAAAATCAAAATGACCAATTGTGTAAGGAATAGGAAAACTCCCCAAATCCTTTTTTTTTTATGGAAGTTTATTATGAATTATGGCATTACACTCCTCAGTAAGTGCAATTCTCATATTATCCTCTATGGCTCTCTTATTGAAAAGCAACTCCTTCAAAAATTTAAACAAATAAGCATTTGAGAGAGGGCATTTGCAAAAGGGATATTCATTTAGAGTTATTTGAAGACTTTCAAAAACTTCTCATATTGCTATTCATGCTTTTATTTTTGTAATCTTTGAGGAAAAGGTATGAGGGCACACAAGGCTTCGCTTCTTTATTCTTAGGAACCTTTTTCTCTTTCTTCTTGTGTTTGTCCATTTACTTCCTCTTTTGGTTCCTTAGCCTTTTCATTATTCCTTTGATCAATTTCAATTTTCTTTGGAGCTACATCCTCTAGTTGTTTTTCACTTATTTAAGTGATGGTTTTACACTGCACTTTAGGATTTATCTCTATTTTACTTAAGAGAGTACCTTTATTTTTTGGAGTTATAGGATCCTGCCATCTGCCTAGTATGCACTTTAAGGTTTCTATTCTAGCTAGCAATCTATTCCATTCATACTTCCAACCTGTCATATTACTTGTCAAGGTTTTTAAACCTCTTAGTTGATACACTAATGAACTTCTCCAAGGTAGATTGATATGCTATTTATTCTCTTGATGATGCACTTAACCTTGGGTTCTATTTTAAAATGGTGGTTGATATGTTCCCCCTTTGGTTTTCTTGATTAAAGGTTTGGATGGTTACGCCAACTAGGATTATAAGTGTTTCTAAAGGGAGCTAGTGGTGCATGGTTTTGATTCTCCACAAATTGTACTTGCTCATGGCTTTAGCATTCCAAGGTCTGGCGGTTTCCCTTTACATCTTTCACAACAGGCAACTGAAGTAAGGTTTACATGTTCTAATTTTTTGGCAATTGTGTCTACCTTAACTGCCAAAAGAGACATGTTGTCCACTTCATGGTTGCCAAAAGAGACATGCTATCCACTTCATGTACTCAATTACCTTTTTAGGAATTGTTATTTCACTAGACCAAAGATATTGTTAGCTGACATGGATTCAAAGGGGAGTTAGTATGCTTCATTTGTATTCTTGTTCATCAAATCTCCTCTTGCAACTGCATCTATGGTGCTTCTCAATGGACCAGTCAACCTATTATAGAATATCTGGATAAGTAGCCAATCTGGAATCCTATAATGTTGTATTTCTATTTCCTTGAACCTCTCATGTGCCTCATGAGTGTCTCCCTATCAAACTAGACAAAACTAGCAATATCATCTCTACATTTAGCCTCGTAAAGTGTCTCCTTATCAAACTGGACAATACTAGTAATATCATTTTTGCATTTAGTAGTCTTGCAAGGTGGAAAGTATTTAGCCAAAAAGGCTTTCGAGATTTCATCCCAAGTGGTGAAACTTCCTGAAGCCTGACCTTTTAACCATGACTTTGCTTGATCTTTTAAAGAGAAGGGGAAAAGTCATAGTCAAGTTGCATCATCAGTAATCCCATTCATCTTAATGGTGTTGTGAATTTCAAGGACATTTACCTGATGAGCAATGGAATCATCATGGTAGAATCCATAAAAAAGTGATTGTTGAGTCATGTTGATAAGGGTTAGTGTAAGCTCAAAATTATTTGCATTGATTGCGAGTCTTGTGATACTTGACCCTATTTAGGCAGTCGGCATGGCATATTCTTATAGTGTGTGATTTCTTTCTCTGTTTTCCATCTTACTTTCTTCAGGAACTTCTTAAAAGTATATATCAATCTCTTCATTATATGCTTCAATCTCTTGTAGTTGTTCTCTTTCTTCTTTTTTCCTAATGAAGCTTTTATTTTCTTGCTTTATTTAGTGCACTAGATTGCTTCTCAATTTCAAGATTGTATTCTTCCAAAGTTGAGTGTGGATCACTTCGCATAAAGCACCAATTTTTACAAAAAGAAAGATAATCACTAGTTAAAATAAAATTCCAAATTCATATGAAATTTGAATTTATTTTTCTTAAAATAGGTGCCTTCCCTAATAACAACACTAAAAACTTATTAAGACTTTGCCTAATTACTGCAACTGTATAATGCTTAAATAAGTAATAAAGTGAGTTCGAGTGTCAATTCCTCAAGGAAGGTGTACTCTAAGTAATAAAAACAAAAATCCAATTTATCTTATTATTTGGAAAGATTAAATGGTTTTGATAATGACAATTAAATTTTAGTGCTAACAATTAATAGAAGTAAGATTAGGTTTCATCAAGTTGATTATCCTATGAATTTTATTTCACTCAATTAGTTCAATCTATTAGATTAATAATTAACGCTCCCTCTAAATTTCAACCCTACTTTTTCTCAAGTAATAAGACTTGATAATTGCATTTGACCCTAATTCTCTATCTTCGCGAGATTAGAAGTAAATATGATTTAATAATACCAATAGGACGTCTTTAGCAATTCTCTAGAAAGTATTCATATCTTTAAGTTCAACTCTCTAAGGATATTATTCCTAACTTCTATATTGTACCTTAACTCTCATGGTCTATAAAATACAAGATATCAAGTAATCAATGCCCACTTGGCCAATTAATTACTAGCCTTAAGTACAAGAATAATAAATCAATCAACTAAGAAAGAATTTAAAAGAACTTTATGAAATCCTCATAGAATAAATCAATTGAATTCACTTAATCCCTGTAATGGAATTAGTTCAACATAACTAAATCAAACATAAAAGAATTTATTTTCAAAGGAAGAATAAAAGAACTCATCAAATATAAATCAAAGAATCAATCTAAACTAAAGAATCAAATAAACTAAAAGTTTTTCAAACAAAATCTGAAAGTTGGACTTTAGAATTGAATATAGCTTGAAGATCAAGTTGGGATCTATCCTTGCCCTAGCTGCACTTTCTTCTTCTTCACAGATCCAAAAAATATTCAGATATCTCTCTAAAGTCAACTCCCTTCCTTATATAGTCTGCATAGCCCCTCAATAGGATGAGATTAGGGTTTTTTGAAGGATCTCCTTGAAATTTCATATTTCCTAGCACTTTTTAGATATGCACAGCCGTGTATAATTAAGCTGACATGACCATTCCAAATGATGGTTCTCTGTATCCATTTTCTTTCTTTTGGACAAACACGAAATAATATGCATTTTCTTTCTTTTGGACAAACACGAAATAATATGCACAGGTATGCCCATCAAAATTTTACACACCCATAAGTTGGTTCTTCTGCTTCTGGACTTCCCTCAATTCTTTAGACAATCTGCTTCTCCTCTGCATAGTCATGCCCTTGGTTAATGAGCACACCTGTGCCAATAGTTTTTCTATTGGATCTTTAGTCTTTCGGCTTATTTTCACTTGTTCTTAATATTCTTCCAAGCAAACTATAAAGAATGAGATTTTACACAATTAAAATTTATAAGATGCAAAAAATGCTATGAATTAATATGTTTTTGATATTAAAATGACAAATGAAAATGGATACAATAATCATCAATAGATTACCTTCTATTGTACCTAATTGGAGAAGTCCTTATGAGATTTTATTCCATAAGAAGCCTAATTATAGCAAATTAAGAGTGTTCGGATGCTTATGTTACCCAACAAGCTGACGTAGCGGAAGGCATACGAACAAAAGATAAAAGTGTTATTTCCTATTTTGTATAAGAATTCCCAGGAAACTGCTTGCAACTTCTCAAACATTACAATATATAGTATCAGGGCTACAAAAAATCCTAATTCTAAATAAGGAAAGTTTTTCGAAAAAGGCAACAAACTGCCAAAATAACAACAATTACAAACATAAAAAGATATTTATGAGGCAAATAAAATGCCTAAATGGCGCCTAGATATATTATTTCTAAATAGAGAAATATAAATGAGCTCTAAGCTGTCATAACAGTAAAATGTATTTTCGGAAGCCTAAATGATGGAATTTTCCAAAAAATAACAGACCTCACCGCAAAGCCCTATGACAGACCTCACCTCGTTGTCCCATTTTCCATTGGGCTAGGCCATTAGAATGCCCAATTTGTAATGACAACTTTTGGCAGTAATTACCAAATTGCCACTATGGCAGTTTTCGATCAAACTGCTCTATAAAGGTCAAAGCTCTCTGTTCCACATCACAAGCACTCGGCCTTTGAAGGATAAGTTTATAGCTAGGGCTTTAAAGTGTGTCTTTTTTGGCTTCGTGGAAGGAGAAAAGGGATGCAAAGCTTATGATGTTGAGAATAATTAGAACTTGTCACATTTCATGAATAAGTTTTTCCATACCCAAATATGATTCGTGAAGAAAATAAGCATGTTATAACTTTTGTTTCTATTTCAGAAGAATTACCACTAATTCACAACCAACTAACATGCCTTGTTCATCAACTCTAAATCACTCATAACCTTAAATAGAAAATGCCACTCCCAACTTACCTCAAATAGAAAAAACCACTTCCAACCAAAATTTCTTTATACAACAACATATTACATCTGAAATACCACAAATGTCTCCTAATAATCTAGTATCACAGAGTCATGCCTTACCACCACTTGAACTTCCGAAAATACCTCCTTCAAGACAAAGTTCTACTCCTAAAAGAAAACTAAATTGGCTTCAGAATTATGTTGCCAATGTTCATCAATACATTGAGCTAAAACCAGAATTTACTACTTCTCCTCATATGTCTCATACCTTTCCTTTTCATCATACTAACCATCTTAATCCTACTCATACTGCCTTTTTAGTCAATATTACTCAAATGCATGAACCAAGAACCTACAAAGAAGCTAAGATGTATACTGAATGGAGAAAATATATGGAAACTGATATAACAGCTTTTGAAACTAACCAAAACTGGACACTTACACCTCTACCACCTGCCAAATATGTTATTGGTTGTAAATGGGTATCCAAATTGAAGCTTATACCTGATGGAATTGTAGAAAGGCACAAGGCCATGCTTGTAGCAAAGGGACACAATCAGGTTGAAGGGATTAACTATTTTGAAAAGTTTTCTCTAGTAGCAAAAGTTGTTATAGTGAGTATCTTCTTCATTGTGGCAGTGGCTCTCAATTAGCCTTTGCACCAATTGGATATGAATAACGCCTTCCTTCATGGTTTCTTAGAGGAAGAGGTTTACATGACTCCTTGCCAAGGAAATTCTAAGTCAAGCAAAGGGAAAGTGTGTAAGCTTCAAATGTCTCTTTATGGCTTAAGATAATGAAA
Organism: Garcia nutans; assembly: GCA_947685225.1. Lineage (NCBI taxonomy): Eukaryota > Viridiplantae > Streptophyta > Magnoliopsida > Malpighiales > Euphorbiaceae > Garcia > Garcia nutans. Next base: position 34,027,371 of record CANTUV010000043.1, read on the forward strand.
TAGTGAACTAATAGCTTTTTTTATAAACTGTCTATATGTTTTTCAAAAAGGAGGAGTGTTTCTTGCTTTGTTAGTTTATATTGATGATCTTCTCATCTCTGGTAATTCAGAAGATACCATTCAGAAGTTGAAGCTTGCTTTGGACCACAAATTCACCATAAAGTATTTAGGATTAGCCAAGTATTTTCTGGGTTTGGAAATAGTGAGAGTTATTGTTGGTATATATGTGAGTCAGGATAGATATGTGTTTAATATAATTGAAGATGTCAGACGTATAGCCTCCAAACCAAAATCAATTCCATTTCCAACAGGGGTTAAGTTGGAATCACCTGATTCTCCACCCTCGACTGATATTTAAATTTATAGAAGTAAAGAAGTAGACTGCTATATTTGGGCTTTACCAGGCCTGACACTAAATATACTATTCAACAGTTTAGCCAGCATGTTCAAGACCAAAATGAAGTGTATTTACAAGCAGCTCACCATGTTCTTAAGTACATTAAGCAAACTCCATCTCCTGGTATGTTTTTTCCTGCATAAAACAAGCTGGAAGTATTGGCTTATTATGATTCAGGTTAGGCAGCTTATCAACCACTAGAAGGTCTATAACATGCTTTTGTATCTTCCTTGGTGCATCTCCTATTTCATGGAAAACCAAGAAACAAAGTACATTGAGTAGAAGCTCAGTAGAAGCTGAATATCGTGCAATGGCGTTCACTGTCTGTAAATTATAATGGATCAATTACAATTTGAAAGATCTTAATGTCCTCATTAGTTTATCCATCACCCTTAAATTTGATAACAAGGCTGCAATTCACATAGCTTCTAATCCTATTTTCCATGAATGCATCAAGCACATTGATATGCATTGCCATATTATGATAGGTAAAATGAAAGAAGGTTTCATCTTCGCTACACACGTTGCTTCTGCATCCTAGATTACAAATGTGTTCACAAAAGCCCTTTGCTCACTTTATTTTTTTTTTGCTTAGCTTCTAAGTTGGCCTTGTTGGATGTCCATCAAATTCAATTTGAGGGGAGATATTGAGATAACTAACTTATTTTAGGTTATTAGTTGTTATAAGCCAATTGTCATTAGTTAGCTAGCTATTTAATTAGTTGTAACTATAATTAATTTCAAGAACTTGCTCCTTCACTGTATATAAGCACTTCTTCTATCATAGTTGAGTATGAAGTAATATAACAGTTTTTTCTTCATCTAAAATTGTTCATGTATTTTTATAATTTTTTTTTTGTTTCTATAGTATTTTTATTTACATAATATTTTTGTAAATCTTTTACCTTTTTTCAGTTATTTTTGTAAATTTCCCAATATTAAATTGTATTCATTATGTTTAATATGCGTGCTAGGACTAATAATTAATAGAGATTGATACTATGTCCTAGTTTGTTTATGATATGATTAATTGATTTCTTTGTGATTAATTAATTTTTTTGATATTATATGGACTGTTATTATAAATTAAAATTTAAGAATATTCTAAAGAAAAATTTGAAAAGTTGTTTAGCCACATCAAATATCCAATTAGATTATTTCTATTTAACTTATCTTTGATTATAATTTTGTTGGATATATTTAAATTAAGAGAATATTACAAAAGTATAGTTTTTTGATGGACACTTTGCATTTTTTCGGCCAAAGTTTTTTTATTTTACATATTTATATTGTGACATGCTTTTTTTTTATTTACTATTACCTTTTTTAAATAGTGATATTTGTTTATTTTTTCTATTTTTCATTTTTATATTCAATTTTTATTTATATTTTTTATTCAGAAATAAATTTTTTGTTATCATATTCTTAATATACAAAAATATATATTTATATACACAATATATAAAAAATGTACATACAATAAATAACATCTACAGAATTTATTTAATATTTTTAAAATTTTTAATATACACAACATTCACATAAATTATAACACTCTTATATTCTATATACATACAATATATATCTCGTATACACGTAAAGGACATATATATAATACATGAGTGCTACAATAATTATTTGTAGGAACTCTCATAGTTAATGCTAAAATAATTATATTTAAAAAGATATGAATATAATAAGCATTTAGATATATGTATATAACAATTAAATAAATTAATTTGTAATATAGTTTGATTAATTTATAGATTAAAATCTCTAGAAAAAATTCGTAAGATTTTTATCTGTAATTTTGACAAACTCTAAAATTCAAACAACACAACCTGCAAGTAAAAACACTTTCAAATTCTCAATTCATTCTAAAATCACCTCTTCCATAATTTACATCCAAAATTTTCATAATTAAAAACAATGTTCATCATAAGTACATATATATAATCTCAAATTTTGTAAAATATATATGGTATAATTTAATATGTAAAATCAAATTACATAGAAAATAAAATTATACATGTATGCAGCATGAAAAAGGGTTTGGTCTCGTGGTAAGAGCTTAACCTTCAAAAAAGATCTAAAGTCCTAGGTTCTCTCGGATCTAATAAGGCTTCCTGTCTCTACCCTGTCATCTACACTATAAAATTAATCACGTAAGCTATAAGTTTAGCAATACATACTTTGATAACACAATATTTTTCAAAAATAATTTATGCTTTTCATAGCACACAATGCACAATACCACCATTTCAATGCATTATTTATTTGAAGTATTCATTATTTTATAAATTTCATTAACAAAACACAATCATAATCATACACATTAACCCCAACAAATTCTTACACAATTTTTTGGCTCCACAAAGATTAATTTGGCCTATCAAGACCCAATAGTTCGACACCGAAAATCTAAATGTCATATTTATCACCCGAAAGTCGTCCTCTATCGACACTGGAGATAAAGTATCAAATATCACCCGAATATCATCTCTTATAGTATAGATGTGTTCGACATCAGCTTGTTTCACCCAAAGACGTATACAATGTCATGAAGTATCATTGGCATGCCAACTCGATAATACCAAAATTAATTCTCTAGAATAAATAATTACGAAGTTCAAACAGACGCACATAACATCTAATCATATTTTTATATTCTCATTTTATATCATCATTTTTCATGTGATCAACTCATTTGATGATAACTTCTATATTTCATCTCATCTATTAATTTTCCATATATTATCACATTTCATATCCATTACCCTATTTTTCAATCATATTGAATATAATTCTTTTATTATATTCATAAAATGTCAGACTTTTACAATACCAATGTATTGTATAAAGTATTAAAGTATCAATGTAATTATGCCAAATCATGTATAACTAAAACAAAAGTTATCAAAGTATGTATTAACCTTGTTCAGCTTTAAAATAAAGCCAAAATCACCATCCAAGTCTTACTTTCAACAAACCCTAAATTTCTCTACTTAAGAAACTTTGGCCAAAATACTCCTAAATAAATTAATCAGTAAAATTATCCAATTAGAATCATTCGTGTACTCATTTTATTAAACCCCTCAAACTTCAACAAAAAAAAATTCATTTTCATCATCCAAATATAAAATAAACACATACACATAAAAATAAATTTAAAACAATCAATTTCAATAATTATAGTTACCTCCATCAAAAACTCAAATTTCAATATTCTTCTATAAACCTTAATTTCATCAATCAAGCTCATGTTAACTAATTAATCACTAAATCATCATATATTCATCATATTAGTTTCATAACTATCTATTTCAAAAATTAAAAACAATTCTCTCTCTAATCCAAATAGTTACATAATCTAAAATTTTAAAGAAAATCAGGCTTAAAAGAAAAGAACATATTGGAATCTTTGGTTATTCTTTAAAATCCTTTTGATTTATTTTGATTTTTGGTGAAATTTAGAGTATAAATGATAAAGAAATTTCTCCCTTATTCTCTCGCAATTTCAGCCATGGGTGATGAAGAAGAAGAAGATGAAGTCTTTTAATTTTCTTTCTTTCTTTTCTATCCACATATTAATTAATTAATTAATAGATATTTTTAGTCTTCCCATCCAAAATTACATATTAATCTTCTTTCACTTTTTTTTTTAATTATTATTGTATTTAATTTTGACTTTTTACTTTTTACCTAACTTTATTTTTTTTTAGTAAAGTTATATACATTAGGCATATATCATATATCCAATGTATATTTTATGTATATCTTGTGTATATGTTAAGAATATACTATACGTATCATTCTTCCAACACTCTAATTACCCTTCCATATTTATTAATCTTAGGTCTACTAAAATTATTGATGTTATATAAATCCACTCAACAAACACAATCAATACATAATATTTACACAATATTTATAAAATATTTACACAATATCCACAGAGCAAAATTAATGTTTTAACTTTTTTTTATGTATATTATATGTAAAATTTATTTAGAAATAAATTTAATGATTTGTATTAATATATTTTTTATATTATTTGCTTTTTTATTTTTTATGAGTTTTATTTGTAATCAAAATTAAAAATTTTTCTTTATAAAAATTAGTAAATTTTATATGTTCAAAATATAATTTAAAATATTAATTTTATTATTTTATTAAAATATATATATTGAATAATAAAGTTTGAAAAAAAGATAAAATTTGAAATAAAATATTATATATTTACAGTTAGAGGAGATTTTTTTTAAAAAAATTAATTTTAATGATGAATGAGGTAATTTTAAAAATTTACTCTAACTTTTTCTATAAGTATAAATATTTTTATGCAGAATTTTTTAAAAAAAAATTGTTTTTATAAGTAGTTTTGTTAAAAACCCTTAAATTAATCAACTATTAGGAGAAATCAAATCACAAACTACATAAATATATTGAAAATAATTGCATATGAAAATGGATAATACATTATCAATTTTAAATTTACTATTTACAGTCAAAAAATTTAAATTTAAACGCAATTGCAAACTTACATACCAATATTAATTTAAAAAATAGAAGAAGAAAACAAGAGTTTGATTTTCTTTTTCTTTCTAATCTCCTTTTACATTATATTTTTTCTTACGTCTTTATTTTCTATAATTTTTTATGATGTTATTAGAAAATTTTTATTATTTTTTTATTCTTTTATTTATATATCATAATTCACATGATCTTATAACTTAAAGTTGATTATTGTCAACAGAAAAATTAATTTTTGATTTTGAAAAAGTATTTTCAATATAGAATTGGGATATAAATTCTTGGCTTAATATATATATAAACAAATGTACTTGTAAGAAAAAATCTATTAGCCCTTTTATACTTTGCATACATCCTCTTGCACACCTATAAAACTTAAAAATGGAATATGCCATTTGCACTTTAATTTCCACTCACATATTTAATGTGTATTACACGTGCCCTTATTTCTCATAAAATAACGTTCTTCACCGGCATAGCCCAAAAGCCTCCAGAAATCAGATAATTTTATTGTGGAATAAAAATATAATCATTGTTTGTTTGCTAGCTAAGATTTTCGCATACTCAGGTGTGCACAAGCAAAAATATAAGCTTATTATTTATAGTAGAATCAATAGGCACTGAGTAGGTAATGGGCATATTTTTTTATTTCAATTTCTGATGAGGAAACAAAAGGGTAGAGGTGGAGGCCGGAGTTTCTCCGGCAATGGTGGCGGAAGAAATGGCAATGGTGTTAAGCTCCTGCATATCCCAATTACCATTGTTGTTGTTCTAAGTACTCTATTACAATTATTGTTGTGAGTAAGACTGTACAAATGGCCACCATTTTCCGTCTCTTTTTCTCTCTGTTTTTCTTTCAAATACTAATAATAACCAGTGTTTTGTACCAAACTCTTTTTAATTTCTTTCTTTCTGAAAATTTCTCCCCTTTTTGCTCACGGGAAACTCAAAAGCCAGAGAACAAGTGAAAGAGTTGCATACTATGAAGTATGTGGATAACATTTTTCATTTTTCATTTTTTCACACATATCCTTTTCTCTTCCAGTATTAGGATGAACTTGAGATATATATCTAATGTGTTGTTAAACATTGTTAAACTTGGTTTGAACTTTTAGTCATAAAATTTAGTGTATTAATTTCTTGGCTCCTTGCTTTGGCTGGAGTTTCAATTACAGGGAATTGCAGATAGAGAATGGAGATGGTTAATCTTGTAGACTATATTCTGATTTCTAAAGTAGTGCATTTTGTTTCCAGAAAAACACATCTTGCTTCACTTTTTAATATATGCTTTATCTTAAATGGAAACCATAGAAATCACTAAAGGGAAAAATAGCTTATCAATTGATTTGGGCCTAACACTCTATAGCATGACAATTGGGAGAAAAAGAAAGACTCTTTACAAGTCATTTAGACCTTACTAAAGTGTGTTTTTAAACTTTGTTTTGTTCCATTGGAGATGAAAGAAGAAGACATACTTTAGAGTTTAAAATGAAAAAAAAGATAAGCTTCCACGTGCTTTTAAAATTTTTGAATTTCACTCTCTTAATTCAACTGGTCAAAGGGTATATTAATTCTATTTTTAATTTTGATAGATGTGTAAAGGGATGCAAATAAAGTATACGAGGCTAATAGGTTTTTTCTTCCAAGTACATATATTTATTTATGCATTAAGCCTAAATTCTTTCACATAATATTATGATGATAAACTTTTGTCTTAATACATATGTAGCTCTCCATACTTGACGGGATTAATTATTTTGCTCTATTAACTTCTCAATTTACAATATAGCTCTTTCAACTCAATAAATAGTTTAATCAATAAACCCTTCACTGCTGAAGTGGCAGAGTGTGTGTAGTACACCTTCTTAAGGTGGGTGAACTCAATGAAATTTATTGATAAGGACTATAAAATTATAATAATACCCTTCATTTAATTAATATAATAAGAGTGCTTTTAATTCTTCTAATTGAAAATCATCTGAGACAAATATATATATATATATATATAAACCATTTTTCAAACAATAAATCATAATTTTTTTTATTGCTTATTTATTTTATCATTGTTTGTAAAATAATTTTTATATTATCTATTTAACATTAATTATGTTTAAATTTATTTTATAATATTATATTAAATTAATTTAATTATTTTTTGTAATTATCTCCAACCCAAATCCATTTATAAAAAAGAAAAAATTATTTAGTTAAAAAACTTAAATTATTATTTTATTTATAAATTTACAAATCAAATAATGTTATAAATAAATTTAAATTAAATTAAAAAATTGAAAAAGTAAAGAAATAAAAATGATGAAACCCAGCACCTTTCTCAAACTGATTTTGCTCCGACTTTCTCAAAACAACAAACTATTTCTTAAACAATAAAAAAATTATGAAACCATTTCTCAAACAACAAACTATAGCTTTCTCAAACTGATTTTACTCAACTTCAAAAATAAAGTTTCTACAGCGTCGTCGTCATGAAGATCAACTTGGCAAGAAGGTTGTCATCTCCTTAATTGATGTTTGTAAGTGGAAGTTATGGGTCTTGATATAGAAAATCTTCATGACAAGTGAAATTTTTGGGTTATGATATATGGAATTTCTAGGTTTTGGTTTACAAAATCTTCATGGCAAGTGGAATGTTTGGATTTTGATATGTAGAATTTTTGGGTTTTTAACAAGAAAATCTTCATGGCATGTGGGATTTCTAGGTTTTGATCTGCGAAATTTATGGGTTTTGATCAAGAAGGCTGCTATCTTTTAATTTTGTATTTAAATTCTTCTATTGATATTAATTTTTGATTCTTTAAATTCAAAAAATTCTTGATTTTTATTGCCTAATTTTAAATCTTGATTCTTGCTTTTGTTCGAACTATGATTAAAATAATTTAACAAAATTAAAATTAATTTTGATTAATTTTAAGGTTTGAATCAAACTACTATTGATTTTAGATCCGTTTGCTTGGTGCAAGCCATTAGGAATGTTTTGATAAGAAAACTAATGAAGAAATATTAAATTTTGTTTGTTTCTCAAGAAAATGGACGGCTTTGAGAAGAAAATTTAGAGTTTTATTTGTTTTACAAAATATGCATTGAAATGTCGAAAATGGTTAATAAGAATTTTAATACAAGTATTTGCTGAGTTGTATGCCATGTCAGGCGTATGGCTTTCACATACTATAGTTCGTATATTTATGTGTAAAGAAGGGGTAGTTTAATAAGTAAAAAAATTAAGTATAAAGAGCTATGTAGTTACTCGAAGAGTATAAGAAGTAAAGTGACAAAAACATCCAAATAAACGTCCAAATACAAGGGGCTATATATGTATTAAGCCTAAACTTTTTCATTTGTTTGCCCGTGAATTCGATCCGAAAGCCAATAAATATAAATTTGATATAAAAAATAAAATTTACAACTTAATTAAAATATTAATCAAATAATAAATTAAAACACAAAAACCAGGTAAAATTGTAATCACCCATCACAAATAAATAAGCATTTTGAATAGTGTAACCTTTATTAAAATATTTGCAACAAACTCTTCTATAATTGAAGTTTCAATTGATTAAAAATAATAATGAATAGATTAAATATTGAAATTGGCATCATTAGATGTGTAAAAAAAAAATGGTATCATTAGATCCAACAAGCAAATGAAACCTGCACCAAGGTGTAGTTTTATAATATTTTATTTTAGTTAAATTAAAAAATAATTTATTAATTAATATTATATGTAAAATATAGTATATTCGTATTCACATATTATAAATATATTATAATAAAATTTGTCCAATATATTAAATATTTTTTTAATTGATTTGAGATATAAAAAAATAAAATATTAATTTTTATTTTATTGCTTTAATTAAAAAAAACTAGAAAAAAAATTAAAGTTAGTAATTTGAAATATTAAGTGAAAACCTATTACTTGTTATTATTTTTTTTAGAGAAAGAAAAAATGATAAATTTACATAAAAATAATATAAGTAAAGAGAAATATAAAAAGTGTCGGAATAATAAATAAATATATTAAAATTTAAACTAAGTTAACACAATAAAAATATTATTAAGTGGGTAAAAAATCAATTAAAAATAAAGTCAAATAATATAAAACTCTAAATCTAATTATAATTAATAACATATTTATTTTAAATTATTTTTAAGATAATTTAATTTATATTACCAATATAAAAATTAAAATAAAATAATAGTAAAAAAGACCAAACATTTAAAAAGTCTTTGTTTTAAGAATTATGACTTACAAAATTCACTAAAAGTTAAAATAAAAATTAAAAAATAAAACTTGAGAAGTCACTCTTATTAAAATTGTAACTTCTAGAATATTTTTGCATATATATATATATATGTATATATATATATTACACCTAGTAATAATAATAATAATAATAATATAATAGTGCATGAATTAAAAGAGAAAATATAATTAATTAAGAGTAAAATATAATGGCTAATGAATTAAATAATAAAATAATACTTAATAACTTTAAGGCAAAGTTACATTTAAGTCATTAAATTATTTATTTCAATTAATAAAAAATAAAGATAAAAAATTAAAAATAAAATGGCAAAAAATTAAAATATATATATAGAAAAGGAGAAAATGAAAGATAAAAAACATAAAACAAAGAATAATTTATGAAAAAACATAAGAACAAGAATAATTTATGACTAAATTCTTGACTATTAAATAAGTAAATTAAGTGAAAAGCAAACAGAAACTGTGGCTATGATAAGCAAGTGAAGATAGAGATAGGTAATTTAAAAAATGGCAAAAAAAGAAAACTCTATGTTACTTTCCTTTCTTTCGATGTATAGGGTTTTGTGGAGTGCATGTAGCTTTGTGTGGCTATAGTTTGAAAATGGTGTTGGTTAATGGTGTGGAGTTTGGTCTATTGTAAACAAAATAAATTTACTGTAGTTGTGAATTTGTTTGACTATAGGAGAAATTTACATAACACATTATCCTTCGAAAATGGTGTTGGTACTGAAATTATGTGAGGTTTTATCTATGTTAAACAGATTACATATAATGTCTTGATTTTGAACTAGTTTGACTATTTGGGAAACTAATAAAATACGTTATAATTTGAAAATTGTGTTGGTGCTGAAATTGGGTGAAGTTTGGTCTATGTTAAACATCATCTATTTTCATCCATTTCATTAATTTCATTTGAAATTGTGTGAAAATACACATTATCTTCCATTTCATTTGAAATAGAATACACTTTATAATCCCTTCCATTACAATAGCTTACAACATGCATTAACTAAATTACAATGTCATCACTTTCCCATTCTTATTGTTTCTTTTTAGCTTGAATTAAAATGTAAATGAAACATGTTAGTGCATATGAGTTCTTCAACATCAACCTACATTACAATTGGAAGATGGGTGAATGATAATGCGATGGGTGAATGATTTTATATGAATGTTAAGATGCACTATCTTTGGGTTGTCATTGTGATAGAATTGCCCAAGTATTGATAGACAACATATTGTAAAAAATTGGTGTGAGGGAGTTGATGAGGTATTGGTGGAGGATGTTGGGGAAAAGACTTTAATCAGAGGGAAACCCATGGAAAATGATGGTCATGTTATGGAGATTGTTGTACATGCTATTAAGACACAGGAGATTGATGTATATATAGAGCATATTACTGAGGAAAAGGTTGAGTAAATGATTGATGAATATATAGAACAACAAAAAGAAGAACTTGGAATTGTGATAAAGGAGATAGAGGTGGATAACCAACCTAAAACACCACCTAGAAGGAAAAAACCTAGAGCATGTAAGTCAGTAGTGAGGTCAAATTTGCTTTAACTCATAAGCTTATGTGCTTCTAAAGATGTAAATGATGTGGAAGTTGCAGGTTAGGTGAAAATGCTATATGCACTGACTGAAATGCCTACTAGTCAACATAAAATTACATCTGAACATGGGCAAGAATCATCTGCGCAAGGGGAAATACCTTTAAAAATTGAAGAACCTAAAGTGTCATATTTAGTACAATGGGAAATGTCAGTAGACCAAAGGGAAAGTGAAAGAGGATCTGGGAAAGTGATAACAAACCAAGGACAAATTTCAGTATCACAATTGGAAGACAAGTTTGATTTAGTAATTATACAAATCATAGACAACAAAAAGAGCTTGATATACAACCAGAGTAGCCTAATACACAACCATAAGCAAATGAAGTGATTATTGAAGATGGTGATTGTAATCATATTGATATGGATGAAGACCTAGCAGATGTGCTTATTGATAATGTGACTAATGCCAACAGAAAGTTAGAAAGAGTAAGAAATATAGGGCAAATTAGAGAATTGTAGAGCCAAATCAGTGAATTTAAAATAAATGAATGATGATTATGATTATGATAAAGATATATGAGTATGAAAGTATTGATGAGTTGCATACTGAGTTAGATTCAGATTGTGAAGATAATTTTCTTTTCCAAAATTTAATAGAGAAAGGGATATTAATGATCTCGAATTGGTTGCTGGTATAATTTTCAAAAATAGCGAGGAGCTAAAGGAAGCAGTAAGAGTTTATTTCATTAAAAATATATTTCAAACATAGTTTAGTAGGAATGATAAGTTTAAAGTCACTACAAAGTGTACAAATAAAAAATGCCCTTGGAACTTGTATGCAAGTAAAGAAGATTGGAAAATGAACATGATGATACATTTCAGAATAAGGGATTAAACAACAAACACATGTGTGAAGGTTTATTATAAGAATTTTACCTCAACTCAAAGTTCCTGGTCAAACATTACATAGATATAATTAAGGATAACCTTAATTGGTTGATATCCAGATTCATAGGTTTTCAAATGTATTGTGGTGAGGATGAAAACTTGGAGGGAAAAGAAACTAACACTCAAACTAATTAATAAAGTTGAGGCATAATAATATATTAGGTTGAATGACTAAATGTTAGAGCTGTTGAGATCCAATCCTGGCTCTACAGTGGAGTTTAAGGAAGATAAAGGTAAATTTCAAAGTTTTTATATATTCTTGGTTATGCTGAGGGATCGGCTTAGAGATGTTTGTAGGCCAATTATGTGTCTAAATAGGTGTTGGTCTAAAGGTAATTAATTATTGTCCATAACTATTATCAGTAGTTGGCATAAATCCAAATGATTATATTTATCCTACAACATGGGCTATATTGAGGATTGGAAATACTAAAAATTGGGCTTAGTTTCTAAGTTACTTGAAGGAAGACTTGTCAATACACAACTCCCATCTATACGCCTTTATGTTTGATGGACATAAGGTATGGCACTACATTTTGTATTTTTATCATTTATATAATATTAATTAACTAATAGCATTTTTATATTTATACAGGGGTTGGTGAATGTAATTGTAAAAATGTTTCCCAACTCCAAACACAGACTGTGTGTCAGACGTCTTTTGATAAATATAAAAAGAAAACTTCAAAGGGAAGGAATATATGAACCTCTTATAGGTTTGTGCATGTGCCATATATCCTAAATAGTTAGATGATTGTCTTAAGATTGTGGAGAAGAAATCACTTGAGTTTAGAGAATGGTTAAGGGTCAAACCTTATGAGAACTAAAGTATGATATGTTTCAAAACTGAAGTCGAGTGTAATATTCTTCTAAACAATGTGTATGAATGTTTCAACAATTGTATTTTAGAAGCCAAAACAAGACCATCCTAACCACGTTAGAGAATATCAGAAATCAGTTGATGAGAAGGGTAGCCAAAAAGTAGCAAGAACATATGACTATCATTGAATTTTTATGCCCTAAAATAAAAAAGAAGCTAAGAAAGTTAAAGGACCTATTTGGAGATTATTTCCCCACATTCAATGGATCACCCAAAGATTAAAAGATGGTTAAGGGTCATCAATTTGGAGTAGATTTGGAAAGGATGATGTGTAGTTGCCGGAGATGAGAGCTTATTGTATCCCTTTTGCCCATGCTATTGCTTGCATACTCACATAAAATGATGATCCTGAGAAGTTTTTCCAACCATATTACCACATTTTTGTACTTAAAATGGTGTACATCCATACTATTGAGCCAACAAATGGGATTGAATTATGGCTAAAATCTAGTGCACAAAGAATAATCACCCTTCATTAGTGGTTTTAAATGAAAAATGGAGGAGGGAGGAGACAAATAACAAGAAGAAAAAGATGCATGAGATAAAAAAAAGCACTACAACATAAGAAGAGAAGAATCAGAGGAAAGAACCATAAGAAAACAAGCAATTCCATCTTCAACCATGTCTAAAAGAGGGACTCTTAGCTTGAGGAAAAAAATGAGACAACCATTTTGGTGTCCAAAGGATTGAAGATGAGATGTAGTCATTATAGGAAATATGGCCATAATAAAAATCACATAGATATGTTAATATATTTATTATTCCAATGGGTGATTTAGTAATTCTTAGTATATTTAAACTAGTGTTATATTAATAAAACTTAAGTGATGATAATGTCATATGTTTGAACTTGATTTAGTTTGACTACATTGGTAGATCTAACTTGTAATCATCCTTCACTGTTGCAACAAATAAATGATAGTGCAGGGTATTACAATCAACACAAGTGGATGCTTCACAAACCCATCCAAGCAAGCCAAGTGGATTCTTCACACCCCACACTGGACAGCGGCATTTTGACTCAATGAAAGTAAAAGAGAGCAAGCCATCTACTGCTTTTTTTGTGTGTTTATGCTTCACAGATGGTAGTGTTTTTTGTTTAAGCCATTGAATGGCATTTGTTTGACTATAAAGCATAGAAATGGCATTTATCTTTTGTCATGCCATAACAGTTACTTTGTGCAGCCCTTAGGTGATTTTGTTTTTATGCAATACAAAAATGGCAATATTTTTTGTCAAGCCACTGAAATACATTTGATTTTTTATAATATAATTGTTCATAATGATAAATTAATGGAATGATCAAGTTCATATTATGATGATTATTTTGTTTGGCATTCCGTTTATTTCATATTTTGTGCTATACCAATGATGAATTAAAGTTAAGATCAAACATTCAATAATTTCCACACAAATTGTGATAATACTACAAGAAAATTGCAGTTTACCCATGGATCATTTCCCTAGGTATTACCAAGAAATTCTCAGAAATTCATTAGAAAAAATATTTTAAAATTACTCAAAGATTACCAAAGAATTTACCCACGTATTTACCTAGGAGTTCAATTTTACTTGGTAATGGGTTAATAAAGGTGGAAAATTCCCACTTGAAAATTATCTAGAGATAATCCTAGGGAATACTTCCATTGGTAAACAATCCGTGAGTAATCCCTGGGTATTATTTCAATTATTCGCAAATTATCCAGAAAAAATGTCTGTGGGGTATATTCACTTGATAAACACTGGGTAATTTAAAAAAGAATTTCCTCAACCAAAAGTTAGCATGGGATGACCTAGGAAACATATCAGTAGGTAAATTCTCTAGGTAATTTAAAAAAATAATATTTTTCAGCCAAAATATATTCAAGAATTACCTAGAAAATTTATCTATAGTTAAATTCACTTGGTAATTAGAAACTAAAATTTTCTTAGCCAACATTTACCTAGAGATTACCTAAGAACATTACCAATAAATAGGTTTCCTGGGTAAATTAATCTTTTCTTCATTTTAAAATGCTATAGGTTATAAAATTATTATTTTAATAGAACTCAATTTTTTTTAACAAAATTGTTTAAGTTGGCATTAATTTTTCAGAAAGTATTAAGAGAATAAATTATTTGTTCTATGATGTAAGATATTAGTATTTTTTTAATTTTTATAATTTCCATCTATTTAAAATTTTAAAATTTGTTTATTTGTTTAATTTCAATTGTTTGTGAATTTATAATTTAATATTTTTTAAAATTTTCTTCTTTAATATAAAGATAGTAATAAACTTAGATTTGAAACTTAATTTGATTAATAAAAAAATATTCAATGTCAAATTGTAAATATTTTTTTTATTTATAAGTGTTAATTATCTCTATCAATTAATTAAAAAAAATTCAATTTAACCAAATTTAATAGACTCATGAGGTAGCTCATGTGAACGGGATCTGAAGAAAATGAAATACTTTAGTCTCTAAACGGATCAATTTTGCTTTCACTAACCCAAATTTTCCATCAATCTAAAATTGTTCTTTCTCGGTACGTTCTCTTCTCAATCACTATACAATGGGAAACAACACTATATTTAAATTTTAAATTTATTTTATTGATTTATTTATTTATCATTTTGCTTTTTTCATTTGCTAGTTTGTCAATAATCTGCTTTCAATTCCACTCTGTAAGCATTACACTATTAGTTTCTTCTAGGTTTTTTCTATTTTATAAATTGTCTTAGGACAATTTCATTTTATTGGGTTTTAGGTGGCTATTTAGGTTTCACATGTTTAGTTTTTGCATGTTTAGTTACTCTTTTTTAGCTCTAGGGTGTTTACTAGTCTTGTGCAATTGAGATATATATGGGTTTTCTTGGATTTTATTTTCTAATGATATATATTCTATTTTTATCACTTCAGTTTGTATGCTGGTCTCGCACTTTATTAATGTGCTCTTATCAAAATATACTTATGGATCTAATTGGGCATGTTCGATGAACTAATATTTTATTCATTGATGTCATTAGAGATGTAATATTGGACTAGAAATGATGTACTATTGGACTATTTCTATATTTGCATGCGCATTCTTATAATTAATTCCATAAATCAATTATCACAATTTCATATATAAAGAGATTATTTGGTATATATATGTGAAATATTTGTCAATGTTTAGACATAGGGTTTGAAGCTTATATGAAAGCATTCATTATTTATTCTTTCGATTTATTCTTCAATTATCAAGATCATAATTTTAAATAGCTTTATCAATTATATTGTTCGCTTTTAATCTCTAGAATGCATTGTGCGGATCATCATCTCCTGTAGTCTAGCTAACTTCCTCCAATTTCAAGTCCAAGGTTGCTTTATGAACATCTATTCAATGTTTCTATTAGGTATTTTTTCGGTTGCTGAAAAAGTTATAGGAAAATTGAAATAAAATAATTATTATGGGGCTTCATTTTCGTAGGTAGAAATACTGATAAAATAACTGAAGAAATGAGTTTTCAAATATAGTGCTTTGGAGCTGTTTTTTTTTTCTTATTTTTATATATTGTAGATCAAGCTTAGTAATTGATTTTAATATTCCCTTATGGTTTATATTATTTTCAAATTTATATATTTCCTTCACATTATTTAACTGAGAAGTGAAAAACTTTGTTGAATTTGTTATTGAAATTGGTAACCTTCTAAATTAAGAAATGTGAAAATTTTAGTTGAAGGATATTGCAATTATCTTATTTCATATTACTATTTCATCAAATAGAGGAAGGAACATACAAGGGAGGTTTATTATAATTTTGAATTAAAAAATGGGAGGAATAAAAATGTTGTTTTGGAACTCAAATTCAATATCTTTTAAATTGTGCAGTTATATATAGCATTGAGGTTTTAGATTTGGGTTTGCTATTTTGAAGGATTTTCAAATCTTTTTTTTTATCCATATGAGTTAGTCTATAAATTTTGTTTTTTCAGTTTTTTTTTTCTATTTTAGTATTTTTAATTTTATACTTTTTATATATAAATAACTATCTACACAAATATATTTTAGGCTCAATTTTTTTGCTAGAAATCTAAGACACAGTACATGTTTACTTCACTTTTGTGTAATTGCTGATATATATTTTTTTGGAAGGATCGCTATTATTTGAAAACAACTTGAGATTTTTCAAACATGCAGTATTAGCAAATAAGATCCTAAAAATGGTAAAAGAACAGAGTTCATCATAGTTGTTAATGGCTTGTAAGTATTTACAATTTATTAATTTTATTTGTTATTGGCCAAATGTTTATGTAGTTCCCTAAACTTATAGTGTTTTGTTACTTTGCATTCTGAACTTTCATTTTAACCACTTTACCAATATGTATTTGTCTATTTTATACTAATAGACACTTATATTAACAAATACTGGTCACTTTGCGTCTTATATTTGTATATTTTGTACCAAATAGATATTTTATGACTTATCGCGACTCAGTATAATTCAGCGAGTTTATATTTATAAGTTAAGAAAAACATGGGTCCAAAGGGTTATATGGTTAAATTGAAAATTTAAGGGGACAAAGTGACTAAATACTATAAGTTCAGGGGGCTACATATGCATTTAGCCTTTATTATTTCATATATTTGTGAAAATAGAGCTTCTATTTTTGAAGTATTTTTCTGTGTGACATTAATCAAGTATTGATGGGTTTATATACACTAAGAAAAGCAGACAATTAAACACCAACCTAACATCCCACTCTCACATAACATCTCACTCTAACTTATCATCCCACTCTCACCTAATATCCCACTCTCATCTAACATCTCATTCTCACTAATAATTATACTCCTACTTCTATAACAAAAATAAAACATAAAATACAATTGTTAAATCTCTAAATTTGTGCAATAAAATATGTTTTTTATATAGCTAATTCCTTTGATATCCACCTCAAATTGATGCTGGCAAATCTACAAGCATCAATTTACTAACAAGAAAATTATAACATTTGTATGTAATACATTTGGTGAAGATATCTACAATCTTTAGAGTGGTGGAGATATGTGGGAGGGCAATAATACGACAGTCATAGGCCTCTCGGATGAAGTGACAATCAACCTCTATGTGTTTTTTCGCTCATGGTATACTGGATTGGCAATAATTTGGATCGCACTAGTATTGTCAGCATGTTATGGGATAGGTTGGACTTGTGGAAAACCAAGCTCTACAAGGAGACATATAGCCAAATGATTTCAAAGCATGCAATAGGCATGGCCCTATATTCTACCTCAGTGGATGACTTGGAGACAAAATCTTATTTCTTACATTTCTAAGAGATAAGAGCATCACCAATAAATATACACCATTCGGTAGTAGATTTTCTAGCATCCGGGCAGCCTGCCTAACCAGCATCACTGTAGGCTTTGTAATTGAAGTGTAGAACCAGCAAGAAAGATTAACCCTCAACTAGGTGTGCCAAAGAGGTATCTAATGATACGTCGAACTAAGGGGAGGTGGAGATGTCGAAGGGCTTGCATGAACTTGCAAATGATTTAAACAACGTAAGAGATGTTCAATCGAATGATGGTTAGATAGATAAGACTACCAACCAGCTTTCATTATAAAGTAGGATTCTTAAAAAGTTCCTCTTTATCACGTTGATGTTTCACATTAACTTCCATAGGAGTGTTAGTAGGCTTAGGGTCCATAAGAGCAACTAATTAAACCAAATCTTGAGTATACTTATATTGATTCAAGAAGATACCCCGAGGCCAATGGTGCACCTCTGATCCCAAGAAGTAAGTGAGCTAAGCAAGGATTTTCATATAGAAAGTAGAATGCAATAAAGTCTGAATTCTAGAGATAGCATCCATATCTGAACCAATGATAATGAAATAACCTCCATATCAGAACCAATGATAACGATATCATCCACATAAACAAGGAGCATAACTATGCCTTTAGATGTGAAAAAGAGAGGAGTCATATTGACTCTGAGTGAAGGAAAATCCAAGGAGAGTATATTTAAACTTTTCAAACCATACTTGTGGTGCTTGCTTTAAACCATATAAAGAGTGTTTTAGTTTGCAAACAACATTAGAAAAGGAAGTAGGCATACTATAGTGAAGCTTTATGTAAACATCTTCCTTGAGATCACCATGTAAGAGTGTGTTCTTAACATCCATTTGATGTAAAGGCCATGACTGAGATGCATCAAGGGCTAGTATCGTTCGCACCATGGTCATCTTGTCTACTAGTGCAAATGTCTCATCATAATCTAGGCCATACTCTTGGTTGTTGTCTAGAACCACCAATCGAGCCTTGTAATAGTCTATGGATCCAACAGAACGATGCTTAATAGAAAACACCAATTTACTTAGGACATGAAACAACATCCCAAGTTTAATTTTCTTCTAGTGTAAGAAATTTTATTTTAATAGCTTTTCGCCAACACTCATGCTCCATTGCATGTTTATAAGATGTGGGAATAGGAATAAAGGACAAGGTAGTTGTCAAGGATAAAGGAGGGCTGGAATCATACCTATCTGGTGATCTACTAACATGAGTACTGCATCGAAGAGGAGCGGATGCAGTTACTGTAACAGGATCATCAGTCAAGGAATGATCTTGAGGGGACCCAAAAGGTATGAAAGTTGGGCATCGATGGTATACCAAGAGAGGTTTAGAAGATATATTATCTGTAAAAGAGTTAATAAATACTGGCAAAACAAAAAATGAAGGAGAAAGAAGATTATGGTGCTTAAAAAATATTGGTTTTAAAAAAAAATCACATTTTTAGAGAGTTAAATATGACACAGATTGGGATCATAACAAAGAAAACCTTTATGATATATCGAATATCCTAGAAAAGCATATTGAATAGAATGAGTGATGAGTTTTGTGCGTTCATGTGCAGGAAGATATTCAAAGAATACACAACTAAAGATATGGAGATTAGAATAATTTGGAGAGCAACCAAATAACTAAGTAAAAGGAGAGATATGGTTCAATGAGGGAGAAGGTAACCTATTAATAAAGTGGATAGTTGTGGAGAGTGCTTTACACCTAAAATGAGAGGGCATAAATGATTATAATAAAAGGGTACGGGAAACATCAAGAACATGGCAGTTCTTTTTTTAGCCACTCCATTTTGTTGTGGAGTTAAAGGACAAGATCGTTGAGAAATTATGCCATTACTTTGTATAAATTCTTGAAATAAATGAGACATGTACTCACCCCATTGTTAGAGTGAAGGATTTTGGTATTGGTAGAAAACTAGGTTTGAATATATGCATGAACAACACTAAGAGATGGTAACCTTTTATACCCGAGCAAACTAGAATTTAGCAAATCATAGAGTACATTAAAGTTTGAATGTCCAGGATGTTTATGCCATATGCGATTATTAACATGAACAATATTACAAGTAATAAATGGCAAAGACAAACATGGAAATAAAGGAAATTGAAGAGGGAAAAGTCATCCTACTTTAGGCCCCCTTGCAATCATCTTTCCTTATTGTTGATCCTACACAACACAACTAGATTTAAAAAATTCCACTTTACAATTGTTATCAACTAATTGACCGGTAAAAACAAGATTAGTGGTAAGACCATGAGAGATAAAAACATTAGTTATAAAGGGAGATAGGTATCCATCAGCTGTATAGATCTTGAGATCTCTAGAATATTTGTTTATATTGGTAAGAAGATTAACATCATTTGTCATATGATGGGAAGCCCCAAAATCAAAATACTGAGGAGATGATTTAGAGTAGGGTTTACCTGAAAGTCCTAAAGTAGAGAATGCAGAAATTATCATTTGTTGAATCATTTCAAGGGTTACATGTTGAACAGGGGCAAGACCACTTTGTGTTTTATCCATAGAATCTATAGGACTAGAAGCACTAACTGAGGCTGTATATGTCATTTCATATTTTTTAGGGGGTCAAGTAGGACATTCCTTAATGATATGGCCATCCTTTTATAGTTGTTACAAAAAAAAATTTTAAACAATTTGAAGCATAATGACTAAAGCCCTTGCAACAAAAGCACTGAATAGTACTTATGTCCTTACCTTTTTGCTTGCTTTGGGCTACATAAGCCACGGGAATAGAGTTGGATCTTTGTTGTTCCATTGTGATTTGGGTGAGAAGGCGCTCCTCCTCATGAAACAAATAATTAAAGCATGCATACGAGAAGGGAACAGGCTCTTGGTTCATAAGATTAGACCTGATTCCTTCAAATTCAGATATGAGTTTCATAAGGAATTAATCCCTTTTAGTGATTTAATGGACAGATTGGATAAAACTAAGACCTTCAGGAGGCAATGAGACATATACTATATCTGTATATTTAGCCTAAAGAGTCATGAAACTAGAATAAAAATCAGAAATAAAGAGATTTCCTTGTTGAAGATTGGCTAATTCATATTGAAGTTTAAACCTACGTGCAGTGTTGTTTTGGCTGTAAAGTTTCTTCAAGTAAGTCCATATTTCAACTGCAGTTTTGGAGAGTCAAAGGTTCAAGATGGCATTGGATTCAACATATCCTAGAATCTACGCCATGATTTGAGCATCCTTGACCTCCCACTTGGCATGCTTATCCTTTGTTTTTTTTTTGTCTTTGTTAGGAGCAGGTTTGCTGCCATCAACATGGCCTCATAAATCCTTACCCTTGATGAATATCTTAAAGTGGAATGCCCTGGTTGAGTAATTTTTATGATTTAATCGAATCAAGAAGGAATCATACTTATCGGAAGACATGAGGCTAAGATAACTTAGTCAACAGTAAACAAGAGAGAGAAAAAAAAGCTGCACTAGAGCTAATACTTGAGAGCAAAAGATTCAGAATTGTGTGGCTTTAATACCATGTGAAAATAAAGCTTCTATTTTTAAGTATTTTTCTGTATGTCATTAATCAAGTATTGATGGGTTTATATACAGCAAGAAAAGTATAAAATTAAACATCAACCTAACATCTCACTCTCACCTAACATTCCATTCTAACTTAACATCGCACTCTCACCTAACATACCACTCTCATATAACATCTTATTCTCACTAATAATTATACTCCTACTTCTATAAAAGAAAATAAAACATATAATACAATTGTCAAATATCTAAATTTGTACAATAAAATATGTTTGTTATATGGCTAATTCCTTTGATAATATTGTGTTATTAATTAAACTTAAATGTTTATAATTATAACAAGTTACAACCTTTAAGTAAATGTTCATGTGTGAAACAAAAAAGTTTAAGGTGAAGATTGATTTAGAAGGCCATGCATGGAAATCAGTCTTGAAAACAAGGAAGGATTTTTATTTCGAGACTGATTTTTATTTCAAATTTGAACATAAACTTGTTTAATGTTATATAAAAGAAGTTTAGATGGCATTATTTAATAGAAAAGGTAGTGAAGGAGGCTTGGGGTGTCAAAGTTTTAGAGTGATGTAGTGACTTTTCGAGAGATCTGAGAAAATTAAAAGAAAAGTTAATATATCTTATTGAGAAGCGATGGAAACATTAGAATAATGTTTGGATCACTTCTAAATTTCAGAAGAAACAAATAACAACTAGTAAGAAGTGTCAAAGTGAACCTAGTGGGACCAACAACTCATATTAAAGGATCAATACTCCATGTTGAACATGGGAAGAGGCTTATAAGTATAAATATAATATTCTAAATTATGGGTTGGCTCAATTATTGCATAATATATATTTTTATTTGGTGGATGTTTTATCTATCTGATATTATTTATTTTGAACTTAATAAATAGAATTAAATTATTTATTTTGTGATTCCCACAGGCAGCTAGCTTGGGTAGAAGTCCTATTTTATATGAGCTCTTTCTCCATACCCACATGAAAAAACATGATGCACAAACATTTATTGATTCGAAAGCTAAATTAATCAATGTAAGCTTTTTGAATTAAGAAGGAAAATTTTTTTTTGATTTTTTTATTTGAATATACGGTAGATTCTAGTGGGTAATAAAACATGACTTATTTTAAACTTCTATTGATTTTATTTGCATTTTTATTTGCTAATGACTTAAACATGTGTGAAATACAGGATAAAGTATTAAGTTTAAGATAAGAGATACATTCTACAATTTCTAAATGTGGGAACTCAGACTCTCGTATAGTAGATGAAGTGGCCTTTTATTATGAAGTTGTTGGTGGTGAGAAGAAGAAAGGAGTTTATGGTCTTGACTCTCAAGCATCATCTTACTATGAAAAAAAAACATTCAAATTCTAATGCCTCCACTATACACTCTTCTGTAATCAAAGGTGATACAGAGTTGTGGAATGAGCTGTAAAACCTTTGTAATACGATAAAAGTTCAAAACAATTAGAATTCATATTTTTCAAAATTTATGTCTAATATATGCAATCAAATGAGTGTGCCTCTACCTACATTTCCACCTTTACCTTCATTCTAATCTAATAATGCAGATGACAGCCTAGAATCAAATCTTACTGGAGATAACAATGCTAATGAAAATGTCGAACTTTATTTTTTTTTTTGGAAACTATATTAGACTTGAGTGAAATGTTTGTTTTAATTTTTGCACTAATATAAATTTTGAACTTTGTTAACTTTGAACTTATTTAATATATATTAGACTTAATGTTATGAGAATTATAATTTCCTAAACAATTAAGGTTTTGCAATATAAAATTAGATTTTTTTTATTACAGGGTATAAATTTATTATTAGATGTATAAAATTTATTAAATTTTAAAAAAATCTTTAAATAATTACCCAAGGATTTATACCCTCAGGCAAAATTATCTAGGAATTATCTAAGGATTTTCATTTAGAATCTATTCGCTAAATACCTAGAAATTTTTTTCCATGGATAAATTTACCAAGTCACATGGGGATTTATATGTAGGATCTTGCCACAAATACCCTGGGAAAAAATTTCCTGTAAATTTATCAAAAGATTACCTAGAAATATTAATCCTGAGTAAATTTACCCAGAAATTACTCAAAAAATTTATAATTTACCCATAAATTTATCTGTGGGTAAAGACCCAGGGATTATCAAATTCGTAGATAAATAACTTACCCTCGAGACTTTTCCCACGAGTTTAAATCCGCAGGTAATCCCTGTAAAAATTGTTTTACCCATGGATTTTGGCTATTTTACTCTCAGTATTGCCCATGAATAAACTGTAATTTTGACATAGATCAATATCATTTTTCATTCTTTAAATTGAATAAATTAAAAGATTCATTACAAAATAAGATTACTAGAACCTAATAACATCACTACAATAACACTATGCCATGTTAAACTAGTTCTAGGAAGAAAAAAAGATACAATATTCATTGTTTCTTCATGCCCACATAGGAGGACAAAATAGGTATCATAGTAGTAGCAATAACTACACACACAACAAAAATCCTACCCAACCCTATCAGTACATTCATCTTCTCTAACTCTCTCTTCTCCTTCCCCAATCTATTAACCTTCCTTGATAAAGCATTAGTGATGTTTATATCTTGCTCATGGTTCTTAGGACCAATCTACACAAAAAATCTACATTTTCCACAGGTAGTCTACATGTCCAAAACAAGAAAACCCAAATGGTTATTATATGCACAATGACCATACAAATATATCTCAAAAAATCAATTTTCTACATACCCTATAGTTGCAGTAGTTATAGAAACGTCTGCCTAACCATCTTCTATTCATGAAGTTCGAAGGAGAACTCTCACCACATTCACATATCGGGGCATAATATTCAGAATATTCATAAATTGATGATGACATTCTGGAAGAATGAGAATTAAGGTTTTAATTAAGAAAAAGAAGCTAAAAAGAGAGAAACAGACAGAGATGATCGAAGAGTGAGAGAGGGGCAAAGAGAGTATAAGAATAACATTTAGGTTTTCAGCGAAGAAATTTGAAAAGAGAAAAATAAAAAAAGATGATCAAAGAGTGAGAAAGGAGCAAAGAAAGAGAAGCCAATGTATATACTTAGAGACAGAAATAATAGAATATCTAATGACATAGAAGGATTACATGGCATCCTCCTTTATGACACATAGGACTACCGTTGTCAGCAAATGGCGTGATGGACAACCAATGTGAATTTGAGGGACTATGAATACAAAAAACGGACTTGAGAGACAACAACGAATTTTAGTTAATTCTTGAGGGGCGACAAATAAAAATTACCCTATCTTTTGTAACAACACCTATTATCATTGAATTTTCTTTTCTCAATTTCATTGACATAGACTTCTTCTAATACTTGTGCATAATTTGTGCAAAGAAAAATTATGCTTTTTACCATATTTTCTTAAAATTTTTACTTCTTTTACTAGCGATTTTTGATAATTGTATAAAAATATATAATAAATTTATAATAATCTAACAATAATTTATAAAGTTATCAGACATATAATAAGCTCATAATAAATTTTGTAGATACGATACGAATAATATTTTTTTAGACTGATAAATTTAAAATATTATGAATTTTTTCTAGCAATTTTTTGAAAAAACTCAATTATGAATAGCAACATATTGGATATTTTTCAGTACCCGACTCGACCCATCCTAATTTTTTTTATATAGAGTATGAGTAGTTTATAAACAAATTTGGATGGGTATATATAGTATTTTTATTATCTATGACGGGTTCAAAAAGGGTATAGATGCATATCCTTAGAAATTTTCTATCCAATCCTAGTTATGTAATAATTTTTCTATTAGTTATTTATTTTATTAAATTTTAATTATATAATTTTAAGGTATGGAATTATTTTAATAAAATTGTATTAATGTTATATTTTTATTTATAATTATTTTATTAAAAATTATAGTTTTATAATTTAAAAGTTTATTATAATTTTTAAATTTTTATATTTAAATGGATAACTATATGAGTTCGAGTAGTATACGAGTAATATTAAATGGGCTTGAGATATGTACTAGTAATACAAAGATAAATATAAATGAAACTAAAATGAGTATAGATAGTTAAAAATTAAACGAGCTCGGATTCAAGTATGATTATTTTTCCAAATGCTTTACTCATTGACATTCTTAAACCCAATTTTTAGTTAGTTGACCCCCTTTAAATTCAAGAGTCATGAATAGTTTCAAGCATAAACCATAGCCCTCCCTTCTCTCTCCTACCTTGCTCTATCAATCTCTCTTCTACCAAATAGAAGCACATTGTTTCAATCTTCAAGTTACTAGTTTCACCTTTCACTTTTCATCCTTCATGGACTTTCAAATGTTCAAAAATATATCTATTTCTGCAATTAATTCAATATAGGAAATTCTCAATATTTGAATTACAATGAAAATAATAAATATCTACCTTCAATTTGAATTCATCCTTATCTCCATAATCATTTCTATGATAACCTCTCACAAGTTTTATATATTCTTCTTCCTAAAGTTCATCATTTCTTGAAAAGTAATTAATATAATTTAAAGGGTAATTTACCTTTAAAAGAATTTAAAGGACCCTTCCAATAATATCATGTCTATTTTTCTTGCAAAGATATCATTTGTGTTTCATTCTATTTTAATTATTTTGAATAATTATTTTTTGCACAATATATTTATAGCCTTTTATACTTGTCCATTTTGGTTATTTTGTTTATTATATTTATACATTTGTCAGATTACCCTATGTACTTATTTATTTTATTTCAATAGACACTTATATAATCATATATTAATTATTTTACCTCTTATATTTGTATAGTTATATTGAATAGATACTTACATGCACATGTAGTACTATCTTTATCTAAGTATCTATTGAGTATAAAATAAACAAGTACAAAGGGCAAAGTAACCAATATATATATATATATATATACAAGTATATATTAGCACAAAATGGATAAATTACAGAGGGGTAAAGTGGCAAATGCATAAATGCAAAGAGCAAAATGACCAAAACAAAGAACTACAAGGGGTTGTAGATGTATTAGGCCATTATTTTTTTTACCATTACATAATGATATTCTTATGTTAATTTAGATTTAAATAATTTTTCTTAAGTGAGTCCAACGGTGATGCTTCTTATATTTATCATTCTTAATTATAAAAAAAATTGAATTTAAAAAATAAAGTGAGAAGCAAACAAACATGCTAATTACATTACTTAAGACTCTTATCTTGAATAGTAATTTAGTTAGGGCATGAAATAATATTTTTTTTATTAATTATATGTAGGGAGGAGAAACACTTTAGACTAAAAAATAAGATCGAAGTGAGAGCAACAATGCTTTTGGCCATTAAACTAAGACTTGATGGATAAATAATAATGTTATATTTACTGATAAACATAAATAATTCAAAGCTCTATAGCTCTTTGTTGTATGTAGGGGAAATTGACTTAAATTTCTTTGACCAAACCAATCGATTTTTTATTTTTTGATAAAAAATATATTTACTATAAAAAATTAATATAATTAAATAATTAAACAAAGTTTATTAAAAAACTAAAAGAATAAATTTATTTTACAATAAAAACTTACATTTATAATAAAAAATTAATATAATAAAAAATTAAACAAAAAATTAATAAATTACTAAATAAAAACTTATTTATTTTTTTTAATTCTCAGTTAATAGTTAACCGATTAAATCGAACTGATTAATCGTTAACTGAACCGAAAATTAAATTTATCTAAATTTATTAACTGAACTGACTGATATTTAGTATTTTTGGTTAACCGAACTAAATATTTGGTTGGTTAATTGAATATTCTCGGTAAACCGAAAAATGCCTACCCCCAACTGTATGACAAGTAAATGAAAATTTTGAAGAAAAATATTGAAGTGGATAATAAAAATGATAAGTCTCCAACCAAAGAAAGAAAGGAAAGAAGAGAGAAAGACAATCATTTGATTTAACAAAGATTATTAAAAAAACATAATTCAATCAATTAATATAATAATATAGAATTAATAAAAACTTATGGAAATTAAAATTTTAAATTTTTGAACCCAAAAATTAAATGATTTTATACTGGATTTATAATTATTTTTAATATATGCCATATCAATCATTGCCTTTGATAAATGCTTCAAATAATATTCATTTTCTTTACTAACCTTTTGCTCAACAGAATTGTATAAGATTGAATTTGAGGTATCTTTAATTGTTTACATATATCTAATTAATTTCCCATTATTTAGTTGACTAACAAATTCTTGAATATTATCTCAAAAATCAAATTTTGAATATGGAAGTCTCCAATAAATGCTCCAAATATTCAATTTGTTTACTAATTTTATGAGATTGAATTTAAGGCTATCTTTAATTGTTTGTATGTATCTAATTATTTTTTTTGAGTATTGATATAGAATGGGAAAATTGATCCTGAATTTATTAAAATAGCTAGATTCTTACCTACACATTCTGTGTTGATGAAAATAATAAAATACAAATAAATATAGTTAATAATAAATAAATATAAAATAATTTATATATTAATTAACAATAAATTATATTATAAAAAATATAAAATAAAATATTTACTTTGATTTTTTTATAATTTTGTTGATCAATATAAGTGAGCAAATATAGTTTTTTTTTTATTTCGTA
Source organism: Garcia nutans (assembly GCA_947685225.1). NCBI lineage: Eukaryota > Viridiplantae > Streptophyta > Magnoliopsida > Malpighiales > Euphorbiaceae > Garcia > Garcia nutans. The sequence continues at coordinate 34,055,541 of CANTUV010000043.1, forward strand.
ACTTGGCAATTTCACAAATTTAAAACAAATTCTACACATATATTTACTTAAAAAATTATAAATTCTATTAAAAAAGAGAAAAAAATAAAAAAAAATTGACATTCAAGCAAACTTAGGAGTGTTAAAAGTTATATATTTTATTGTTTAATTTTTTAAATTTCTACAAATATATAAATTAATTATTAATTTATAATTGATTTATTATGAAGGTTAACAATTATATTTTTAACTTTAAATTTCTAAAAAAAAATATAAATCAATCAATATTATTAAATTATATTAATACATAATTAATTTATAGAATATTAAAAGTCACAAAAATAATTTATTTAATTAATATTATGAAATTATATTAATATAAAATTATTTGAATTTATTAAATTTTAAATTTTAAATAAATTATTAAAATTAAATGAAAAAATGAATTAAAAAAAGGAGAAATAGTGTATTTTAGAAAATTGATAATATGGTTGAAGGTAGTGGATTTTGGTGGTATAGTTGAGATGGGGTTTAATGCAATTTATTACTTTACCTTATATCATAATACAATTAATGTTTTATTTTATAGTTTGCTCCCTTTGGTCCCTTAGGTTAATATATAAATGCTATAGTTTAAAATTTATAATATGATATTTAATGGAGTTCATTCAGGGGGGTGATGAGAAAAATTAATATCTCAACTTATATATCATCACCTATCATATCATATATAAATTTTATATATTAAAATTTATTACATTGTATTTAAAATATACTCTCTAACCTGTCTATAAAAGATAATATTATTTTCTTTTTTATTTGTCCTTAATTATAGTCTAATTTCTGTTTTAAGAATATAATTAATTAATTTGTTAATTTCCTAATACATTCTACTTAATATTTATTGTTATCAACAAATATCTATTGATCATCATTATTTAAAATAATAATGTTGAACAAAAAATGAAATGCCTACTATAGTTATTCGTTGGCAAATACTCATGATTTGGCAAACATAAAATATTTATAGTAAATTTTTTTATTATCTGATTTGGCAATTTTATAGTTAGTCAATTTATAATTAATATATTAATTATATTAGTTAAGAATTTGAAACAATGATTATTTTCAAATAATGTTAATTACACTCATATCTGTATTAAATAGAGATATATTATATAAAACATAAATAGTTTTAATTATTTTAACTAGATTAATATTAACTATTTTAAATAAATTAACTAATTTTTATTCATATGTTTGAAAAAACAAATCGCACTGTCTTTAGAACATATGGAGGGTTAACAATTTTAATGAGCTGTTTTTATTTTTGTTTTTTTGAACATTATATTAGATAAAGAAAAATTGATCTTGAGTCTATTGACTACAGAAAAAGTGCACTCACTACTAAGGTCCTGTTTGGTTTAGCGGTTTCATGCAGCTGATAGCTGGTAGCTGGTAGCTGTTGCGGATAGCTGTTAGCTGATGAATAATGAGCGTTTGGTAAAAATATAGTAAGCTGTTGTTGTTATTGTATAAAATGACCAATAAGGATATAATTTTAAATAAACTCAAATTTTGAAAATTTGAATAATAAATATATTTATAATAAATTTAAAAAATATAATCTACCAGCTACAATAAAAATAGATTGATGTCTTTTTTTTTTGGTAAAATTTATTGGTAGCTTTTTTTTCGAAAAAAATATTAGTAGCTTTTTTTTTGGTAAAATATATTGCAATCATCATAGATTCGATTAATTAATATATATATAAAAGATTGACGTATAAATCATTGATTTAGCATATATCGTTATACTTTAATAATCTCACGTTATAAGTTTAAATTAAAGGTTACAGATATTAATATTATCTAATAATTCAGGGTTAATATTGTCAAATAAAAAAACTATCAGCAGCTGTTTAGAAAAAGCTAGGAGGAGGAGCTTTTTCAAACAGCTAACAACTGCTGATAAAAAAGTTAACCAAACACCTATTCTTTAGCTGATTGACTTGAAACAGCTATCAGCTGCTTCAATCAGCTAAACCAAACACCCCCTAAGTTATATCTTGCCGTGAAGTTGATTTTGTCTTTAATTTGACATTACCCATTTTAATTTGAAAAAACTAATTAATTAATGGCAAAAAAAAGCTTCGATTTATATATAAGGACTAAATTTTTTAAATAATAATATACACACCTACTAATAATAAAATTATAAAAATTAATAAAAAAATTTATATCCATTCTAAATTTTTATATCTATAAAACCAAACGAAATTATAAGAAATTGATTTTTGATTCTTTTATTTTCCTCGTTGAATCAAATACTTGAGATAAATTATTAGTTTGGCCATAATTTTACTTTATTTTATTTTTGATTATTATTATTTTAATTTTAACAAATAATCCTAGATTGAAGCTAGAAAACAATTGCTATATAAGCTATAAGAAATCCATTAACACAAATTTAATTGCAAATTGGGCATTACATAAGTGATGGTTGCAAAAGAATCCTATAATTAGGGTTTACACTACACATGTGTGAGTGTGATGATGGCTGCTTATAATAAATTGAAAATTAGTTAGCAATTTGGTTTCAAGTGATTTTCTAAACTTGAAATTAGAATTAAAAACCCATCTCCCAAAATTCTTTACCTAATTAAATAAACTTTGATGTTTGAAGACACAAATTCTTTACCAACTAAATAAAAAGAATTACTTATTTTTGCATGACAACAAAAATTGACTCTCTAAATTAAATTAAACCAATTTCAACTCAACTAAAAGTTAATCTCAAATTAATTAAAATTTGCTATATAATTTTTTTTTTCAATTAGTGTGAATTATGTATTATCTTTTTAGATGAATGTAAAAGATTATTTTAAATTTTTTTATCTAAATTAATTTATATGTATCTATATCTCTCTTAACAAAATCTATTTTAACATAATTCGTCTTTTAGATAGATATATAATTAAATTTTTGTTTTTTATTGTCAAATCATTTAAAGTTGTGTTTTCTTATTTTTTGTTCAATAGGAATTCCCCCTCTAATGCACCGTTCGAAATTAAATTAAATAAAAAAATGATTTATGAAATTTTTTATTTTTTAAACATTTCTTTTTCAGAAATTCAGGTTAATTGTTCGAAAAATCAACAATCTCATTTTCCACACTCATTGTATAGCAAGTGGGAGCCACTTATCAACTCATTGAAATTTAATTGGACTTTGTATTACACGCGCTTTTATTGAGAGTGGGAATTTATCATTTGCAGACACAAATATAGCTGTGGCCTTTTTAATAACCACTCTGCTGTATCTTTTCTTTTCTAATGTCTCACTTTTTCTCTCTAAAAAAAGAAAGATTTTATTTTTAACTCACAGTTCACAAATATCAGTAGGATTTTATTTTATTTTTTTATTTTTACTTTACTCTCTTTGGTGCTGAGAAATTTATCTCAAAGAAGATAGAACCCAAGTCAATCAAACACCAGACAGAACAAAAGAAACCCTAAAGCAGCTAAATTTTTGCAGTGGTTCATCTTCTTCTTTGTCTCCAACACCACCATAAAAAAAAACAAAACCAAAAACCCTAGCTTCTTCTCCTATGCACAAAGTTCAATTCTTTGGTTTCAGAACTCAAAACCTATTTACAAAATATGGCCTTTTTGCAATAGTTTTATACCCTAAATGAGCTATCTTTGTTAAATTCAGACCATCATGTTATTGCCCATCAAGTGTACTTCACTCTTGTAGGTAAAATTCCATTCTATCACTCACTACATTACTATTCTCTATCTGGGTTTCATTCCTTTTTTGTTGTTTCTTTAATGTACTTTGAATATTGTGGAATTGGTGTTGATTTTGATGTTTTATGTTCAATTAAATGAAACCCACTTTATTGCCCCTTTCATTACTGTTCTTCATTTGGATTTTTTTTGTTATATTCTTGAATCTTAGAATTTGTTTTTGCTTGGGGTTACATTTTGATATGTAGGAGTATATTTTGTGAAATTGGCATTGATTATGATGCATGTGGGTTTTTACTAGTTCAGAGAAGGGAGGCATGGAAGGAGATGAGCATAGGATTGTATTGTCCTGCGCAATTTCAGGGACCCTTTTCACAGTTTTGGGGTTGGCTTCGTTTTGGATTCTCTGGGCAGTGAATTGGAGACCTTGGAGGATTTATAGGTAATTCTTCCTTGGCTGTTTTGGGAACTTTTACTTTAATTCGTTTCCATAGCTGCCACTATCTTTGAACTGCCTACATTCAGTGTTATATATTTGCTTCAGCATTAATATGGTCTAAATTCCATGAGGTTTAAATGCGTGCTTATTGAAAAATACTTGGTCTTTTTTCTGAAAAATTGAGAACACGATTTTTTTTTTAAAACAAAGAGCAGGTTTGGCAGGTCATTTAAGAAAAAAAGATCCCTTTAAAAAAAGTTCATTTAAAAAGCCAGTGTCTTTATCAATTTTAATCAATGTCTAATCAATGAATTCTAGAAGTTTTACTTTCTTATTTTCATTGCTGTCTGTGCAAAGCATTTTTTTGATGCACTAGTTTGAAGGGTTGAAACCTCAGACCATGACTGGTTTTGATTTTTGAAGCATTTCTGTTCATTAGAAGGAAAAACTGCAATTGCGTGTAAAATGGAGGTTAAAATATGGTCCATACACCAGTTTTGAATGGTGTTTTCTGGATATGCTTTTGTTTGTGGAGTAAAGATGTTAAATGATGCATGCAAAACTGGGAAAACTATTTGAATTCTAATTAATGTTTTAGGGTGGAGTGTAGTAGGTGAGATTTATAGGATTTTCTGTTACTGCATATGATTGATTATGTGCAACCCTTTTATCCTTTTTCTCTAACAATATTTCAGTTCTGTTTGTTTCCTCTCTTTTTGTAAGAGAGAATGGAGGGAAGGGGCTGGGAGGTGGAAAAGCAAAATGATTACTCTCCTCCCTGTTAATAACTTGCCTTGGTTGTATTTAGTGATGGGTTTGTATTAGAAGATGGTGGAGTTTGGCAATGGGTTCCCTTTTTGTGTCTCTAGACTCTCTAAGCGTGTTGTATGTAATGGTGATGTGTATCGGGTTAAAGTTGCGATGCAGTAACAAGTAAGTCGCAGCTGGATGAAATTTTAAATTTCTCTGTAACTCTCATGATAGTATTTTACCTGAATGGGGTTCGAATTGCGTTTCCTGCATTTTTCAAGACTTGCTATTACTTTTCTTGATAACCTTGCTTATCTTGTGGTGCTAGCCTGGAAGATAAGCAGTTAGATTATGGAACTTTTGATGACCATTGTCATAAATTGTAATATATAATAATATTGGACCAACTTTGAAACCTGAAAACAATAACATGTTCCTTAAGAATATTGATTAGCATATCCTGAAGAAACCTCATAAACATCAATAACACATCAAGTTTTCTTAGTGTAACTGATGTAAAACCTGGAGCTTGAGATAATATTATTAACTGTCGTGGAATGCCAGTGGGTGGGAAGTTTCCATGAAATGCATTTCAACTGATTGGTTGTCTAGCTAAAGTGTGTACTATAACACATTCTAACAGCAAGAGAATTTAGGTAGTGTTTAGTAAAACTGAAAATTAACTGTTAAAACTGTTAAAAATTTAAGTATTGAATTATATAAGTGATGAAAATTTTTAAATCATGAAATTATTTTACAATTTAATTGCTTGTTTTATTTATTGCAAACTTTGAGTTATCGTCTTATGTCATTTTTAATTCATTTGACACTTTAATACAAATTTTACTAAATGACTTAAAATGATTAAGTGCTTAAAATTTTAATTATAAGTGTTGAATCATATTATTGAACTCCATCTTAGTCAGAAGGATGTTGTTATTAGTTGGTGTTATATGCATAAAGCAAATCTAGAGTAATTATATAGTTTACTTCTTCCTGCAAGTTTTTGGTAGAGAACTATGCTTGATTTTTTTGCTTTGGTATTTTCTGGTGCATGATTATGACTGATGATGATGGCTTATTGGAGAGGTTATGACTAATGGCGCATGAGAGGTTATTATTCGGTGTTATATGCATAAAGCAAATCTAGAGTAATTAGATAGTTTACTTATTCCTGCAAGTTTTTGGTAGAGAACTATGTTTGATTTTTCTGCTTTGGTATTTTCTGGCGCATGATTATGACTAATGGTGATGGCTTATTGGAGAGGTTATCTATAATGGAGGGTGGTTCTCCTATACTTTTGTATATTTGGATAGAGAGGAAGTTTAGAACTTTTGTTGGATTTTATACTTCATTGGTACTGAGAGAAACTGAGCTATCTTATGGATGTTTCTACTTCGATTGAGCGTTTTGGTTCTCTTTTGAAGTTTTTTGATGTTTTGATTATAGGGACTAGGCTCTATCTTTGTTTTTGGTGCTCTTTCACATATGGCTTTGTTTGTGTTATTCTCCATCTAATGCATTTATAATTTGTGAGAAAAGAGAAGGGAAAATAAATGATCCTAATAGTCATTTGATCAATTTGTTCTGAAGCAGATGCATATGGTTCACAAGGGAAATGGAAATTAAGGGACTTAAAGATTGGGCTATTTGTAACTGACATTTAAGTTTTAGCAGCAGCATGTTATATGCTGGGGGTTACGTTGAATAGCTTATAATAGTAATTATTAAGAATCTTTAGTTCATTGCCACCTTGGGTTCCTCTCTGTTCCCTATGTGAAAGATAGCACTCTGGATAGCCTCTTGCAATTGGTGATTTAGTTTTTATAAAGTTAAATTGTCCTTTTCTTTATCTTTGGTTATTTTGTACTTCAGTGACTTTATTTTCAAAGATGCCTCTACATTTATTTTGCTATTGAAAACAAAATTGTAGTACTTTATTGTTTAATATGAATGTAGCTACCCAGTGTACCATTTTTTGTTGCTATAAGCCTGTTAATAGTTTTAATATATATCCCTGTCTTCTTCTTCTTCTTCTTCTTCTTTTTTTTTTTTTTGAGAATTTTTAAATTTTTGTTTTTTTCATCCTTGCTGGGCTTTCTACTTTCAGCTGGATCTTTGCTAGAAAATGGCCATATATTTTACAAGGACCTCAGCTGGGTATCCTATGTCATTTTTTGTCTCTGACGGCATGGATAATCGTTATATCTCCAATTCTGGTTCTTATCATGTGGGGCTCCTGGCTAATAGTAATATTGGGTCGAGATATAATTGGTTTGGCTGTAATAATGGCTGGTACTGCTCTTCTGTTGGCATTCTACTCAATCATGCTTTGGTCGAGAACTCAATGGCAAAGTTCGAGTACGTATTTGCTTGACATCTTTGTCTTTAATAATTTATTTTTATTTTCCATCCATAAAAATGCAATATCTTCATAATAATTTGAAATATTATGCATGTCTGTTTTAAAAATTGCATATAGCATATGATTCTGGGGCCTGAGTTGAAATTCAATTAAAACATGCCATATCACATGCATTATTCTAATTGTAGAAGTTTCCAAAATGTGGTGTAAAACAAATGTAAGATCGATTATGCAAATCTGTTACAGTGCGGATCTAAAAATGTGTGCTTGTGAATATATGTTTACCATTTTCCTGTTTTAAGAATAGCCTTAGAATGTTCAGATATAATGGAAGAGATATTTTGTGGTTCGACAGCTTAAATTTTGTGGTGCAGTCTCCTTGTTTGTTCAACCAAGGGTTGTGTATAGCAGTGAGTTTTTTTTATCTATTTCTTTAAGTTTGGTTTTAGATTAAAGAAAATTAATACACTAGAACCATGAGTCGCTGTGCTGGTGAAATAAAAGCTAATATGAGGTCTATTCAAGATTAGGTATTTTTATGATGACGAAGTACTAAAACAGCTCAGTTCGATGTAGAAATTGAATTAGGGATGAGAACCAAGCAATATCATAGGACATTGCATGGTTTAGCATAGTGCTGTCCATGTCCGATGAAAGAAAAGGTGATTCTTCAGTCTGACTTAAATCTCAAATCCAATACTAAAGCCGTTGTATGCTTACTCTTGAAAACCTGAATATTTCCTCTTTTGTCCCTTGTACTTTCTTTGGGTTAAAGCCTGCTAAAAATTCAATTGTTTGCTGCTATTTAGTGATTCACTGTCCTTGTTACACAAGGAAGCTTCTTAAATTCAATTTCCTATTATATGTTGAACAAGAATTGAGATATCCTGGCTGGTGGCGTTAGGGCTTCGATAATTTGTTACTAGTATCGTTAGATTCCATTTCTCATTTGCTCTTATGACACCCTTAACAACTCCAAGACCTGCTCAGTTATCCTCATGGGATAAAATCTCCTCTTTCAAGACATTATACATCTGAAGTCACGTTTATATATGCTGTTGCTCTCTGATGTTGCTTTTGTTGTTAGAGAGGAAATCATTGTGACATTAGGAAGCCGTCTTCATATGTGTTATGCTTTATTATCCATTTCTAGGCCCATTTGTTTGTTTGGTTCATTGTATTCTAATGGGCCTACATGTCATACAAAAGGGGTGTTGCTGATTAGAAGTAAATTCATCTTTATTGAATACAAAAGGGCTCAGTTTCATATAGATACAAACTTGGGATTAAAGTAAAATAGCTCCTAACTAGCTTATAGATTAGATTTATATTAGTAACCTAAAGACAACTAGCCTAGGAATAGGAAGCCAACTAATATAATTATAGCTACCTATATGAAACTGCCACTTGTAACAAAGGGCGTTCAGAGTGGGAAGTCCTGCACTCGTTTAAATGCTGATTTTATCACATGCATGATTTCATTTTGTTATATGTTTCTTGTTTATTTTGGAAAAACTTGACATGCCATCTTTGGAATTAATGAAAGTTTTCTTTTTATCATTTTTCACATTTTTTGTGATGCATTTTCCTTTGATTTGTCCTTGTCTCTTACTATTGCTCTGATTTTTATCATATTTGTTTCTAACAGGGGCAGTTGCTATTCTCCTTTTTCTGGCTGTTGCTCTACTCTGTGCATACGAGCTGTGTGCTGTTTATGTTACAGCTGGTAAAGATGCATCAGAGCGTTATTCACCCTCTGGTTTCTTTTTTGGTGTCTCGGCAATCGCTTTGGCGATCAACATGCTTTTCATTTGCCGAATGGTCTTTAATGGTAAGATTTGGTGTTTGTCACAGTAGGTGTTGTATTACTGTATAATGCTTCTCTTGTTAAAGACATGTAATGCATTCTGATGATGTTGTTCCATGCTTTACAAGTTTATTATTGCATGACATTCAAGCCTTGAGGATGCAATCAATTGTATAATTGCTAATATTTTTATAATATTACTTTTGTTATTGATGCCTGCAGGGAATGGCTTGGATGTAGATGAGTATGTGCGCAGGGCATACAAATTTGCCTACAGTGACTCTATAGAAATGGGTCCCATGGCTTGTTTACCTGAACCACCTGATCCCAATGAATTATATCCTCAGCAATCTAGCAGGTAAGCTCCTTTCATAGTGTTTTGGGCATGACTGAAGAGGGATATTGTTTTTCAGTTGATTACTGTCGATATTTATGGTTCATTTTATTGTACTGCTTGCTTTATGCAATCATGTAGGTGTATGGTTCTCTAAATATAGAAGATTGTTTTAGATCTTTCAACACCATTCTAGGTTTAAAATTATCAAATGCTTTTGTCTAATTGATATATGTTTAGAATATTTCTGAATGGATCTCTTTTTGGTCTTTCAGTTCTCCATGGTCTTCTAATTATGCTTTCTATTTATAGGGCTTCACATCTAGGTCTCCTCTACCTTGGTTCACTTGTAGTTCTTCTTGTCTACTCCATTTTATATGGTCTAACGGCAAAGGAAGTACGTTGGCTTGGAGCCATTACATCAGTTGCTGTTATCATCCTTGGTATGTCATAAACAGTTGTATTAGTACATGTTTCAGTTTATTGTTGCTGTCCATGTCAATTATATAGTTATTCCTAAGATGCTAATTTAGTTTGTTTTACTGTTATATAGATTGGAATATGGGAGCTTGCTTGTATGGGTTTCAGCTTCTTCAAAGTCGTGTTGTAGCACTTTTTGTTGCTGGCACATCCAGGGTTTTCCTTATTTGCTTTGGCGTGCATTACTGGTTTGTTATAGACTTTGTTGCAAGCATAATGTAGCCTTGCTGGTTTTGGTTATTATAAAGTGTCACGGTTGCTATTCAATTTTTTTTTCTTTTATTCAGGTACTTGGGGCACTGTATCAGTTATGCAGTTGTAGCATCTGTGCTTTTAGGTGCTATTGTTTCTCGACATTTTTCAGTTACAAACCCGTTGGCTGCTAGAAGAGATGCCTTAAAGAGCACAGTGATTCGCCTAAGAGAGGGATTCCGCAGAAAAGAGCAAAACACTTCATCTAGCTCTTCTGAAGGTTGTGGCTCAAGTGTAAAACAGAGTAGTAGTGTTGAAGCAGGTAACCTTGGTAATATAGTTGAATCTAGCAGCCATCGAACAGCACAATGCACAGTTGATTCTCATAACTGGAATAATGCTGTTCTATGTCGAACTATGAGTTCTCAAGAGGGGATAAATAGTGATAAAAGCATAGACAGTGGAAGGCCAAGCTTAGCTCTACGGAGCAGTTCTTGTCGTTCTGTTGTTCAAGAACCTGAAGCTGGGACATCTGGGGATAAAAATTTTGAACATAATAACTCCCTTGTGATTTGCTCTAGTAGCGGTCTGGATAGCCAAGGCTGTGAGTCCAGCACATCCACATCTGCTAATCAACAGCTGTTAGATTTTAATCTTGCTCTTGCATTTCAAGACAGGCTGAATGATCCTAGGATTACATCTATACTTAAAAAGAGGGCTAGGCAGGGTGATAGGGAACTGACTAGTTTATTGCAGGATAAAGGATTGGATCCAAATTTTGCTATGATGTTGAAGGAGAAAAACTTGGATCCAACTATCCTGGCGTTACTCCAGAGGAGTAGCTTGGATGCAGATAGAGATCATCGAGACAATACTGATATCACAATTGTTGATTCAAATAGTGTTGAAAATACAATGCCGAACCAAATTTCTCTGTCAGAAGAACTAAGGCTTCATGGGCTTGAAAAGTGGCTTCAGCTGTCTAGATGTGTGCTGCATCACATAGCAGGAGCTCCGGAGCGAGCATGGGTTCTATTTAGTTTACTCTTCATCCTTGAAACGATTATTGTGGCAATTTTTCGTCCCAAGACAATTAAAATTATGAATGCCACGCATCAACAAGTGAGTGAGGACCATATATATATACATGTGTGTCTGTTAATACTCATTTTAATTTACCTTACTTAGGATTAAGACTTATATTTGGTTAATTATTGTAAATAAAGTTTTGCAAAAATTTGGTAAAATTATTGAAATACTTCTGCAGTTTGAGTTTGGCTTTGCGGTGCTGCTATTATCTCCTGTTGTCTGCTCAATTATGGCGTTTCTCCGATCTCTTCAAGCAGAAGAAATGGCCATGACATCAAAACCTCGCAAGGTAGATACTATTGGATATTGCAACTTTTAACTTTGGAAATAGATGAATTTGAATTATGACATGGTTCTGGATTTACTTGAAAAGCCATTGGCAGTGTTGTGTCCAAACTTTATGATATTTTTGAAAGCAACTTACTGTTTTAGAATAGCAGGCACTGTTACCTTCTGATTTTATGTTTGGATTCCATACTACCAGCTTTTTTAAGAACAAATATATTTTAAAGTGGTAAATTGTGTTTGGAAGCTACTTGTGGATGTTACAATGTTTAATTTGTTATCACAGCAGCTTCCTGTCCCTTTTCACTGTATTTTATTGTAAATGTTGAACTTGTATAAGTTCTGACTTTATGGCAAAAACCACTGCCCTATCTTGTTTGTCAATTAGAAATTTCTGAACCATGAATTGAAGGAATTTAAGGGCTTTTTAGAATGCGGGAATCTATGGTGCTAGTAAAGACAAGTAATTTTCTCTTAATTGTGGAAGATTCTTAGTCCCTTTTTTGGGGGAGGGGGTTGTTAAGAGAAGTAATTTTCTCGTCACTGGGGAGGGGGTTGTTAAGATGATACACTCCTAAGAGAATGTGCCCATGCCTTGCAGCCTCCTTTGTTGTGTCAATTGATTTCTTCTTTTGCTTGGAGAAGAAAACATATTTATGTGTACCCATTGCTTTCTTCCTTTAGCTTTCTTTGCTTGCTTTGTTTTTTTCCTGTTTGTGAATTCATGGGTTTATTAATGGAATCATTGATTGTCTTCTCTCTCTTTCAAAATTTCTTTATTTTTTTCAGTATGGTTTTATTGCCTGGTTGCTCAGCACTTGTGTTGGATTGCTGCTCTCCTTCTTGGGGTATGACACTTAATCATATACTTTTGAACATAGTACATTTATATTTTAGTCTTTTACTTATATCATATAACACTTTGGAGCACTATCTTGTATTGTATATTGTATTTCATGAATGATATTCTGGTATGTACTAACTGTTACAGATCCAATTGAGAACTTTATAACATGCACGATGCTTGCTTTCTGTTCAAGTATGTGGTTCTCCTTAGGATGGCTTTGAATTCTACTAATTCTTCAAGTCACATGCCTTTATTGATTTATTTTTTTGCTGCTACGGCCTGCAAGGAATTCGACCACTAGAGGCTTTACATGTCTGGCATATAGTTCATTCATGTTTTAGTTGAAAATGTTAACCCTATCTTTCTCTTGTTTTTCCTGGGATAGTTTCAATTATCCTCTATGTCAATTCCAAGAAACTGAGTTGTTGATTTGATGTTAGGTTAATGTTCATAAATTTTGTCTACGATGCTTATTGTTGGGTTAATGTTAATTATTCCAGCCTAACCTAGATGCTTATTGTTTTAGTTGTCATAAAGCTTGTTTTATAGTTGTTCAAACTTCATTTTCTTCTCTCCTACTTGGTAAAAGACTCCTAATTTCCCCAATTTAGAATCCTAATTCCCAACTCGAACTCTAACTCTCTCTCTTCCTCTCACATGGTATTTTGGAGACATCATAATAGTTCAATCTTTTAGTTCTTGATTCTTCAGTTCCTAATTGCTTAGATTAGATTGTTGAGTGTATTTATTCAAATTCAGCCTCTCAATTGCTAATTATTTTCTCATCTCTCAAACACTCTAAGAAGTTTTCGCCACATGATTTGAGATTTTCTCTTTTAAGGTTTTGGTAGCGGCGAGCGTGTTGTACAACCCTGCTTGTTTGATTTAAGGCAGCAGAAGTTTGATTTGAGTATCTCCTTTCTCGTGTTGACTTCCTGTTTCAAGCTACATTCTTTCCTTTGCTATAGATGTACTAAGGGAATAAGGTTATCTCGCATGGCCAGAAGGGCTTAAACTATGGTTCTGAGATAAAACTCAAGATTCCCAAAAAGATATGGACAGGTTTTCAAGCAAAACTAGAAATTACAATATTGCACTTGTACTTAAAGTACTTGACCAGCAACTTATTTTTTTAATATGTGAATATAAATCCAAAATAACAAAGGACTAGAAAATATACTATAATATCATAAATATAGCCTAGATAAAAATTGAACCATAATTCTAGAATTATTAAGTCTTTGAATTTGAGTTTACTTGACTTTCTCCACATCAGATAAGTTGAAACTGAAATTAAATCAGTGACTTGTAAGAGCACAATGTTCTTTCAATTCACCAGTCCTTATAATTTTATTTCATAACTTTACTCAATCTGCTGGCAATCATTTTTTTGCACTGTGAATGGATAAACAAAATAGTTGCTATCCTCAATTGTATCTCTTGATCAACTGTGGTTCTTATTTCTTGTGTGGAATAGAGTTGTCTTACATAATTAGTCTATTTTGTTTCTTTATTTAATATAAACTGAATCTGTTACATGCAAGTATTAAAGATTCTATTTCATCTTGAAGGTCCAGAGTTGCGGTTACATATTTAACAAGTTGGCTTTTGTATTATTGGTGTCACCATCCTTGTGTTTCCTGAATCTTGTCTTTGGTGCTCAAGTTTGGTTACAATGGAACTTGAAAGTGCTTCTGGTTATTCATATTTACCCGTGGTGCATTGCTTTATAAAGTTCTCTTTTGCTCTAGAGAAGTTAATGTTGAATGTTTTCTGGTTGATCAATGTGCAATATGTGATGCATGTATTCTCATATTACAAAAAAAGTGAGTCAACTTGAAAGATTGCATATGTAGAATATTTGGATCTGAAAGCCAACGAAGGGTTTAACTTGCAGGAAAAATGGCTGTCATTTGAGATTGCTTTATTATCACATTCTGGTTTGGTGAAATCTTGGTCCATCAATTTTGAAAAATTTTGAATGCCTAGAATGTTATACAACACTTCTAAGATTTTATTGCTGTCAGTGCTTCATTTATTACTCTATATTTTCTAGGTTTAGAGTTTTAAATTTTTGTGATGAACAAATCTACATGCAAATTACTAATTTGCTTTTTATTTCTCATCCACGAAAAAAATGTGAACCATATCTTTTTTCAATTTGAGGGGACTTGCTACCTTGCTATGTATGTGGAAGTCTCCTGCATTTCATTATCCATTGATTAGCGCATGTGCTTGTTCTGCAGTAAATCGTCGGTACTCCTGGGACTGTCCCTGACTTTCCCACTCATGGTGGCGTGTCTATCTGTTGCAATTCCTATTTGGATTCATAATGGTTATCAGTTTTGGGTTCAACGGGTGGGATCTACTGGTCCTGCAGATCATCGCCCTTCTGGGACAAAGGAGGTTTGTTCCTTCCTTTTCCCTTTTCCCACCCTTTGTCCTTTTCTATTTTTAATGCTTATAGAATTGTATCTATCAAGTTTGAAACCTATGCTAATACAAGAGATCTCTTAATTTTTAGTTTTTTATGGTTATATATGCTTTTATCTCTTTACTAAATGCTTCCTGACATTAATTCTTTTATTTGATTGTGTCTTTCACTCTGTCAGGGCATTGCTCTTATAGTTTGTGTGATATTATTTACTGGATGTGTGTTGGCTCTGGGTGCAATAGTGTCTGTGAAGCCTTTAGATGAGTTAGAGTACAAGGGATTGGCTAGTGACCCGAAAGGTTTTAACTCTCCTTATACATCAACAGTGTACCTTGGTTGGGCAATAGCTTCTGCAATTGCTTTAGTAGTTACAGGAATTCTGCCAATTGTTTCATGGTTTGCAACATATCGATTCTCCCTATCTTCTGCTGTATGTGTTGGGATATTTGCAGGTAATTTACTACTGCTTGGTTTGATCCGTGATTATACTTGAAGATCTTAATGTTTGTATTTCAGATACCATTTTGTATAATAAAAACGGGTCATTTTGCTGCTTTTTGCTCTTTTGGTAGTTGTTCTTGTGGCATTTTGCGGTGCATCCTATTTGGAAGTTGTTAAATCTAGGGATGACCAGGTTCCCACAAAGGGTGATTTTCTAGCTGCCTTACTTCCTCTTGTGTGCATACCGGCACTGCTTTCCCTTTGCTCTGGATTGCTTAAGTGGTAAGATAATAAATTTACTGAGTGATTAACATTTACATCTGAATCTATGACTGGTTGTTTTATTCATCTTCAGACATTGGTACTTCATATTGTAGTAGGTGCTTGTCCAGCTCTTGATTTGATGTGAAATTCTTTTCAGGAAAGATGATGGTTGGAAACTCTCTCGAGGTGTATATATATTTGTTAGTATTGGCCTTCTTCTTCTGCTTGGTGCAATAGCTGCTGTTGTCGTTGTAATTAAACCATGGACTGTAAGTTAGATTGATTGTATGGTCCCTGAGTTATCATATCCTTTAGCTTATTGAGCATTAACTTGGCTTTCCACAATTGCAACAGATAGGAGTAGCATTTCTTTTAGTTCTTCTCTTGATTGTGCTGGCTATTGGTGTTATCCACCACTGGGCTTCAAACAATTTCTATTTGACCAGGATGCAGATGCTTTTTGTTTGTTTTCTTGCTTTTCTTTTGGGTTTGGCAGCATTTCTTGTTGGATGGTTTCAAGGTGAAGCCTATACTATTTACTAACCTGTCTAACTTGCTTGGTCCATTAATCCCGGATAGATCTCCTTCACTAGGCTAAAATACATCACTTTTCAGTGCTAATGCCAATAGGCTTTTACCTCTCTTTGTCAGGTATACCATTTGTTGGAGCATCTGTTGGTTATTTTTCATTCCTATTCCTTCTCGCTGGACGAGCGCTGACAGTAAGTTATATTTGCTTTTGTTTCATTCAAATCTAATCCTTTATTTTTGTTTTCTTCTCTGTTTATTCTTTGTTTTGTGTTACAAAAGGCACCTCTTTTTTTTTCCCCCTGGTGTATGCATATTCTTGCATCTCCTGTAGGTCCTCCTGTCACCGCCAATTGTAGTTTATTCACCTCGAGTACTTCCTGTATATGTATATGATGCTCATGCAGATTGTGGCAAGAATGTCAGGTTTGTTCATCTATTCTGTTTCCTCATTTTCCGCCACCTGTTCATGAGTTTCTATCTCTTCTCAGTTTTCAAATTTGTTAGCATTTGATGTATGATAAACACAAAATGCTTCATCTGTTCTTCACATCTATTGTGACCTCTGGACAGCGTTGCCTTTCTCATGATTTATGGGATTGCTTTGGCAACTGAGGGCTGGGGTGTTGTTGCTAGTTTAAAAATTTATCCACCATTTGCTGGTGCTGCTGTCTCTGCAATTACACTTGTTGTAGCCTTTGGATTTGCTGTTTCTCGTCCATGCTTGACTCTTGAGGTTAGCTTCCTGATTTTTCTGAATTTTTTAATGCTCATGCTGCTTATTTTGTTGCCGATCTTCAAAAAAGTTCTGTTATACTGGTTTTAGATGTGGTTAATTGGAGAAATTGCATAACTTATTTTTACCTATGGTCATCTGTTTAAGTTGGTAACTTCTTAAATCTCCAGATGATGGAAGATGCAGTTCATTTTCTCAGTAAGGATACTATTGTCCAAGCAATTGCACGATCTGCCACCAAGGTGTGTGTTTGATCTGGCTTCAAACTTTACTTTTATTATTGTTCTTACTCTTCCTGGTGTTTTGATGAGAATTCTGAAACATTTATTTACATATTGGTGACTTCAAATATAGTACTTTGTTTGCCATTCTATCATATGCAGCAATTGATTAAGATAAAAGGAAGTAAGGTTATGTTTCTTTCAATCTTTTCCACATACTATTTGATTTTCTCCAGTTGTGGAATGGCTTGTAGGACAGTTTAGGGGTAGAAAAGTCATTATATACTGAGAATGAAAACAAGGAGTCATTAGTAAGAGGTTTGATCTTGATGGTTTAGAGAGAAGTAACTGCAAATTCCTAACTGTTCTCTAAGAGTCACAGATATTGTTTAAGAAGGAAAAATATGTGGAATGTTGAATTATAAACATGACCACTATAAAGAAGTTCAATTGTGATGAAATTATGATTTTTATGTTCTGTTTACAACTAGTGTTGGGAATACTAATGCTTAATTATAGATACATCCATGTTTTTACGGCATTTTTCATAAAGCATATTTCATAACATCATAGAAAAAGTACTTCCCCCTTCCTACGTTTATGTTTTATAAATCCTTTTGAAATTCAATTAAGGTTCATTTTTGGACTGCTAGTCATTTGAAATGACTGGATATTTGGTATTTGTCATCATGCCTATTTTTTTTGGTGTTACATTTGAGACTCAAATTCAAATCCTTAATAATTTCAAATGATCATTTAGACAAATGGATCATTATAGAAATTTTCTTTTATAAAATTGGTTTTAGTATTAATTCTCATGCATGACGAGGAATGTTTTTTTCTTCATGATGTAGACAAGAAATGCTTTATCTGGAACTTATTCAGCTCCACAGAGATCTGCTAGTTCAACAGCTCTTTTGGTTGGAGATCCTACTGCTACACGGGATAAGGCAGGAAACCTTGTGCTTCCTAGGGATGATGTCATGAAATTGAGAGATCGTCTGAGAAATGAGGAACTTGTTGTAGGATCATTCTTCTGCAGAATGAGATACAGGGCCTTTTGCCTTGAATCAGCTAGTGATTTTGATCACAGAAGGGAAATGTGTGCACATGCGCGAATCTTGGCTTTGGAGGAGGCAATTGACACTGAATGGGTATACATGTGGGATAGATTTGGTGGTTATTTATTACTATTGCTTGGGTTGACGTCTAAAGCTGAAAGAGTGCAGGTACATGAGGGTGCTAATTTCTTGCCCTGCATTGTACATTTGCCTTTTATGTTTATGATAATCTTGTGATGTACTCATGATTGCTAGGATGAGGTGCGGTTGAGGCTTTTTCTTGATAGCATAGGGTTTTCGGACCTAAGTGCGAAGAAAATTAAGAAATGGATGCCGGAGGATCGTAGGCAATTTGAAATTATTCAAGAAAGGTAATAATTTCCTCAAGTTTTTGTTTTAATTTCGCAACATACAAGATTTTCCACTCGTGTCTAAATATGCTTTGAGTTCAGTTATTTGAGAGAAAAGGAGATGGAAGAAGAAATTTTAATGCAAAGACGTGAAGAGGAGGGCAGAGGTAAAGAAAGAAGGAAGGCTCTTCTGGAGAAGGAAGAACGCAAATGGAAGGAGATCGAAGCTTCTTTGATTTCCTCTATTCCTAATGCTGGCAGCAGGGAGGCTGCAGCTATGACAGCTGCAGTGCGTGCTGTAGGAGGTGATTCTGTTCTCAGTGATTCCTTTGCACGGGAGAGGGTTTCAAGCATTGCCCGTCGTATACGCATGGCTCAATTAGCTCGTCGGGCTCTTCAGGTTGATCTTTATATTCTGATGCTTATTATGAATTTGTTATTGTAGAATGAAAGTGACAACACCTCTGTCTTGTATCTGGCTTCTTTGTCTTCTTTTTGTTGTTTGTCATACAAATGGCTAATACTGGAATTACTTGCTGCGTGGATTGCATGCCTTCTGGCCTGACTAAATGATAGAAGACTAGAGAATACCTCCATGACCATCAGTCTCTATAAGATTGTCGTGGATAGAAAACACATTTTAGATTTGTATTCTGAAACTAGAACTGGTACCAGAAAGCCTAGAACTCATAAACAACTAATGCGGCAGTAGCTTTTATGAAAGCCGGGTGCTAGTTACTAGCAAACTTTCAACCAAATCAGAGATTAGTCAAAGCTCTTGGGTTCAATTAGAATGAACTTGTATGATAACTAGAGAAAAAACTGATTAAAAGCAGGATTTCTATTTTCCGAGGAATAGTTCATAATACTTGGCATGTGACAACTGAAAATAAGAAGTCCAGTGTTCCAACATCAGGAATAGGAGGAGCTTTGTGTTTGTTTTCT
The DNA here is from genome assembly GCA_947685225.1 of Garcia nutans. Classification (NCBI taxonomy): domain Eukaryota; kingdom Viridiplantae; phylum Streptophyta; class Magnoliopsida; order Malpighiales; family Euphorbiaceae; genus Garcia; species Garcia nutans. The sequence goes on from CANTUV010000043.1 coordinate 34,074,841, forward strand.
AATGAGGCAGGGATTGATCTTTAAGAGACAGCAAAGTTGAGATGAGATTAAAAAGGCAAATTAGAACAGATAGTTAACCTAACATTTGCATAATGCTTTTACATGGTAAGTGTTCAAATTTTTAGGCATCATGCCTGCATATTTATTAGACATGAGTGGCAAGGTGTCTCCACTTAATCTAAAGAAATGAGATTTTGCTAATGTTATTTGGAAACTTAATTGTTTTTTGCAAGAAGGTTTATGGCCCTACATGTAGAGGAGTGCACTTGGCAAAATATCTCCAAGCTGTTGAGCAAGCAGCTATTGAGAACTGTCTCTTAGTCATAAAGTGACTGCTAATTGTGTTGAACTGTCCCTTAGTCATAAATTGACTGCTAAATGGGTCAAATTTAAAATTTAATTAGCCCATATGTTGTAGAGAGCTAATGTAGAAGCCCTTAAGCCGTGTAATCCAAGTCTGAACGATCAAGCTTCTGTCCAGATTTGAATTTTTTATTTTGGTTTTCTTGATCTATTGTGAATCTATGTCAAAGTCTGCCTATCAACTAGCTTTTATATCCATCTATATAAATTTTATTGGGATGTTTTGTCTGGGACCTTCTTGCATCAATTTTCTTTCCTGTTTGAAATATCATTCTTATTCAGTTTCATCTGTTGTGTTCTTAATCTATGATAGAGATAACTGTATTTAGGTGTAAAAACTGAGTGAATTTTAATGTAAATAAACTTAATGTTATTGGCAGACGGGAATTACCGGTTCCATATGTATCCTCGATGATGAACCAACAACAAGTGGGAGGCATTGTGGTGAGATAGATCCCAGCATTTGTCAAACTCAAAAAGTCAGCTTTTCAATTGCAGTGATGATCCAACCTGAGTCTGGGCCAGTGTGCCTTTTAGGCACTGAATTTCAGAAGGCTTGCTGGGAAATTCTGGTGGCTGGTGCTGAGCAAGGTATTGAAGCTGGGCAAGTGGGGCTTCGATTGATAACTAAAGGTGATAGGCAGACAACTGTTGCAAAGGAGTGGAGTATCAGTGCAACAAGTATTGCAGATGGAAGGTTTGTATTTTTCTTTGGCAGTTACTTCAAACTTCATATCTTAGTGCTTCTGCTTGTTTCTTGTTTCCTTCACATAAACCTTGCACTACTTTCGACTGTGGTATTCTCATCTTCGAATATTGACTAGGACTCTTCTCAAAGAAAAAAATGGTGATTGGGAATGGTGACAAATTGATATTTTGCATTTTATTAATAATATGTACCTTTTGTCTCAATTGTGGCTTATTAGAGTTGTACGATTATTTTTCAGGTGGCATACCGTGACAATGACAATTGATGCTGATTTGGGTGAGGCAACTTGCTATCTGGATGGTGGCTTTGATGGTTTCCAGACTGGGCTACCCTTGTCTGTTGGTAGTAGCATTTGGGACCAAGGGACAGAAGTTTGGGTTGGTTTTAGACCACCTACCGACCTGGATGCATTTGGAAGGTCAGATAGTGAAGGAGCTGAGTCTAAAATGCACATAATGGATGTATTTTTATGGGGAAGGTGCTTAACTGAAGATGAGATTGCTTCTCTTTACACTGCTATTGGCTCAACTGAGCTTGGTATGATTGACTTTCCTGAAGATAATTGGCAATGGGCAGATTCACCTCCCAGAGTATGTGATTACAGTTATTTATACTTACAAAATGTATGTACTGTTAAACTTGCTCACTGATTGTTTCTTTATGTGCTTCTTTTAGGTGGATGAGTGGGATAGTGATCCTGCAGATGTTGATCTATATGATAGGGATGATGTAGATTGGGATGGTCAATATTCAAGCGGGAGGAAAAGGAGGTCTGTTCGTGAAGCTGTGGTTGATGTGGATTCTTTTGCCAGGAGGTTCAGGAAACCTAGGGTAGAAACACAAGAAGAAATCAATCAGCGAATGCTTTCAGTCGAGTTGGCTGTCAAAGAAGCCTTGTCAGCCAGGGGAGAAGCACACTTTACGGATCAGGAGTTTCCTCCAAATGATCAATCATTATATGTAGATCCAGAAAATCCCCCTTCAAAATTGCAGGTAGGTTTTCTTGACTTGGAAATTGCCTCTTGCTTTACATTTCTTATTTATTTTACTAACCTAATCTTGGTTTTATAACCTAGATTGTCTCTGATTGGATGAGGCCTGGTGAAATTGTTAAGGAAAACCATCTGGATTACTTCCCATGCTTATTTTCTGGGTCTGTGAATCCCTCTGATGTTTGTCAGGTTGGGTTGATTTTGGTTGCATGATGTGCAATATTTTTATCTAGCATCATGCATCATTTGTTCATAAATATCTATAACTGATTTGTGTAGTTGACCAAATATCTAAGAATGCTTTAATTGTCTGTGCAATAGGGTCGTTTAGGCGATTGTTGGTTTCTAAGTGCGGTTGCTGTTCTGACGGAGGTATCCCGAATATCAGAAGTTATCATTACTCCAGAATACAATGAGGAAGGAATCTACACTGTTCGCTTCTGCATTCAGGTAAATATTTTTCTGTGATACATACAGCTGATACTGACCCAAGTTCTCAAGTCATGGGTGAGTGCATAAAGTCAGCATTAGGAGAACCATACTCATAGCTGTAATCTCACTCAGGGGGACTAGTGTCTGATAAAAAAATTATTTTTATTTCCTTATGGAAAAAGAATATACATTGCATTAGTTCTTGTTTTTTATATCAGTTTATGGTTGGTACCCTAGGAAGAGGGATTTTTAATTACTGATCTGTAGTTTTGATGGAGAAAATGTCAGGCACTGTCATGTTGTTTGACCACCGTTTTATTGTTAAGCTAATGTGTAATAAGAAAAGTCCTTTAATTTGTGCAAGTTAAATACAACTAAAGGTCCTAAAAAAGTACTTGAATTTGCATTGTGCGAAGCTCTGCACTTGATTTTCAAAGTAGAGGGTTGTCTATTGTACTCTATTGATATATGTATCTGACGCAAGGGACTAGACAAAATGGGATGAAACAAGACAACTATTTGTCTTGTATTTTGTTTGTTGCATGCAGTACAAGAAAATTTGATTATCCAATTTTGTGGTAATCTTTGATCGGATTGGACAATGTGCAAAATGACAATATTACCCTTAACCTATCTCTTGTTTAAAGTAATTAGTTGAGAATCGTAATCATAAACAATAATGAAAATGCCTACAAAGGAATATGATTTTGGACTAATGACAAAAAAATCCTAACCTGTTAACAAAATTGCAATTATACTCGAACCTTATATAATCAAATTAGTTGCAATTATACCCAACAACAACAACAACAACAACTAAGCCTTAGTCCCAAACAAGTTGGGGTCGGCTGTATGGATCCTCAACAAAATAAGCTCAAAAGACACCAAAAAAGATACTCCAGCCTTAGGCCCCTTCCAAGACACGGATTTTACGTCTCCATTCAAGTCTGTCATTAATCAAATCCGCATCAAGATCTAAGGCACGTAAGTCTCTTGCTATCACCTCCTTCCACACAGTTCTAGGTCTTCCACGACCTCTAGCCCCCTCAATTAACAAATTCTCACACTTACTAACCGCAGCATTAAGAGGTCTTCTTAAAACATGTCCATACCATCTAAGTCTTCCTTCCCTCACCTTATCTCCGACATCCGCTACTTGGACTTTTTGTCGAATATGAACATTCTTAATTTTGTCCAGTCTGGTATGTCCACACATCCATCTTAGCATCCTCATTTCTGCCACACTCATCTTATGCAAATGTTGGTGCCCAACACTCACTACCATAGAGCATCGCAGGCCTAACAACCGTCCTATAGAATTTACCTTTCACTTTCAGAGGTATTTTCTTATCACATAGAACCCCGGTCGCACCCTTCCACTTCAACCACCCTACCTGTATTCTGTGAGCCACATCTTCATTTATACGGCCATCATTCTGGAACACCGAACCCAAATATTTGAACTGCTTGGTTTTAGGCACCAAAACTCCATCCAACTTAACCTCATGTTCCTGCTTCTTCCTTAGACTGAACTCACAGTGCATATATTCCGTTTTACTCCTACTTAACTTAAAACCCTTGTCCTCGAGGGTTTTTCTTCCACACTTCCAACTTACGGTTTACACCAGCACTAGTCTCATCAATTAAAATAATGTCATCAGCAAACAACATACACCAAGGAACATCGTCTTGTATGCTTCTGGTTAGCTCGTCCATAACCAGGGTAAATAAGTATGGACTCATGGCCGAACCTTGATGCAATCCGGTAGTAATGGGGAAAGCCTCAGTGTTTCCACCAGGTGTTTTCACACTAGTGGATGCATTCTCATACATGTCCTTGATGATGTTGATATATTTGCCGCTGACTCCTTTCCTCTTCAAAACCTACCATAACACTTCTCTTGGTACTCTATCATAGGCTTTCTCCAAGTCAATAAATACCATGTGGAAATCTTTCTTCTTCTCTTGATACAATTCCATTAGTCTTCTTAGAAGAGAAATAGCCTCCATGGTAGATCTCCCTGGCATAAACCCAAACTGATTCTCCGAAACTCTTGTAAGCTTCCTCAATCTGTGTTCAATAATCCTTTCCCATAATTTCATAGTATGACTCATAAGTTTGATACCCCGATAATTTGTACAGCATTGAATGTCTCCCTTATTTTTATATATGGGTACCAGGATACTCTTCATCCAGGCATTCGGCATCTTACGTCCTTTCACAATAGCATTAAAGAGTTTAGTTAACTAGGCAACTCCAACCTCTCCAAGGTTCTTCCAAACCTCTATAGGAATACCATCCGGGCCACAAGCTTTACCAACTTTCATATACTTCAAGGCTTCTCTTACTTCACTATGCAAGATCCTCCTAGACCAGCTGATATAACCATTAGTTGCAAGAAAACCTTGAAAATCTTGTTCATGTTCAGGGTTGAATAACTGCTCAAAATAAGCTTTCCACCTCTCCTTAATCTCAACATCTCCTGTCAACACCCGTTGATCTTCGTCCTTTATACCCACATGTCAAAATTAGAGAAAAAGAGGAGTGTTTTCCTAAAATACCCTTTATCATCCTTCCCTAACCTCTCACCCGTCCCTGGATCTCTCTTCTCCTTTCTTGCACTAATTTCATGTACACCACAACCCTCATTGTCCTCAAAAAGAAGTAAATCATGTGGCAAAAGCTTAATCAAATCATCAAAATGTATTCTTTATAATTCCATCATCCCAATTTATTCTTAACCTTGAGTTAGTCTATTGTCCTACCACCTCAGTATATTCATAAGCTTAAGATAGTCTTTACCAACCACCCACCCAATTCATTCATAGTCTTGTCTTAATATCATCTTCATTGACATTCATCTTAACCTGCCGCATATAAAAGTTTTGATGGCTTAATTTTCCTGCTCAAATTATTGTCTGGTTGTACCTGTGCACCCATAGTTGTTACGAGTCTGCAACAGACATTACTGACCCTATAATATCATTGTTTGCATTGCTGCTTGAAATTTCCATGTAAAAACTCCTGAGATCTTCTCAATTCCTGGTAATCCCACATGATCATCATTCAACATCAGATGTCTTGAAATTCAGCCTCATTGCTGCAACTAACAGGATAATGGAGAATTTTACCGTTGAGTCTGCTCTTCTGGTACCAAAAGCAACCAAAGTGTAAGAAACAAACTCAATGTCTGTAGTTTTGTACAGTCTTGAATCAAAGTTGCCCCAAGTGAGAAACGGGCATCAAAATCTACAGTATTGTCAAATTGACTGTGAATATGAAAAATTAATTGGAAAAATTTCTGTGTATTGTCAAAATAAGTACTTTTTCGAAGGAGATTTTTCTTATAGTCCTCTTAGGTTTGCTTGACTTTTGGTGCAGGAGCTGTCTGAATCTCACACTGGTGAGATTATGCTCATTCATGCATTGCAGCTCAAGTACATTTTTTTGGAATTTGCCTTTCTTAACTCCAAAACCAGCAGTAGCTTTGGGTCTTGGTTCCTGTGTTTAAAGGGGGCATGGTCAATAGATGCTGTGGCAGCTCTATAGCTTCCTTGACTTTTTGACTCTATGAATCTTTGCATATTGAATACCTTCCATTACCCTTTTTCTTTTTTATTTTCTTTCTGGTGTTGCCTAGTTTCTTGTTAAGATAGTTACCACAGGGGAAAGATGTTGGTTGCTAGATATCTCTGTGTAAGAATTTGCAAGGCTGAAGTTAGTGGGCCATAATGGTCTAGAACTTTGTCTACTTATAGGGTATTTCAAGACAGTATGTTGGAGGAACTATGGGCTTGTGGACATTTTTGTTTGTAAATGGAAAAGTTGTACCTTATCCTCGTAGACCTAGCATTTTGGGCTCTGTGATGGGAGAGAAATAGGACATTCTGTAGTGGAGGAAGAAAGGTTTCCTGCTGAGACGGATGGTCACTTACATTGATCTCCTGGACAACTTTTGGTGAATAGAAAAATGATTTTTTTTTTCTTTTCTTGCATATGCACCTACTTTTGCATGGGGTTGGCACTTCCTTGCTATTGTTTAATCATAATTTTTTGCTTATGAGGAAAAGAAAAGAAATGAAAAGATAGCTAAATGACGTATTATATTAAAAGGTCTCGTTATTGCTATTTATATCTTGGTAGCGATTCCATTTTTTATTGGTATTGTTTCTGAGTTTATAGTTCTGTCTCTGGTTTGTGGTATCTTTTTAGGGTGAGTGGGTTCCTGTTGTTGTTGATGATTGGATTCCATGCGAGTCACCAGGTAAACCTGCATTTGCTACCAGCAGGAAAGGTAACGAACTCTGGGTGTCTATATTGGAGAAAGCATATGCCAAATTACATGGCTCTTATGAGGCATTGGAAGGCGGGCTTGTCCAGGATGCTCTTGTGGACCTTACTGGAGGTGCTGGTGAGGAGATTGACATGAGGAGTGCCCAGGCCCAGATTGATCTTGCCAGCGGTAGACTGTGGTCTCAGTTGTTGCGCTTTAAACAAGAGGGCTTTCTACTTGGTGCTGGGAGTCCATCTGGTTCTGATGTGCACATTTCTTCTAGTGGCATTGTGCAAGGCCATGCTTACTCTTTATTGCAAGTAGGACTGCCATTTCTTACCCAACTATACAGTCATCAACTAACTAAAGAAATTTGATGAAACTGAACTTGTTATATTGTTGTCCAGGTTAGAGAGGTGGATGGACATAAGCTTGTCCAAATACGCAATCCATGGGCTAATGAAGTGGAGTGGAATGGTCCTTGGTCTGATTCATCACCTGAATGGACTGACAGAATAAAACACAAGTTGAAGCATGTTCCACAGGTGCTTATTGTACCTGTGCACATTTCTCTTTTTCTGTCTTGATGAGTTTTCTTTATCATGAGCACCTTTTTTTTTTTTAAACAGTCAAAAGATGGCATCTTCTGGATGTCTTGGCAAGACTTTCAGATACACTTCCGTTCAATATATGTATGTCGTGTTTACCCCCCAGAAATGAGATATTCTGTTCATGGCCAATGGCGAGGCTACAGTGCTGGTGGATGCCAAGATTATGCTTCCTGGAATCAAAATCCACAGTTTCGATTGAGGGCAACTGGTCCAGATGCATCGTTGCCAATCCATGTCTTTATTACCTTAACTCAGGTATACTTGAGTAATGGGCCCTCAGAATATTTTTACCAGTCTGCTGGTTTCTTTGTTAATAGAATTTATTGATTTAGATCATTTAATGTTCTTCGTTTAGGGGGTGAGTTTCTCTAGAACGGCTGCTGGTTTCAGAAATTATCAATCTAGTCATGATTCATTAATGTTCTACATTGGGATGAGGATTCTTAAGACTCGTGGTCACCGTGCTTCTTACAATATTTACCTACATGAATCAGTGGGTGGGACAGATTATGTCAATTCTCGAGAGATTTCATGTGAAATGGTTTTGGACCCAGATCCAAAAGGTTACACAATCGTGCCAACAACAATACACCCTGGAGAAGAAGCACCATTTGTTCTCTCTGTTTTCACCAAAGCATCAATTACCCTGGAAGCTTTATAATATGCAGTAATGACTCTTTCATTTTCTTGTCCTTTGGGCTGAGAGCACATCTGGAAGATTTTGAGGTGCTTGGGTTGTTGAGATCATGCACCACGGAAAGGCAGGTTTTGTTGAGCCACAAATAATTGTGCAGAATGACTAGGTAACTACGTCTTAGGTTTCTCTTGTTTTCTTTTTTCCTTTTTTTTTTGCTCATCTAAAAGTGCAATTTATCTTCTAATATGATTCTCTTATAATTTTTTGTAGGTTTCCTATATACATGTGTGTTTGTGTGTATATAGATATCTTTCACTTCATATTTTTATATGTGCTTTTAGTATTAGGATAACCATCTATATTAGTTGCACAAATATATATCTTAATCTTGTCAGTATGAAAGCCGGTGTCTAATGTGAATATGATTAATGTTTGAACCTCTCTTTCGCTTTAAGGGAAATGAGTTATGCTTATGGTTGATGCTAATTGCATTGCTGCTGCAAAAAGCATGAGATATTCTTGAAAAACAACCTAACTTTTGCTAATCCTCGTTGATGCTAATGACGATGTGAATTGCATTGATACTGTCAATTATATAGCGTAACATGGAAATGTATGAGCTTATATGAAGTTATTTATATTGGCAGGTTGTCAGGATATGGTTCTCAGCTATCAGGATGGCGTGTAAGTATCAATGGACTAGTGCAATTACGAATTTGAGTTCTGCAGTAAATGAAATAGAATGCAACTGGTTAGACATGAAGAGATAATTTTGACGGGTATTGGTTGAACCTGGAGGTGGCCTCAGATACGGATAGATCGCCTGCCTGCCAGTATCGGAGAGGGTTCTCGGGGGTGGTTAAGTTGTATATGTGTAGGTATTGCAATTGTAAGAAATATAGGTCTGACCATGTAAATGAAGGGGAGAAACGGTAGAAAGTTGAAAAAGAAAATAGGAAGCAAAAACAAAATAATTAACCAAGTCAAGTTGAGAATACTGAAAAGCATTGTAGCTGGATAAGTTTCCACTGCAGTTTTGTTGTGCTTTTATAACCAAAACAATCTCTTGTACAAGTGTTCCCTTTTTTTAGCTGTATAATCATCACCCATCTGTTATTAGATTGGGTGATCTTCAGCTTCTGTGGTTTTTCTCTATTTCAAAATTGTACGGCGAGAAAAATTTACAAATGTTGTTCCAGCTTGACATTTTACTTTAAAAGACAATATTATTAGATCATAATATATTTTTATATTTTATTTTCAAAGAAATTACAAGGTTCATTTAGAAAAATTATTTGATATATTTTTAGAAAAATATTATTATACCTTATTAGTCAATTAATTTATCGCTAGGCATCCTAGTTGAAGCCACTATTGTATTATATAATTTCTGCAAAGCAAAGTTCGATCAACATACTATTAGAGCAAAGCTCAAATTGGCTTCTAAAAATTTTAGCAAGAGGCTGAATTGGGTTTTCATGTTTTAATTTTGTTCAATTGAATTCTTTAATTTTGATTTTTTACTTGTAATTTTTTAGTCAGTTCATACCAAAATTAAATAGTAACCACTGGAAATATTAAACACTTAGTAAAATTGATTGCACAACTCTTTATATTCGTTTTCTCAAATCAAATTATTGGTTTTTGGTTGTTCCCAATTCAACCTTGAATTTAGAGATGTCCAAAACTTGACAAGTTGGAGCATGAACTTTTGATAAAAACCTCTACAGGTAGATAATATTTAACTTAATTAAGTCTTGATTTTAAATTAATTGCTGGTTTGCCATCGAGGAATAAAATTTTCACTGTTTTTCAAATTGTGAATGGACTTTACAATTGTTGAAAAAAAAAAAGAAAATTAGAAAATAAAAATAGAAAGTATTTTCAACAATTACTCTTGCTCATTCAACAATTACTCTTTTTTTTTGTGAATTGAAAAAAAGAGATAATCTAGAAATTACTTGTGGAAAATAATTATTATTTTTAAAAAATTTTCTAAAGAAAAATAGAAAATAAATATTCTATATTTATTATAGATTTATTTATATTTATTTGAAAAATAGTTAGGAAATAAAAATTTTAAAAAATTAAAAAATAGAAAAGAAAACTAAAAATTGAAAATATTTTTCACAAGTCTGTTCTTTGCATTAGGTACACAAACTCAACGACTATTTTACGATCCTGGCAATAGAAACGGCTTATGGTAACATTTACAAATTGTTACCAAAAATTATCCTTTAATAACATTATAATGTCACGACAAGTTTTGAAAAATGTATTTTTAAATGCAAAAGTTTACGAAAGTATAAATCATTTGTTTTATTAATTTATGAACTGAACTTTTGTAACTTGTTAAATAATTTTATATTTTTTTGAATACTAGTTTTCTTATTATAATGTTTAAAAAATTCATATTATTATAAAATAATATTAGAGTATTATGGCATACAATATTAAAAACAACTTGGTATCCAACACTAAAACAAACACAAAGATAATAATTTTTTTTAAATAGACTTTTATTTAATTAACCAAGCTAAATATCACAACAATCAATTTTTTTTTTCAATACAAATAACAAGTTAAAAGATTAATTTTAGAGTGTCTTGATCTGCGTGTTGCAACATTAAGCATCCTATTGTTACCTTTCAGTGCTGCGAAAATAGACTAGAAAGGAACTTCAAATGGTGTACAAAATGATAATAAATTTGTGTTGTATATAAATTGAATCAACAAAGTTTAATTCATCTATAATTGCTGCATCAACCTTATGCTCATTGTTTTATACAACATGCCATTTGATAGTTACATGAAATACAGATATCGTTTCACTTATATTTTTTTTTTAAAGAAGAAAAAGAAAATGTTAATGTTGAATGGAAGGCATTGAAAAATAAAAATAAAAAAATAATTTAATCATCTCCAATATCTTAATTCTTTAATATTATTGATTAGCATTTATTTAACATACAAACCATAAGAATAAGTGATAAAAGGTGGATTCCTGGTTTGGGTTCGGGATTTGTTTTTGGCTTTCCTACCTATTGATATGTAAAATCTGCAAGTACACAGAATCGTATTCAAGTAATATAGTTATGAAATAAGATATCATTCCTGCAAAGAGTATTTACTAATTACCAACCAAAATCAACTTAATTACTATTTAGGCAATCGATTAATGAATATAATTGAGAGAAAAGTAATTCTAAATCTAAATTAATTAACAATAATTTAATTTAAGAAGAATAACAATTGAATAAATAACATAGAACATTGAATCCATGTGATAATCCAATGATAATTTTTTGTGTCTATTATTCCTATTTTAATTATTCATGTTATGGACAAATGATTCTTAAATAATTACCATTCTTTCTCAAGACATAATAACATATTAATTATAAATAATTAACCTATCTCTCAATAGCTTTAACAACCTACAATCAATTCATTAAGAGCCAATCATTCATATAATTCCACATAAGTCAAATTGAATACTCTAATACTAATTATTTTCTTGTGATTCTATTACATTAATTTCAATCAATAAATATTCCTCTCAGACTTATTCACTAATATAGAATCATGCAATTGGTGGCTAAACAATTACAAGCATTAGGCTCAATAATATAGTTAACATGAATAAAGAAAAATAGATCACAAATATGTATTAAACAATCAATTACATTTCATCAATATTCTAGATAACAAATTTAACCATTCATACTAATAAGAACACACATCATATTGATTAAATTAAGTATAGTAAATAAAAATTAAAACTAAAAATTAATTAAGGGAAGCAAAGAAAAACTCTTTTAATTCAATTGTGGATCAACCCCAATCTCTTGGTCTATCTCCCCACAATCTCCGTTTGAGAATTCTCCTTTGTAACAATAAAACCCTCCAAAATTATTTTTGACCTGTCTCACACCCGTTCTAAGTCTATTCTCATCTATAAAATAAAATACCAATTGTTTAACAATATCCAACTACCTCAAAACAGACTCCTAATTGCATTCTACTTCTCTATAATTCGAGTTATATTTTGCATGGTAATTTGCTATCAGATAAAAACATTATCTCAATCTAACTCCTTCATCAAAGTTGTAGCTCTCGAAGTGTATATAACTTTAGGCCTTTGAAAACTTAAATTAGACTTCAGAAGACTAAGATATGGCCCAGTTACTCTCAATGTTTGGATAGGAATTCTGTTTCAACATCTTAGGCCTAATTTTAACTTAATATTCAGAGGCCAAGACGATCTTGAATTTTAATGAACTAGACCTCTTTTTAAGATTTCCCCTACAAATTTTATGAAGAAAACTTTTCAAATCTCGAACTTTATCATTATTAAAACTTTTCAAATCTCGAACTTTATCATTATTAGAATATTCATTGAAACTTTAAAGGTCCAATCTACCTAAAATTTCTGCTTGCAAAAGTCCAACAATAAATTAATTCAAATTAAGCTCTACTAAAAAATAATGAATTTAGAATACATAAATAAGCTTAGAATAAATTTATTCAACTCAATTTCATGTAAAAACTAATAGAAAAATATATGTTCAATATGCACTTATCACCTGCAAGACAAGAAAAGAGATCAGGCTTCAATGGAGAAACTTCAATGCCTAAGTTAGTGCTAGATTTGTCTACAAGTAAGCAAGCTAAGAAAAAATAGAAATAGATCCTTTACCTTTGGGGAGTGAGGGATAAGATTTGGGCATTTCAGCGAATCTTTAAGGAGTGTCAGTGTCATATGCCGGTGGTAGTAGAAAGTTGTCTCCCAATCTCCATGAGATTGTTACAATCATCCTAGGCTTGATACCAAGCTTTCCTAATCACTTAGTAGTTTGATCTTAGCCTTGGCAATACTTGGAGCTTAGTCTATCAGCTCGGTATCTAGGGTAATATCACCAGTGCCGCCCGCTCCCCACACCTCCTAGTCTTCTAACATTGATTTTAGATAAGAATATGTGTCTACAAAGAGAGTTTGTTATTGTGAACTTCGGTTTTCCACCCGAAAAGGATTCGGAGGAACGTTCACTTGTTGAAAGAGTCGCCACTCAGTTTTTTCTGTTCAAAGGGAAAAACTAAGAAAACCCTTGTTTGACTCCAATTAATGCATCCAATGTAAAGGTTTCTAATCTACGAACCCAAGGAGGATTCGGGGACTATGTCATGTATTTGATTAACTTGCAAAAAGGAAATGAAACTAAGAGGGACAAAGAAGAGAAGACAGACAGATTGTTAGTAAATTGTGGACTTGCTATTTGGGGTGAATCCCAAACATGCCTACATACTCTCGTTTTTATGAGAGATCAAAGTCCATGTAGTTCGGAAAAGCCTATTTAAAGGCAATGATGCATCATGCATGTGTGTGTGTATGCTTCGTGCATTGTCGGGCTTTTTGCCGAAATTATGAGATTTTGAGCACTTAGTGCTAAATTTGATGAAACTTGAGTACTTGGCACCAAAAAGAATGCAATTTAGGCTCCGTGCCAAAAAGATCAATTTTAATTGTGATGGGCTTTATGCCAAAAGAGATTAGGTCTTTGACCAACAAGATTGATTGATTCATGGCTTAATGCCGAAATGTTGATTGATTAGTTAATTAGGCCTAAGACCTCAAAATGATTATATCTTTGACCAAAAAAAGAAATTATGAAGAAGATGGAATGTTTATGACATGCTTGAATTGACAAATGATGAATTAGGATATTACCTTGCTTAGGATTTTCCCACTTCGAAGTTCCAGATCTTGTTTTCTCGGACCTCGAATTCGATTTTGATTAATTCCTACATCACACGGTTAGGTTTATGCAAATAAAAGTCCAATAAAAGTTCTTAAGCGTGAGTACATAGAGAGTTCGTCAGCATGAGGCCCGGGATCCGAATAACCAACCCTTTTTTTGAAAAATCTGAGGCATTTTATAGACAAAAATCGGACTGAACGGCGGTCGGACCGCCGTGGTGAGCGGTCGGAACGGGTGGCTCGCAGGAAAAACGGGAAAGAAAACGGGCAGCGGTCAGACCGCCGGTCCAGCGGTCGAACCGCCGCGGCTGGCGGTCGGACCGCCGGTCCCGGCGGTTCAACGCCAAAACGGCACAAAAATACGCACTTTTTCGTTCAAACTGATTTTCTGGGAGCTGCGGACTTCCAAAAATTATTCCGAGCCCATATCCGTGATCCTTGTGTTGCTCCGGACATTTCAAGTACCATGAAGATATACTTTCAGTGAACTTTTACCGTGGACCCCCGGTCCGGCCCGGTCATTTGCAGTCTGAAAAAATTGGCTTTCTGAGCCTCAAAATTCGAGTATTCACAGTTATGATACGCATCAGTCTAAGAATCATCGACGTTTCGTTTTGGCTAAGTAGAAAGAGTAGGAATTTCAAATTTCATTTTGATTACCGATCATTTTACAATTTTGCGAAGACTGATAGTTTGATTTCTCCAATAATTTTTTTTACATTCTTTGTTCGGTGCACAAGTAATAAGCAATTTAAAGAGTGGCTCGATGCTTCAAAATCTAATAAGGCTCAGATATGCTTTTACATGCTATAGGTGAGCTTGTGCTTCAAATTTGACATTAAATTCATTTTCTCAAATTAATGTGTCAGACAGGGTGAGAGATCAATGAACAATATTTGCAATACAATGCCCCTATTAGGTCTGATAGTGATAGTGATGCAGAAAACTCGTCCGATTGTGGGAGCTCAATGTTTGGAGTAGCTAAAGGGGATGTGGCTAAGGGTGCATGGCAGGTGATGTTGGCTCGTTCTACCATAATAGATGAAGAAGAGGAAGAAGAAGTTAGTGCTCAGGCCTTGACCGACCAAGCCTGAATAAAGTACATTCCTTGCATCCTAACAAAGTAGACTTAGACTCTATCAGAGGGAAGTCTAAGATTCTAGAGGATTTCAAAATGTATTTGGTCAGAAAGGATACTCAAGGCCACGACATCTTGAGAGTCTATCAAATGATAATCTAAGAGGAGGATTCGTGAGCGGAGTCTAATTTCCTCTTTGCTCATTCCTTGAAGAGTTCTTCCCTATGGCCGTCTTTTGCTATTAAAGGCATGCCTAAGCTTGGATGAGGATTTTCTATCCTGCAGGGGTAGGCCAGGGCTTGAGCTTTTCACTGGAAAGCCTAACTCCATAAAGGGTTGGAAATATTAGTTCTTCATCATAGAAAAGACTGATTGCTTTGGTTGCCTGACGAAGTGGCATGAGGGTAGGAGCTGGCCGCAAATAAAAAAGACAAACTTAGAGCCCGATGAGAGGGTAATCTTTGATGTTGTGGAGTAGGACATTCAGAAAGAGAATTTGAATGTCCTAAAGTTAATTAGGAGGTACTTTCCACTCCGGGAAGATCCAATCAAAGCACAGCTTGAGGATTGAGTTGGTAATTATTTTTCTATTTTTTTAGTTGCTTTAGTTCATTAGTAATGTATATGATTTCTTATTTTTGTGCATATATGGACAAAGGGAAGAGTTTAAACATGAAGAAGTGGGTTAAAAAGCTCTCGATTGATTGAGTAAAGAGATAGGTAAAGAGGTTTGAGCTTCAGGGAGGAGGTGCGAGCCTCCATGAAGGAGGTACATAAGAGGAAGCTTGTTGATTCTTCCTTGGGATGAAGATCAAAAGAGACTTCATCCAAGAAGAAGAGAAAGGAAGATGAGACTGAGGTCTTAGTTGCGAGAACATTCCTATTCATGTCTAGATCATTCCTAGCTAGGTCGATGATAAAGGTCATACTTAGGTGGAGCAAGGTACTGGAGCTTTCCTCATCCTAGTAGTGCATGTGGACAAGGGCAACAACTCGAAAGGGCGAGAGAAAGTCCTTGACACTGCTCATGTCCAACATGCAATGAGCCAAGAGTTCAGAGCTCGGTATAGGGCTGAGTACTCCATCGCTAATCTCGATGTAGGGATCTTTGCCAGAGACTTTCTGAGGAGAGTCCCGAAAGAAAATAACTAGTATGCTGGGATGAGTTTGGAGGACTCTCTTGGAATGCTTTTGGGCCATTGCCAACAAGGTACTGTAATAGTGACTACTATTTTACTTTTATTTTTACTGTGGCTAACTTAAATGCTCATTTTTGAAGTACAATCTTCTTTCTTTACATATGGGAGATCAACTCACTGGGGAGGTCAATGGTTTTAGGAAGGCATGGGAGGAGTTTGGCCAAGTCAAAGAGGAGCTTAGCCAAGATGGCCAAAGTTAAATAGCAGGCAGCTGCTCGGATCGAGGATGCCAATGTTCACATTGCCAAGGCGGAGAAGCAAGCTATTGAGGCCATGTCTTGAGCAGCAGAGGTGGAGAAAAAGGCCAAGGCAGAGATATCTGTGGTCAAGGAGGATCTTTCTCAGAAGCAGGAGCTGCCAGCTAAAGAGCAAGAAGGCTTATTAAAGCTGAATGAGGAGGCCGATGATCATATTGTCCTTGGAATTATTAAGTTCCAAGAGCTAGTATTGGTTGAACTAGAGAAGAAGTACCTAAGGGAGGACATCAGTTGGGTGATGGATGTGGATCCTGACCAAGTTCCAGATCAAGCCCCTAGGGATGAAGCTAGCGATCCGCAGGGAGGAGAGCTCCAAAGGGATGAGAAGTCATAGGACGATGCTCTTGCCCTTTGGATCTCAATTTTGACTTTGATTTTGTATAGCGTGGTAGAGTTTTTTTCTTTTTCTTTTATTTTTATTTTTTTTGTATAGCTCGATAGAGAGCTATTATAGCTCAGTATAGAGCTTTTTATTTTTGTATAGCTTTCAATAGCTAAGAAAGCTAATACCGGGGTCTGGCCTAAAAATTATGTAAAGGCCGGCCTCCACTTATATGTAATTCAACATTTAATTTAATAGAATGAACTTCTGTTAACACAATGATTGCCCAATTTATAACTTATAATAGCTAGTTATTGCTTTTAAATGTCAAACATTATATGTGATCTACTTGAACTTAAAGATTAACCCATTTTGATTAAGCTTAGGTAACCTGCTAGATTATATGACCATGACATAGCTAATTATCTACTTAATTAGAACTTGAGGTTAGGAGATCAATTAAAATCATTAATTGGATGAGCTAATGGAGTGCTGCTAAGATTATTTTTATACAATTAAAGTGTTACGAGTTTGGTGTGTGATTAGAGCGCTATAGTATGCATGATTGAAGTGCTATTATTGCCATATGATGAGAGTGCTATTAGGCACTCATTATATGATCAGAGTGCAATTGTGTTATTACACGATCAGAGTGCGATTGTCATTGCACGACTAGAGTGCGGTTGTTAAGTTTAGTACTCGGGCTGCAATTAAATTGGGTGTTTGTGTGCTTCATACACGTGTCTTATTTTATTTTTGACTTGTGTGTTCTTCACCTATTATAGAACACCTGTTACAAATACTTATGAATAATACCATGTGGGTGTCTTGACAATGCTCCTTTTCTTCTTTCATTTGTATGATTTAACAAGTATGCTTTTGCTTTCATTTGCATGATTTGTACAAGTGTGCTTTTACTTTCATTTGTATGATTTGTACAAGTGTGCTTTTACATTAACAAGATACAAAAGAAAGGAAGGAGAGAGGAGAGAAAATTTACATCATGGGACCATCACTAATAAGGAAAACTACTGGAGGTACCACCTCAGGTTATTAGCATTCCATATCCATGAGATCTCCTTGCCCCCTATTGGGTGAAGCTTACAAGCTTCACCTTTGAATTCCTTAGCAACCTTGTATGGTCCTTCTAATTGCCTATTAACTTATCAGGTTTAGCCGAACCGTGGGTTGAGAAAACTCTTCTCAGCATCAGGTCACCCTTGTTGAACTACATATGGTGCACTCTTCTATTGTGAAAGTTAGCAATCCGAGCTTTATAGGCTTCTACTCTGATGCCTTTTTGCTCCCTCTTGAACTTGAGCATGTTGAGGTTGTACCTGGAATTAGGCTTTTGGTCCTATAAAAAGTTAAGAGTTTTGCCTGATGGGAACCCGATCTCCATAGGGATAACTACTTCAATGCCATAGGCCAATGCAAAGGGAGTCTCTCTTGTGGCTGTTCTTGGTGAAGTGCGATAAGCCCAGAGCACATTATAAAGTTCTTCCACCCAAAGACCCTTAGCTTCATATAGCATCTTTTTCATCCCCCTTAAAATGGTATAGTTGGTTATGTTTGTCAGCCCATTTAATTGGGGATGGTAGACCAAGGTAAACTGGAGCTCGATCTTCAGCTTGACATAATATTCTTTGAATGGTTTGTTGTCAAACTACTTTCAGTTATCAGTGATCAGAGTGTGAGGAATACTAAACCTTGTTATGACTACTGTTGAAGAATTTAATAATTTTGTTGGAGTAATAAAAGCAAGGGGCTCTGCCTTTACCCACTTGATGAGATGATCAACTGCAACCAGTAAAAACTTCATCTAAGGTGTGGCTTGGGGAAAGGCCCTAGGATGCCCATTCCCTACTAAGCAAAGGGCCACAAGCTTTTGATGGATATTTGGTTAGTAGATGGGCAGTGTTGTAGCTTGGCATTCTTATGGAAATTCTCATATTTTTGGACTAAATCTTTGGCATTATCATTTATGGTAGGCTGGAAGTACCCCTGTAACAGTGCCTTCTGAGCTATTACTCATGCCCCCTTATAGGCTCCATAAATGCCTTCATAGATTTCCCTAAGCAGGTAGTTGCCTTCCTCCTTAGATACACACCTGCTCTAGGGGTGAGAGAATGATCTCATATAAAGGAGTCCATCATGAATGGCATAAATGCTAGACTTTCTGACAATCTTTTTGGCTTCCATCGAATCTTTAGGGAGGTTACCTGAATCTAGGATCTTATAGATTAGTAACCTTTATCCATCCATAGGCTTTGTAACCTCCATTCTTTGAACTCTATACTCATAGGCCCCCTCCCCAAATGCAATAGCTTTAGCTAGCTTATTAGTATGTTCATTCTCAGCTCGAACTATCTGATAGATTGCTAAAGAGTAACCTTTCTTCTAGAGGGCTGATAGGAGCTTAGCAATATGCTCTTTGTAATAAACCATGTTCATCTCTTTGGCATTGTACTTTCTAATTAGTTGGCTGACTATCAACTAAGTGTCCAAGAAGATCTGCAGCAACTCAGGTCTGATTTCCATAGCTAATATGAGTTCTAGGCATATGGCTTCTTACTCATCTACGTTGCTGGAGATTGAAAAGTTAAGTATAGCTAAGTACCTAACAAGTATCTTCCTTGGGCCTTTAAGAACCACTCTAACATTGGCTCCTTCACTGTAAGATGCTTTGTCTACATTAAGGAACATGCATCCTTTGGGGCAGACTCTAAAGATTGTTCATAAAATTATGTGATAAAATCTACCAAAATTTGAGCTTTCATGGCTGGCCTAGGCTCAAATTGAACATCAAACAATGCCATCTTAGTGGCCTTTTTAGTGAGGCGACCCTAAGTCTCTAGCCTTTGTAGAATCTTCTTTAAACATGAGTTAGTACACACTATGAATGTGTGCACATCAAAGTATGGTTGGTGCTTTTCTGAGGCAATTTGAAGGACCAATGCCAGCTTTTTTGAAGGTGAGTACCAGAGCTCGAGGCCCTTTAAAGCATGGTTAGTGTAATAGACTGGGTGTTGCTTGCCATCTTCTTCTCTAACAATACTGGGCCTATTACTGCTGATGAGGCTGACAGGTAAAAGTTCAATATTTCACCCTATATAGGTCAACTTAAGAGGGGCAAGGAGCTTAAGAATTACTTCAACTTGGTGAAGGCCTATTGGCACTCTTTTGTTCAATGAAATTATTTTAGGCTTCAGGAGCTTGTAGAAAGGCAACCATCTCTTGCATGAGATGAATTTTCCATGGGCAATAATTTTCCCATTTAGCTTTTGTACCTTTTTAATATTCTTGGGGGATTCCATCTTCATGACAACTCTGATTTTCTTGAGGTTGGCCACTATTTCCCTTTTTGAGATAATAAACCCTAAGCCTTTTCTAGATTGAACTCCAAAGGCACACTTTTTTGGGTTGAGCTTCATGTATGCCTGTCAGAGGATCTCAAAGACTTCTGCAAGGTCTTTAGAGAGTTTAGCTGAGGTCTTGGATTTAACGATTGTGTCATCCATATAGACTTTCATATTCCAACCTATTTGCTCATAGAAAAGCTTATTAACTAGCCTTTGGTAGGTGGCTCTTACATTTTTAAGGTTGAATGCCATAACCTGGTAGCAATATATATCATTCCCTATGATGAAGGAAGTTTTGCTTTTATCCTCGGGTTTTAAGGGGATTTGGTGGTATCCTTATGAAGTGTCATTAAAGCTATAGTCTTCATACCCCATTATGGAGTTGATGAGGCAAACAATGTTCAAAAGTGAATAGGAGTCTTTGGGCATGCTTTATTAAGATCAGTGAAGTCCACACACATCCTCTACTTTCCATTAGGCTTCTTAACTAGGACTATATTGGCTAACCAATCTAGAAATAACACTTCTTTCATGAAACTTGTTTTCAAGAGTTTCTCTAGCTCTTGATCGGTGGCTAATTGTCTCTTTAACTCAAGGTTCCTTTTTTTTTTTGATTGACCATAGTGGCGTTAGTATCTACATAGAGCTTATATGTCATGAGCTTGGGTGAGATACCTTTAACATTAGTGGGGGTCCAAGCAAAGACATCCTGATATTGTTATAGGACTTGGGTTAGGGCAAGCTCCTTCTCGATACCACTGGTTGCGATCTTCAATGTTCTATCAGTTCTAACTTGGATGTCCTTGAGCATATCTGTTGGCTCGGCTCTGGACTCTAGATTGTCTGACAGATCAAGGGAATCCATAGGGAGTACTAAATTGGCATCCTTTAGGAGCACCATATATGAGTCGCATGCTACATGTTGGTCGTCTGCCTTTTAACACAACTACTCATTGGTAAGTTGGAACTTTCATTGTCAGGCTCTTCATCGAGATGTAGGCATCCACCCCTATCAATAATGGACACCTAAAAATTACATTGTATGTAAAGCTTATGCTCACCATTATGAAATAGGCTTTGCAATTCCTGGTAATGGGGCCATCTCCCAACTGGATCTCTAGCATGATCTAGCTTACAACAGGTACACTATGTTTGCATAGGCCAACCATCGAGGAGGAGACTGGATTGAGGAGGTTTAGGGATAGGCCAAGTTTCTTGTAAGTATCTAAAGTCAAAAGATTGATGGCACTGCCCATATCGACCAAGATGCATTAGACCAAGCAGTCTTGAATAATGGCTTCAACTACCAATATATCGGTTTGAGGATCGGTCACCTGGTGGGTTTTGTCAAGATGAAAAGTGTTATCTGGACTCTTGGATCTAGGTATCTCTGACATAGAATAAACCTCATTTTACCCTATACTTCCTCGACCTATCTACTATGTCATAGTGCACCCCTTGCTATGATGTAGACTACCCTTGTGGGGACTCCTTGAACTCCTTTCCTATGATTTTAAGTTAGGTCGAAGTTCTTTATGAGGCCAAGACCCAGCTACGAACTACATTAGCTCACCTATTTGGATTAGTCTTTTAATCTTCTTTTTCAATCTGCCATACTCTTCAGTTTATGGTTGTGGCCCTAATTGACTTCTTTATTATCTTTGAGCCAACAAATGTTAGCTCGTGAAATGGTGAGCAGGGTGAACTGCTCTAGGGCCTCCACAATATGGTAGAATCTGTTGGAGTTTGAGTGGTTAAGAGGTAGTTAGAGTTTCAGCCAAAGTTTCTCCATGAGGATCTTAGTCTGGAGGGATTAGAGGAGTCCAATCTGAAGGAATCTGGCTTGAAAGTGTCTAGCTTTGGGGGGTTTAGTAGGGCTTTTGCAGCCTGGCTCTGTTTGAGAGTCTGAAGCTCTGCCCTGACTTAGTTATTTTCGTCTCTGCAAATATATTTGTAAGCTCGGGCCATGAGCTCAACAAAGTATTATTGTAGTTTCTTGCTCGAGGAGTATGGGAACTTTTCATAAGTAGTGTTCCTAATTATGGCTTTTAGTTCTAACTCAAAGTTTACCTTTGGGATCTTGCCAACAATGTTAGTGAATTGATCAATGTATTATCTTAAGGTCTCTTTTGATTTCTAGACAATCTTGAGTAAGTCCGTAGCAGTACGACTAAGGTGGATGGAGGCTACAAATTTATTAAAAATAGTTTAGTAAACTATTTAAAGTTACAGATGGAGTTGACTTTAGGTTTTTATACCAAATTTTGGCGATGCCCAATAGTATTTTGGGGAAAAGCTTGTATAGGGTGGAATTTAAGGTTGCATATACCAAAGTTGTATTGTAGAAGTTGTTAACATAGGCTGAGGGATATGAAGTTCCACTGTACTCCTTCATCTTTGGTAAATGGAAGCCCAGGTATACATCATGAAGAATTTCCTTAGATAGAAGGGAGCAAAGGGTTACTTCATATTGTATGTTATCCCTTTGCACATTCTTTTTATCCATCCATTGACAAGGTTATTGAGATTTTCAAGTGAGATCATTATGTTATTCTCCTTTGAGCTGGATGGAGTTAGAGCTAATGGGGTTCCTTGATATGATTTAGAGTGCTCGAGGACAAAATGCCTCTTTCTAGTTCTAGTCTCTACCTTAAGAGAGGTATCCTCTGCTATGGGGGTCGAACTCAATTGGAGTGGGTGGTTGGTAATAAGCTAGTGGAGGTGAGGGTGTTTGGTAATATAGGGGTAGGGCTGGTCTATTGGGTATACAGGTCGTGGTTGTGGTGGTGGTAGGGTTCTATTTTGGTAATGAGGGGGTAGGGGTATTTGCTGGTCTGTTGGGTATACAGGTTATGGTTGTGGTGGCGGCAGGGTTCTATTGTCTTGTTGTCTGAAGACCATGATAAAGTCTTTGAGGATAGCTATAAGCTCTTAAGCTATTTGCTTTGTTAGGCTAGGGACTACGATATTACTGAGGCTATATGAGCCAATAGGCAAATGAGGCTGAGGGTCCGGTGAGAGTTAACTCGACTGTGAATGGAACAACTGTTAAAGGTCAAAAAGTGGAGTGTGCCGCTATTAAAGGCTCGATTGGGTGGTAAGTTTTGGGTTAATGGTGATGTTTTGAGCTATATGGCACTGGGGTGTGTATGGTAGTGGGTTAGTTTATTTTTTGAGGTATGAGAATTATTTTATGTCTCGTGGTTCATGTCTTAAGTCCTATTGTCCATTATTCAGGGATTAGCTAGTCTACGCTTACTGCACCACTGATAACAAGGTGAACTCCTAAAGACTCTTGGTTTACTGTTAGCTCTTCTACCTACAAGATAAGAAAAAGAATCAGTCTCCAATGGAAAAACTCTAATGCTTAAGTCAATGCTCGGTTTGTCTACAAGTAAGCAAGCTAAAGAAAAATAGGACAAGATCCTTCACCTATGGGGTTCACCCCTATTTATAGTTGAGGAGTGGGGGATAAGTGTCAAAGAGTATTAGTGTCATATGCCTGCAGCATCAAAAAGTTATCTCTCGGTCTCTAGGAGCTCAGTACAATCATCCTAGGCTCGATACCAAGTTTTCCTGATCACTCAATGGTTCGGTCTTAGCCTTAGTAATACTTGAAGCTCGGTGTATAATCTCGGTATCTAGGGTACTATCAATGAGTTTTAAAAAAATAACCCATAAAAATAAGAGATTGAAATTAATGTAACAATAACAATTTACAACCATGAAGAAATCATGATGGTGGTTTCTGTAATAGATGTTTCTATCTTAATGCTATTAGCTTTAACACTTTTGTTGTTGATGTCACTACATTTAAGGCATCTTAACATAATATTAAGTCAAAATACTATCAAGTCAAGGTGCATTATGATGCAATAAGTGAATCAACAAAGGCTATTTAATGGAGTCCTGCGAGAAAATTTTACTTATTTATCAGTTTTACAATGAACACTTTTAGCCAATGAGATATATCAATTGGACTTGGAAAATATGGCATGGATACATTTGAATGACTTTAGTGATTGTATTTTGTTTGTGGGTGGAAATTGTTGTAGATATTATTTTTCAAAGGATTTCGAAGATGAAGTGGGAAATTGCATCTATTATACTAATGGTCTTGAACCTCTTTTGCGTAATGAGTGGGATGTTTTTGATCCTTCATACTGCAATTTCTTATATGGGATTAATGACTATGACATTTTCAGCGTAAACTATGATGGTTTTGCAACTTTTTCCTATTGACAAACCAAGACCTATGAACCTTTTTGGATTTAACACGTATATGGTTTTATTGCCAGCAGAACAACCGCAATCATTTAACAAAATTTTGGCAAGTTAGTATATGTGAACCTATTTGGATTTTACATGGTCATATTGTCAAGAGAATGACGTGAATAGTTTAGCAAATAAGGAAAACATGCATCAATATTCTTAGTGGCTGATGATATTCTTTTTTTTTTTCACTTTCATATTTAATGAAATCTATCAACATGTAGATTAGATATATATATATATATATTAAGATTGAAATTATATATATTCCTAGTATTTGAATCTTACCAATATTAAATTCTTCCTCATCAAAAACTTATATTCCTAGTAAGCATGTTACCACACTCATTGACATTTATCTTTTTAGTTTCATCTCAAAAAATAATAACAAAATTCTTACATTGTTAGGAAATAATTCCTCTCAAGAGGTTCAAATTATGCCTAATCCCAAATGAGATTCATTTTTAAATAGGTAGTTTTTATTATAATGTTGATTATGTTTTTTCAAATGTATATGCTTGTTATCTTTATTTTAACCATAATGAGTTCTGAAAAACAATATTTATGTAGAAAGTCTCTGTCACTAATGCAAAATGCCATTAGTTTGAGGGTGCATTAAATTAAAGTTGTGGAATAATAAAATTAATTTTTATAGGATAATGGAAGGAAAAAATAAAAATAAAAATAAAAATAAAAATAAAAATAAAAATAAAAATAAAAATAAAAATAAAAATAAAAATAAAAATAAAAATAAAAATAAAAATAAAAATAAAACTAAAATTAAATTATTATTATTATTATTATTGTTTGGTATGATACACCATGGAGAAGAAGCACCATTTGTTCTCTCTGTTTTACCAAAGCATCAATTACCTTGGAAGCTTTATAATATGCAGAAATGGCTCTTTCATTTTTCGTCCTTTGGGTTGAGAGCATATCGGGAAGATTTTAAGGTGCTTGTTGACATCATGCACCACAGAAAGGTAGGTTCTGTTGAGCTTACCTTTGTCCGTTAGTAATGGGAATTGCATTGAATTGTCAACTATATAGCTTAACATGGAAATGTTTGAGCTTATTTGAAGTTATTTATATTGGCATGTTGTTAGGATGTGGTTCTTAGATATTAGGATGGCCTGAAAGTATGTCAATGCACTAGTGCAATTATGAATTCGAGTTCTACGGTAAATGAACTAGAATGCAACTTGCTAGGCATGACGAGTGATAAATATCAAAGGATATCTGTTGAACCTAGAGGCGGCCTCAGATACGGATAAATCGCCTGCCTGCCAGCATCCGAGAGGGTTCCCAGGAATGGTTATGATGAGGATCAACTAGGGAATGATTCAGCTAAGGTTAGAAGTAACATCAAGAATGATCCTTTAACCATTCATAGGGGACCAATGACAAGAGCTAAAACTAAAAGGATGAAAGAAGCATTAACTTGCTTACTTGCAGACATTTGGGAGGACCAAGCTCATCTAGATTCTATCAAGGATCTATGTATGCAAGAATTTCAAGCATCTTCAAATATGAAGACAATAGTCCAACCCACATTGTTTGAATTAATCCAGCCCATTGAAGAATAAAAGGCCATTCAGCCTTGATTAAATGTGCATGGATCTTAGGCTGTCATTTTATTTTAATTATCAATTTGGGTTTCATTTATTTTCTTTATGAAATCAACATATTAGAGTTAGGGTTTTATTCTTGTTAAAGTGTAAATTTTTGATCAGTTGTCATTTGGGAGTTACAAATGAGTGCATTTAGTTTGGGGTGTGATCAGTTGTCATTTGGGAGTTACAAAATGAATGCTTTTAATGTATAACAACTCTTTTCAATGAGAGTTAGTGGGGATTAAAGGGAAGAACATAGAAGAGCTATAATAACAACCATTTAGGTTTTTTCTACCTCACTTTGGCTATAAATATCAAAGCCAAACTAATTTGTAAGAGGACCATTTTTTTGAATGATAATCTGAATTTGCTCTTTGTGAGTATTTTTGCTTAAGTTCTTTCATGAGCTTTGAACTTATCAAACTAATTTGGTTTGTAGCGTTCTCTAACAAAAAAAAAAATCTTGTGTTTAACTCTTAACTTATCAGATCATATCAGGTTTGTGGCGTTGTGGGTTGAATTCAAGTACTAGTTTCATTGGTAAACAATAACAATTGGAACTAGTTTTTCCCTAACTTCACTTGTGGAGGTTCTTGGGTTTTGGAATTATCTTGACTGGAGGGTGTTTTCTTTCATTCCATATGTATCATAACTTATTAGTTATTGGAGTATATAGTTTCTAAGATGATGATTTCCTATCATTTGGTGTCAGAGCAAGGCTCAAGTTGAGGTTTACTTATCTTTGTGTTTATTTTTTTGTTCAAGTTTATCATCTTCATCTTATTTTTCTTTGTTTGTGCTGAATAATTCTGTCCTATTAAGTATTCTTTGATTTAACTTCATACCTCTTTGTGTTGACACAACAAGTTTTGTTGTCCCTTCTCTTATTGTTACTTTCTTGTGTTAATCTTAAAATTTCTGCACTTTTGTTAATATCATAAAAAAAGAAAGAAAAGTTTTTTTTAAAAAAAATCAGAATTGCAAAAGTTTGCATTCTAGTTCTTAAATTTTCAAAATTGTTTGAGGCTAAGGGACCTAAATTTCAACACTTAGGTTTGTTTCCTTGTGTTTAGCAACTTTAAATTTGGCATTGCCTAAAATCTTGATCTAGACCAGCCCTTTTCAATCCATTGAATTGCCATAATCTAATTTGGTTTGTTAAGATGATTAGTTCATTTATGAACCCAAACCAAAAGCAAGAGAGGTAAAAGGTAAGAGTGGTAAGACCAACATCGAGAAGAGCCAAATTTTTATGTAAAACAAGAGTGGTGTGAATCAAATCTTTGAGTGAAACACAAGAGGGAGTATCTTATGAGGCTGTTTTAAATTTTCTTCTTTCAGGTTTTAAACATGTCTAACAAAGATAAAGACATGAGTTCTTCCTCAAATGATCAAATAATTCAAGCAATGCAACAACAATTTAAACGTATGTTCAAAATGATTGGAGATGTAAGAGATCATTTAGAAAAACATGATGATGCGATTACCACATTGCAAGGTGAGCCAAGGCATAGAAGGCAACCAACCTTTGCCAATGATGAATATGATAGAGGAATTGACATAGAGGATGAATAAGGAACCATTATTGGAGGGGATGCTCATCCTAGAAGGCAAAATAGGAGAGCAAGGTTTGACAACATTGATCGAAATATAAGCAACATCAAAATGAAGATTCCTTCCTTCCAAGGAAAGAATGACCCGAAGGCTTATTTGAAGTGGGAAAGAAAGGTGGAGATGATTTTCGAGTGTCACAACTACTCTGAAGAGACAAAGGTAAAATTAGTCGCTGTTGAATTTTGTGATTATGCCATTGTTTGGTGGGATCAATTGTGTAAAGACAGACGTCGAAATGGTGAAAAGTCCATTGAGACATGGTTTGCGATGAAATGCATTATGAGAAAGTGATTTATCCCTAGCCATTATTATAGGAACTTGCACCGGCGTTTACAAATCCTAACACAAGGTTCCATGAGTGTGGAGGAATATCACAAAGAAATGGAGATAGCCATGATAAAGGCTAATGTGGATGAGGATTGTGAAGCCACCATGGCAAGGTTCTTGAATGGCTTGAATAAGAACATTGCTGATCTTGAGAGTTGCAACACCATGTGGAGATTGAAGACATGGTGAATGTGGCCATAAAAATTGAAAGACAACTGAAATGCAAGGGTACAAGTAAGTATGATTCTAAACCTTACTTGACTTCCTCTTCTTCTTTTTGGAAACCAAATTGGAGTAAAAAGGATGATAAACCTATTGTTAAGCCTAAGATTGATGAAAATAAAAATAAAAATGAAATAGGCAGCAAGGGTAGAGGTGAGACATGGTCATATGGCATGTGAATGTCCCAATAAAAGGGTAATGATCATGAGGGATGGGGTTGTTGAGTCTGAAAGTGAGAGAGAGGAAGATGATGAAACACCATCTTTAGAAGATGCTAGTCATATTGAGTTTGCTAAGGGAGATGTGTTCATTGTACAAAACATACTTAGTTTGCAAAGTAAACATGATGAACATGGTGAACAACATGAAAATCTATTTCATACTCATTGTTTGATTGCTAACAAGTTGTGTAATATGATTGCGGATATTGGTACTTGTACAAACATGGCTAGAACTTTGCTTGTGGACAAACTGAAATTACCTACCACTAAACATCCAAAACCGTACAAGTTATAATGGTTGAATGATAGTGGTGTTGTGAAGGTGAATAAGCAAGTATTGGTGTCTTTCTCCATTGGTAGATATAAAGATGAGGTGTTGTGTAATGTGGTTCCTATGTATGCTGGTCACATGTTGTTGGGGAGACCATCGCAATATGATCGAAGGGTAATACATGATGGGTTTAAGAACCGATATTCTTTGATCATGAATGGACATAAATACCAACTTGGACCTTTATCTCCAAAGACCATTTTTGAAGACCAAATGAGAATAAAAGAGCAATATGAAGAACTTGAATTTTTATTGGCTGAAACTTTGGGGAGGGAGCAAGAAAGAGAGAAAAAAGAAAAAGGTGAGATGAGTTGTAAGAATGAGAGCAATGGGAAATACAAGGGGAGAGAAAATAAGGGAGGAATGAATGAAAGAAAAATGAGTGTTTATGAAAAAACGAGTGATGTGAGGAAAACACTAACCATGAGGCAGCCTATACTTGTACTTATGTACAAGGATGTTTTGATTATATCTAACGAACTTGACAAGAGTTTGCCTAGTGTTATTGTTGATTTATTGCAGGAACATGAAGATCTCTTTCCTGAAGATGTGCTTAAGGGTTTGCCACCAATTCGAGAAATTGAACATCAAATTGATTTCATTCCCAGTGCAAGCATACCAAATATGCCAGCTTATAGATGCAACCTTGAGGAGACCAAGGAAATCCAAAGGCAAGTGAGTAAACTTATGAAGAAGGGGTATGTGCGTGAAAACATGAGTCCATGTGCGGTTTCTGTATTATTGATGCCTAAAAAGGATGGTTCATGGAGGATGTGTGTTGATTGCCGAGCCATCAATAAAATAATGGTGAAGTATAGACATCCTATTCCTATGCTAGATGATATGTTGGATGAATTGCATGGTTCTTGTGTTTTTTCTAAAATTGATTTAAAATCTGGATATCATCAAATTAGAATACGTGAAGGTGATGAATGGAAAATAGCTTTCAAAACTAAACATGATTTGTATGAATGGTTAGTAATTCCCTTTGGCTTAACTAATGCACCAAGTACTTTTTTCATGTTTTGCATGCTTTCATTGGAAAGTTTGTGGTGGTTTATTTTGATGATATTCTTGTGTATAACAAGTCTTTAGATGAGCATGTAACACATTTAAATGTTGTTTTTGATGTGTTAAGGCAAGAAAAGTTATATGCTGATCTTAAGAAATGCACTTTTTCCACTAATGAAATTACTTTTCTTAGATATATTGTTAATGACAAGGGAATTTATGTTGCTCAAATAGAGAAAAGAACTCAACAATATGAAAAGCAACATAACAAGGGAAGAAAGAAAGTTATATTTGAACTAGGTGATTGGGTTTGGGTACACTTGAGGAAGGAATGATTTCCAAGGTAAAGGAAGTCTAAATTGATGCCAAGAGGGGATGGATCATTCCAAGTCCTTGAAAGAATCAATGACAATGCCTACAAGCTTGAATTGCCAAGTAAGTATGGCAATATTAGTGCCTCTTTCAATGTTTCTGATTTATCTTTGTTTAATGTAGGTGATGATTCGATGACGAATCCTTTCGAGGAAAGGGGGAATGATGAGGATCAACTAGGGAATGATTCAGCTGAGGTTAGAAGTAACATCAATAATGATCCTTTAACCATTCATAGAGGACCAATGACAAGAGCTAAAGCTAAAAGGATGAAAGAAGCATTAACTTGCTTACTTAAAGACATTTGGGAGGACTAAGCTCATCTAGATCCTGTCAAGGATCTATGTATGCAAGAAGACCTTAACATTGTCAACATGTTTCAATCATCTTCAAATATGAAGACAATAGTCCAGCCCACATTGTTTGAATCAATCTAGCCCAATGAAGAATAAAAAGCCATTAAGCCTTGATTAAATGTGCATGGATCTTGGGCTGACATTTTATTTTAATTATCAATTTGGGTTTAGTTTATTTGCTTTATAAAATCAACATATTAGAGTTAGAGTTTTATTCCTGTTAAAGTTTGAGTTTTTGATCAGTTGCCATTTGGGAGTTATAAATGAGTGCATTTATTTTGGGGTGTGATCAATTGTCATTTGGGAGTTACAAAATGAATTCTTTTAATGTATAAAAACTCTTTTCAATGAGAGTTAGTGGGATTAAAGGGAAGAACGTGGAAGAACTATAATAACAGCCATTTAGGTTTCTTCTACCTCATTTTGGCTATAAATATCAAAGCCAAACTAATTTGTAAGAGGACCATTTTTTTGAATGATAATCTGAATTTGCTCTTTGTGAGTATTTTTGCTTAAGTTCTTTCATGAACTTTGAACTTATCAAACTAATTTGGTTTGTAGCGTTCTCTAACAAAAATAATATCAGATCATATCAGGTTTGTGGCATTGTGGGTTGAATTCAAGTACTAGTTTCATTGGGAAACAATAACAATTGGAACTAGTTTTTTCTTAACTTCACTTGAGGAGGTCCTTGGGTTTTGGAATCATCTTGACTGGAGGGCATTTTCTTGCATTCCATATGTATCATAACTTATTAGTTATTAGAATATATAGTTGCTAAGATGATGATTTCCTATCAGGTTAAGTTGTACATGTGTAGGTATTGTAATTGTAAGAAAATATAGGTCTGACAATATAAACGATGGGGGAAAAAAGGTAGAACATTGAAAAGAAAAAAATTACTAACACTAATTTATCAAGGTGAGAAAAGCATTGCAGCTAGATAAATGAAGGGGAACAAAGGATAGAAAGTTGAAAAGAAATAGGAAGCAAAAACAACAAAATTACTAACACTAAATTATCAAGGTGAGAATACAAAATTACTAACACTAAATTAGAAACTTTCTGCGGCAATTTTGTCGTGCTTTTATATAACCAGAACAATCTGTTACTTGTACAAATGTTCCTTTTTTTGCCCATTTGTTAATTGATTTGGTAATCTCAATCAGCACACTAAAGAGGCAAAACTTAAATTGCCTTGCGAAATGTTGAATTGGATTCTCATGTTTTAATTTTCTTCATTTAAACCCTTTAATTTTGATTTTAGTCAATTTATTTCTTTAATTTTAATTTTTAGTCAATTCATTTCAAAATTAAACTGCGACTACCGGAAATATTAAAAATTTAGTAAAATTGATTGCATTCAAATCAAATAATGTTTTTATGGTTGTTCTCAATTCAAGCATGAATTTAGAGATGCCAAAAGTTTCAAAAGTTGGCTCAAGAATTTAGTGTCCAAATTCCCCTTTCTTTTCTTAAAAATCTCTATGATGAATATATTTAACTCAATTAAGTTTTAATTTCAAATTAATTGTTAGTTTGTGACCGATAAATAAATTTTACATCCGTTTTCAAATTGATGGAGTTTACAATTGTTTTTAATTAATAGTTGAAAACAAAAACAAAAATAGAAAATAAAAATAGAAAATATTTTTCACCCTCCTTCTTTCTCTTTACTCATATTCCTTTTGTAAATTAAAAAAAGAGAGAAAATCCAGAGATTGTTTAATTGTGCAAAATAATTACTATTTTTTTAAAAATATTTATAAAGAAAAATAGAAAACAAAAATTTCTATATTTATTAGCTAATAGCTAGTTTTAAAGAACTAGTTTTGATTATTTTCTAAATGAACAAAATAGGAATTTGTTTCTACTTTAATTTTTATACATTTATTTATTTGGAAAATAGTTATAAAATTAAAATATTTGTATCATTTTTTCTTATGACTTGTTAGTTAATTTTATACTTTTTTTAGTTTTAATTTTCTTATTAGAATGCCTAAGAAAAAGTTCATATTTTTATAAAATAACATTAGAATATTATGACCAAAAAAATAAATGCTTTCCAACACTAAAATAAATATCATAAGAACCAATTTTCTAATTTTCCTTTTTTAAAAAATAAATTAGAAATTACTAGTTGAAAGAAAGATTAATTTTGATTTTTTTTTTATAAATATGCATTAAAAAATTAATTTCCAGAACCGACTAGCTCCATTTTAAATTTACCACTACCAATGTATACTTAAGAAAATAACTCTTCATCTCTGTTTCTCTTGGCTCTTGTAAGAGAAGAACTCATCTTTTTTCCTCTAAGAAATGAAAATGATGAATGAAGAAAAAAATATTTGTGCGATCGAGAAAAGAATTTTGAACACAAACAATATCATCTGCGAGAAATGTTAGAAAAATTTTGCGCTTTTAGAACTTGCAAAATAAGGGATCAATTTATGAACAGAAAAATTAAGGAGAAGAATAAGAGAAGTAATTATACAAGACACAAAGATTTACGTGGTTCGGCAATTTGCCTACGTCCACGGGAGGTTTCTCACTTTTTCCCTAGAGAGAGAATACAACTGAGGTTTTTCTTTTCTCACAATTTAATATATTATTTAACATCTAAGGTGCTCTATATATAGTGTTTACTTTACCCTAGATATATAAGGAAATCCTTTTCCTTAAAGAAATCTTTTTTCTTATTCTAACATCTTTTTCTTATTCAAACTCTATTATAAAATTGACAATCCTCCTCTTTATTGGAACTCCTAGTACAAAACTAATTTGGTTTATGAGCCATTATTTAACAATCTCTACCTTGGCGAATAATCAACTCCTTTAGAAGACTTGCTCAATCTTGAAATCTGTACCTCCACCTGGAGTTTCAACATCTTCACAAATTCTCAATTTGTGACTTGGGGCAAGTCCAAACAATGTTTAAACTTCTTCAAAGGTAGCATCTTTATTAACATATCTGCTGCATTTTTCTTTGTGTGTACCTTTATCAACAAAATCTCACCTGAAGAAATTAACTCTCTGATTTATGATATCTCACATCAATATGCTTTGTTTTAGCATTGTACACTTGATTCTTGGATAACTCTATGAAACTTTGACAATCGCAATATATACCAAGAGCCTGCTACTTGAAGCCTAATTCTGAGACAAGCCCTTTCAACCACAATACTTCCTTAGCTGCTTTCGTTATTGCCATGTATTCTGCCTCTGTGGTAGATAAAGCAATCACACTTTGTAAGGTTGACCTCCAATTGATTGGACCATTTGCAAGTGTGAAAATATAGCATGTAGTAGACTTCTTGTCATTCACATCTCCAGCATAGTCTGAATCAACATATCCAATAATAGAGACCAAATTGCACCATAGCAAATCCCATAATTAAAGATACCTCTCAAGTATTGGAGAATCCACTTTACAGCCTGTCAGTGTTCCTTGCCTAGATTAGCCATAAACCTGCTAACCATACTAACTGCATGTGCTAAGTCTGGTCTTGTACACACCATTGCATACATCAAACTCCCTACTGCACAAGCATATGAAATCTTTGCCATGTACTGTAGTTCTTCTTCTGTTCTGGAACACTGATGGCTAGACAATTTGAAGTGATTAGCCTAGGAGTAGTAACTAATTTTGCCTTGTCCATATTGAATCTCTCTAATCCTCTTTCAATGTAATTTTTCTGTGAGAACCATAGTTTCCTATTTTTGCTATCCCTGTTGATCTCCATGCCAAGAATTTTCTTCGCAGCACTTAAGTCCTTCATATCAAACTCTTGACTTAACAAGGATTTAAGGTCACACGCATCTTTTATGTCTCTTGAAGCAATTAACATATCATCAACATAAATCAACAAGTATATGAAGGAACCATTCTTCAAAGACTTAAGATATAAACAACAATCATACTCACAATGGGTAAAGCCAATACTTATCATGTAAGAATCGAATCGCTTGTACCATTGCCTTAGGGATTTCTTCAACCCATAAAGAGATTTCTTGAGTTTGCATACTAGATGCTCTTTACTTTGCTCCTCAAACCCTTCTGGTTGTTCTATGTAAATCTATTCCTCTAATTCACCATGAAGAAAAGCTATTTTGATATCTAATTGCTCCAACTCTAAGTTTAACTGAGTTGTTACTGCCAACAATGTTCTGATAGTTGTATGGCTAACTCCCGGTGAGAACACTTCATTGTAGCCAATCCCCTTTTTTTGTGAGTATTCTTTACAACTAACCGTACCCTGTATCTTACATTTTCTTTCTCTGAAGCTCCTTCCTTCTTTCTATAAACCCACTTGCATCCAACTACCTTCTTCCCCTTAAGAATTTTTACTAACTCTCATGTTTGATTCTTATGCAGTGACTCAATTTCTTCAGCCATAGCTTCTAACCATCTTTCTTTTTCTGGAATAAACATTGTTTCCTGAAAAGAACTTGGTTCTCCTTCACTTGATAGTAAAGCAAAGGAGGCTGAATCATCATCTTTGCGATATCTAGCTGGGGATCTAATTATGCGTCTAGGTCTATCTATGGCAATACTGTGCTTATGTTGATGATGTTGCACTTCTGTACTCTCTAAATAATCATCCTTGCTTTCAGATTCAGCTACTAGTTGAATTGGTTTTAAAGGACTATCCAACCCAAGCTCCATATCTATCTTGGAGGTTGATTCTATAGCTTCTTGAGATAATTCCTGCTTGTTTACTATAGCCCGCTCATCAGAGACTACATCTCTACTGACTATCACCTTCTTCGCCTTAGGAACCCAAAGTCTATATCCTTTTACACCTTTTCCATATTCGACAAAGATGTATTTTCTTGTCATTGAATCCAATTTTGATCTTTCATCACTAGGGATTAATGCGTAGGCTGGACATCCAAATACTTTGAGTACAAAGTAGTTGACGTCTTTAACCCAATGTGAGAGCTCACACTTGAGGGGGAGATTGTTGAAATTATTAAGTATGAGAAGAATCCCACATCAAAAAGAGATAGGATTAATGAGAGATATATAAGTGAAAAAGACCCACAGACCCATTGCCTTAAGGTTTTGGGTTGAAGTGTGGTGTCAAACCCATGAGTTTATTGCCTCATTAAGGCCCATCAAACAAATCTCCAAAGTAAGTGGGCTTTCCATCTCCACCATGTGTTATTAGAGCCGATGGTTCGCTAGGACGAGTATGGAGACTGTGGTCGTATCCTATGGTTGTGTATGTCCTTTCACATGGAAGAAGAGCAAAGTGTGAGTGGAGATTTTCGCCCCCACTCCCGGTGGAATGGTTCTTGCGACTTCAGCACTGTTTAGACTCAGGGCCTTAGAGAACACGGACCTAAGTCCGGAGAAAATGGAGTCGCCACCCGGACGGGCCGGGAACAAAGAAAGGGGTGGATGACTCAATTCCTAAGGAATCCCCAACCCCTTAATGGGTTCGAAAAGTTGGGTATGTATGGGGAAGGTGAGAAATGGCCCAGCACCCCCACAACGCCCGGTTGATTGGAACCGACCTCCTTTACAGGTCTTCATATTATAAAATATTTAAGTATAACAACATTATCCATATTACACACAATAATTAAAAGAAAGCATCAATATATTAAAATTAAAGCAAGGTCCAAGCAAAACAAATAAATGGACACCCATCCGAAGATGGAAACATGTCCTTACATCACATGCCTAAATAGGACACCCACCGAAAGGTAGAAACATGTCCTCTACATAGGTTCTAAAATAGAAAAACAA
This sequence comes from Garcia nutans, assembly GCA_947685225.1. Lineage (NCBI taxonomy): Eukaryota > Viridiplantae > Streptophyta > Magnoliopsida > Malpighiales > Euphorbiaceae > Garcia > Garcia nutans. The sequence continues at coordinate 34,110,929 of CANTUV010000043.1, forward strand.
ATTAAATTACATGATATTTAACGAATGAAGTATCCAACAAGTGGAAACATACCTCTTACAACATTTGGAAATCTAAATAAATTGATAAAAGTAAATAATCATTCATCATAAATAAATCATTCATCAAAGATATTAAATATCAATAGAAAGTAAACATCCATCCATAATAAATTAAATGAACCAAGCATTAAACTTAAATAAATTAAAGCATAAGAAATAAATCAAATCATAATCAAATATAGAATTGAATAAGGCAAATAAAATTCCAATTATAGCTACTGTTTCCATTTAGGGCTCTTTATTTCATGTGTTTAGGGTTTTGGAATTAATGGAATTTGGCTACTGTGACTTTAAGAGAATTAAAATAGATTGAGGATTTTATATTTTAGAAGGTTGATAAAATTCTTTGATTAACCAAACTAGGGTTTGTTATGTAAAATCATGAAACTAGGATTTAGACTCTTTAAAATACTTTTGATTTATGGTTTCAAGTTTACTATGCAAAATTAAAATATTTGTGTTTTTATGGTTTTTAAAGTTTTAAAGGATTAGGGTTTAGAAAAAATTAGGGTTTAAGGTTTTAGAATTTGGAAAAAAGTAATTGATAATTTTATGAAGTTTATGAAAATAAATAAACGATTTTAAGTTTATATAAATAGAAAAGATATTTTTAGGGTTTGTTGAAAGAAACATAAACAAATTTTGGTTTTGAAGAAAAACATGTTCAATTAGGGTTTTAAGATTTTGAAGAAATAAAAATAACAATTTTAAGCCTTTTTTTTGAAAATAAAGCAACGAATTAGTGTTTTTTAACTTTAGAAAAACTAAATTAAAGTTCTAGGATTTTTGATTTTGAAAGACACAATTTCATAATCTTAGCTATTGTGAAAAAAAAAAACAATTAATGCATACCTACTTTTGATGGTTCCTCCAAAATAATTCTTCTTGGATGAACAAAAACAAAGGCAGTTGCTGCCTTTGATCGTTTTTAATGGCTTTTGCTTCTTCTCCTCTCAAAAGGTTAGATTGATTTCACTGCTTTCCCACTCAATTTCGGTTTCAAACTCTCTCAATTTTCGTCCCAATTTCTGATTAATTTTCCCTCCTTTCTCTTTTCTTCCTCCTTATTTATAGAAGAATTCTATTATTAATCTTAGTTACTCACGACATACAATATTGAATAAGAAAAGGAAATTGAAACATAATTGTATTAGGTTTCGAAAAATTTGCGTCGAAAAATTTCGCTGGCAAAAAAAAAAAAACAGCTATGGAAAAATTGCGCTGGCAAAAAAATTTGCCGCAGTTGGCTGCGGTAGGGAGCGGGGACCGGCCTGCAGGAAACTCCTGCCGGCGAAATGGCCCACGGCCAAGCCCGCGTTGGTTTTCGGCGATGATTTTTTCATCGCCGATTTTTATTTTTTTGATTTTTATTTATTTATTTTTATTTTTTATTATTAAAAATTAGATAATAAAGCAAAACTTATTTAATTAAGATAACAAAAATTATTTTGGACCAATTAAAATATATTAGACAACACAAAATTATTTTGGACTAAATAAAATATATTGGACTGGACTGGGTCAAAAATTAAGGGTCTACAGTTTGCCCCCTGCTTGAATGATATGAAACTTTAGTAAAAGAGAGTGAAAAGCAACAAGACTTAATTTTTAATGAGATGGTTGTTTGAATTTGTTTTGGGTACTTGGACCCGAGACTGAACTTGATTTGGGTACTTAGACTCGAGATTGGGTACTTAGACCCGAGCTTGAATTTGATTTGGGTACTTGGACCAGAGATTGGTTTGATTTGACTGACTTTTTATCAGTTGAGAATTCTGGCATAACTGGTTGTTCCACTTTTATGAATTGTAGGTCTTTACCCACCAAAAATAGATCTTTACCTATTAGAAACTAGGTCTTTAACCTAGGAACATGGATCTTTATCCATTGGAGATTGGGTCTTTACTCGTGAAATATGGATCTTTTATCCATTGGAAATCGGGTCTTTACTCTTGAAATATGGATCTTTATCCATTGGAAATCGGGTCTTTACCCTTGAACATAGATATTTATCCATTAGAGATCGGGTCTTTACCATTGAAACATGGATCTTTATCCATTGGAAATCGGGTCTTTACCCTTGGAACATGGATCTTTATCAATTAGAGATCGAGTCTTTACCCTTGGAACATGGATCTTTATCCATTAGAGATCGGGTCTTTACCATTGAAACATGGATCTTTATCCATTGGAAATTGGGTCTTTACCTTGAAACATGAATCTTTATCCATTGGAAATCGGGTCTTGGTCTTTACCCTTGCTTCAACCCTTTTAGCTGGACTGACCTTTTGTCTTTTGCATTTTCATTCTAATTTTTTCTTTTGATTGATGATGATTTTTTATTATTTTGAAAATTCTTTTTCTTGTTCATTAATTAAACATGAAAAAATTCAGCCTTTTTAACTAGCCTTCATATCTTCTCCTTGCCCCCTTGCGTGGCAAGATATTCAAAATATTTTGTTTATAAACTCAAAATTTGAAAAGGAGAAGCGTTGCCCCCTGTGTAGGCTCAATACACATGATTTTTCTATGTGGGCTCTAATTGATGTTTTTGTCGTCTAGTTCTTCGCACAAGTGCATATTTCTTCTTTTGCAAAACGACTGGAGCTTCCACAAGCAAATAGGCTTTCCATGCCCCCTTGATTCAATATCTTCTTTTGATTCTTTAGTTTGCAAGGTATTTGATGTTCACCTTGATAAAGAATAGACAATACAAGACAAGAAAATGTGATGTGATATACTCATGTATGCATGAATGATACTTACAGCAGTTTTATTGACTCACAGACTGAGGTGATAAGCAGAAGTATTCTCGTTGACTCCTTTTCGATGCTTGTTCAAGTCTTTCACTAGAATGATCGAAAGCTTTTGCATTTGTGGCTTTTATCTTCAAGATGTTGAAAACATGAGTGGTGGAGACCCTAAGTAGCAGAGTCAAGGATGCATCCATTTCAACTATATTTCAGAATGTCGGCTGATAGCTTCTTTATGACCTTGCCAATAATCATTTCCTTTGCCCAACGTGTCCTTTGGAGGTTTAACATACTTCCCTTAACTTGAAGGCTTTATATGACAAAACATTTTTTTTTTTTTGAATTTTGATTTTGTAATCAAAAGTTGGCTTTGCCAAATTAATGTCAATGTACCTCAGGACTTGATTTTTCCAAATTAACATATCTATAACATGACAACCCTAGTTACCATACTAAACTCGGGAATCATTTCTATTTAAGCAAGAATTGTTGTACTTCAGATAGGCACATACACATTACTCGGCCAAAGGTTTCATTTGAGTTTAAATACTGCCTATCTCATATGCATGCTTATCCAAACTACCTCCACTAATAGACTCTACCTACCAAGAGAGATCAATAGGTCTTTGATAGGCTTGATGTAACACCCCCATACTCTATATAAGTATTATACATATATTTTGTATACATGTAGTACGTATATAAAGTATAAGAATGTCACTTTTCATTTCAGATTAAAAACCTTTACTCTAGTTCCAAACAATAATACATTTTACTTAAAGAACATTTACAAAATCATTATACTTTTGATGATATTACATATAGATAATGATCTTGTCTTTACTAAAATTCATTTATACATATGAATACATTTTTTTTTTATCAAAATACAACATAATTAAATTATACATGTATGCACCACCTTCTAGTTGGTCTCGAAATACTCTTACCCTTCTCGTGGCATAACAATTTGACTTCCAGATCAACAACCTACTCACCTGCGCGATTTACACAACCGCGCTAAGCTCGAAAGCTTAGTAGTACAAATAAATATTATAAACATACATTACAGAAAATCATACTCATATATTAACTTCATGTATCATTATTTTCTTATCATGTTTTCCATTTTCAGTTGCACTTTTCATATATTTCTACTAATCTCATAATTATATACATATACACATATATCAATAACACAAACCACAATTCCATGACTTATTAGAACATTCATAATCTCATCATTCAGCATAGCTTCTCAGGCCACATTTCTTTTCAATAATTTACCTATGTATTGTAATCATATCATACTTCATAACATTACATGTCATTATATTATTCAATTAATTCATCATTCATAATTCACCTTTAAGCAAAGACAAGCATGGGCCCAAAAAAAACTAATATGTCATTCAACTTTCAGAGTTAATGTTTTGGTTTAATTTTCACATTTATCATTATCCCAACTAGGCTTCAAAGATTAGGCTCAACCAAGCTTCAAGGGGAGCAAAGCATACTAAGCATCAACCCAACTTGACTTCAAGAACCAAACCCAACCTAGCTTCAAGGGTTGTAACATCTCAACTAGGCTTCAAGGACTAGACCCAACCAAGCTTCAAGGGGAGTTAAGCATGCTAAACTTCAACCCAACTTGGCTTCAAGGATCAAGCCCAACCCAGCTTCAAGAGATTGTTACTATTAGGCATGCCACCAACAACAAAACTCTGAAAAGTGAATAACACATTAGGCACACAATACTTTTATTATTTCATTATCAATTCCATTCTCATTTCTTCATAATCATCTAGGCAAATATGCCCCAATTATTTCATTTGCATCATTATAGCCAACAACAATGGCTTCACATCTCATCATTAGGATATACACAACCAATTACATTGTACATATAATTTGAATGATCATCATATCTTTCACATTTCACCGTTATATCCATTTATAATAGTTTCATATTTCATCATTGAGATATACATAGCAAATTACATTATTCATATATTTAGAATCTTCAACATACATTCCACATAGTACATATAATACACATCATAGCACATTTCTCACACATCAATAATACAATAAATAACTTAACACATTTTTCAATCAAATGTGTTAAGTCCCATAGTCATGCAAATACATACAATCATATAGGGTTTGTACTTACCTCAAGAGAAACTCACACCAATCTAAACTCCTCTTCTAAGAATCCTCCAACACTTGGATTAGGGCAACCCAATCTCTTCAAAACCTAATCAAAAAGTGATCATACACACTCACTCAGAGATACACATGAGATAATATAGATACGAACCAACTAGGGCAAACTCTACACATGACACGCTCAACAACACGAGAGTGTCCCTGATCGTGCCCTAAATCAACAACACAGAAGCTTTGACACCCTCAGTAACACGGGCGTGTCACTGGACGTGTCACTCATTCTGCCTTACAGAAACATTGACACGCCCAACAACACGGTTGTGTTCATGGCCGTGTCAAATACTTTATCTCTCAGTAGCTATAACACGCTCAGTAACATGGCCGTGTTAATGGTCGTGTCACAAACGTCAAACTCAGTACCGTTGACATGCCCAACGACATGGCCATGTCAGGCAAGAATTATACATTCCGAACTCTCATCCATGAAAACACAAACACTCCAAAATCCATACTACAACACCCTTAATCAACATCTTAGTTTATATACACATAAATCACCTATTAATTTAACACTTATATAACTTCAACATATCATAATAATAATAATCATTATATACATCATCCATATATCAATTACTCAATTTCCTCAACTTATTTATTAAACCCTTACTAAACAATTTCAACAATCCATCATCATCCTCACAAATAACCATATTATCATCATCTAAATACCAATTCAACATATATATATACTTCAATCTTTCATTATCATCATCTTCACACACTAACCATATCAAATATAAACACAATCAATAGAAATCAACACAAAGAAATGAACACTTACTTGAATTCTTTGACAAATCTTCAATATCCACCTTCAATTCTCTTAAACCCCTTAAGAATTTGATGTGTATGCCAACAAAATCACATCTCTCTCTCTCTCTCTCTCTCTCTCTCTCTCTCTCTCGTTCAAGAAGAAGAAGAAGAAAGAAAGAAGATATTTTCTTCCTTTTTCAATCTTATCATATATATATATATAATAATAATAATAATAATATAATTAAATCCCTTAAAATTTCTCCACCACACACTTGTCATTCCCTTTGACTTCCTTTTCTTCTTTTTCTCTTGTTATTATTATTATTATTATTATTATTATTATTATTATTATTATTATTATTATTATTTACAACTTACTTTTCCTACACAAATATATACATCATGTATATGTGATGTATATGTTGCTATATGTATATCTCTTATATATTGTATTTATATTTCCCATATTTTTCAAATACCATATATACATATCATCCTTCATATACATCTATCTCTTATAATATTTTCCTTACATATTTTACCAACATATCTTCTCACAACTACTATTCCAATGTACACCAAAATCGGGGTATTACACTTGAAATGGGGTCTATAAGGGACATGGGTTAAATGAAGGCCATTTGTAAGTGGGAGCTATTGTGACACATTGGACAAACCCTCCCACTACAAATTTCTTGTTTGAACTTTATGCAACTGGGAGCAATCTTGCTAGATTTCAAATTCCTTCTATATCTTCTTGGCATTAATCTGGATCTTGATTAGGACAGTCTTTGCCCTTGCAAAAAGTTTAAGACCCAAATTCGTTTCTTTTCTTCTTCTCCCTTTATTTTTCTTACTCTTCCCTTTTCTTTCTCTGTGTTTTCCTTACTCTTCCCTTTCTTTGAGCATTTTATCATCTTGTCCTTCTTCCTTGTAGGACTGTTAGGTACAGAACTTTTAAGCACTGAATGGTCTTTCTCCTTTTTCTTTGATTTTAATCGAATCTTTGGTTGGGTTGAACCAATTCAAGTCAAACTGTCCTTATAAACCAAATGGAAGCCTTTTTGTTGTATTAGGTAAAAGAGAACTCAGTTGGCTTTTTGAACCATTTTGAGTTTTCTTTTCTTTTTTCTTTTCTTTTTTTTTCTCTTCTCTTTTTTTTTTCTTTTCTTTTGTCTTTTTTCTTTTGTTTTCTTCTCTTTTTTTTTTATTTGGTTCTAGCTCTAAAAGAGTTGTCTTATTTGTACCAACTTGAGTTTCCAAAAATGGATGAGTGGAGTGACATAAATCTTCTTTAACAGGGATAAATCATTTGTTACTCCGATGTCGATGTTTTCTTGATATATTGGAGATAGTAAGTGAACTTCAACTACCCTTATGGTATTGAGAACTTCAACCACCCTTATGGTTTTGAGAACTTCAACTATCTTCATGGTCTTGAGAACTTCACCTATCCTCATGATCTGGACTAATCATTGTTTTCTTTGATCTTCTTGCCTCTTCATCTTAGTGATCATAAGACTTGCCAAAAGTATCACAACAGCTCAGGGTAGGTTGTTTGGGTTATATGCCAATGAAAAGAAAGCTAAAATGTTATGAAGACTCAAAAGGGACAACTAGGGATTGATATTTAATAGGATGGATACTGGTTGTTGGCTCGTCAAACAATGCCTAAATCATTTCTCTCTTAAATAAGCAGAGTTCAATTTCGCCTCGAAAGTTTGTCAAAGCATGTTCTAAGACTGACTAAGACCTATACAAAGGTAATTATGCAGGAGCCCTCTCTAAGTAAGCATACACAACTCAATGCTATAGAGCAATTCCTTCACCTAGTAAAGTCATTCGAGTCATGATGCCTAGACACATTAATTTATGAACATTAAGCTAGATTCCTCATCGGTTGAGCATCAAAATGAACAAAGACCAACAAAAATTATAATGAAAGTAATTTAATCAAGCAACTTTAATTTAAAAAACAAGATTGTTCCAATTTAAATATTAAAGAAAGTAAAATTGAAAAGCAATATTCAAGCTAAGGAAAGTTCATTGAGTTAAGCTTCTTTTCCTTTCACATCTTCAATATCCCCATCTTAAAAGGATGATAACACAATATCTTCTTCCAATCCTTTTCCCACCATGAAGGTTGCTGGTGGAGACACTCTTCCAAACTTAGGCAAAGGATTGTCTTTTGTGCTGGTCTTATCAGGCTCAGTCAGCTTACCACTGTCAATTAAATTTTGGAACTCATGTTTTAATCGCAAGCATTTGTCTGTCTCATGTCCTTGTGTTTGATGAAACTCACAAAAGTCTTTAGTATTAAATTTTGGGGGTAAAGGATTCGGTAAAGGTCGAGGGGCCAATGAATGTAATAGTCCCTTCTTTTGTAGCTTGTTGAAGACCCAAGACAAAGGTTTCCCCAGATATGAAAATTGCCTTCTATTTTCTTGACCAGTTTTATTAACATCAACTTCTTTTTGCGTGCTTTGATTTCCAGACTGGTAATTCCCTTTCTCATTCCTTTTTATTGAAAAATGGTTCTTCTCTCTTTCCCATTCTTCAATTTGCAGACCAACTTGGAGAAGATCTTTGAAATCCCTTATAAGGGTGTGAGACATCCTTTCACGGAGATTGGGTAGGACGCCTCTCACGATCATTCTTATTTGATCAGATTCATCGGGCCTTTTCTTAAGCAAAGCGGCCTTGTTTCTCCATCTCTTCACATAATCGACAAAATTCTCATTTGGCCTTTGCCTAATGGACTCAACTTCCATTAAGGTAACTTCCATCTCGACATTATACCCATATTGCTGAATGAAAGCCTTGTATAGTAGATCCCAATCTTTTTGAGTACTTTCCTCTAAGGTGTTGAACCAATTTTGGATAACAGGGTCCAATGAGAGCATGAAGTACCTTAGAGTTTGAGCCTTAGTAGCTCGGGCAGACTGCATAGCAGTGATATACTGCTTTAGATGGAGATGAGGATTCTAGTACCATCGTACTTCGCAAAAGTGGCATCTTGAACTTGTACGGAACTTCTTCATCTCGCTCAAACAATTTGTCGATCTCGGACACCTCTTCGGTTTTCAATTTCTTTTTAAATTTCTTTTCTAAATCAGTAATCATCTTTTTAACATCAGAATTTTCGGTCTTCTCCATAGTTGATCTTTCAACAATCTTCGGTTCTTTCTTCCTGTCTTGAGGACCTTGGTAGTATTGAGCCCAATCATCATCATTAATGACCACCTTATCATCATCAAAAGCTACTTGGCCAATTTTAGCCTTCCCATTGTCCTTTGTCTTCTTGGTGCTAGCAGATGCTTCGGCATTGTTTCCTAAAATTACAGCTAGTTGATTTTTTATGGTCTCGGCCATGGCCTCTTTTATTTCTTCCATCTTGGCGTTGAGGGCCTCATCCACCATTCTTTAAATCTGTTTGGGCTCCATTATTTTTGGCGAGCAAGTGATTGAGTCGTTGCTAGATACTTCGTCTCCGGCGTAGGTCGAATTATTGTAAGCTTTTGAACTGTCGTAATCCAGGGCTATGAGCCAAAAAGGATATGAGATGCGCATGTATGCATGTATGCACAAATAATAGACAAACAAAGACAAATAGGAGGTTCCTTCCAACCTTATAACATCTACACACGAATGGCGAGTCTCTTTTTCTAGATATATGGTTAACAAAATACCAACATGGGGTACCTTGCTTTCGAATAATTCCCTTGGACGTTTAACCAATAGTTATATTTTTGAAAATGGAAATCAGTTTATAATAATTCCCATTAATTAGGTTTTAATCCATCCAACCAACTAAAGTAGCTTTTATGCTATATTGGATTAAAACTAAATTAGGAGGTTTATCATAGATAGATTTCTCACTTGAAAAAGGTAACTAATGATTCATACTAAAAACAAGCCCATGATTAATTTATTCTTAGTATAAACTAGGCCTACATTGATTTTTGGTATTTTTTAATTGACCTAAATATTTTGCAAGCTCTTTGTAAGAAAAGGTTGAATGAAAATAATTTTGTTTCTAAGCCCATTGTAAAAAGATTTTAGAAAAAACATATTTTGGGCTTAGTATTTGGGCCATGAGCAAAAGAAAAGTTTGATTTGTTTTTAGAAAAGTCTTATGTCCAAAGACCACCTTGAAAAATTTTGAAAATAGCTTTGTCTTTTGGACTTTAAAGAAAAATTTATTTGAGTTTACAAGATACTTAGGTCATATTTAGAAAACGAACAAACCAAATAAGCCATGATTTAAGCCAAGATAAATTAGCCATAGTCAAACAACATGCATTTGGGGTAAAACCTAAGGAAAGTAACTAGGCCAATTACATGAGCTTTAGTCTTTGAGTAAAAGGCTTAGGTTCCCATAGCAAGTATATACCAAATGGTACGAGGTTATGAGTGGTTATGCCATGCTCGATCTCCATACCTTGAGTGAAAGTATGGTATCCCTTACATAACATAACACGGGTAACACGAGCGTCCTAACTCACCCACACGATGCAATCTAAGATGATGCAATGGATAATATCGTTATAAGAAAGAATATAATAATATAAAGACCAACGGAATCAACTTCTCTTATCCTCAGTGGAGTCGCCACTGTGAGCGGGGATTTTCGCCCCCACTCTCGGTGGAATGGTTCTTGCGATTTCGGCACTGTTTAGGCTCAGGGCCTTAGAGAACACGGACCTAAGTCCGGAGAAAATGGAGTCGCCACCCGACACAGGCCGGGAATAAAGAAAGGGGTGGATGACTCGATTCCTAAGGAATCCCCAACTCCTTAATGGGTTCGGAAAGTTGGGTACATGTGGGGAAGGTGAGAGAAATGACCTAGCACCCCCACAACGCCCGGTTCATTGGAACCAGCCCTCCTTTACAGGGTCTTAATATTATAAAATTCTTTAAGTATAACAATATTATCCATATTACACACAATAATTAAAAGAAAGCATCAATATATTAAATATTAAAGCAAGGTCCAAGCAAACCAAATAAATGGACACCCATCTGAAGATGGGAAACATATCCTTACATCACATGCCTAAATAGGACACCCACTGAAAGGTAGAAACATGTCCTTTACATAGGTTCTAAAATAGAAAATAAAATAAAATTACATGATATTTAACTAATGAGGTATCCAACAAGTGGAAACATACCTCTTACAACATTTGGAAATCTAAATAAATTGATAAAAGTAAATAATCATTCATCATAAATAAATCATTCATCAAAGATATTAAATATCAATAGAAAGTAAACATCCATCCATGATAAATTAAATGAACCAAGCATTGAACTTAAATAAATTAAAGCATAAGAAATAAATCAAAGCATAATCAAATATAGAATTGAATAAGGCAAATAAAATTCCAATTATAGCTACTGTTTCCATTTAGGGCTCTTTATTTCATGTGTTTAGGGTTTTGGAATTAATGGAATTTGGCTACTGTGACTTTAAGAGAATTAAAATAGATTGAGGATTTTATGTTTTAAAAGGTTGATAAAATTCTTTGATTAACCAAACTAGGGTTTGTTATATAAAATCATGAAACTAGGATTTGGGACTCTTTAAAATACTTTTGATTTATTGTTTCAAGTTTACTGTGTGAAATTAAAATATTTATGTTTTTATGGTTTTTAAAGTTTTAAAGGATTAGAGTTTAGAAAAAATTAGGGTTTAAGGTTTTAAAGGGGTTAGGGTTTACTATTTTAGGTTTGGAAGTTGTATTTGGGTTTAGTGTTTTAGAATTAGAGTTTCGGTGAATGCTTGGGTTTTTTAGAATTTGGAAAAAAGAAATAGATAATTTTTTGAAGTTTATGAAAATAAATAAATGATTTTAAGTTTATATAAATAGAAAAGATATTTTTAGGGTTTGTTGAAAGAAACATAACCAAATTTTGGTTTTGAAGAAAAACTTGTTCAATTAGGGTTTTAAGATTTTAAAGAAGTAAAAATAACAATTTTAATCCTTTTTGAAAAATAAAGCAACGAATTAGTGTTTTTTAACTTTAGAAAAACTAAATTAAAGTTCTAACGTTTTTGATTTTGAAAGACACAATTTCATAATCTTAGCTACTGTGAAAAAATATAACAATTAATACATACCTCCTTTTGATTGTTCCTCCAAAATAATTCTTCTTGGATGAGCAAAAACAAAGGCAATTTGTAACACTCTTATACCCTATATACGTACAAAATATATTTATAGCATATGTAAAATACGCATATATGGTACAAAAATGTCACAGACGGATTTACAATTTTTTTTTTACATTTCCAACTTAAAATTTCAAATTCCAAATATATAAAAATTAAATAGAATATAAATATTATTTACTTGTTATAAGAACCCAAAATAAATAATATATATAAAAATCTCTGGGAAAAATTCGCCAGAGTTTTTTCTGTATTTTGGATATCCCAAAATTTAGCAATTACTCAACCTGCAAAAAGAAAACACTCCCAATAATTTCCAATCACCCTCTCAACCATACTTCTCAATTTTACCAATTTTCTCAAACATTTATACATATAGATATATATAATTTAAAACACACTTACTCTCCCATTTCAAATACATTGACCCTAACATTCTTTATAATATATAATACGTAAAATTCAAAACATAATATATTATGCATAAAACTCAAAATGTATAATAACATAAAAATATATACATGTTGCTGGCAGTGTTTCTGATCTCGATAGCAACTTTACAAGCTCAACTACAAGTCTAGACTCGACCTGGTCTAGAAGAACTCTTTGGCTCAACTGGGTCTACCCTGTCACCTGCGCGATGGAAACAATTGCGCTAAGTCGAAGCCTAGTGGTACAAACTTTGATAATAACAATATAACTCAATGCAATACCAAATGCACAATGCATATAGATGTCACATCAATCCACTTTCTTATATTATTAAAAACATATTTTGATACATTTAAATCATTTACATTATAAAAATACACTCTTATACACAAAATCTCAAAAATGGCCTAACCTTCCCCCATTGAAGGTTTTCCATTCCAACACAATCCATTACTCATTCCAAGCTTATATTCATCACTTTTAACACTAAACAATATGCTTAAACAAATTAAATCACACAATTCAACCACTTTGGAAAATCACTTTTCCAAAACCCTAAATCTCCACTTCCATTCTCAAACTCCAACCCAACACCACCAAATCCAATATTTGACTTTAAAATACTTGTTTATGAATCTAAACAACTCATTTGGAATCAATTTGCACAATTAAAATTCATGTTTTCAAAACGCCAAAAATCCATAACCCTAAATTCTCTCTCTTCACCATTCCTTAACCAAACTCCATCATCTCTTCAATCTAACCTTAGAATCATTGTTAACTACCCAAAATAACATCATACACACCAATTTCAACAATTATAACATACTACATAAAAATCCAAACTCTCACATAATCTAAATTTCCAAGGAATTTAAAGAAAAGAGATGGAAACTTACTAATTTTAGTGGAAATCACCAAAATCTACTCGAAACTTGTTAATTCCTTCAATTTATGGAGTATGGAAGAAGAAAAATCCTTCATCTTCAATCATCCATGGAGCCACGTTCTTGAGAAGAAGAAGAAGAAGAAGAAGAAGAAGACTTTTAAATATTCTTTCCTTTTCATCTTTTTTTTAACCACATATATATATTAAAATAATTTAATATTTAATTATTTTTTTAATAAATTAAAAGTCCTAATTTCTCTCTTCCATTCAAAATTAATTTTTTTTGAATTTTTTTATTAATTTTAAATTTATAAGATTTAATTACCAAAATACCCTTTTCTTTAAAAAGTGTTGACTTTTATATATGTTATGTATATTTTGCATATATATTATATATATATATATTCACTTTTTCATTTAAAATCCCTTCAATTTTCATTTAAAACTATTAATTTAATTTATCCTTTTAAATTATAATTTATTTTATCAAATTTTTCAAAAATTAGAAATTTTCAAAAATTTTGGATGTTACAATTCTCTCCCCCTAAAATAAATTTCGTCCCCGAAATTACCTGTCCTCAAGTCTGGAACAATTGGGGAAACTGACTCTGCATCGCCTGCTCACTTTCCCATGTCGCCTCCTCAGTGGCATGATTCCTCCAAAGGACTTTCACAAGTGGCACCCTCTTATTCCTCAATTCTTTACCTCTCGTGCCAAAATCGACACTGGTTCTTCCTCGTAGGTTAGATATGGACTCACCTCAATGGACTCCACTGAAAAGATATGAGATGGGTCAGACCTATATCTCCGAAGCATTGAGACATGAAAAACATTATGTATTCGATCTAACTCAGGCGGCAAAGCTAGTCTATAAGCCACTGGACCAACTCTCTCCAACACCTCATATGGTCCTATGAAACGAGGACTCAACTTCCCTTTGCGGCCAAATCTCAAAATCTTCTTCCATGGAGACACCTTCAGAAACACTTTATCTCCCATAGTAAACTCTATGTCTCTTCTCTTTAAATTTGAATAAGATTTCTGTAGGTCTGAAGCTGCTTTCAAACGACCCCGAATCACCTTCACCTTCTCCTCTGTTTCCTTAATCAAATCTGGACCAACCAGTTTGCCTTCTCCAACTTCATCCCAACACAAAGGTGTCTTGCATCTCCTGCCATATAAAGCCTCATAAGGAGTCATCCCAATACTCGACTGATGACTATTGTTATAAGCAAATTCAATTAATGGCAAAAATCTATCCCAATTCCCAGTAAAAAATCAATGATATAGCTCCTCAACATATCCTCCAAAATCTGTATCACTCTCTCTGACTGTCCATCTGTCTGAGGATGGAAAGTAGTAGTAAAATGCAATCGAGAACCCAAAGCATTATGCAAACTCTTCAAAAACCTCAAAGTAAACCGGGGATCTCGATCCGACACCAAAGAAACTGGGACTCCATGCAACCTGACTATCTTATTGATATACAGCTCAGCCAACCTCTCAAGAGAATAATCCATCCGAACTGGAAGAAAATTAGCTGTCTTCGTCATCCGATCAACTATCACCCAGATTGCATCATGCTTCTTCTGAGTCAAAGGTAGTCCAATTACAAAATCCATTGTCACTCGCTCCCATTTCCACTCTGGCACTGATAAAGGTTGGAGCAATCCTGAAGGAACTTGGTGCTCAGCCTTCACTTTCTGGCAAGTGAGACATCTGGATACAAACTCTGCTATGTCCCTCTTCATACCTGACCACCAATAATGTCACTTCAAGTCCTGATACCTCTTGGTACTCCCAGGGTGCATAACAAAAAGTAACTGATGTGCTTCCTCTAATATCATTCTTTTCAATTCTGCATCATTAGGAATACACAATCTATCTCTGTACCATAGACTGCCATCATCCCTCACATAAAAGTCTCGACTTTCCCCTTTCTGACAAACTAACACAATTTTTTGAATTCTCTCATCTGCTAATTGAGCCTCCCTAATATGATCCAACAAGATTGGCCTCAACTGCAACTGAGCCATCAAAGCACCATCATCAGAAGACTCAAATCTAGCATGCAATGCTCTCAACTCAACAAGTAACGAGAGCGAATAAGTAGTCAAACCTGCCAAAGAACATTTGCCTTACCAGGATGATAATCAATCAAACAGTCATAGTCTTTAATCAACTCTAACCACCGCCTCTGCCGAAGATTCAGCTCTCTCTGAACACCCAGGTATTTCAAACTCTTGTGATCTGTATAAATGAAACACTTTTCCCCATACAAATAATGCCGCCAAATCTTCAAGGCAAAGACTATTGCTGCTAATTCCAAATCATGCGTTGGATAATTCAACTCATGCGGTTTCAACTGTCGAGAGACATAAGCAATGACTCTACCCTCCTGCATCAAAACCATTGTGTGAAGCATCACTATATATCACATATGGTTTACCTTCCACAGGCAGGGTAAGGACAGGAGCTTGAGTCAACATCTCCCTCAGCTACTCAAAACTCATCTGACACTGATCTGTCCACACAAATTTAACTCCTTTCGAAGTAATCTGGTGAGTAGTGTAGCTATTATAGAAAAACCCTTCACAAACCGACGATAATAGCCTGCCAATCCCAGAAAGCTTCTAACCTCTGTCACAGTCTTTGGTGGACTCCAATTCAAGATAGCCTCAATTTTACTTGGATCAACTCTAATACCCTCTGCTGAAACCACATGACCAAGAAAAGCTACCTGATCAAGCCATAACTCACACTTAGAGAATTTAGCATACAACTGCTTTTCTCTCAGAGTCTGCAATACGATCCGCAAATGCCTATCATGATCCTCCTCATTACGCGAATACACCAAGATGTCATCAATGAAGACTACCACAAACTGATCCAAATATGGTCTGAATACCCTGTTAATCAAATCCATAAAAGCTGTTGGTGCATTCGTCAATCCAAAGGGCATCACCAGAAACTCATAATGCCCATACCTTGTACGAAAAACTGTCTTGGGTACATCCACATCTCTGACTCTCAACTGATGGTACCCTGATCTCAGATCAATCTTAGAGAATACTGTTGCTCCCTTCAACTGATCAAAGAGATCATCTATCCAAGGCAAAGGATACTTGTTCTTGATGGTCACCTTATTCAATTGCCTATAATCAATACACAATCTCATGGTACCATCCTTCTTCTTCACAAACAACACAGGCGCTCCCCACGGGGACACACTAGGGCGGATAAACCCTTTATCCAACAACTTCTGCAACTGCACTTTCAACTCTCTCAACTCAGCAGGAGCTATTCGATAAGGGGTAATAGAGATAGGAGTGGTACCAAGCAACAAATCGATACCAAACTTCATTTCTCTCTCAGGAGGTACCCCTAGCAACTCATTAGGGAAAACATCTGAAAACTCGGCAACTGTGGGTATACTTTCAAGCAGGGATCCCACTACTCTAGTATCTACAACATGAGCAAGATAAGCCTCACATCCCTTCTGAATCATTCTCCCAGCTGAAACAACTGAAACAAACATAGATGAAAGATACCTCTGCTCACTTGATACTATAACATCCCTACCATCCCATGTTCTCAAAGTAACACATTTCTTTTGACAGTCTACCACAACCCCATGCTTGGATAACCAATCCATGCCCAAAATCAGATCATATTCCCTAAAAGGCATCTCAATCAGATCATCGAAAAACTCCTTATCCTAAACAACAATCGGACTATCTCGATGCACTCTGCTCACCACAACAATATGCCCTAAAGGATTTGTCACCAAGACATCAAATCCTAGGGACTCAAATGCAATTCAGACACAAGGCAAGATGGATGCACTTATGTATGAATGCGTAGATCCAGGATCTAATAGAGCAAGAACTGAAATACCAAATAAAGAAAATATACTCGCAATGACGGCTGAAGCATCCGGCTGCCTCTGCATCACATAAACCTGCTGAGATGGCCCAGCCTCATCTGGCCTACTGCCTCCGGATGTAGAACCTCCTCTCTGACTAAACTCAGGGCGACCACCTCTACTAAAACCTCTTCCACCACGACCCCCTCTGACACTGGGTCGAGAAGATGCAGTATCTGCCTGCCTAACCTCTGGTGGCTTGGGACAATCTCTGATAAAATGGTATGATGAACCACATCTAAAACACACTCCCGAAGCACCTCTCCACCAGCAGACACCTCCGTGTACTCTACCACAATGAACGCAAGTAGGTGGAGTAGGTCTCTAAGCCACTGGGGTCGGAGCACTAGCCACTAAAATTGCAGGTCTCTGTCTTTGTCTCTGCTACTGTACTGACCTGCCAAACTGCCCCCGACTCCTACTAAACCTCTAAAAATGTCCCCCCGGCCTCTCTTCACTGATGAAGACCCTGCCTCACTCTGGGGTCTCCTAACTCTGGTCTCCTCAACCCTGGCAGCTGCTGCAAGATTCTGCGCCCTCTCAACACTCCTGGCAGCTGCAACTAACTGGGAGAAATCCTGATACCGAGAGCCTGCAATGATGCACATGATAGAGGGTCTTAGTCCCTCCTCAAACCTCCTACACCTGTCAAACTCGTCAGAAATGATCCCACTAGCATAGTGACTCAACCGGATAAACTCGATCTCATACTCGGTCACTGTCCTAGTATCCTATCTCAGACTCAGGAATTCCATCTTCTTTGCATCTTTATACTCTCTCGGAGTATACTTCTGCTCAAATTCCCGCAAGAAATCATCATAGGTCAGAACTGGTGGATCATCCAGAGCATGTGGAACCGTCTTCCACCAATCATATGCATCTCTCTGTAGAAGAGATCTGGCATAATCAAACTTCTCTTCTGGACTGGCCTGTAACTGAATAAATATCCTCTGAACCCGGTCTAGCCACTGTTCTGCTATAGCAGGGTCTGTAGTACCAACAAAGTCCTCAGTCCCATACTTTCTCAGTTTGTCATACTGCCTCACCGGTAACTACGGCTGTGGCTGTGGCTGTGGCTGTAGCAGCTGCAGAACTGGAGCCTGCCTCAACAACTCTACCATATGCTATACCCAGCCAGGTAAAACCTCATCAGCTGCTCGTCTCACAGGTATAGAAATAGGCGCCTCACCAGCAGATACAACTCTAGCTCCATCTCTACCCTCATCTGGAGCCACACTCTCTGCATTACTCTACCCTCATCTGGAGCCACACTCTCTGCATTACTCTCAGCAGCCTGGTGTGGCAGAGACGCCATAACTACCTATATCTGCAAACAAAGCAGAAAATACTATATCAGAGATCAGAAACTGCCAATGCCAATGCATGTATTACAATTAAAAACTATTTTTCAAATCTCCCATTTTCTCTCTCTATCATCCCCACCTAGGTCGAGAACCTCAAACCTAGGCTCTGATACCAAAACAAATGTAATACCCTTATACCATATATATGTACAAAACATATTTCTAGCATATGTAAAATATTCATATACGGTACAAAAATGTCATAGACGAATTTACAATTTTTTTTTTTACATTTCCAACTTAAAATTTCAAATTCTAAATATATAAAAATTAAATAGAATATAAATATTATTTACTTGTTATAAGAACCCAAAATAAATAATATATATAAAAATTTTTGAGAAAAATTCGCCAGAGTTTTGTCTGTATTTTGGATATCCCAAAATTTAGCAATTACTCAACCTGCAAAAAGAAAACACTCCCAATAATTTCCAATCACCCTCTCAACCATACTTCTCAATTTTACCAATTTTCTCAAACATTTATACATATAGATATATATAATTTAAAACACACTTACTCTCCCATTTCAAATACATTGACCCAAACATTCTTTATAATATACAATACGTAAAATTCAAAACATAATATATTATGCATAAAACTCAAAATGTACAATAACATAAAATATATACATGTTGCTGGCAGTGTTTCTGATCTCGATAGCAACTTTACAAGCTCAACTACAAGTCTAGACTCGACCTGGTCTAGAAGAACTCTTTGGCTCAACTGGGTCTACCCTGCCACCTGCGCGATGGAAACAATCGCGCTAAGTCGAAGCCTAGTGGTACAAACTTTGATAATAACAATATAACTCAATGCAATACCAAATGCACAATGCATATAGATGTCACATCAATCCACTTTCTTATATTTTTCAAATATTTCATAAGCACAACTCATAACATTATATTACTCAATTGTATCATAATTCATAGTAAAACAAAGACAAGCATGGGCCCAAAAAGGATCTAATATGCTATTCAAATTTCAAAGTTACTGCTTTTATCCATAATGACACCATGTGTCTAGCCCCGTAGGCAATATATATATCCATGGATAATGTAACAGCCCCAGTCTCTTGGACCTCAACCCGGCTAGACCCTTAGGCTCCAGTATCTTGGTCCTCAATCCGGCTAGACTGCTACAGTTTTTGAGGCTTACGACCCAGACTTTTCACCCCAAAAACATCATATTTATCAGCTGGCCTGGCCTACGACCTAGTCTTTTCACCATTTCAGCGTATAGCCCGTAGGCAATCATAGACATGTCGCCAAACTCAGAACTCTGAAAATTTAATAACATACTAGGCACACAATTTATTCATTTTTCTCATTATTAATCTCTTTCTTTTTGTCACATATTCAATCTAGGCACATTGCCTTATTTTCACATTTTTTTTCTCATTTTTCTCATTTCTCACATCTTTCTCATTTTTCTCACTTTTCTCATTTTTATCAATATCAATTCATTTCATTATTACACATATCTCATTTTTGCATTCACAACACATTACCCAATTACTTTGGGTATTTTCACATAATATGCATATTTCACATGTTACACAAATTAGCCATTATCAATGGCTTTTCACAATGCATTTAACACATATATGACATTACAAATGTCATAGCATATTATTCATACACAATCAATGAACCAATTAGCTTAACACATTTTTTAACCAAAATGTATTAAGTCCAAATGTTATGCAAATATAAACATTATATTCAAAGTTTGTACATACCTCCACTAGCAAGCTAAAAACAACCTTCAATCCAATCTTTCTAACTTGCCCTTCACCACTTGGATGAAGCAAATAAATCTCCCTCAATGCCTAAACGAAATGTGATAGCAAAAAAATCATTTAGTATCACATTTAATGGCATTTCCAACATTAAATCATAATTACACATCACTCCTACAAATTTCCAAAAAATTTAGGCTTTCCTTACTTCAACATTAGAATTCCATTCTACTACAATTAAATTAGTGTTTTAAGGTTATTTATATTATTTAAAACATATTTTAATACATTTAAATCATTTACATTATAAAAATACACTCTTATACACAAAATCTCAAAAATGGCTTAACCTTCTCCCATTGAAGGTTTTCCATTCCAATACAATCCATTACTCATTCCAAGCTTATATTCATCACTTTTAATACTAAACAACATGCTTAAACAAATAAAATCACACAATTCAACCACTTTGGAAAATCACTTTTCCAAAACCCTAAATCTCCACTTTCATTCTCAAACTCCAACCCAACACCACCAAATCCAATATTTGACTTTAAAATACTTGTTTATGAATCTAAACAACTCATTTGGAATTAATTTGCACAATTAAAATTTATGTTTTTAAAACGCCAAAAATCCATAACCCTAAATTCTCTCTCTTCACCATTCTTTAACCAAACTCCATCATCTCTTCAATCTAACCTTAGAATCATTGTTAACTACCCAAAATAACATCATACACACCAATTTCAACAATTATAACATACTACATAAAAATTCAAACTCTCACATAATCTAAATTTCCAAGGAATTTAAAGAAAAGAGATGGAAACTTACTAATTTTGGTGGAAATCACCAAAAATCTATTCGAAACTTGTTAATTCCTTCAATTTATGGAGTATGGAAGAAGCAAAATCCTTGGTCTTCAATCATCCATGGAAGCCACATTCTTGAGAAGAAGAAGAAGAAGACTTTTAAATATTTTTTCCTTTTCATCTTTTTTTTAACCACGTATATATATTAAAATAATTTAATATTTAATTATTTAATTATTTTTTTAATAAATTAAAAGTTCTAATTTCCCTCTTCCATTCAAAATTAATTTGTTTTTGAATTATTTTATTAATTTTGAATTTATAAGATTTAATTACCAAAATACCATTTTCTTTTAAAAAGTGTTGACTTTTATATATGTTATGTATATTTTGCATATATTATATATATATTCCACTTTTTTATTTAAAATCCCTTCAATTTTCATTTAAAACTATTAATTTAATTTATCCTTTTAAATTATAATTTATTTTATCAAATTTTCCAAAAATTAGAAATTTTCAAAAATTTTGGATGTTACACAGTTGCTGCCTTTGATCGTTTGTTAATGGCTTTTGCTTCTTCTCCTCTCAAAAGGTCAGATTGATTTCACTGCTTTCCCATTCAATTTCGGTTTCAAACTCCCTCAATTTTCATCCCAATTTCTGATTAATTTTCCCTCCTTTCTCTTTTCTTCCTCCTTATTTATAGAAGAATTTTCTTATTAATCCTAGTTACTCACGACATACAATATTGAATAAGAAAAGGAAACCGAAACCTAATTGTATTATGTTTCAAAAAATTTTGCGTCAAAAAATTTCGCTGGAGAAAAAAAACTGCTGCGGAAAAATTGTGCTGGCGAAAAAAATTGTCGCAGTTGGCTGCGGCAGGGAGCGGGGACCGGCCTGCGGGCCATTTCGCCCGCGTGCGAGCGAAATGGCCATGGGCCAAGCCCCCGCTGGTTTTCGGCGATGATTTTTCGTCGCCAATTTTTATTTTTATTTTTTAATTTTTAATTTTAATTTTTAATTTTATTTTTTATAAATAAAAATTAGATAATAAAAAAATTATTTAATTAAGATAACAAAAATTATTTTGGACCAATTAAAATATATTAGACAATAAAAAAATTATTTTGGACTAAACAAAATATATTAGACTGGACTGGATCAAAAATTAAGGGTCTACACAAAGGTTACTCCCAGTTGATCTCAGACCAGTGGACGTATAAAGGGTTCTAGATGACGTTATATACTTAGGTCCAGGTTCAAAAAAATGATTTCTACTTAAGGACGAGCCTAAGCCCGATGTGAGAGCTCACACTTGAGGGGGAGATTGTTGGAATTATTAAGTGTGAGAGGAATCCCACATCGTAAAAAAATAGGATTAATGAGGAATATATAAATGGAAAAGACCTATAGACTCATTGTCTTAAGGTTTTGGGTTGAAGTGTGATGTCAAGCCCATGAATTTATTCCCTCATTAAGGCCCATCAAGCAAATCTACCTAGTAAGTTGGCTTCCCAGTGCCAACAAGAAAGCAATTGGCCTACTAAAGAGGGTGATTTTCTCACTCTTTTTCTGTTTGTTTCTCTTTCTTTTATATGAGTTTTTGATAATTTTGTTTGGAGAAATAATAAAGATTGCTTGTTGGTTCTTGGATTAATTCTTATGTCAAGTTCACAAGGGAATAATTGTTTTGCGAGGAACCATCATTTTCGATAAAGAAAATGATCGAACCCCAACTTAAAATAAATTACTATTTCCTTTTAAAAGAGACCTGGATATGTAGAAATGAAACCAACGGCTTCATTTATGTACTAAAGAGAAATGAAATCAAAGTATTACTTTTTAATGTTAAATTGAAGTCACTGAAAAATAAAAATAAAATAATAATTTAGTGAACTCCAATATCTTAATTCTTTCATGCTATTAATTACAATTTATTTAATGTCAAAAAACCATAAGTTAAAAAAAACCGTAAGAATAATTGATTGAAATTAAAGGAACAATAACAATTTCTAATTAAAAAAAGAAAAACCATGTGTAAAGCATTCACTAAAGTAGATAAAAATCATGCAAAACGTATTTATATACTAATCAATTCATGCGAATTATATTTAATTTAACAGCAATAGACAATTGATAAGTGTGTGCACTTACAGGCTTTTTTTTTTCATATTTAAGCAAGATTTTAACGAACGAATGGCTTTAGTCACTCAAAACCTATGAATTAACATGCCAAAAGACAGTAAATTAATTAAGTGGGTGTTGGACTTAGCTTATAAGCTGGTCAAACTTATTTATAAGCTTTAAATTTAAATTGCCGTATTTAATTAAATAATTTTATAAGTTTATAAATTCGACTTATAAGCTGAAAAAAAAAAGTTGAGAGGGACAACTTATTATTTTAGCACTTATAAATACTTGACTTATAAGTTAGTTTGTCCAAATAAATTACTATATTATCCTTATTTAATTTTATGGGATAATATTGACAATATAACTTTTTTTTTATTTTTTTTAGTTATTTTATCTGAAAATATACATATAAGCTATTTTTTACTAAATATGTTAGGAATTTATTAGCTATTTATAAGCATTTAAAATAAATATATAACTACTTAAAATTTTAATTGCTTATAAGCTCAAATAAATTTATAAACATTTGATGCTTATCAACTAATTTTTATAAATTAAGCCAAACACTTTGTAATTTATACCAGCGAATTACATGATTTTCAACAATCAAAAGGTCTATAAAAATTCAAACTCAAATATAGTTTCGATGCATCAAAAATATTTTGTTAGATATTTTTAACATATAAATGTTAACAAATGCCATGACCTTTAAAGAATTTAAAGTAGCCTTTTTTTTTACCCATTAACTTATTCAGGCATGAGACATTTTGCCACCAAACTACTTTAGTATTTTTTGTTAATTTTAAACTAAAAAATAAATATAATATATAATAAGTACACCCCATACATAATTAATATTGCTAATTTACAATTATACATAAGAATAATTAATTAGAAATAATCTTCTATTTCTTTTTTTTTTGTATTTTCAAATTATTTTTTTGTACAACTGAGTCAGTAGTTATAGCTAGTACATATAAAATTAAGCTTTTTTTTTTTAAATATACTACTCATAAGAAATATTCTAATATACATATTTAAAATAAGTATCCTAACAAAAATAAATAATTGATAAAAAAATATTTTAAGTTCTACATATAATAAACATTACAAATGTATTTATATTTTGTACGACATAATTGATAAGTAATATGTCATATGTAATACTGAGTCATAAATAATTGATAAAAAAATATTTTAAGTTCTACATATAATAAACATTACAAATGTATTTATATTTTGTACAACATAATTGATAAATAATATAATGTCATATGTAATACTGAGTCTTACTATATATACATATATATGAACACTGTAAATATATTGATATAAAATATTAAATAAGTTTATATTAATTACATATACTATATAATTAGATTTATCATATATTAATATGATAAATTTAATTAAAAGAGTAATTGATTTTGATTTTGATTTTATATATTAAACATTTATTAATTTAAAATTAGGTAGTATTAATTATAATTTATATTGTAACAATAGGTTGTCATGGCAAGAACACTTAAATAGAAGTGAAATACCGCTTCCTGCTGAAATTATAGTTCAAAGTTTAGTTCGCATTTTTCTGGCGATTGTAGTAAAATTACGTGAAGATGATTAAAAATAAATTTATTATGTAAGGAATCCAGTACAATAAGGAATTAAATAAGCCTTGAGTTTTTATTTATTTATTTTTTTACTGTTAAAATAAATAATATAATTAATTCATAATTGTAGGAGTATGAATACAATACTCAAATAACCAATCAGCAATATCGATGTACTAGAGCTTGCTGGGAATAGCCACCAAAATTTGAGGGTGTGCTTGCGGTACATCTGCAAATTCAGAAGAATTATTGAGTTAAATCTGCCGCTGTGGGTGAGTTGATAATAGTTTGAAATTTCTTTAAGAAATTTTGTACGATGAACGAACATGTCAAGAATTAGAACAATTTTCTTAGTTTTTTTCTAGTTTGTTTCTTGAGAAATCTTAAGATGTGTTCAGAATGCTTTTTGTTTTTTGTTTTAGCTTTTTCTCTGAAAAAAAATATGTTCGATAATGTCATTAAATTTTTAGATTTTTCTGATGAAATAAAAACTATTTCAAGCTAAATATATAATTTATAAAATATAGTTTTGAAGGTTTTAGTTTTTAGAATATATTATATATTGATAAAATATTTTATATAAACAAAACTTTTTTTACAGCAATTTATTTTTTAATAATTTTAATAATTAGTTTTTGAAAAGCAAAAAAATATAAAACAAAAACCAAAAATAAATTTTGATTTTAAAAAAATAAAAACAAAAAAACCACGACCTAAACGAACAAACCCTTAGTTAATTGGGTCTTTATGTTTCTGTTTGTTTGGGAATTTATTCTTCATATGATTTGGTGATTGTTTTTTATTAGCATGAGTTTTGTTCTTATTTAGGATTTTGAAGATGCAAAAGCAACAACAAGAGGGTCGTGATTGGACAAGACTTCCAGATGGTTTGCTAGAGATGATATTTGAAAGGCTAAGTTTCAACGATGGTATATCTTTTAGCAATGTATGCAAATCGTGTGCAAGCATTGTGATGATGCCTTTTGATCGATTGTCCTGTGGCCTTCCATGGCTTGTTATATCTAGCCAACATAATGGTAAAAATAGAATTTGCTTCAGTATATTAGAGCATAAAAATTTGGAGTATTGAGATGTCCAACTCATGTTGGCAATATATTTGGGGACCTTTTAAAAGATTGCTTCACGTTATTGATATTTCTCTTTGGAATCCATTTTCAAGAAATAAGATTCTTCTACCTAGGATTGCTAATAGGTACCATAAGTTAGTGCTCTCATGTTCCCCTTTACATGTTATTAGTTAATCGAGCTTTTAGCTCTGCATTTGCATTATGGAGTCAAGGATTTAAAACTTGGTTTATATATGATAGAGATGATTATTGTGGTCCTTTTGTGGATGGTGTTTTCTATAATGGATGTTTCTATCTTAGTGCTATTAACTTTAACATTCTTGTTGTTGATGTCACTACATTTAAGGCATCTCAACCTAATTTTAAGTCAAAATAGTTTCAAGTCAAGATGCATTATGATGCAACAACAAAGAGCTATTTAATGGAGTCCCGCGGGCAAATTTTAATTATTTTTTGGTTTTACAATGGATACTTGTTAGCCTATAAGGTATATTGATTGGACTTGGAAAATATGACATGGATACATTTGAATGACTTGGGTGATCGTATTCTGTTTGTGGATGGAAATAGTTATAGATATTGTTTTGCAAAGGATTTTGGAGGTGAGATGGGAAATTGCATCTATTATACTAATGGTCTTAAACCTATATGGAGTAGTGAGAGGGATGTTTTTTTATCCTTCATACTACAATATCTTATGGCATTTTCATTATAAGCTGCAATGGATTTGCAACTTTTCCTTGTTGACGAACCAAGACCTATGAACCTTTTTAGATTTCAGCACCTATATGTTTTTTGTTAGTAGTGGGAACGACACATCAGGAAGGGAATATAAATTAGAAGGGCAAAAGGCCAAAAATAGTCTAAGTCATTTTGTCAAAGGAGCCCATTTAAAAGAAGGCTAATAATTCAAGAAGCCCAACACTATAATTTCATGAAGTCCAATCTGAAAATTATCCATGGAGTCTAAAATTCTAATATGGTATCAGAGCCTCAATACCTCAACAGGCCAAAGATCCTTGTTGGTCAAGCCCTAAGTAATAATACACATGAGAAAACATATTGCATTTGAAAGAAGAAATAGGTTATGAGTTAAAAAGGTCTAATATAATAGACTGTTGATAAATTTGAAGTTGATTCTTCGAGTCAATGAAGAGCCAAGATCAATATTTGTGACAAAAATATAAAGTTGGATCCTTTGAGCTCACAAAAGGAGTCAAGATTTAGTCGTCAAGCTAAAAACTGAAATTGGGCTAAAGTCGAGCCCATGAGACCAAGCAGAGAAGTGTATGTGACAATTAGGCTTCAAAAAGAAATATAAAGTCTAGTCAAGTTGCACTTTAAGGAGAGTATTGGCAGTGAGAAGTATCCCACATTGGGAAAAAATAAGAAAAGAAAGGGGCATATTAATTGAGTGGTTTGAACAAAAAAATGGCTTAGGTTATTTTCTCAATGAACCCATTTCAAAGAAGCCTCATAATTCAAGAAGCCTAACACTCTAATTTCAAGATACCTAAGTTGAAAATTATTGATGGAGTCCAAAATTTTAATAGTTTTATTGTCAGTAGAATGACTAAAATCATTTAGCAAACTTTCGGCAATTTAGCATATGTAAACCTATTTGGATTTTAGCATCCACATGGTTATATTGTTAAGAGAATGACTCGAATAGTTTAGCAAATGAGGAAAACATCAATATTCTTACTGGCTGATGATTTTGTTTTTTTGTTTTGCTTTTCACTTTCATATTTAATATAATCTAGCACCATATAGATTTAATATATATTAAGATTGAAATTATATATATTCCTAGTATTCGAATCTTACCAATATTCCTAGTAAGTATGTTACCACACTCATTTTGTCATGGGCCCAACTGAAGAAAGTCAAGATCAAATTATTGGGCCAATGATTGGAGGAACAGCCCATGACATAAAGAAGTCAGCAGAGTTGCAGCAAGAGAAGCTACTGCTGACGTGAAGATTGTGCTGAGCTGGATGAATCTCATTGGTATAGTGATAAGCTGCTGATGAGTTGGATGAATTTCATTGGTTTAAGTTAGTTATAGTGAGTTGTATTGATAGTTAGTTGTTATTCAGAATTTGTGTGTGAATTGTGTATCAAATTCTTGGAGGGAATTGAAAGATTATAAGAATATTATGGATTCATTCAGAAAATATATTGCAAGCTATTTATCTTTTTCTCATTTTTCTCGCATTCTTCTCTCTCTCTCCTTCTCTTTCTTTTTTCTTTTTCTTCTTCTTCTTCTTCTTCTTCTTCTTCTTCTCCATCTTTCTCTATTCTTGAGTTAAGTACCTAACACAATGACATTTATCTTTCTAGTTTCATCTTAAAAAATAATAATCAAACTCTTGCACCGTTAGGAAATAATTCCTATCGAGAGGTTCAACTTATAACTAATCCTAAATGAAATTCATATTCAAATAGGTAGTTTTTCTAATAATGTTGATTATGTTTTTGCAAATGTATATGTTTGTTATTTTGATTTTAACCTTAATGAGTTTTTGAAAAACAATATTTATAAAGATAATCTCTGGCACTAATGCAAAATGCTATTAGCATTAGCTTTAGGGGGTATTAAATTATAGTGGTGGAATAATAAAATTAATTTTTATAGGATAATGGAAGGAAAAAATAAAAATAAAAATAAAAATAAAATTATCATCATCATCATCATCATCATCATCATCATTATTATTATTATTATTATTATTATTATTATTATTATTATTATTATTTGTTGTTTTTGTTGTTTGGTATGATACACCATGGAGAAGAAAAACGATTTGCTTTCTCTATTTTCACTAAAGCATCAATTACCTTGGAAGCTTTATAATATGCTGTAATGCCTCTTTCATTTATCTTATCCTTTAGGCTGAGAGCACATCTAGAAGATTTTAAGGTGCTTGGGTTGTTGAGCTCATGCACCACAAAAGGTAGGTCCTGTTGAGCCACTAATTATTGTGTAGAATTGCTAGGTAACTATGTCTGCAGTTTCTCTTGTTTCTATGAATTTGTTCCATGTAAAAAGGTGCAATTTATCTTTTATGTATCATTCTCTTATAATTTTTCTATAGGGTTTTGATATACGTGTTTGTACAGATTTCTTTCAGATCATATTTTTATATGGGCTTTTAGTATTAGGATGACCATCTAGATTAGTTTCACAAATATCCACATTCATCTTGTTAGTGCGAAAGCCGGTGTCTAATGGGAATACTTAAATATTGAACCTCTTATTTGCTTTTAAGAGAAATGGAATATACTTATGGTTTACTACACTTCCATCCCGCAATAAAAAAACATGGACTATTCTTGAAAAGCAACCTATCTTTTGCTAATCTTCATCAATGTTAATTCAAATTGTTAGTTAACAATGTGAATTGCATTGATGCTATTTCCATAAGGCCTAGGAACAACACTATTGGCCTTGAATAATTTGAGTGTGCCAAAGGTGTTGAACTTCAATGAACAAATTTTGTTTATTGAAAGATTTAAGCAATTGTAAATTTCCTCAAGGGCCACAAAGAAACTAAAGGTCTTTAAACTCCACAGTAATGATTTGTTTGAATTCCATAGCAATGCTTATAATTTTAAAATGAGAAAACAAAGGAAAAAATTAACAATAATGGAATGATTTACTATGATAACCTACTGATAAGTTAATAGAAGCAACTTTGAGCACATCTTTGATGAAAAACTTACCGTAAATGATGGAATTTCTACAGCTAATAGCAATATTTTCCTAAACTAATTATAGAAAGTTTAAAGTTTTTTCTTGTCTTAAGGGTTGATGGTGATGCTCATTGAATCCCTCCTCCTATTTTCTTTTTTAAAACTACTCGTCCTTGTTTTTCGGCATCCACTCCCTATTAGTGTAACAAGTGGTTAATGACAAATCCGATTCTTCAGCCACTTCCCATAATTACTGGAGCCAAATTTTCCTTTAGGCCCTCTCCTTAACTATTGGTGTGGGATTTTCACTAGGCCATCTACATTTTTTTAGGCCTTTCCACTTTGGGCTTGATGCATTTTGGGGAGCAAATATATTCCCCTCGTGTGCTTTTAGTTTTGGGAAACTAAAAAGCATGCCTTGCCTACTTGACTGATGTAATATTCACTTCACCTCTTTTTAAGCTTTTTGGTCTTCTCCTTTACCCAGGCTTTTAAATTTTAAATATGCAAATCTCATAGTCTCCCACAATCTCGTATTTCTTCTCATTTCCTTAGGGTGTTTTTAACTCTTTCTCCACTCTGCTTTTTCTCATCCTTCACATTTCCATAATGTCTTCTAACACAAACTCACTGAAGACTCAACTACTAAGGCATTTGCCTGCTGAATAACTGCCCTCACAGTTATCGCTCGAGTAAGTCTTCTCCTTTTTTCCTTCTCACCTATTCATAATTTCTTTACTGAATTATTATTTTTTCACAGGGACTCCACTCAAATCTTTCAGCTGACTAGTTCTAAGGTTGATGATTTCTTTACTATTAGCCATGTTGCACCAAATCCTAGACATACCAATCCTCCTTCTATCTCCTTTCAAAAATCTAATAGTGTTTAAGAATGCTGGCTCCATCTCCAAATCAAGGTCTCGGTCAAGTGAGGAACGGTATCTGTGGGTTGAACGCTTATGTCCAAAAGGATTGATCTTAAATAAGAATCACCCAACTTATCATTGTTAGTCAATCCGCTATGCTTTAGGAACCATTTTTCTCAGTTTCCTTTATTTTAATATCTGAAAATGCTTTATCTCTGATAAACTTACTGGCTATATGTAGATTGTTCAACTGTGGTTATACTTGTATTTTCCATCAGTTCACTCCCTTCTCTCAAAGAATCTTGATTACTGTCTGATAGACAACTCATTAATTGTGAGGTAACCTTGCCCTCTGCTGAAATATTAAAGCTCTTCTTACCCTTGCGATATGCCACTCCAAAGACTTATCATGACAATATAGATACACCCTTATGGCTCAAAGCCTTTGTATTTGATGTCCCTGCCTTTGTTGAGCTTTGTAATTAATTGTTCTATGCTTTCACCACCCCCAGATTGTTGTTTGATGGCATTACTTATGCTTTCAAGGTCCATCCTATGGCCTGTCCTATCTCCATAGAAATTTATGATCCATGACTATGGAATACACAATTCAGCTTAACCCCTGAGGGAACCTTTAGAGTGCCTCAAATCACGGATGCCCTTTCTCAGCAATCTATTGAGCAGCTTATAGTAAAACAATTTCCACTCTCTTGCCATGTCATTTCTATCCTAGGCTCTTGCTTCAATATTTAGTACCTGGTGAATCCATGCTATCCAACCTTTCTTGCTTTCCATAGGTAATCATATCTTGCCATTTAATTATAGTATCATGATTACTGCTCTGGATTTCCTTTTTTGTCCTAATCTGTTTGATATTATAGATATGTATGTGTCTTGCCTTAAAAGAAAATGATCAAGAATGCTAGTTCCCCTTTCTAAAGAATCAAAATCTAGTGGCGAAAGGCAAAAGGTATAGTCTAAATCTCTCTCAGTTTGAGGTTCCAGGTAGTCAAATCAGATTCCTTTTAAGACCAAAATCTTCAATGTTGCTTACACACCTTTCGACGTTCTTGACATTAATGAGATTCTTCCAGGTAATTTTTAAACTTTCCTCTTTGATTTGTTTTTTTTAGCTAATGATTAACTCTTGCATTGTTATCCTGGAGAAAAATCAATTGATCCTTCTCTGTACACGACGAAGGATTCCTTTAATGCTACGTCTGATTCCTCCTCTAATGGTGTCCATGAAAGTATAACCTCTTTTGAAATGAATGATGCTGCCACTAGCCTACCCTCTTACCATACATACTGGTCTTTCTTCCCCACTAAAAACTCTTATTCGACTAGACACCAGCTCCTCTGCTCCTAATGTACGACATTCTTTGCAATTTAATAATTTTACGAGTAAAATTTTAACTGATCTACCACCACAGTTTTTCTATAGGAGCTTTCCTGGAAGAAAACCATTGCTCCAATCCCAGAGGACCAAGATGAACTGTGGATCTTACTCTATTGTTAGAGATGATGAGCCCGCTTCCTCCTATGACAAATCTTGTGGCTCCCATAGTGATCAAGCTGGCTACGAATACTTTTGTTTGTCTAAGGACATCATCACCGTGACATCTCTTGAGAAGGATGCACTCCTAGCCTGTTTGTCTAGTCTCCTATCTTCCTTAACCCATAAAGAATTGTAAAACTTAGCCCAGCTATCTGTAAGTGTATAGGTCATAATCAAGTATTAAAGTAATGAGTATAATATCATTCCTATGAGGAAGGTAAAAATAATTAAAGTAACTATTATTTGGATGATAAATTGGTGTGGGAAAAACTAAATTAACTGAGACCAAAGCTAAACTAAACTTTAAATTAAATCTAATATTTTTGGCATTAGGGTTAAACTTTCATTGATTAATTATGAATTTTTTAAAGTATTGACTTAATTTTAATCTGCTCTTGATTATTGGTTGGGTTTTTTTAAATTAAAACTTTGTCTTTATAGAGTATAAAACTTAATATTGAACTTAACATTGTATCTACTTTGATGATCACAAGCAAATTAAGGTAATTCATTAAGATTTGTGAGTAACCTTTGTGTCAATCTCTAAAGTGTTTACCCTATCTCTTGGTGCAAATTTAAACCTAAGATCGTTACCTTTTTGAACTAATATTATGCTTTCATTCTCGCTCCATCATACAATATCTTAGATCAATCAATTATTGGCTAGATAATCAATGCAATAAGATCAAAGATAATAAAATAATTAAGATCAAACTTAAATTGAATGAAATTAAAAAAAAATTATTCTATGTAAAAATCAAGCAAGAAAACTTTTTAGTTACTCATGATTAAAATAAAAACTAAAAAGAAAGAGAAGAAAATAGAAGATATAATTGAAATTAAAATTAAAAGAAAACAAATTGGAAAGATCAAACTTTGGAAAGAAGGAAGCTTTTTGAACTTGAATTGCTTTTGAACAAAACTCTTTCTTATCTTCAAATCTAAACTAAAATCTAGAAATTTGCTCTCTAAATTGATGTCTTTGTTATGAGGAAAATCTATGATATTTATAGGGGCTTAGGGAAGTTAAGTTATTTATAGGGGCTTAGGGAATTTCTTTTGCAAAGTAGGAAAAAGTTACCATGGGTTTAGAAGAGTTCCAATTAAAAAAGAAGTCAAATTTAATTGAAGGAAACAAATCCTAACAAAATAAGGAAGCTGTAAAATTCATATAATGAAGCAATTTTCTATCTAATAAAGTCTGAATTTAGGCATGGGCTGTTCACAAAATTATAGTTCTTGAATTGTTACAAATTTGGTCTTTAAATCACTAATTTAGACTTCGAAATCTCAAGTTATGGCCTTTTGAAGTAAACTAGTTTGGACATAAATCCTATTCGGATTTAATTTCATAATTTTGAATTTGCACAACTATTTAGAAACCTAAACGAACTCGTATTTGTACAAATAAGATCATTCTGAAAAGTTTGGTATGTCTTATAAAAACTTAATGAATAATAATTTCTTATTCTGGAGCTCTAAGATCATCAAAATCTCAAGTAAATCTTTAAATGTCAAATCTACCCAAGTTTGAAAATCATATAATGTGCCTGGATAGTAGCTGTGTGGTTCCCATGGGTGTGGCAATGGAAAGCCATGAATGTGGGATTAAATTTGCTTTTGGATCTTCTTTATCAGGTACCAAATGTAGTCCATGGGCTTGGTATTGAGTGCCACGGGTGTGGGTCTTGATTTCTTTTACCTTTTGCATCTTTTTCTTTGATTTTTCTCAAGTTTTAATAAAAAAAAAACTCGTATTTTGACACTTCCAAGATAAAATAGGATAAATTCAAATTTCAACAAAGAAAATATATCAAATTCAATTGAAAACAAGTAAAAACAAGGTTAAATTATCCAAAATAATAGTTAAAATATGAATCTATCAAGAATCAAAGGAGGTAATAACTAACCTGATAAAAGAATCAGAGTCCATTTTCATCACTTTTTATTCATAATTGTTGCTTCTGCTACCAAAACTACTGCAGATAATGCAGAGAAGTTTTCTCAAATGCAAAAAACAAAGCCAAGCATGGAACAAAGATACAACTCAAGAAAGACTATGTCGCACACATCAACGGATTGAAGTCTCAATTTCATAACCATAATGTCCAGATTAAAGAGCACCTAGTTGTTGACGAGAGACTCAAGGCAAAACAATGAGATATGCTAGTTGGAGGTCAAAAGCTAGAAACTCAATACACACTGAACACAAGCGAAATGTCAAAGCCTTTAAATATTCTCTTCAACCCCAAAAGGAACATGCCTCTCACTGGACTACTTAGCTGATTGTTGCTTAGGACACCATAGCTAATTGCCATTCTAAGTGGACTATTCTCTAATCTATATACATTCCTTTGCTTTGACTTACTATTGTTTATTTTAAAATAGTCTATTTCTTTTGTGGTGTTGTGGCCATGGGTTGGCTTTTAAATTTTAGCATTATTACATTGGTTATTTTGGCCATAGGTTGGCCTTTGAATTTTATTCTCCGCATTTAGAATTCATTTTGTTTTGGTGGTTTATAGTTGGAATGCTCTGAATTTTAAGTGGCCGTTAGGCCAACTTTTAAATTTCATTATACTTTTAATAATTACAACTTGTGTACATGCCATAATTCAACCGTTAAGAGTTTCCATAGCCATAAGTTGGCTTTTCCTACTATTACTCAGACCCCCTAGGCTCCCACATAGAAGGATAAGATTTCTTCAGATATTTGACATTAATTGCTCTTTTATAAGGATCTCCTTTAGGTTTGTAAGCCAATAAGCATTCCCATCTACCACTTTGTATAGTTTAAAAGGTTCCTTCCTAATTAGGGGACCATTTCCCATACTCTTTGTCTCTGGTGCCAATGGGAAAACAACCTTTCATACCAAATCTCTCACTTTAAAAATTCTTTTTCTAACTCTCTTGTCATAAGACATTATCACTCTTCTTTTTTGGACCAGCATGTGATAAGAGCTAGGATCCTTTCTTCCTCTAGATCTTCTAACTCTATTGTCATAGCCTTATTATACTTGTCAAGAATTAACTAGTTCTGCAAGGCTATTTTGAGCGAGGGACCACAACTTCTATGGACAATACTGTATCATGACCATAAACAAAAAAAAGAAATAGGAAAATCCTTGTGGCACTTTATTTTAAATGTTCTGTAAGCCCATACCATTTCTGATATTATCCTATGCCAGTCTCTAGGGTTGTCCTCCAACATTTTCTCTAGGATGTTTGTAAGAATTTTATTAGATGCCTCAGCCTACCTATTAGCCTAGGGATAATGAGGAGTAGAAATCACTGACTTTGTGCCATAATCCTTAGCAAAATATTTTACTTCATCATCTTTAAACATAGTCCTCTGATTATTAGTAATGATATGAGGAATACCAAATCTGTAGATGATATGCTCATTGATAAACCTGTAGACCTTTAATTTTTAACCAAGTCCAGCCCAAAATTTTAAATAAGTCTGAAATAATTTTTGTAGTATTTATTATTTATTTTATTTATTATTTATTTATTTTATTATTCATTTTACTTGTTTTTTAAAATATATATATAATAAAAAATAAAAAATCGGATGGACCAATCAGTGAGCGACACGTGGCAAGGCAATTCGCCGCAGCTGCATGCTGCGATGAATTGGGCAGCGCCTCACAGGCGTTCACCCAATTGTCCATGTCCCAGCCTCGTTGCTCTCCCGTTGCTCGCGTCCCAGCAGCCCGTGGCAGCACGTTGGCCGATTTGTGTCAAAATTCTATTTTTACTCAGAAACTCGAATAAATTTTCTAAATAGTTTAAACTTCCTTAAGATATTAGGTTTTACTTTAAAATTCTATAAATATTAGTCTTAAAACACAAAATTAAGGACGGCCACAATTATTCAAGAATTATTTAAGGACTTTTTTTTTCTTTTCTTCGGGCAGAAACACAGGCAGTAGCAAATATTGAGGACTTTTAAACTTTTAGCAATTTATTTCTGGGACTGGAATTAAAAGATTACAGCAACAGAGAAAGAAAAGAGACAGAGAGTAAGAAGGAGCAACCAAAACTAAAGGAGAAACCCTAGCAGCCAAAGGAGAAAAATATAAAACACAAAACTTTATCAAGGCAATGGCTCACTACTGTCTTGATTTTATTCAACCAACAAATAAAGCTGGTGCAATCAAGAATTTAGACCAACCTTTAATTATTGTTGGAATCAACAATGAAGGTAAGTCTTCTAAATTAAATCCATTTAAACTTGGCATAATAAGTTTTGATGAGATTGCTTGTTATTCATACAAAATAGCTCCAGTAACCCATACATGACTAATTATTTTTTATGCATGTTCATTTAATTAAAACACATCCAGTAGCCATCCATATAAGAGTATGTGTTGTGCAATTATTTATTATAAGTCAATATTTCAATAAGAACAAAGTTTATAAATATATCACAATATCTTTTTTTTTAAGTAACAATAATAATAGTTCTATATATCAAAACCCTAATTCCATTCATGAAAACCTAATTTAAGATATAAATCCTAGACTTATTTATTTATTACTTAATTTAGTTTTAGATTTGATTATGCGGTTTATTATATGTTTTGGTTATTGATTTATTTGATTTCAATGTTTGAATTATTTAATTTATCATGGATGAATATTTTTTGATTATTATTTGCTTATTAAAATCGTAAGAGGTATGTTTCCATGATTGAGTACCTCATTAATATGTTTTCATGATTGGGTACCTCATTAATTAGTCCTTATATAATTTAAATTATTTTTACATTTTGGGATCAATGTAAAGGACACGTTTTTACCTTTCGGTGGGTGTCCTATTTAGTCTTAGACATTGACGATGTAAGAATATGTTTCTATCCTCGGATGGGTGTCCATTTATTTATTTTGTGTTGACATTACTATGATTTTTAATAAAATATTTTTTTATTCTTATGATCGTATGTAATATGGAGAATGTCATTATATTTAAGAATTTTATAATATTAAGACTTGAAAAGGAGGTCGGTTTTAAAGAATCGGACGTTATGGGGGTGTTGGGTCATTCTTACCTTCCCCACACATACCCAACTTTCTAAATCCAAATAGGAGGTTGGGAATTCCTTAGGAATCAAGTCATCCACATATAGACCTTTAATTTTTGACCTAGTCCAGTCCGATATTTTTAAACAGTTTAAAATAATTTTATGGTATTTTAATATTTATTATTTATTTTAATAAAATAATATTTATTTTAATAATATTTATTACTTATATTATTTATTTTTAATAATGAAAATAAAAAATAAAAAATAAAAAAATAAAAAATCGGCGACTGTAGAATCGGCGATGAATTGGTTTGGGCCAATTCACCGTAGGAATACTTGTGACAAATTGGCCACAGGTTAATTCACCGCAAGTTTTACTTGCAGCAAATTGGCCACGGGCCAATTTACCGCTACGACGAAATTATGCCCCACTCACGGCCCGCAGCTCGGCCCCAGCTCGTTCGTGCGCAGTTTTCACTGAAACCTTATTTTACTTGGTTTTTGATTTTATTTCCAAAAAAGTTTTCAATTTTCTTAATGTACTAGGTTTTTTTTAGTTGCCTATAAATACCGCATTAAAACACACTGAAAAGGACTTTGATCTTTTGGAAGATTTTTGGATTCGGCTAGAAGGGGGCTTTGGACTTTTTTTAGAGACAAAACTTGGAGAGGCAGTGACTATTAGGGAAAACAATTTACCATCTAAAAATCAATCAGCAACAAGAGAGGATCCATAATCAAGACAACAAATCAGTGTTGTCTTGGTGATTGTTCTGCCAGAATTTTACTCAATAAATTGTGGAGGAACCAACAGCGAAGGTATGTTCCGAACTAAATAAATATAATATGCTTTGATTATTTTAAGTATTAAATATGTTATTTATTCACCTAAATTAATTCACAAAAGGTTATGTAAGAGGTATGTTTCCATATTTTGGGTACCTCATGTATTAAGCATCATGTAATTTAATTTATGTTCTAATTTTGAGACTAATGTAAAGAACATGTTTCTACCTTTTTGGTGGGTGTCTTATTTAGTTTTAGACATTGGACGATCTAAGAACATATTTTTATTCTTGGATGAGTATCCATTTATTTATTTTGTTTGGACCTTACCATGATTTTTTTAATAAAGTATTTAATTATTCTATTTATCACATGTAGTATGGATAATATCATTATATTTAAGAAATTTATAATATTAAGACTTGAAAAGGAGGCCGATTCCAATGAACTGGGTGTTGTGGGGTGTGATGGGCCATTCTCACCTTCCCCACACGTACCCAACTTTTCAAACCCATTAGAGGGTTGGAGATTCCTTAAGAATCGAGTCATCCACCCCTTTCTTTTTTTTTGCCCTTCCGACTCCATTTTCTCCGGATTTAGGCCCGTATTCTCTAAGGCCCTAAGCTTAACAGTGCTGAAGTCGCAAGAACCATTCTACCGGGAGTGGGGGAAAAAATTTCCACTCATAGTGGCGACTCTATTGGGGATAAGAGAAGTTGATTCCGTTGGTCTTTATATTATTCTATTCTTTCTTTTCAGGATATTGTCCATTGCATTATTTAGATTGCATTATGTGTGTGAGTTAGGACGCCCGTGTTACCCGTGTTGTGTTATGTAAGGGATACCATACTTTCACTCAAGATATGGAGATCGAGCATAGCATAACCACTCATAGCCTTATACCTTTTGGTATATACTTGCTATGAGAGCCTAAACCTTTCAACCCAAAGACTAAAGGTCATATAATTGACCTAGTTACTTTCCTTAGATTTTACCCCAAATGCTTGTTGTTTGACTATGGTTAATTTATCTTGGTTTAAATCGTGGCTTATTTGATTTGTTCTTTTTTCTAATATAACCTAATTACATTGTGAGCTCAAAATTTTTTTCCTCTAAATCCAAAAAATCCAAAACTATTTTTAAAATTTTTAAAATGGTATGTGGATATAAAACTTTTCTAAAACAAGTCAAAGATTCTTTTCTCATGACCCAAATACAAAAGCCCAAAATTCATTTATAATGGGCTTAGAAATAAAATTATTTTCACAACCTTTTTAAAGAGCTTACGAATATTAAGGTCAATTATGGAAAATATCAAAAATTAATTGCGAGCCTATTTTATACTAATAATTATTAATCATGGATTTATTTTTGGCATGAATCATTAGTTACTTTTTCAAGTGAAAAATCTATTTATAATAAACCTCTTAATTTAGTTTTAATCCAATCTAGCATAAAAGCTACTTTAGTTGATTGGATGATTAAAGTCTAATTAATGGGAATTATCATGAACCGATTTCCATATTTAAAAATATAACTATTAGTTGAAACGTCCGAGGGAATTATTCAAAAATAAGATACCCCATGTTGGTATTTTGTTAACCATACACATAGGAAAAGAGACTCACCATTCGTCTGTGGAAGTTATAAGGTTGGATGGAATACCCTAACTATCTTTATTTGTTGTTTGTACATACATGCATGCATACATACATTTGCATCTCATATCATTGATCCTCTCTGGCTCACAGCCTTGGAATCAACAACGAAGTTCAAAAGCCTATGTCAATCTGACCTACGCCGGTGATGAAAAATCCAGCAACAACTCAGTTAGCTTCTCACCAAGAGCAATGGAACCTGAGTAGATTCAAAAGATGTTGGATGATACCCTTGAAGTCAAGATGGAAGAATTAAAGGGGGCCTTAGCTGAGATCATGAAAAGTCAAATGGCTGCAATAATTAGGAACACTGCTGAAGCATCCGTAAGCACTAAAATAGACAAGAAAAAGGCTAAAGTTGGTGAAGTAGCTTTTGATGATGACAAGATGGTTATAGATGGTGATGAATACTGGGCCCAATACTTTCAAGATCCTTAAGACAAGAAAAAGAAGCCAAAAGTTGTTAAAAGATCGACAGTAGAAAAGATTGAAATTTTAGATATTGAGAAAGTGATTGCTGATTTGGAAAAGAAATTTGAGAAGAAGTTGAAAACTAAAGAAATGTCGGAGGTCGACAAACTATTCGAACAAGATGAGGAGGTCCCTTATAAGTTCAAGATGCATTCCTTTGCTAGGTACAACGGTACAGGAAATCCTTACTTGCATGTTAAGCAGTACATCACTGCCATGCAGTCTGCCAGAGTTACTAAGGCTTAAACTCTAAGGTATTTCATGCTTTCATTGGACCCTGTTGTCCATAATTAATTCAACACCTTAGAGGAAAGTACTCAAAAAGATTGGGATATACTGTACAAAGCCTTCATCTAGCAGTATGGGTATAATGTCAAGCTGGAAGTTACCTTGATGGAGGTAGAGACCATTAGGCAAAGACCAAATGAGAACTTTGTTGATTATGTAAAAGGGTGGAGGAATAAGGCTGTATTGCTCAAAAGGAGGCCCGATGAATCGGAACAAATTAGAATGATTATAAGAGGGGTGTTGCCTAGCCTTCATGAAAGGATGTCTCACACACTTATCTGGGATTTCAAGGACCTTTTGCAAGCTGGTTTGCAAATTGAAGAGTGGGAAAGGAAGAAGAACCGCTTTTCAGCAAGAAGAAACGAGAAAGGAAACTACCAGTCTAGTAACTAAAGTACACAAAAGGAAGCTGATGTTAATGCCACTGGTCAAGGAGGAATGAGGCAGTTTTCAAAATTGGGGAAGCTGCTGTCTTGGGTTCTCAATAAGCTACAAAAGAAGGGATTGTTGCAACCCTTGATTCCTCGTCCTTTTCCTAATCCTCTTCCACCTAACTTTGATACTAAGGCATTTTGCCAATTCCATCAAAGGCCCGGACACAAAACAGACAACTGTATGAAGTTGAGGCATGAGATCTAG
Organism: Garcia nutans; assembly: GCA_947685225.1. Taxonomy (NCBI): domain Eukaryota; kingdom Viridiplantae; phylum Streptophyta; class Magnoliopsida; order Malpighiales; family Euphorbiaceae; genus Garcia; species Garcia nutans. Next base: position 34,151,910 of record CANTUV010000043.1, read on the forward strand.
AATTTAATTGATAGTGGAAAGTTGGCTGAGTCTGATAAGCCAATACCAAAAGCAATCCCTTGCCTAAATTTGGTGAGTACCTCCACCAGCAACCTTCATGGTAGGAGGAGGAGTGAAGAAAGATTATGTCATTCACGATTGGAATGTCAAAGATGCAGAATGAGGAGAAATTTTATTCAAAAAACTTTCCTTAGCTTGGAGTGTTGCTCTATTTATTTTTCTTTCTTTAATATTTAATTGGAACAATTATATTTTTTAAATTATTTTATTTGAATAAATTATTTTCATTAAATTTTTTATGATCTTTGTTTATTATGGTGCTCAACCGATGATGAATCTAGCTTGATAATCATAAATTAATATATCTATGCATCATGATTTGAATGACTTTACTAGATAAAAGTATTGTTCTATAGCATTGAGTTGTGTATGCTTACTTAGAGAGGGCTCTGCATAATGACCTTTGTCTAGGTCCTAGTCAATCTTAGAACATGCTTTGAAGGACTTTCGAGGCGAAATTAAACTCTGCTTATTTAAGGGAGAGATGATCTAGGCATTGTTTGGTAAACCAACAACTAGTATCAACCCTATTGACATCAATCCTTAGTTGTTCCTTTGAACCTTCATAAGATTTTAGCTGGCTTTTCATTGGCCTGTAAACCCCCCGATAACCTACCTTGAGTTGTTGTAATACTTATGACAAATCTAATGATCACTAAGGGGAAGAGGCAAGAAGATCAAAAAGAAAGGAATGCCTAGTCAAGACCATAAAGGATAAAAAAAGAAAAAAAGGAAAAAAGAAAAGAAAGGAAAAAAAAAAGAAAAAAAAGAGGGAAAAATGAAGAAAAAAAAGAAAAAAAAAACCCAAAATGGTTCAGAAATCCAACCGAGTTCTCTTTTACCTAAAGCAGCAAAAGACTTCCATTTAGTTTATAAGGACAGTTTAACTGGAATTGGTCCAACCTAAACAAAGGTTCGATCAAAATTAGAGAAAAAGGAGAAAGACCATCTAGTTTTTGAAAGTCCTGCACTTAACTATCCTATAGAGAAGAATGACAAAATGATAAAATGCTCAAAGAAAGGGAAGAGTAAGAAAAAGAAATAGAAAGAAAAGGGAAAAGAAGCAAAGAAATGAATATGGGTATCGATCTTTTTGTAAAGGCAAAGACTGTCCCAATCGAGATTCAGATTAATTTCAAAAAGAAAGAAGAATGTTCAAAGCTCTATCTTTTCATGTTTCCAACTGTCTAAATATAAAAATTGTAGTGTGAGAGTTTGTCCATATTGTCACATTGACTCCAATTTACAATTGGCCTCTACTTAACCCACGTCACTTATAGACCCCATTTTAAGCTTATCAAAGACCTGTTGATCTCTCTTGGTAGGTAGAGTCTATTAGTGGAGATAGTTTGAATAAGCATACATATGAGGTAGACAATATTTAAACTCAATGAGATCTTTGGCTAAGTAATATGTATGTGCCTATTTGAAGTGCAACAGTTCTTGCTCAAATAGAAGTGATTCTCGAGTTTAGTACAGTAACTAGGGTTGTCATGTTATAGATATGTTAATTTGAAAAATTGAGTCCTAAGATAAATTGATATTGATTTGGCAAAACCAACATTTGATTTCAAATCAAAATTCAAAAAGAAAAAAAAATTTCATACAAAGCCTTCAAGTTAAGGGAAGTATGTTGAACCATCGAACCTCGAAGGACACATTGGGCAAAGTAAATGATTATTGGCAAGGTTATGAAGGAGCTACCAATTGACGTAGTAAATCATAGTTTGAAATGGATGTATCTCTGACTCTGCTGCTTAGGGGCTCCACCATTTATGTCCTCAACATCTTGAAGATAAAAGCCATAAAAGTAAAGCCTTTTGTAAGACTTGAACGAGCATCTAGAAGGAGTCAATGAAAACACTTCAGCTGAGCACCTCAGTCTGTGAGTCGATGGAACCACTGTAAGTATTATTCATGCATATCATGCATACATGAGCATATCACATTGTATTTTCTTGTATTGTATTGTCTATTCTTTGTCAAAGTGAACAACATATACTCTATGAAGCAAACATGAAGCAAATATGGAATTAGGGGGCATGTAAGGCCCATTGCTTGAGGAAGCTCTAGTCATTTTGTAAAAGAAGAAATACATGCTTGTCCGAAGAACTAGACAATCTACAAACATCAATCAAAGCCCGCATAGAAAAAATCATGGGCTTGAGCCTACACAGGGGGTATAGTTTCTCCTTTCAAATTTTTGAATTTTTGCATGTACAAAATATTTTTAGACTCACTTCCAAAATTTTGCCATGCATGGGGTAAGGAGAAGATATAAGGGTCCAGCTAAAAAATAGCTGAATTTTTTACAAAAGTGCAAAGGAAGAATAAAGAGAATGAAAAAAAGAAGAAAATTAAAACTCTTAAAAGAATGAAGATGCAAAAGACAAAAGATCAGTCCAGCTCAAAGAGCTAAAGCCAATATAGGACAAATGTCCAAAGGGTGAAGACCCGATTTCCAAAAGATGAAGATCCATTTTCTAGGGTGAAGACTCGATCTCCAAGGATGAAGATCCATTTCAAAGGGTGAAGACCTAAAGTCCAAAGGATGAAGATCCATTTTGAAGGGTGAAGACCCGATGCCAATGATGAAGATCCACTTTTGGTGGGTAAAGACCTATAATCCATTAAAGAATGGAACAACCAGAATTCTCAACTGATAAAAGGTCAAATCAAATCTAGTCTTGGGTTTAAGTACCCAAATCAAATTTAGTCTGGGGTCCAAGTACCCAAATCAAATTTAGTCTGGGGTCCAAGTACCCAAATCAAATCCAGTCTCGAGTCCAAGTACCTGAATTAAATTCAATCTTGGGTCCAAGTACCCAGTCTCGAGTCCAAGTACCCAAATCAAATTTAATCTCAGGCTCAAGTACTCAGTCTTGGGTCAAAGTATCCAAATAAAATTCAGTCTCGGGTCCAAGTATCCATTCTCGAGTCCAAGTACCTAAATCAAATTCAGTCTCAGGTCCAAGTACCCAATCTCAGGTCCAAGTACCCAAATCAAATTTAGTCTCAGGTCTAAGTACCTAAATCAAATCCAGTCTTGGATCAAAGTACCCAAATCAAATTCAATCTCGGATCTAAGTACCCAGTCTCGAATCCAAGTACCCAAATCAGATTCAACCTTGGGTCCTAGTACCCAGTCTCAGGTCTAAGTACCCAAATCTAATTCAATCTTGGGTCCAATTACCTAGTCTCTGGTCCAAGTATCCAAATGAAATTTAGCCTCAGGTCCAAGTATCCAAATCAAATTCAATCTTGGTCTAAATACCTAGTCGGGGTCCAAGTACCCAAATCAAAATCTATCTCAGATCCAAGTAACTAGCCTCGAGTCCAAGTACCCAAATCTTTTATGAGTCCAGAAATTATTCTGGATAAAAGTACCCAAACCATTGTCAATCTCGGGTCGAGAACCCATCCTTATCCATAATCAGTTTAAAGTCATGTTTCTTTTCACTCTCTTCTACTAAAAGTCTCAAATTGTTCAAGTAGGGGGCAAATGCTAGACCCTTAATTTTTTACCAAGTTCAGTCCAAAAATTTAAAATAAGTTTGAAATAATTTTTATAGTATTTATTATTTATTTTATTTGTTATTCATTTTATTTATTTTTTTTAAATATATATATATAATAAAAAATAAAAAATTGGACGGACCAATCGGTGCGATACGTGGTAAGGCAATTCGCCGTAGGTGCTAGTTACGGCGAATTGGCTTGCCCCAATTCGTCGCAGCTGCATGCTGCAATGAATTGGGCAGCGCCTCGCAGGCGTTCACCCAATTGTCCATGTCCCAGCCTCTTTTCTTTCTTGTTGCTCGCGCCCCACTAGCCCCTGCCAGCGCCTTGACCAATTTGTGCCAAAATTCTATTTTTACTCGGAAACTCGAATAAATTTCCTAATAGTTTGAACTTCTTTAAGATATTAGGTTTTGCTTTAAAATTCTATAAATATTAGTCTTAAAACACAAAATTAAGGACGGCCACAATTATTGAAGCATTATTCAAGGACTTTTTTTTTCTTTTCTTTGGGCAGAAACACAGGCAGTAGCAAATATTGAGGACTTTTAAACTTTTAGCAATTTATTTCTGGGACTGGAATTAAAAGATTGCAGCAATGGAGAAAGAAAAGAGACAGAGAGCAAGAAGGAGCAACCAAAAATAAGGGAGAAACCCTAGCAGCCAAAGGAGAAAAAGATCAAACACAAAACTTTACAAAGGTAGTGGCTCACTACTGTCTTAATTTATTCAACCAACAAACAAAGTCGGTGCAATCAAGAATTTTGACCAACCTTTAATTATTGGTGGAATCAACAACAAAGGTAAGTCTTCTAAATTAAATCCATTTAAACTTGGCATAATAAGTTTTGATGAGATTGCTTGTTATTCATACAAAATAGCTCCAGTAACCCATACATGACTAATTATTTTTTATGCATGTTCATTTAATTAAAACACATCCAGGAGCCATCCATATAAGAGTATGTGTTGTGCAATTATTTATTATAAGTCAATATTTCAATAAGATCAAAGTTTATAAATATATTATAGTATCTTATTTTTTTTAAGTAATAATAATAATAGTTCTATATATCAAAACCCTAATTTCATTCATGAAATTCTAATTTAATATGTAAACCCTAGACTTATTTATTTATTGCTTTATTTAGTTTTAGATTTGATTATGTGGTTTATTATATGTTTTAATTATTGATTTATTTGATTTCAATGTTTGATTTATTTAATTTATCATGGATGAATATTTTCTTGATTATTATTTGCTTATTAAATTGTAAGAGGTATATTTCCATGATTGAATACCTCATTAATTAGTCCTTATATAATTTAAATTATTTTTGCATTTTGGGATCAATGTAAAGGACACATTTTTACCTTTTGGTGGGTGTCCTATTTAGTCTTAGACATGGACAATGTAAGAACATGTTTCCATCCTCGGATAGGTGTCCATTTATTTGTTTTGTTTGAACATTACTATGATTTTTAATAAAGTATTTATTTATTCTTATGATCGTATGTATTATGGATAATGTCATTTTATTTAAGAATTTTATAATATTAAGACCTGAAAAGGAGGCCGATTCCAATGAACCAGGCGTTGTGGGGGGTGCTGGGTCATTCTTACCTTCCCCACACGTATCCAACTTTTCAAACTTAAATAGGAGGTTGGGAATTCCTTGGGAATCGAGTTATCCACCCCTTTTTTTTCTCGGCCCGTCCGGGTGGCAACTCCATTTTCTCCAGGTTTAGGCCTGTGTTCTCTAAGGCCCTGAGCCTAACAGTGCCGAAGTAGCAAGAACTATTCTTCCCGGAATGGGGGTAAAAATCCTCGCTCACAAAACCATATAACATCTTGTTGCTCTTATTTCTTCATAGGCTAAGCTTTAAATGATTTTGTAAAATAATATATGGCTACAATCAAGAAACTATGCCCTTTAGAGAAGAATGAACATAATGAGTTTATAGCGGTTCAGATTACCTCAATCCTACATCTATTTCTTTAATAGCTTGTTAAAGTTCCACTAATCTTGAGTTTTTACAAGCTCAATTCTAACTTGGTATTTTCACAAGCTCACACCCAACTTTTGCAAGGTCTGAGTTAATCCTCACAATCCTTACAAGAGTTTTCCTAAGGCTCACTCTAAAACTGAAGTATTTTTAAGCTAACACTCAACTTACAATGGTGTTTTTGATGCTCACACCCAACACTCTTTCAATAAAAATGTTAATTGTAAAATTGAAAGTAGATTGCTTTGGCTATATGAATCACAAATTACCCTCAAATAAGGGTTTCTTGAGGTATTTATAGCCATTTGGACTTAAACTAGTCCTTTGAAGTGGTTCTGACATGTTTAGAACTTGTCTTGCACTAAATTAGTTAGTGAAACATCTTGTGTGGTCGTAATTCCCTTTGGGCAGTCTCACAATTCACATATCTTTCTAACGGCTAAATTCAATGGTAATATTAGGTTGTCTGATAGAATCATGTAAGCCCATAACATCCTACCTTGGAGTTGCACAAGCCATTTATGCGGTCACACAACATAATGTTACCATTTAATTTGAATTTCTTCATCCAAGTTTCCAACTATCATTGATCCAAAGTATTTATTGCTAAAATTCATATATATTGGACTTGTGTGGTCGCACAACAATTCAGGGTAGTCACACAATTGGTTGGACGTTGAGGATGCACTACACGAGGGGACCGCTATTGCTTCTGCCAGTTTTAGTTTTTTAAGTTGCTTAATTTTACGATTACTCGAGGTATTGATGCAGTTGCACAGGTGCCTCGCATCCTGACTTCATTGCACACTAAGACTGCAAGCTTTTTTGTAAGTTTTGTTGTTTTAGCTCAATATGTTGTGCGGTCGCTTGGTTGGCTTGAGTGGTCTTATAAACATCTTGTGTTCCAACTACACCACACGCCAAGGTCGCTATCCTTTCTGTAACTATAGTACATTTGCCTTACAGGTTTGTGCAATCGCTCAGTGGGCTCGGGCAGTCTCACAAATCCTAATGTATTATGCCTACAAAAACAACCTTAATTGAACTTATTAATACATATTAATTTGATTGTCAATGGTCAAAATATAGTTTAATTTTCCAACAATGTCCCCCTTTTTGACTTTGGCAATCAAAGTTTAACTTTAAAAATATTCAAGTGCATGCTTCAATTTAATTCAAACACAAATGTTTGATGCCAATTGTTGTTTGATTGTTAGTTACTCTCCCTCAATTCATTCTTTCTTTTAAATTGTTTCAAATGTATAACTCACCCTTTGTCATTTCTATGGAATGCATGATCATTAAATTTATGTTAAGTCTCTTCTCCCCCTTAATGACAATTCAATTTAAGCTTAATGCCAATTCAATTTAAGTCTTCTCCCCCTTTGTATATGGAATGTATGATGTAGTCAGTCAATTAAATTAAATTCATACAACTTCTCTTCCTTTAATAAAGATAAAAAGGAAATGAGAATAATTTGCAAGAAGTATAAAGAGAAACATGATATTATTGATTTGAAATTTGCAATATAAAATAGAAAACAAATGAAAAATAAATACAAGTATAAAGTAAAAACATCTGCAATATAAAAGAAAAGTAACAAAATGAAAATAAAGTAGCAAAAGACTAAGAAAAACTAATCAATGACTTTTTCTTTTCCTTTTCTTGATGGTGGAGGAGGTAGAGTGCTTGCATCATCATCATCACCATCAAGGGAAGGGGTTGGAGAGTAGCCATGAGACGATTGAGAGGATGCTTCATAAGGACTTTCAATATGCTCACTCACATACCATTCACTTAACTCACATTTGGGAAGATCAAATTTCCCTTTCAATTGATATATGTCATAATGAATATGAGAAATGAGATCAACCTCTTTGTTGAGTTTTGTGATCCTTTTGGTTAAATCCTTTTGAAAATGAGTGAATTTCTTTTGAAGGGAATTTATGGCTTTGAGAATAAGATTCAATGTTTTAGAGTATTCACACTTTTTCTTGGAAGGTTTGGATGGTCTAGGAGGGTACTCAACTTCTACATGGGTAGGTTCTCCTTCTTTTTGGGTAATATGGTACCTATGCCTCTTCTCCTCTCTTTGAATAACACCCTTGCTACCAAAAGTGTACTCATAATGGTCATCAACCATTTGAATGCATCTTGCATGCTCAAGGTAGTTTAGGTTGATAGAGTTGGTGGCTGGATCAAGGGATCACTTAGGGTTGTAAGATTTTTAGGGGTTAAAAGGCCTAAGTGTCTAGCAAGTTGTATGACTTGGGAGGAGAGAAAGAAGGTGCCTGCTCTATATTTTCCATAATGAAGGAAGGTGTCAATAAGGAACTTACCAGTTTAGATTGGCTCATTATGCTCTAAGGCATATAAAAAAAAGTCACATTTGGTGAACTTTTCATTGCCATCACTTCTTTGGTGGACTATGTAAGTGGTAATCTTATAAAGTAGCTAAAAGAGAAGGGTTTTAAAATGAATGGCTTTGGATGGCGTATTGTTATATTATATTTCAATGGAAATCTCACTAAAAAAAAAGAGAAATTCGTCAAAGGAAAATCCTTATTAGAATAGGAAAAGGCTCCGTAGGTTTGGAAACCCCAAACTTCACTAAACTCTTTTAAAAGAGAGGGCGAAGTCTTGGTCAAATAGCTTAAAGTATACACTATAGAAGCCTATAAGTGCATTATGGTTCTTTTTCTACCCTAAGGGACATTAGGAATTCCCTTGAGAGGCTAGGATATCCTACCTCATCTGGAAATGCAAAGTGTCTCCTCCTAATCCTATCAAGGTAACAAAGGATTTCACCTTGGATGTTTAGGGAGAGAAGCATCCCTTCGGCTAGCATTTTGGTGGGTTCCAAGGTTTTCTTCTTGAGCATATAATACTTAGTTTTCTCATCCTCTGTTTTATATTTTGGTTTATAGGGTTGGTCACTCTTCATAGTAAAATGTTTTGGTTTAGGTTGAGGCTGAGGTTTACTAATGAAAATTCCCTTTCCCTTGCTAATGATTGTAACTTTCTTCTTGGAAGTCTTAGTTTTAGGTACTATAATCCCAACAAAATAAAAGAAAATGTAGAAGATATAAAAGAAATATAGAAGATAGAATGTTGATGTAGCTTTATTGATGAAAAAAGCTTAAGAGATTATTTGAAAATGTGTTAAGTGTTTGTAAAGACATATTTTGTGCAAAAGAAGGGTATTTATAGGCAAAATTTAAAAAAAAAAAAACTAGCCATTTCTAACTGTTTAGAGGGGGGGGGGGGGGGGGGGGGGGGAGGATGGATAGAATTTTGAAAGTTCCAACATCCAAAAAACATTTATCAGTTAAACTTATTGTGCGGTCGCACAATAGGACAAGTCTTACTACCTCTATAAGTAGTGGGCGCTCGCACAATCCTGCTGAATGTGTAACAGTTAGGAAATTTAAAAAAGTTTGAAATTGGGTGATCCCACAAGGTGTTGTACGTTCACCTAAAAGCATTTTTGGGGCTCGATAGACATAAACAATATGTATGACCGCTCAAGGTTTTTGAGCAATCACAAGAATGAATAATGTGAAGATTTTGTTGGTTTTTTAAAATTCAAATGATCAAAATAGGAGAGGAAATGTTGAGGAGTGATCATTCAAGATATTTTTCATCAATTCGACCAATGTGTTGTTTTATGAAATATAATCTTTCTTCATTTAGAGGTTTTGTAAAAATATCGGCAAGTTGATTTTAAGTGTCAATGAATTCTAAGACTATATTATGATTTTGAACATTATCTCTTAAAAATGATGCTTAATGTCTATATACTTTGAACTAGAATATTGAATGGGATTCTTGGATAAATTGATTATACTTGTGTTATCACATTTAATATGAATGTTATCAAATATTTTTTTCCATGATCAAGAAATTGTTGTTTCATCTAAAGAACTTGTGTGCAACAAAAAATACAACAACATATTCGACTTCCGAGGTAAATAAAGCAACCGACACTTGCTTCTTGCTAAACTAAGAAACTAGGCATTCACCAAGAAAATGACATACTCCCCTGGTGCTTTTCCCATCTAATAGGCTATCAGCAAAATCCGCATCCGAAAATCCTAATATGTCAAATGAGGTGTTTCTAGGATACCATAGACTTAAATGTAATGTTCCACTTAAATACTTTAGAGTTCTCTTGGTAGCATTCAAGTGTGATTCCCTAGGGCATGATTGAAAACTAGCACATAAGCAAACACTATACATTATATCAGGTCTAGAAGCAGTTAAGTAAAGTAGTGATCTGATAATACCTCAATATTTCTTCTCATTTATTACTTTACCACTTTTATCTTTGTCAAGTTTCAAGGACGTGCTCATTGGAGTTTTACTTGGTTTACAACCATTCATTCCAAACATTTTGAGAAGTTCCTTTGTGTATTTGAATTGGTTGTTAAAAATCCCATCCTTGCATTGCTTGATTTGTAGATCAAGAAAGATTTTGAGTTCATCCATCATACTCATTTCAAATTTTCTAGTCATACAAGAAGCAAATTTCTTGCACAAAGATTCATTAGTAGCACCAAATATAATGTCATCAACATAAATTTGCACAATTAAGATGTTATGCATTTTCTTTCCACAAAAGAGTTGTGTCAACTTTACATTTTGAAAACTCATTTTATAGCAAATAAGCACTAAGTCTATCATACCAAGCTTTTGGAGCTTGTTTCAATTGATAAAGTGTTTTAGTAAGTTTAAAAACATGATTTGGAAATTCATAATCTTTAAAATCGGGGGGTTGTTCAACATGCACTTCTTCATTTTTAAATCCATTTAGAAATGCACTTTTGACATCCATTTGAAATAGTTTAAAATTCATATGACAAGCAAATGCAAGCAATATTCTAATAGCTTCTAACCTAGCAACGGGGGCAAATGTCTCATCATAGTTAATGCCTTTCTTTTGGTTATAGCCTTTGACTACCAATCTAGCCTTGTTTCTAGTAATGAGACTATTTTCATCAAGCTTATTCCTATATACCCATTTACATCATATAATTGGAAGATCTTTAGGTTTAGGAACAAGTTCCCACACTTTGTTTCTTTCAAATTAGTTGAGTTCATCTTGCATAGCAATCAACGAACATTCATCACTAAGAGTATCCTCAATGGTCCTTGGCTCAATTTGAGAAATAAAAGCAACATTAGCATCTAAATATTTAGATTGAGATCTATTAGTTACTCCCTTTGAGGGGTGTCACCAATGACTAGTTCTTTTGGATAGTCCTTCTTGTATTGCCAATCTTTGGGTAGTTCTTAAGGCTCTTCTTCTTATTCCATTCTTGTCTCGATCTCATTGTGATTGTCCTTTGGAACATTGTTTGTCTCATGTTCTTTAAATATACCTATAAAATGATCAAGAGCACTACATTTCCTTTGATTAAGCTTAGAGGATTTATCAAAGATAACATGTATTGATTCTTCAACCACTAGTGTTCTCCTATTAAATACTCTATATGCTTTACTAGAAAATGAATATCCTAAGAATATGCCTTCATCCTATTTGGATGAGAATTTTCTAAGATTATCCTTCGTATTCAATATGAAGCATTTGCATCCAAATGCTCCAAGGTATGAAATTTTAGGTTTTCTACCATTCCAAAGCTCATAAGAAGTTTTGTTTAACAAGAGCCTTTTGAAAACATGATTTGAAATGTAGCATGAGGTATTAACGGCTTCTGCCCAAAAGTAAAAAGGTAAGTTATACTCATTGAGCATTATTCTAGCCATTTCTACCAATGTTCTATTTTTCTTTTTGAACCACATCATTTTGTTGTGGTGTTTTAGGAGCCAAAAAGTTATGTAAAATACCAAACTCATTACAAATTTTTTTAAAAATTTCATTTTCAAATTCTTTGTCATGATCACTTCTAATAGATGTAATAACATAGCCTTTTTCGTTTTGAACTATTTTTGCAAAAATTTTAAAATGATTGTGTAGACCCTTAATTTTAGCCTTAGTCTGATCCCAATTAAAGAAAGTCAAGTTAAATTTGGTTCGATTTTTAAAAAAGCTTAAATCTAGTTTATAACTTTTAAATAAGTCGGACCGGTTTCGCAAGGCCAAAAATAAGTTGATTTGATTTTTAAAAGCCCAAAACCTAGTTTGATCAATTAAAACAGGTTTGATTTGATTTTAAAATACAAAATTAAGTTAGACTGGACCTAAAATGTGACACCATGATGAATTTTCTTAGCCAATTTGCCATGGAGGGCCTTCATGGCAATTTCGCTAAGGCCAATTCACTATGGTAGGGTGACCATGGCTAATTGGTAAGCCAATTCCCCACGATTAACCATCCATGGTGAATTGGCAATTCCCAATTTGCCATGGTCCACTAATGTGGCTCTAATTCAGTTTATTAATGTCCTACTTAAGATTGGATTTTGTTTTAATCATTGGCTTAACGTATTAGAGTTTTATTTTAAAAATTCTTCGCTATAAATAATAAGAATGAATACTTAAACGGGAGAGGAGCAATTAGCACAGATTAAAAATTAAAAATAATCTAACAGCCAACAATTATCAGAAGAAGGAAAGCAACATAGACACACAGCAACCAAAATTAGGGTAGTCTCCGGCCAAAACTAAATTGGTGGAGGCAAGTTAAAGAGCTTGAATCAATAAATTCAACTTTGGTGGAACCAAAAATGGATGTTTGGCTTTATCATTTAATCTGTGTAAATTCACAGTAGTTTCATTCAATGATTTACAATTTGTTTAAGCAACCAACATATGTGTTTTCTCCTAAAAAATATCACTAAAGGTTTAAATATTGTGGAATTGTTTAAGTCCAGTAGCCAACTTGAATCTAGTAGCCTTAAATATTTTGATCATGTGATTTAAATATTGTAATCTTAATTCATGTTCATGTAATCACGGTACACATTAAAACCTTAAATCTATTTTTCAAATACCAAAATCCCAGATGTTATTTCTTAAACCTAACCCTTAATACCCAGTAAACTTAATCTGTAAAACCAATCCCCAAAATCCAATTTCCTAAATCTATGAAACCCTAGTATCTAGAACCTTAATATCCAAACCCTAATTTGTAAAATCTTAAACCCAATTTCCCAAACCCTAGAATCCATAATCTTAAAACCCTAAACCTATTTTCCAAAATACCAAAGCCCTAATTCTATTTTCTAAAACCAAAACCCTAGCTTTGTTTTCTAAAAACCCTAATTGTTACAAAAAAACCCTAGTTTAGGAAAAACTCAAATTTGTATAAATATAACACCCTAGTTTAGAAAAAACTCTAATTCCCAAACAAAATCATATTGTGTAAACCGTCTACCTTTCGGGGCATTGCCCCTTGACCCCCGCCCACTAATCGGCTAGAGAGGCAGCCGTTCTCGATCCCTCGTCAATAAGGTCAATATTTATTTGTGGATTATAATTCTTTGTGATTTACTTTAATTTCCTTTTATTAAATTCTAATTTATTATTTTTTTGATGATTAAACTATATGTTTGGATTATTTATTTTGCTATGAATGGTTGAATGGTGTTAATTCTATTATTTAGATTTTAAGGATGTAAAATGCATGCTTCCACTTGTGGGTGCCTTATTTGTTTAATTTATTTAAATACTTTGGGATAATTATAAAAGATATATTTTCACTTTTTGGTGGGAGTCCTATTTTATTTTCTTTATGGACATTTGGGCATTTGTAAGGGCATATTTTCATCTTGTGTGGGTGCCCCTCTTTGATTGATTTGTTTTAATTAATATTATGATGTTTAATTTATCTTCATTGCATGTAGTATAGATAATATCATAATATTTAAGAATTTAATAATATTTAGACCTGAAAGGGAGGTCGATTCTTACCTTCCCTATGCGTACCAAACTTTTTGAACCCAACAGGGGGTTAGAGATTCCTTAGAAATTGAGTCATCCACCCCTTTTTTTTCTCTGCCCGTCTGAGTGGCAACTCCATGTTTTCCAGGATTAGACCTGTGTTCTCTAAGGCCCTAAGCCTAATAGTGCTAAAGTCGTAAGAACCATTCTGGGTAAAAATTCCCGCTCATAGATTGAAAGCTTCATTCTTTTGAGCTAAGAAATTAACCCATATAAACCTTGAGTAATCATCAATAAGTATAAATGCATACAACTTGCCTCTTAGACTAGTAACTCTATTTGGACCAAACAAATCTAAATGAATTAATTCTAGAAGTCTAGAAGTGCTTACAACATTCTTGGTTTGAATTAACTCTTATGTTGCTTACCATATTGACAAGGTTCATAAATTTTATCTTTATTAAATTTTATTTTGGGAAGACCAACACTAAGTTCTTCTTTAAAAATGCATTACAAATGATTCATACTAGCATGCCTTAGTCTCCTATGCCAAATCCATGAATCATTAATAATGGTAACCAAGCATTCAAAAATATTATTAGAATGTAAGTCAATTTTGCAAGTATTACCAATTCTAACTCCTTTGAATGCAAATTCACCATTAAAGGAAGTGACTTTGTATCCTTTAGAATCAAAATTTACATTATATCCTTTATCAAATAATTGACTTACACTAAGCAAATTATGTTTCAAACCATCAACAAGCCATATATTATCAATCATATTTTTGTCAAGCATGCCAATGGTTTTGCCTTTAGCATTGTTTTCAAAAGTTATATTACCCCCTTGCTTGTAGGTGAGAGTTATAAAAAGTCTTGCATTACCTGTTATGTGCCTTAAGCATCCACTATCCACAAACCATACATTCTCATTGATAGTAGATTTTAGGCATACCTCATTGGTGTGATCATCATCCTCAATAGCCATGAGACATAAATTTACAATTCCTTGGTCTTCTTCCTCTTCTTCTTCACTTGAGAAATCATCATCCATGTGGTTTTGAGTGATTTCTTATTTTCCTTATCCCACTTCTTCTTATTTTTAATTTCAAGTAATCCAATTTGATGTGACCAGTTTTGCCACATTCATAATATTTTACTTTATTCTTTTTCTCTTTATCTTTAAAAAAGGATTTAGGAAATGTACCTTTGTTGGCTTGAAGTCTTCTATTTCTCTTCCAATCATTTACTTTTGGATAGCATATCCATTTCTTCATCATCATCACTATCTTTTATCACTTGAGCTCTCAACTTCTTTGATGGATTTGAGAGATATTGCTTTCCTTTTATCCTGCTCACCTTGGTCATCTTTCTTCTCGGTGTGTAATTCAAAGGTGGAGTAACTTTCCCACAAGCTCATCGGTTCTCAAAGAGCTAAGGTCATGAGCTTCTTCAATTGAAGAAACCTTAGACTCAAAACTTTTCTTTGCTCTAAGTGCTCTTAAAATCTTGCTATTGGCATCACCTTGATCATAGACCTTGCCATATTTCTTTAGATCATTGATAATAGCAAGTAATATGTTTGTCATGTCGGTGACATTCTCGTTGGGCTTCATTTTGAATAGCTCATACTCATGCATAAGCATTTGAGTCTTGGTGAACCTCACTTAGGTAGTACCCTCATGATAGTTCTCAAGGGTTTTCTAAATACCATATGCACAAGTAAGATGTTGGACTCTCCCATATTCTTCCCTTGATATTGAATTCATCAAGATAGAGGCTGCCCTATTGTTCTTGTAATGAGCTCTCACCTTATCACTTGTCCATTGTGCTCAAGGAAGAGGATACCATCAACTTCATGAGTTGGAGGTTTCCACTCATTTTTAACAAATTTCCAAAGCTCAATTCCTTAATTATCAAGGAACAAATACATCTTATGTTTCTAATAAGAGTAATCAGTTCCTTTGAAATAAGGTCAAAGGTAGGAATTTAGGTTTCCATGTGTAGAAGCCGTGGAGTTGGACGTAGAAGTTGATGTAGAGGTGTTTATTGGTGGAATGGTTGTCATTATATATTAAATTTCACAATTAAACTTCTTGAAATTTAGAGGCTCTGATACCAATTATTGTCCCAAACTAGCAACTAAGAAGGCAGATGAATTGGTTTATTGAAGTAGTAATGATAAATTAAAATTTAAAACAATAAGAGAATCAAGATGAAGAAGAAGTAGAGCATAGAAGAATGAACATAATGAGTTTATAGTGATTTGGATTACCTCAATCCTACATCCACTTCCTTAACAACTCGTTAAGGTTCCACTAATCTTGAGTTTTTACAATCTTAACTCTAACTTGGTGTTTTCACACCCAACTTTTACAAGGTTTGAGTTAATTCTCACGACTCTTACAAGAGTTTTCCCAAGGCTTACTCTAAAACCTAAGTGCTTTCAAGCTAACACTCAACTTACAATGGTATTTTTGATGCTCGCATTCAATACTCAATCAATATAAATGTTAATTGTAAAATTGAAAGTAGATTGCTTTAGCTATATGAATCATAAATTACCCTCAAATAAGAGGTTTCTTGAGGTAATTATAGCCATTTGGACTTGAACTAGCCGTATGAAGTGGTTTCCATATATTTAGAACTTGCCTTCCACTAAATTAGTTATTGAGACATCTTGTGCGGTACATAATTCAAATATTTCTTTAACAGCTAACTCCAATGGTAAGATTTGGTTGTCTGATAGAATCATGCAAGCCTATGACATCCTATCTTGCAATCACACAATCCATTTGTGTGGTCGCACAACATAATATTATCATTTAATTTGAATTTCTTCATCCATGTGTCCAATTATCATTGATCCAAAGTATTTGGCACTAAAATTCAAATATGTTGGACTTATGCGATTGCACAGCAATTTAGGGGGTTGCACAATTGGTTGGACATTGAGGATGCACCATATGAGGGACTGCTATCGCTTCTCCCACTTTTAGGTTTTCAAGTTGCTGAATTTTGTGGTCGCTTGGGGTATTAGTGCAGTCGCACAGCTGCCTCACATCCTAACTTAACCACATACTGATACCGTAGGCTTTTCTATAAGTTTTGTTGTTTTAGCTCAATATGTTGTTTTGGCTCGGGTGGTCACAAACATCTCGTGTTCCAACTTCACTACATGCCAAGGTCTCTATCCTTTTTGTAACTATAGTACATTTTCCTTACAGGTTTGTGCGATCACTCGATGGGCTTGGGCATTCGCATAAGCCCGAATGTATGATGCCTAAAAAAATAAACTTGATTGAACTCATTAGTACATATTAATTTGATTAACAATAATCAAAATAAAGTTTAATTATCCAACATAACTATTTTAGGATATTAACTATTGTTACTTTTATTATTTTTGTTTTTACTTTTCCTAATTAGATTTATATTAGGAATCTTTTAGATTTAAGAGTATATAAGCTAGAGAAATCAACAATCCTAGCTAACAATTAATCATGTTTTGGCTGCTGGATATTTTTCAGTACATAGAGGTTTTCTTTGTTTTACAATAAGGAACTTATTTTCTATTTGGTTAAAGGGTAATTGAAGTTTAATTTGCAAATTATGAGATCTAAAAATCTTATCTCTTTTCTTCTTTAATCTTCAATATTTATATATTCTCTGTAGCTTATTTAAATTGTTGTATTGTTAATTGATCAATGCGACTCAAATTGGTTAAATAACATAACACCATTCAAAACTCTCAAATCTATAATTGTTCTTGATGTTTTGGTTGCAGTAGCAATTAGGAGTATCCTAAGGGAGTACACAATCCAATTAAATAAATCATACAGTGAGATTTATTAGTTAGAATCAGATCCTTCTATTTCTTAAAGATGTCAACAATTAGATTCTAAGGATATTCCTATAGGATATGTTATTAACAAAAAGTTAATTAGAGAACATTCCCTGATTAATTTACAATTAAGGAAGGATTGATAATTGCGAGCTTGTCTAATACTATAACTTATTTATTGAAGAATTAGGAAGGATAATCTTTGAATCAATGATTAATCTAAGAATTGAATTGGAATTATTCCTTCAACTAAATTCTCTCTCATTGATAATTTCAATTACTATTTATTGTCTTTAGTTTTGCTAATTTATAATTTTAATTAATTTTTAGAATTGTTAGGATTTAATTTTCAGTAATTTTTTTAAATCTACCAAATTTAATTTTTCATTTAATTATTTTCTTGGTCCTAAAAGAATTTTAATAGTAAACAATTACTTAAGGATCGACTCTATTCATCACTTTTGTAATTTAATTTGTTCAAGACTAGAAATGTAGTTTTGGTGGCTTTGATACTTATCAATAAATTTTCCTAGTCAAATCTATCATCCAGCCACAAAATGGCCAAAGTTTAATTACTATATGTATGTCTTTGGTTGGTACCCTAAAAATGCTTTCATACTTCTAGCACTAGTGGCATCCTTTGGCATAGGTGATGTGCTCCATAGACTCTCATCAAGAAATAATTCAATGCTTAAATCTTAATTTGATGTATGTTATTGCTGCCAAGACACTCGAAATATCTTTTGATTTTTATCTCTAATCCCTTGCCACATTGGTGTCCAGAGAGAAAGAGTCTTTTAGTGATTGATGGATGATTTTTCCTCTATACCACAATCATCTTCTCAATCAATTCCTTAGAGATTCTCAAACCTAATGCTACCTAAGCCAATTCATTTGCCTCCCAGTTACCATCCCGAGGACTGTGCAAAAAACTCACATCCTCAAAATTATTGATCGACTAGATTGCTACTATGAATTATAGGGCTAAAAGAATGCTACTATATGCATATTCCCCGCCACCTATTTTAGTACCAATTGAGAGTCACCTATTATCATCACGTTCTTAGCCTTCAAATCCTATAAGATTTCTAAACCGATCACTAGGGCTTCATACTCAATCTGATTATTAGTATACTCAAACCCTAGGTTGAATGATAAGGTTGTCTTGACTCTATCTGATGCTGTAATCACCACCCCAGCTCATGCTACTATGCTAGCACTCGAACCGTCAAATTTCATGACCCACATACTATTTTTCGAAAGAGAAAATAAGCAATTCATCACTTTCTCTTGACTACAATAGGGATGGATGGACTGTTAAAATTTTGCCATAGCCTTGCCCCTTATAGATTTTCGTGGAAAATATATTAAAGAAAATTTTGCTAGAGCTATGGCCCATTCTCTAATTCTCCCCATTATAAGAGGTCTGTTTAGCATGTATTTTGTAACATCCATAATTTTATATACCTTAAATTTAATAATATAAAAAGGATAATTAAATATGTTAAAAAGAGATATACATAATATATAGATAATATATATGCAAAATATACATATATAACAACAACAACAGCAACAGCAACAACAACAACAACAACAACAACAACAATAATAATAATAGTGGTAGGTGGTGGTGGTGGTAGTAATAAGCAAAAAAAAAAAAGAGAGAAGAAAGAAAAAGGGATGGTAGATTTTAAAGATAACAACAACAACAATAATAATAATAATATGTATAAGAGATAAGGATAAAGGAAAGAAGAAAAGTCTTCTTCTTCTTCTTCTTCTTCTTCCAACGTTTCCAACCCAAAAAAACTCTTTAATTATTTATTTAAAATTCACACCAAAATTAAATAATAAAAATTAAAAATTCAAGTATATTATTTTTAAGTTTAATTTCAAGAATTTTAGATTTGTAAATTTAAAATTTTGGGAGAAAATTATTTATGTTGAGAAATAAGATGTATATAAATTGAATATGATGATTATATGTTGAATTTATGATTAATTAGTTGAAGTGAGTTTGAGTTAATAAATTTATAGTTTATGAAATTTTTATATTTAGATTTTTGATGTACTTTGGTTAGAATTAGAGTAATTAAGAGTTAACTAGAGTATTTTAAATATAAATATGTGTTTAATTGAAGGGTTAAAATTTTTGCTGGTTTAGGAATATTTTGCTCAATGTAATTCGAGTGATGGAATTTAGGATTCTTTGAAATTAAAGTTTAAGAGGTGAAATTAAATTGATTTTGGAGCTAATTGAGGTTTGTATTTACTTTGAAAATATTTAATTAATATTGTTATATTTTTACATAAATTTTATTTGATATTATTTTTAAATTGTTACTTAAATATATTTGTGAAATAAGCATTAAATGTTATGCATTGTGATATAAATATTTTTTTTTCGTATTTTTTAGATTATTACTTGATTATTTGTGAAATTTGAAGATAATTTTTATGAATTTTAATATAAATGTAAAAAGAGGTTTGATTTGATTAATTAAATTAAAAATTATTACATTATCTAATTTAGTAGTTTATAAAAAGGATTAAAGTATTTTAAAATTTATTTGACTATTGAATTTATTTAATTATATGATTATTAATTTTCAATCCAAAAATTAAATAATTTATTAAAGAAATTATGAAAATGATGTATAAATATATATCAATTATGGGATTTTGATGAACTATATATATATATATATATATATATATTTATATATATTAATTATGTGATTTTGGTGAATTATGAAAGATGATGATTTGAGATGGATTATGGAAAATGGGTGAAAATGTTATGAAAATTATATATATATATATGGATGGAAATTGATGAAAATATTATTCTATTATAATGCTCTGCATATGTTCTTGTATTATAATATTGGGTTTGGTACTGTTGAGTTGGCATGTCAACATTTATAAGTGCGTCATAACATAATTATTATATTTATACCTACGGGCGAGATACTACGGTATCACGATACAATGGTATCGAGGCACTACGATGTTCGGAGACTTATGATTTATGAGATTTATATGCCTTCGGGCGAGATACTTTTGATATCGCAATATTTTGTCTTCAATGTCGAGACCTGCAAGTCGCGATGGGCCTATTTAATGTTATTAAAATTTTGATAACTGTGCATAGGCATAATTTAAATGTGATGTGATATGAAATTTTGAAAATGTAACATTATTTAAATTATGATTATTTCATTTATGAAATGTGTTATGTGTTAAATTATATTAAAATGAGTTTTATTTATTTATTTACTTATTTATTTTCACAAGTAAATACCACTAAGCTTTATAGGTTAGCGAGAATAAATTTTATCACGTAGGTAACAAGGTTAGAGAGAAAGAAAGCCCTGATAAATCTAAGCAAGTTTAGGATTGAGATTGACATCAGAGTTAGCGTCTTTCCATGAGACCTATCTTATTGGTGCTGCTTTGCATGTATATTTTTGTACCCTTTATATTTTAGTTTTGAACTTTATAAATATTATATATAAGTGAGTTTTGGTTATAAGATTATATATTATTATGTAAATACTTATAAGTTGTACATTATTTCTTGTTAAAAGCTTGGTTGTGAATTGGAGTAGTTGTGGATTTGAGAAATAGAATTTTGGGAGTGTTTTTAATAAAGGTTATGTATTTTGAAATTTGAATTTTTATGAAATTATAGATGAAACTCTTGCAAACTTTTCTTAAACATTTTTATGTAATTAAATCAAGCCAAGTTCTAACTAGATTTACTTATTATATATATATGCCTAAAATATTTAAACTTTTGATAAAGCATTTATTTTAGTAATTAGTACTTTTAAAGTATGGTTTCATAGTAGATTATAATAGCTCACTTGTATTCTATATATATATATATTATGCATATAGAATATAAGGGTGTTATATTTATTTTTGGTATCAAAACCTAAGTTTGAGATTTTTAACCTAAGTAGGTTTAAAAAAATTAATTAATGATAATATTAAATTGTGATTTAAATTTAGATACATGTATATGCATTCGCACATATATTGGTCTCTAATGTGAGAATATTATTTATGATTTCATATTTAAGTTGTGACAGCTTTCAAAACTCAAAGGTTAGAGGAAGAGATTTTAGAGAGTAATAATCCAAATGTTAAAGAGGCTAGTGATAGGGTGAGAGTAAATGTAGAGGATATTGAAGAAGCATCACGGCCTATGAGACCGATAGCACATGGTCCTCCAAATTGGGTTCAACAAATGGTAGAGTATTTTTGCCACATCTCTAATCCTCAGCAAGGCAAAAAATATGATAAACTTAGAAAATATAGGCTACGACTTTTTAGAGCACTATGGATCCAGCAGAGGCAGAGCAATGGTTGGTTATGACTTATTAAGTCTTTATATAGTTAGAGGCTACTCTGGAGGAAAAGTTTAATTATGTAGTTTCATTGCTCTAAGCCGATGCATATGATTGGTGGAAACTTATTTCTCGTAGTTTAAACAAGCCACCATTACTGACCTATAATGATTTTTTAGCAGGGTTTGAGAATAAGTACATGCCTAGAGACTATAGAGATGAAAAAGAAGCATGAGTTTTTAAATCTTAGACAAGGGTCGAGATCAGTGTCAGAATATGAGAAGGTGTTTTTACGATTGAGTAAGTATGCTGGAGGGATTATTGCTAATGACAGAGACAAGTGCAAGAGATTTGAAGAGGGGTTAAAGCCTAATATTCGGTATAAGGTAGTAGCAATTCAGTATGAGGAGTTTTCTAAACTTATGTCAGCTATTAGAAATATAGAAAAGGCTTATAAAGGTGCAACTACTACTGCTATAGAGGAAAGTAAAAGTAAAAGACCCCAGTTACAGATATGGTTGTTGGTAAATTCTCTTTATTTGAAATTATTGTTCATATATTGATTGATCCATGATCGACACACTCTTATATCAGTGCTTTAGTTATGCCTGTTGATGATATGAATGCTTAGCCTTTAGAGTATGATGTATTGGTTAATAATCTTTTAGGGCATAGTGTAGTTGTCAATAAGGTATACCGAGATTGTCCTATATTAGTGCATGATATTGAGTTGTTTAATGATCTAATGGAGATGTCTTTTTGAGATTATGATCTTATTTTAGGGATGGATTGACTATTTAGACATCAGGCTATAGTGGAATATTAGTTGAAATGTGTTGCTTTGAAATCAGTAGATGGTAGGATGTTATAGTATGGGATGAGCAGCGACATCTTCTATCTAATTTTATTTTAGCTATCACAACTAAAAGAATGATACAGGAGAGGTGTGGAGCTTATTTGGCTCATGTGGTTGATACCAAGGCTGAAAAGCCTAATATGGATAGTATTCCTATAGTTTCTAAAATTCCTAATGTGTTTCTAGACGAGTTGCTAGGTTTACCTTTCGAGAGACAAGTGGAATTTGGTATTGATGTGATGCTAGGCACCACATCTATTTTCATTACTCCTTATCAGATAGCACCTATAAAATTGAAAGAGTTGAAAGTACAGTTGCAAAAGTTATTTGATAAAGCGTTTATTCACCTAGGTATATCACTATAGGGGTGCGCCTGTGTTATTTATAAAGAAGAAAGATGTCGCGTTATGATTATGTATTTATTATTGACAGTTGAATAAAGTAACCATTAAGAATAAGTGTCCTTTACCTCGTATTGATGATCTCTTTGACCAATTAAATGGTGCAGCTATGTTTTCTAATATTGACTTGAGATTAAGATACTATCAATTGAGAGTGAAGGACGTGAATGTGCCTAAGACTGCTTTTCATACAAGATATGGTCATTATGAATTCCTTGTAATGTCTATTGGGTTAACAAATGCACCTGCTGCTTTTATGGATTTGACGAATCAGATCTTCACGTCATATTTAGATCAGTTTATAGTAGTGTTTATTGATGATATCCTCACGTAATAAGGATGATCATGGTGGGCACCAGTGGACTTTACTACAAACTTTAAGGGAGAAACAACTATATGCTAAATTGTTAAAGTGTAAGTTTTGGCTTAATGAAATTATTTTTCTTGGCCATGTTATATCAGCTGATGTTATCAGGGTTAATCCTAGCAAAGTGAAGGCAATTTTAAATTGGAATCCACCGAAAAATGTGAGAAAAGTTAGGATTTTCTTAGGTTTGGTTGGTTATTATCGTCAGTTTGTGAAAGGATTTTATATAATAGCTTCGCCACTCACCAGGTTACTTTAAAAAGATGTGAAGTTTGTATGGACATATTAGTGTCAAGCAAGTTTTGATCAATTGAAAAAAAATGTTAACTCAAGCTCCAATTCTTACCTTACCTATAGAAGGTGAGCTATTTGTGATTTATAGCGATACTTCACATAATGGTCTAGAGTGTTCCTTTATGCAAGTGGGTAAAATTATCGCTTATACCTCTAGAAAGTTGAAACCCTATGAGTTAAATTATCCAATGCATGACTTAGAACTGGCGATTATAGTGTTTACTTTGAAAATTTAGCGATACTATTTATATGGTGAGAAACGTTTTATTTATACAAATTATAAAAGTTTGAAGTATTTAGGCACCTAAAGGGAATTGATGCTTAGATAAAGAAGATAGTTAAAGCTAATTAAAGACTATGACTGCACAATTGATTACCATCATGGCAAGGCAAATATAGTTGCTGATGCACTAATTCAAACATCTTTAGCAAGGATGACTGTTAATTCTTTGTCATAACCGTTGGAGCTGAGAGCTTTGAATGCCCACTTGGATATTACTAATGATGGTACAATTGTGGCTTAATTACAAGTTAAGCCAGTTTTACTTGATCAAATCCAAGAAGCTTAAAAGGAGCAGAAACTACTAAAAAAGATAATTAAAGAGATTCATAAGAAGAAGAGTAGAGATTTCATAATTAAAGATGATGATAGTTTGTGGTATCAAAGTTGATTATGTGTTCTTGATGATTTGGATTTGAAGAGGATAATTTTGGAGGAAGCACACCAATCTTCGTGTGTTATGCATCCTAGGAGTATTAAAATGTATCAAGATTTAAAAATATATATATTATTTTTGGTTGGGAATGAAGAAAATATATAGCAGAGTTTGTAACTAGATGGCTTACTTATCAATAGGTTAAGGCTGAGCACTAGGTTCCTTTGGGTTTATTGTAACCTTTATCAATTCCATAATGAAAGTGGGAGCGAGTGAAAACAAATTCTATGTTTAGACTTCCTCTCACATAGAGAATGCATGATGCAATTTGGGCAATTGTTGACCAAATGACAAAGTCAACACATTTCCTCCTAATCAGAATTGATTACACTCTTGACAGGTTAGTAGGAATATATATTAATGTGGTGGTGTAGTATATGGTGTTCTAGTTTCTATAGTATCATATTGAGATCCATGGTTTACATTGAGATTTTAGAAGAGTTTACAGGATGCCTTGGGTAATCGATTACACTTTAGTATGACTTTTCATCCTTAGACAGATGGGCAGTAAAAAAGGGTAATACAAATGTTGGAAGCTATGATGAGGAGTTGTATAATTGATTTTACAGGAAGTTGGGATCGACATCTATCATTGATCGAGTTTGCCTATAATAACAATTTTCAATCCTGCATAGGGATGTCCCCATATGAAGTATTATATGGTAGAAGGTGCAAAAAACCTTTATGTTGGAATGAAGTTGGTGAAAGAAAGCTTGTGGGTCTCGAATTGATAAAGGAGACAGAGGAAAAATTGAAGATTATTCAAGACCTATTGAAGGCAGCATCATATAGACAAAAGTCCTATTTCGATTTAGGGCAGAAGGATATAGAATATAATGTATATGACAAAGTGTTCCTACAAATATCACCATGGAAGAAGATTTTGAGGTTTGGTTGGAAAGGCAAGTTAAGTCCTCATTTTATTGGGCCTTATGAGATACTTGAAAAAGTTGGGCCTCTTGCTTACAGATTAGTTTTGCCACTTGAGTTAGAGAAAATTAATAATGTGTTTCATGTTTTCATGCTTCGGAGACATAGACCGGATCCATCTCATGTACTCTCGGTTGAATCAATTGAGGTGAATCCAGATTTAATATATGAAGAGGAACCAGTTGCTATTTTATCACGTAAATTGAAGGAATTATGGAATAAAAAGATATCTTTGGTGAAAGCGCTATGGAGAAATCACTCTACTAAAAAGGCAACTTGGGAAAGTGATGAAATGATGCAAAGCCAATATCTATAACTCTTTTAAAGTTAAGTAATAGGTAAATTTTGAGGATGAAATTTCTTAAAGAGAGAGAATTGTAACATCTATAATTTTATATACCCTAAAATTTAATAATATAAAAGAATAATTAAATATGTTAAAGAAGATATATATAATATATACGTAAGATATATACAAAATATAATAATAATAATAATAATAATAATAATAATAATAATAATAATAATAATAATAATAATAATAATAATAATAATAATAATAATAATAATAGTGGTGGATGGTGGTGGTAGTAGTAATAAGTAAAAAAAGAGAAAAAAAGAAAAAGGGATGGTGAATTTTAAAGACAATAACAACGATAATAATAATATAAGAGATAAGGATGAAGGAAAGAAAAAAGTCTTCTTCTTCTCCTTCTTATAACATTTCCAACAAAAAAACTCTTTAATTATTTACTTAAAATTCTCACCAAAATTAAATAATAAAAATTAAAAATTCAAGTAAGTATATTATTTTTAAGTTTAATTTAAAGAATTTTAGATCATGTAAATTTAGAATTTTGGGAGAAATTTTATTTATGTTGAGAAATAAGGTGTGTATAAAGTGAATATGATAATTTTATATTGGATTTATGATTAATTAGTTAAAATGAGTTTGAATTAAGAAATTTATAGTTTATAAAATTTTTAGATTTAGATTTTTGATGTAGTTTGGTTAGAATTAGAGTAATTAAAAACTAATTAGAGTATTTTAAGCATAAACATGTATTTAATTGAAGGATTAAATATTTTGTTGGTTTAGGAATATTTTGCTCAATTTTTGTGGTGAAATTTAGGGTTCTTTGAAATTAAAGCTTGGAAGGTGAACTTAAATTGATTTTGGAGCTAATTGAGATTTGTATTTACTTTGAAAATATTTAATTAATATTATTATATTTTTACATAAATTTTATTTGATGGTATTTTTAAATTGTTAAATGAATATATTTATGAAATATACATTAAATGTTATGAATTATGATATAAATATTTTTGGTATTTTTTAGATTATTACATTATTATTTGTGAAATTTAAAGATAATTTTTATGAATTTTAATATAAATGTAAAAAGAAGTTATTTTGGTGAATTATGAAAAATTATGAAAAATGATGATTTGAGATAAATTGTGAAAAATGGGTGAAAATGTTATGAAAATTATATATATATGGATGGAAATTGATGGAAATATTATTGTTCTTTAATGCCCTGCATATGTTCTTGTTTTGTAATATTGGGTTTGGTACTAATGAGTTGGCATACCGACATTTATAGATGCATCATGACGTAATTATTATATTTATATCTACGGGTGAGATACTACGGTATCTCAATGCAATGACATCAAGACACTATTGTATTAGGAAACTTGTGATTTATGAGATTTATATGCCTTCGGGCTAGATAATTTTGGTATCGCGACACTTTGTCTCTAATGTCGGGACCTGCGGATCACGATGAGCCTATTCAATGTTATTGAAATTTGGACAACCGTGCATGGGTATTATTTTGAATGCGTTATGATATGAAAAGTTGAAAATGTGAAATTATCTAAATTATGATTATTACATTTATGAAATGTGTTATGTGTTAGATTATATTAAATTGAGTTTGACTTTATTTATTCATTTACTTATTTAATTATTTATTTTCAAAGTAAATACCACTAAGCTTTATAGCTTAGCACGATTAAATTTTATCGCACATGTGACAAGATTAGAGGAAAAGGAAGCCCTGATAAATCTAAGCAGGTTTAGAATTAAGACTGATATCAGAGTTAGTGTCATGCCATGAGACCTATGATATCAGAGTTAGGTTTAGGATTAATACGGAGTTAGCGCTTTGCATGTATATTTTTGTACCCTTCATATTTTAGTTTTGAACTTTATAAATATTATATATAAGTGAGTTTTGGTAATAAGATTTTATATTGTTATGTAAATACTTATAAGTTTCACATTATTTCTTTTTGTTAAAAGCTTGGTTGTGAATTGTAGTAGTTGTGGATTTGAGAAATGAAAATTTTGGGAGTGTTTTTAATGCAGGTTATGCAATTTGAAATTTAAATTTTTATGAAATTATTACAAAACTCTGAAAAATTTTTCTTAGACATTTTTATATAATTATATCAAGCCAAGTTCTAACTAGATTTACTTATTATATATATATATACATATATGCCTATAGTATTTAAACTTTTGATAAAGCGTTTATTTTGGTGAGTATTACTTTTAAAGTGTGGTTTTATAGTAGATTACAGTAGCTTACTTGTATTCTACATATATATTCCACATATACATGGCATAAGATTGTTACATTTTTTATCAAGTCCATGGCTGAAGCCACATATGCTCGACTCCTAATAATATAATGACAAAGTTTAGTACGGGCAAAGAATACTGCTAAACATAAAATTTTCAATTAGGGAATATGTTACCTTTGTGGTAATCAATAAGTGACTTAAGCAATAGATAACTTGCTCCCGCCCTTGAGAGTCATCTTATGCCAAAAGACACCCTATGGAATTCCCTATGGCTGAAATGTATAATTTCAAGGGGTAGCCATCCCTTGAGGGTGCTAGCACAAGGGGATTCATTAGATATTCTTTGATCTTTTCAAACACTTCTTGGTGTTAAGGACCCCAAACAAATTTCTAAGTAGCTTTTAATTTTAACAGCTAAGCGAAGACTTTAAATCTATCATCTAAATTTGAAACCAAATAATTTAGCCTAAAAACCTCAGTAACTCTCTTTTGTTCTATGGAGGTTGTGCTTCTATCGTTGCTAATATTTTATTCTTATTCAACTTTACATCCCTATGACGCTCCAAGAATCCTAGAAAATTCATATCTTGTACTCCAAATGCACATTTCAATGGGTTCAACTTCAGTTTATGAACTCTCATTCTTTTGAAGCTCTTTCTCAAATGGCGAATATGGTCTTCGGCTTTTTTTAGATTTCACCACTATATCATTAATATATACTTCTAACAAATTCCTAATTATATAATGGAAAATGGCATTTATAGCCTTTTGGTATGTAACACTAGCATGTTTTAAACTAAAAGGAATTATTAACCCTTTAAAGGTACCAATTGAATAAGGGCATTAGAACACCACTTTAGATATATCATTTTCTACAATTAAAATTTAATTATAGCCAGAAAAATCATCCATAAAAGATAACAATTCATTTCTAGCTATAGAATCTATCAACATACCATCTATAAAAGATAAAAATTCATTTCTAGCTATAGAATCTATCAACATACCTGCCACATGCAGTACATACACATCATTAGGAGTGAAGCATTAAGATCTCTAAAATCTACATGCACTCTTAATTTTTCATTCTTTTTTACCACTGGTACAATGTTAGATAGCAAAGTGGCATCCCTTACAGGCCTGATGAATTTAGTCTATAATAGTTTCTCTATATCTTCCTTCACCTTAGCCTCTACATCTTTAGACATCCTTCGAGGAGGTTGTCAAGACAGCTTAAAGCCAATTTTAATTGGAAGATGATACTCTACTAGTCTCCTATCTAGCTTTGGCATATTTTTTAAAGCTTCAAGCAAAATAATCTTTGTACTCATGCAATAGGTCCATTAATTCTTTCTTTAAATGTACAACAAGTAGAGAACTAACATAATTTACCTTAGGATCCTTTTGCCTATAGAGATTGACTTCTTCTACGGCATCTTGGGTGTCAGGTTGGACATCCTTAAATTTTCTAGGAGCCTAGTTCAAATCTTTCAACTGGATTTCTTTTAAATTAAATTCTTCTTGGTCCTCCTTACAGATTATTTCAGCTTCACAAGTTTCCATTTCCTCTAATTCTTCACACATGCACCGCAGATAACAATTCCACATGGTAGTTGCAGCTATTGTCTTTCCTTCTAAAGTTCTCTTAATCATTCCACCTCTTTAATAATTTGTTGACTTCAGGAATTATTCTAGCAGATTTGAGGACAACCTTTGACTGATCTTGATTTGCAGTTTGTCCACAGAGGATATGTACACCTCTCTTGGATTACCATTTTTCTTCTTGCTCTTGAAGCAGATAGGGTCGAATCCTTGCTCATAGTATCTTGCTTCAATGCACTATGGAGATGTTGTGAATGGTCTCTCTTCAACCCAAATTATCTCTATTTTATTCCCCTTCTAGCATAAAAGTACCTGGTGCAGGGTAGATGGTACACATGCATTTGCATGAATCTAATCTCTTTTAAGCAAAGCATTATAATTGCTGATGAATTCACCATAAAGAATGCTTCCATGGAAGTCACACTTCCGACAGACAACTATATTGATAGGATCCCTATGGCAACAGTAATCTCTTTAATAAAAGCTTATACAATGACATCTATCGGAATAAAGTCCTTTTTAGGCTTCCCTTAGATCTTGTTCAGAATGATGTTGACTACTAAACCATTGTCCACCAGGACTTTCGAGACTTTACGACCATTTAAATTTAATTTGATATATAATGGTCTGATATGCTTTGTCATTTCTATAAAAGGTTTTTCAAACACCACTCTTTTAGAGTTATTTAGCCCGGTGGCCAGAAGAGTTAGACCTCCATAGGTGTCTTCTTCTGATTCTCCCTTGAAGGTGCCCCCGAGTATACTCTACTTCCACTAGTGCTTTAATCAGTTTTTTTTTTGAGCTATGAATTGCAAAGGGATCTGTGACCCAACATTAAAAATAGATATGAATTTTACATACAATGAACCCTCCTTTGATGACTTCTCTTTCAACATATGAATCACTTTCTTCATCCTCTGTTGCTTTTCTACAAACTTGGATTTTGAGTTTGGAAGTTCTTCCACCATGATTTTCTATTCGTTATCTCAAAAGCTTTCTTCTTGAACAATCTTCCCTTTTTGAACTGCTTCTTCTACTAATTTCCTTCTTTCAGCTGCTTTTTGTCTTAGCAGACATCATTTTTATGTTCAGGTTAAGGGATGTGGAAACTTCTTGCGTTCCACCCTATGCCACTAGTTAAACTTTTTTACAGGCAGTGACATAACTGATTTGGTTCTTTACATTGGGATGCTCTTTCTAGGATGCTCTTTACTCTTTCTTTGCTAATCAACATTTGCTATTGTAAATACTTCTTAGGAATCCACACTTTTTGCTTGTCGTTCTTAGGCTCCATCCTTAAGCCCTTCTCCCTTTTCTTTGTGTCTAGGAGCGATCTCAAGTCAAAACTTGCCATGTTCACTAAGGGGAAGTGGTCTCATCTAACAACATGGCTTTCTTATTTTCAAGGAATTTGAGTATCCCTTAATTTATTCTATCCTACAAGACATTTTTGAAGCCCCAATATGAATTAGTAGAATGACTTTTTGAGTTGTGGAACTTATACTATTCTTGGCCTTTTAATTCCTTAGGAATGAGAATGTGGCTGTTTGGAGGCAACTTGATGAAATTCTCCTTTAGCAAAAATTCAAAGATAATCTTAGTGTTAGATACATTAAAAGTATATTGAGGTTGAACATTTGATGTAGCAGTGTAACATCCCTAATTTTTAAAAATTAAATGAAATAAATTAAAATTAAATTGGATCAATTAAATAAATGATTTAATGGAAAATGAATGGATTTTAAGTAAAAAAAAGTAAGGATTATATGTGAAATATACATGAAATATATATAACATAAAAAAGTTAACGCTTAAAAGTCAAAAGTCAAAGGTCAAGTGGTATTTTTGTAATTATACTTTAAAAATTAAAAAATATTTAAATAATTTAAAAATAATTTATTTTTGGTTGGAAGAGGAAATTTAAGGTTTTTATTAAATAAATAAATAATTAATTAATTAAAAATATAATAAAATATTATATATATGGTTAAAATGAAAGTGGATTGAAAGAGAAAATATTTGAGTTATCTTTTTTTTAAGCTGTAATTTTTATAGATAAATTATTTGTAACGGATATATGGAGAACCCATATTATCCGAGTTTACAATGCACTTAAGAAAATTTGGCAAAGAATTAAAAGACAAATAGACAGCAGGCTTCATTCTCATTCTACAGTCTATGGCAAGGAAATTTTCGTCTTGATTACCCTCCCTGAATGTATGTAGTATAGCCGAGTTTGAACTGTCAATGAAGCTTTTAATGTGGCTGACCATTGTTGTTGATGTAGAAATCCGAGAGGATGTGATTTGATGATGAACCCATGTTGAGTCAGTCTCTATTTCCAGCGACAAGTAATGTTTCTGAATACACCATTGGATTCCTTCAAAAGCAGCTTGCAATTCAGCTAGGTTGGGATTAGAAGCCCGTAAGAAAAAACTGAGACCTGCTATAAAGCATCCATTGCAATCCCTGACAATAGCTCCACCGGTCGCCATATTCACAGTTACCGAAGCGTCGACATTAAGCTTGAATCTTGGTGAAACTGATTTACGCCAATATACGAGAGTTGGCTTTAATTTGCACCTTTTGCCAAATTGTTCTGGCAAGAATTCTTGAAATAAAGCCATGGACTTTGCAAATTTGGCAGAGGAATGAGCTACTCCCCAATTAAAAATCGAGGTGAGGATGGACCTGATAATACTTGGACTATATACCTCCTCGCCACCCCATGTAATTTTACAAAAGGCTAGCCATATGTGATAGAGAATTACCTGAGGAATGAAGGCCATGACTTTGCCCGCTAGCGAGTTAGGAGAGAATTGGGACTACCACAACATGAATTCTTATTTAATTGTGTGCTGGACTGAGGCATTGTATTGCAAAGATTGTTTGAAAAACTGCCAGATTTTCATGGTTTCAGCACAGAGGTAGAACATGTGAGATATAGTAGCTACAACAGATAAGCAAATTGGACAGCAGGTGGCCATTTGAATCCCCATCATTTGAAGTATTTCCGGCAACGGAAGGGCATTATGCCATAATCTCCACGGAAGTATTGAATACTTGATGGGAATTAATGAATTCCAAGTCATCCTGTATGATAGTAGCTCACTTTTCCTTTCTCTCATAGCATCATAAATTTCTGCCAAGATAAAGGACTTGGAGTTTGTCTTGTTACTAACCCAATCGCCATTCTCTTGCTGCGTAAAAAGGGAAGAAGCAGTGGTCGAGAACTTACAAATTCTCTTCCATGTAGGGGATTCAGTTTGCAAAAATTTCATATGACCAGCTCTACCATATTTTTTTCTCATAATCCTTGCCCAAGGAGTATCTCCCTTTTGATAGTTCAACCAAAACTTTATTGAGTAGGCTTTTTGCAAAGATACAAGCGATCGGACTCCCATACCACCTTCAAAAGTGGGGTAGCAGAATTTTTCAAACCTGGCCCAATGATAGCGCTGTTCAACACCTGAATGCCAGAAAAAAGAAACAAATTTGCGTTCCAAAGCATCAATAATTTGTTTCGGCAGTTGCATAGCCCCCAAAGTATGAATTGGAATTGAACTCAAGACATGTTTAATGAGCAGAAGACGACCACTAGTTGACAACAACTTTTTCATCCAACCTTGAAGTTTTGTATCCACTTTTTGTAAAAGATATTGACAGTAAGTGGAACGGTTGATCCCTTGATATATAGGGGGCCCTAAGTACATGAAGGGAAGTGAATACCACTTGATGTCAAGAATCTGAGCTATCTTGTCTATAAAACCATGCCTAGCTTTTTTCGAACAATAGAAAGAACACTTCCCAAAGTTGATGGCTTGACCGAATCCTTGTTGATATGCTGTGAGAAAGGCTCTGAATTGCTTAGCACTTTTAACATCACCATTCAAAAATATGAGCAAATCATCAGCGAAAGCAAGATGAGACATCACCTCACATCCTCTAGCAGTCTTGTATGGAGTTATTTTTCCCTCCCCAATAAGTTTGTTTAGCCCTCTTGAGAAACATTCCGCCGCTATAATGAACAAATACGGAGAGAGAGGGTCTCCTTGCTTGACACCATGCTTAGGATTGAAAAGCCCACAGCTGACTTCATTCACCATAACCGATAATCTTGTAGCTTTGAGATTAGACATTATCAGATTGACAATCTTGCTTGAAAACCCAAATTTAAGAAGAACCGAGTCAAGGAAGCACCATGAGACTCTGTCAAAGGCCTTAGCCATGTCAAGTTTGATTGCTAAGTTATGTCCCCTAGTCTTCTTGTCCATATCATGAACCAGCTCATTTGCTAAAAGAATTTGCTTGTGAATTGAACGTCCCTTTAAGAAACATGCCTATTCTTGGGAGATTATAAGAGTAAGTAATGGAGCCATTCTATTAGCAATTATTCGGGTACATACCTTGCTAAAAAATGTTGCCAAAAAAATGGGGCTGAATTGGCTGAAGTCCGATGGATGTTGAACCTTCGGCAAGAGAACAATATGAGCTGCACTAAGTGACTGTGGAATTGGCAGACCAAGGAAAAATTCCTTGACTGCACTGTAAACATCCCAAGCAATGATATCCCAGCATTACCTAAAGAATGTTCAGTCAAAACCATCCGGACCAGGGGTACTATTAGGATCAAGTTGGCAAACAACTTCTTTAATTTCCTTATCATCTTGGATTCGCTCTAAAGCTGCGTTATGAGCTTCTGTGATTACCATGGGAATTACCTCAATGAGAGAGTTGAAAGATCCATGGTTTTCATCACCAAATAGCATCTAAAAAAATGATACAGCTTCGTTGCTTATCTCTGCTTGATCAGTTAACCATTTTCCTTCTGAATTTTTTTATTATTGATATCCGCTGCAATTTCCTGGATATCTTTACATATTGATGAGAAAACTTGGAATTAGAATCTCCCTCTATAAGCCATTTAATGTGAGCTTTTCGTCTCCAAAAGGTTTCTTGTAATTTGTTTTTCTACAAAAGGAAAGCTTGTTTCTTCTGCCATTCTATTCGATTAGTAACTGAAGGATCTGAGACATAAATCCGTTCAGCCTCAACTGCCTCTTCAGTGCCATGAAAAATATTACCGAAAGTGCTTTTGTTTCACTCTCTAATTGATTTCTTGAGAAGATTTAGCTCCATGAAAAGGCTGTTCATACCACCACCAAAAAAATTAGAATCCCAGCTCCGTCGAACCATAGGCAAGAAGGTGTCATGAGAAAGCCACATATGCTGGAACTTAAATGCTTTTGGAATAGACATATTAGAATTCTGACAAGACAGTAACAATGGGGAGTGGTCTGATGAAGTCTTGCCAAGATGACGAATGCTAATATCTATGAAGAGATCATAAAACAATTCATTAGCCATAATTCGATCCAAGTGCTCCCAGACTCTTCCGGAATATCTAACTCCAGTCCAAGTGAAATCACAGCCTTGAAAGGAATATCGATAAGGCCACAATCATCCGAACACATGACAAAGTCTTGCATACTGCCTAAGCATGGAGTGGCATTGCCTTTGTACTCTGTTGGCGATTTAATCACATTAAAATCTCCACCTACAATCCAAGGCCCTGAAATGCACTCTGAGAGGCTAATCAACTTATCCCATAGCATTTGTCTACCCGACCTGGAGTGTTTACCATAAACTGCTGAATAGGTAAATTCTATAGAAAGAGAATGAAACTGCACCGAGCATGTAAAAACCTGAGCCACATCCTGAAAATTCATAAGCTGAACATATTGTTCCTTATTTTATTATCTGATGAACATTCAACATTGTTGAATCCAAGCTTCGAAGCAAAATACAAACTTTTAGATTGATTCACCATAGGTTCAATAATAATAAGAAGAAAAACTTTATGTTCACGACAGAGCTTGAGTAATCTAGAGAAAGAAGAGTTTATACCGCGGAGATTCCACTGGAGTATATTCATTGATGAGAATTAGAATTAAGAGCTAGAGAATGTTTGCCCTATTTTGTAGTCCTGTGAACTTGTGATTTCCGTTTTCTACCAACCTTTTTCCATTGGACCATTGTGAAAGCCTGTTCTGGGTCCTCCCCTTCCAATGAAGAATATAAAACATTCTGCAGCTTCCTATTAAGGACTCGTTTTGAAATACACAGATCATCAGTCGGCAAAACAATTTCAGGCAAATCCGAATAAGAGTTATGCTGGTACGAATCCTCATCGTCATTAGAATTTTGTTCCGGTTCTGAATTATATGAAGCAAAAACTGTTGTCGAGTTATTCATTTCAACCTCAGGACCAGAATCATGATCAGGAATATGACCCGAATTAGGTAAGGAATCGGTAGAAGACTCATCGCCATCAGGATTTTGTCTAGATTCCTGAGTTTTTACTTGTACAGTAATCCCGTCGCTAGGTTTCTGCTGCTCTAAATTTAGAGAAGTGTCATGCGGTTATGAGACATTAGCAACTGCGTTATTATGAGTTTCATTGGGAGTACCATCAGATTTATCTAAGGCTTTAGTTTTGCTTGATTCTTTTGGAACCCAAACCTTCTCAGGATTCTTCTTCTCGATGATCACAGGAACAGACGATGATGGCTGTGTAGCTAATGATTGGCAATTGAAATTTTCATGGCCCAACTTGTGACAATGAGTACAAAAAGCTGGTAAATTTTCGTATGTGACTGATTGGAAAAAGAAAATTTCGTCATCATCAATCCAAACTTTAGAAGGGAGTTCCTGTGATAAATCAATTTCGATACAAACCCTAGCCACAGATGGTCTTGTTAGTGTTGCAGTAGCTGCATCAACTTTAAGTGGTGGCCCAACCAAATTGGCAATAGGGAACAGAGCGGCTTTTTCAAAGAGATGAACAGGCAAACCCTCAAAAGAGATCCATGCAGGAATGATGGAGCTGTCTCTATCCTATCGAAAATCCCTCGTCCATTTGGAGACTCGCATAGTAAATCCATTAAAGTACCAAACTTGCTTTAACCAACATCTATGATAATCACTTTCCAAATCAAACTTAATCAAGACATGATTGGGATCAAGCAAGCCAAGGGTAAAATATCCTTTGAATCCAATCTGATCAAGGTGCTTTTTTAGAGTTTTCATGGACGGACGACCAGATTGAAAAGACCCAATTAAAGCAAAACGAAAAGGCTGCACCAAGAAATTCGATTCCTCTTTGGAAAAGGAGATAGTAGGAACTCCCTTAAACATACTGGGTTTTTTAGCAACCATAAGAGGAGCTCGTGTGAAAGCAGGAGCAAACGATCTATTAACATTCTTCAAATCATTCTTCACAATCTCAGCAAAAGAACAAGTTATTGGTGCCACCTGCTCTGGAGGAGCCGTCGCAGGAGATTCACGAGCCGTCATGAACAAGAAATGGTACCCTGTAAGTCTATATTGTAAAATAGTCCGACCCCTCCTCCAAACTCATTTCCGGTTTCTTTACTCTTCTATCAGTGGCATTTCATCGAACAGTTGGTAGGCAAGAAAACAAATCAGTCATTATAACATATAATGGCTACTGCTGCCACTGCTTCTCCTTGCCACTGCTGCTGTGTTGCCACTGCTTCTCCTTGCCACTGCTGCTGTGTTGCCACTGCTGCTACTTACTAAATGGCTGAATGAGCTTCTGCCTGCTGCCCGCTACTCCTAGGGGAGAGACTGCTGGGCTACTAGCGAAACGAGCTGCTTGTGCTGGGTGACTGGCGAGAGGACGAGCTGAGGAGTGGATAATCTGTTGCTGGCTGAGAAGGAGCGAGAGTGGACCAGCATTTTAAGTGTGTATTTTTTGTTGGACTTCAATATTGTAGTACTGACTGTTAATCAGAAGTTTCATCAAATAGCTGGAGTGCATAATAACCCATCTGAGAATACTTGTCTTGATCCACAACCCGAGTGCTCTTGAGTTTGATATTGAGGTATTGATCGACAGAGTGGAGTGTTCCTCTAATTGCCAAATCGTTCTTCAGCTCCACCACCACTTCTCTACCCACCAAGTCCTTGAACTGGAAGCTATTGGAAGTTGGCAGAACTTAACATGTTTTTTGATCTTTTCAATTACCATAGGAATAATTATAAAATATTTGAGTTATCTTCTTCTTTGTCTTCTTCCTTCTTCTAGGCCTAACCTCCATAGCTTCAAGAGAGGAGATTTTTCTTCGTCCAAGCTCTATAAATAAGGAATTTTCAAGGTTTCAAGTGAATTTTTGGAGTTTTCTACTTAAATTAGTAAGTTTTCCAACTTTTTTCTTGGAATTTTCATGAACTTGAAAATATGTTTGATTTGGGATTTTGAAGTAGTATGATTTACTTGTTGGAATTGGTGTGTATGAAGTTATTTTGAGTAGCTAATAATGATTTTATGGTTGGATTAAAGATTTAAGTTTGAGTGAAGCTTGATGAAGAGAGAGAATTTAGAGTTATGGAACTTTTGGGTTTGTGAATTCATGAGTTTTAATTATGCAATTTGATTCTAAATGTGTTGTTTCAATTCATAAACAAGGATTTTAAAATTAAATGATGAATTTAGTTAAGTTTGGATAGAGATTGGATGAGGTAGTATTAATTTAGGGTTTTGAAAAGTGAATTTTCAAAGATTGGTAAATTATTTGATTTTAATGTTTAAAGCATGTTATTGAATGATATAAGTGATGAATATAAGCTTGGATTAATAATTGGAATGAGTTAGAATGGGGACGGTCATGCCATTTTTAGGGTTTTGAACAAAAGCATGTGTTTAATTAATGTAATTGGTTTAAACATGTTCAAATATGTTTGTAATGATATAAGTAAACTTTAAACACAAATTTAAATGGATTATAATGGTTTTTTAAAGTTAAAGTGAGGTAAGGTTAAACTTGGGGTTTTGATTAGAATGATGTTTAATTAAGGTTTGATATTGAGAATGCCTTAAAATGTGATATTTAATGATTGTATTTAATCACATTTGGTATATGCAGTAAGGAGAGGTGTTTTTCCCAACCCTAGCATTGAAGGGCAAGTTAAAAGAGAAGGTTTGTGGGAGATTTTAAGCTTGCATTTGAGATCTTATAGAGGTACGTACAAGCTTTAAAAATGAAATTATTTGGAAAGCTTATAAAGGTCGATTATGAAAAATATGAATTATTTGTGTATCTAGTATGTTATTCAATTTTCAGAGTTCTATATTTGGTGGCATGCCATGAGGTTATTCTCATTATTTACCTTCGAGGCTAGATGTTATGCGTCACTGATACTTGATTTTTCCTTCGGGGTTAGACGCTATACGTCACTGATACTTGATTTTGCCTTTGGGCTAAACGCTTGGTATTACTGATATATGATTTGCCTTCGGGGCTAGATACTTGGTGTCAACATAGACTAAAATAGTAACTTTGAGATTTGAATAATGTATTAGTTTGTTTGGGCCCATGATTGTATATGTGTTTTATGTGAATAATAAAAAGATGAGAAATTATGTTATACAATAGAATTTAATGCCACATTGTGACATGGTATACAAATGCAATATGCATTGGCATTATATTTAAGTTTTATTATTATCAAAGTTATACTGCTAAGCTTTTAGCTTAGTGCGATTGTAATTCATCCCGCAGGCGATAGGGGTGATCCGGTTGAGTCGGAGAGTCCTTCTAGACTGGGTCGGGTCTAGCTTTGAGTTGATTGTTGAGTTGATGATTTTTGGATACATCAAGATCAGAGACATTTTCCAGTATGTATATATTTATATTATAGTATATTTTGATATTATATATATTATGT
This sequence comes from Garcia nutans, assembly GCA_947685225.1. Taxonomy (NCBI): domain Eukaryota; kingdom Viridiplantae; phylum Streptophyta; class Magnoliopsida; order Malpighiales; family Euphorbiaceae; genus Garcia; species Garcia nutans. Next base: position 34,191,055 of record CANTUV010000043.1, read on the forward strand.
TATATTTTTGGAGTATATATATTGCAAATTATAAATAATATTTTGAATAAATTTTAAAATGTGGGTTTTATATGTGTTTTTGATAAATATATATGTTATGTATAAATGTTTTGAGGAATTGTAGGGAAATTGGGAAATTGAGGTGGATATGTATGATTGGTTTATTTGGGAGTATTTTTTATGCAGGTTGTGGTTTTGTTGAAAATTTGGGGTGTCCAAATTACAGACAAAACTCTGATAAATTTTTCTAGAAATTTTTATGAAAACTGCTTATTTTAGAACTTATGGTTTATAAAGAATATTTTATTTGTTATTTAAATATACATTTTATAGTATTTGATATTTTAAATTTGAAGTGTGAAAATTTTTATTAAACTAGGTTATGACATTTTAATATTGTATATATGTATTTTACATATACTAGGTGTATGTATTATACATATATATGGTATAATGATATTACATTTATTTTGGTATCAAAGCCTAGGATTGAGGTTCTCGACCTACGTGGGTTATTAGAAAGAGAAAATGGAGATTTTAAGTATGGTTATAAATTGTTATAAATGCATTGGCACTGGTAATTTATATGATCTTTGATGTGGAAATTTATGTTGTATTTGCAGATATAGATAGTTATGTCATCTAGGATGCACCAGTCTGCAGAGGGTAGTGCAGAGAGTATAGCTCCTGATGAGGATAGAGCTGGAGTTAGTGTTGAGACTACTAGAGAGGCGTCTGCTTCTGTGCTAGTGAGACCAGCAGCTGATGAGGTTTCACCGGACTGGGTATGACATATGATAGAGTTGTTGAGACAGGCTCTAGTTTAGCAACCGCCACCACAGTCGCAGCAGCAGTTGCCGACTCAAAAGTATGACAAGCTGAGGAAGTTTGGAGTCACCAATTTTATTGGCACTACAGACTCAGTTGTAGCAGAACAGTGGTTGGACAGGGTCCAGAGGATGTTTATTCAGTTGCAGGCTAATCCGTAGGAGAAGTTTGATTATGCTAGATCTCTGTTGCAGAAGGATGCATATAAGTGGTGGAAGACGGTTCTCCATGGTACAATTGATCCATCGGTGCTGACTTATGATAATTGCCTATGGAAATTTGAGAACAAGTATACTCCCAGAGAGTACAAGGATGCAAAGAAGATGGAGTTTCTAAATTTGAGGCAGGACAAGAGGTCAGTGACAGAGTATGAGGTTGAGTTTATCCGGCTGAGCCAGTATGCTGGTGGCGATATTTTTGAAGAGATTGACAGATGCTGAAGGTTTGAGGAGGGGCTAAAACCCTCTATCATGTGTCTTGTGTTAGGTTCTCAGTATTAAGATTTTTCTCAGTTGGTTGCAGCTACTAGGAGTATAGAGAAGGCACAGGGTCTTGCACAGCTGCCAGAGCAGAGCAGAGCAGAGTTAGGAGATCCTAGGGTGAGGCTGAGTCTTCATCAATGAAGAGAGGTTGAGGGAGGATATCCTCAGTGGTTTAGTAGAAGCTAGGAGCAGTCTGGCAGGTTGGTACAACAGCAGAGGCAGAGACAGAGACCTGTAGCTTCAGTGGCTAGTGCCCTGACCCCAGTGGCTCTGAGGCCTACTCCACCTACCTATGTTCATTGTTGTAGGACACATAGGGGTGTCTGTTGGAGGACAGATGCACCAGTAGTGTGTTATAGATGTGGATCACTAGACCATTTTCTTAGAGACTGTCAAGAGCCACTAGATGATAGACATACAGATACAACAACTTCTATACCCACTGTTAGCAGGGCATGGTGGCAGAGGTTTTTGCAGAGGTGGTATATTAGGATCTAGTCAGAGAAGAGGATCTGTAGCAAGGAGTAGACCAAAGGATGCAGGGCCATCACAGCGGGTCTATGTGATGGAGAGGCAGCCGGATGCTTTAGCTGTCATAACTGGTATTTTTACTTTATTTAGTACTTCAGTTCTTACATTGATATACCTTAGCTCGATGCATTCATACATCAGTGCATCCATTCTGCCTATGAGTGATTTACATTCTGAGTCCCTAGGATTTGATGTTTTGATCACAAATCCTTTAGGGCATAGTGTTGTGGTTAGCAAGGTGCACCGAGATAGTCCCGTTGTGGCTCAGGATGAGGAGTTTCTCGGTGACCTGATTGAGATGCCTTTTATGGAGTATGATCTAATTCTGAGAATGGATTGGTTATTCAGGCATGGGGCTATGGTAGACTATTAGCAAAAATATGTTACCCTGAAAACACGTGATGGTAGAGATGTGGTGGTATCTAGTTAGCAGAGACAACTTTCATCCATGTTTATTTCATCTATTTCAGCTGGGAGGATGATTCGAAAGGGGTGTGAGTCATATCTTGCTCATGTTATAGATACCAGTGTAGTGGGGTCCCAGCTTGTTAGTATACCCATAGTTTTCGAGTTTCCAGATACTTTTCTAATGAGTTGCCAGGGGTACCTCCGAAGAGAGAGGTGGAGTTTGGTATTGATATACTACCTAGTACCACTCCCATCTCCATTACCCTTTATCCGATGGCGCCTGCTAAATTGAAAGAGTTGAATGAGCACCTATTTTGTTTGTGAAGAAGAAGGATGGCACCTTGAGATTATGTACCGACTATCGATAGTTGAATAAGGTGACCATCAAGAACAAGTATTATTTACCTCGGATAGATGATCTCTTTAATTAGTTAAAAGGAGCAGCAATATTCTCTAAGATTGATCTGAGATTAGGGTACCATCAATTGAGAGTTAGAGATGTGGATGTATCCAAGATAGCTTTTCGCATGAGGTATTGGCATTATGAGTTTCTGGTGATGCCTTTTGGATTGACGAATGCAACATCAACATTTATGGATTTGATGAATATGGTGTTTGGACCATACTTAGATAAGTTTATAGTGGTCTTTATTGATGATATTCTAGTGTATCATGAAGAAGATCATGATAGGCATCTGCGGAATGTATTGCAGACTTTGACAGAGAAGCAGTTGTATGCTAAGTTGTCTAAGTATGAGTTCTAGCTCGATCAGGTGACTTTTCTTGGTCATGTGATTTCAGTAAAGGATATTAAAGTTGATCCGAGTAAAGTCGAGGCTGTCTTGAATTGGAGTCCACCAAAGACTGTGATAGAGGTTAGAAGTTTTCTGGGATTGGAAGGTTGTTATTATCGGTTTATGAAGGGTTTTTCTATGATAGATACACCACTCACCAGATTACTTCGAAAAGGGGTTAGATTTGTGTGGATAGATCAATGTCAAATGAGTTTTGAGCATTTTAGGAAGATGTTGACATAGGCTCCTGTCCTTACTCTACCTGTGGAAGGTAAACCTCATGTGATATATAGTGATGCTTTACATAGTAGTTTAGGTTGTGTTTGCTTATGCCTCTTGACAGTTGAAGCCTCATGAGCTTATTTACCCAACTCATGATTTAAAGTTAACAGCCATAGTTTTTGCATTGAAGATTTGGCGGCATAACTTATATAGGGAGAAATGTTTTATTTATACGGGTCACAAGAGCTTGAAATACCTGGGTATTCAGAGAGAGTTGAATTTGAGACAAAGTTAGAGTTGATTAAAGACTATGTTGCTTGATTGATTATTATCCCGGCAAGGCAAATGTTATTGCAGATACCTTGAGTCGAAAGTCCATGGTAGGTTTGACTGTTTATTCACTCTCGTTGCTTATTGAGTTGCGAGCGTTACATGTCAGATTTGAGTATTGTGATGATGGTGCTTTGATAGCTCAGTTGCAGTTGAGGCCAGTGTTGTTGGATCAAATTAGGGAGGCCCAGTTGGCAAATGAGAAAATCCAAAAGATTATGATGGATTTCCAAAAGGGGGAGAGTCGAGACTTTTATGTGAGAGATGATGGCAGTTTATGGTACAGAGATAGGTTGTGTATTACTGATGATGCAATATTGAAGAGAAAGATTTTAGAGGAAGCACATCAGTCACTCTATGCTATACACCCTCTGTCAAGTGAGATATCTGGATACAAACTCTACTATGTCCTTCTTCATTCCTGACCACCAATAATTTTGTTTCAAATCTTAATACATTTTATTGAAGAGAAAGATTTTAGAGGAAGTACATCAGTCACTCTATGCTATACACCCTGGTAGTACTAAAATGTATTAAGATTTGAAACAAAATTATTGGTGGTCAGGAATGAAGAAGGACATAGTAGAGTTTGTATCCAGATATCTCACTTGATAGAGGGTGAAGGTTGAGCATCAAGTTCCTTCAGGGTTGCTTCAGCCATTATCAGTGCCTGAGAGGAAGTGGGAGCGAGTGACGATGGATTTTATGACTAGACTACCTTTGACCCAGAAGAAGCATGATGCAATCTGGGTGATAGTTGATCAAATGACAAAGATAACTCATTTTCTTCTAGTTCAAATGAACTATTCACTTGAGAGGTTGGCTGAGTTGTGCATCAGTGAGATAGTGAGTTTGTATAGAGTCCTAGTATCTTTGGTGTCGGACCAAGATTCTCAATTTACATTAAGATTCTGGAGGAGTTTACAGGATGCTTTGGGTTCTCGGTTGCATTTTAGCATCGCTTCCCATCCTCAGACATATGGGCAGTCATAAAGAGTAATACAGATTATAGAGGATATGTTGAGGAGCTGTATCATTGATTTCACTGGGAGCTAGGATAGATTTTTACCACTAATTGAGTTTGCCTATAATAATAGTCATTGGTCCAATATTGGGATGGCACCTTATGAGGCTTTGTATGGAAGGAAGTGCAGGACACCATTGTGTTGGGATGAAGTTAGAGAAGGTAAACCTGTTAGTCCCGATTTGATTAAGGAAATGGAAGAGAAAGTGAAGTTGATTTGGGATCATCTGAAAGTAGCTTTAGATTGAGATAAAATGTTCCTGAAGGTGTTGCCGTGGAAAGACATTTTGAGATTTAGTCGTAAAATGAAGTTGAGTCCTCGTTTCATAGGACCATATGAGGTACTAGAGAGAGTTGGTCCAGTAGCTTATAGATTAGATTTGCCACATAAGTTAGAAAGGATACACAATATTTTCCATGTCTTTGTACTTCAGAGATACAGGTCAGACTCATCTCATGTCTTGTCAGTGGAGTTCATTGAGGTCAGTCTAGATCTTACTTACGAAGAAGAACCGGTGGCGATCTTGGCACGGGAAGTGAAAGAGTTGAGGAGTAAGAAGGTGCCACTTATAAAAGTTCTTTGGAGGAATCGTGCCACTGAGGAGGTAACATGGGAGAGTGAACAGACGATGAGGAGCCAGTATCCTCAATTGTTCAAGAGTGGATAGAAGGTAATTTCAAGGACGTAATTTTCTTTAGTAGAAGAGAATTGTAACATCCCTAATTTTTTAAAAATTAAATGAAATAAATTAAAATTAAATTGGATAAATTAAATAAATAATTTAAATAAAAAATGAAAGGATTTTAAGAGAAAAAGTAAAGAGTATATGTGAAATATACATGAAATATACATAACATATAAAAGTCAACTCTTAAAATTCAAAAGCCAAAGATCAAGTGGCATTTTTATAATTATACATTGGAAATTAAAAATTATTTAAATAATTTAAAAATAATTTATTTTTGGTTGGAAGAGGGATTTAAGGTTTTTATTAAATAATTAATTAATTAATTAAAAATATAATAAAATATTATATATATATGGTTAAAATTAAAGTGGATGAAAGAGAAAATATTTAAGTTATCTTCTTCTTCTTCTTCCATCTTCTAGGCCGAACCTCCATAACTTTGAAGGGTCTTCAAGGTTTCAAGTGAAGTTTTGGAGTTTTCTACTTGAATTAGTAAGTTTTTCAACTTTTTTCTTTGAATTTCCATGAAATTGAGAATATGTTTGATTTGGGATTTTGAAGTAGTATGATTTAATTGTTGGAATTGGTGTGAATGAAGTTATTTTGAGTATCTAATAATGATTTTAAAGTTGGATTGAAGAAATTGTTAAGTTTGAGTGAAGTTTGATGAAGAGAGAGATTTTAGGGTTATGAAACTTTTGGGTTTGTGAATTCATGAGTATTAATTGTGCAATTTGATTCTAAATGTGCTGTTTTGATGCATAAATAAGGATTTTAAAGTCAAATGATAGATTCGGATAAGTTTGGGAAGATATTAGATGAGATTGTGTTGATTTAGGGTTTTGGAAAGTGAATTTTTAAAGATTGGTTAATTATTTGATTTTAATGTTTAAAGAATGTTATTTAATGATTTTAGTGATGAATATACGCTTGGATTAATAATTGGAATGAGTTAGAATGGAGAACCTTCAATGGAGAAGGTTATGCCATTTTTAGGGTTTTGAACATAAGTATGTGTTTAATTAATGTAATTAGTTTGGACATGTTAAAATATGTTTATAATGATATAAATAAACTTAAAACACAAATTTAAATGGATTATAATGGGTTTTTCAAAGTTAAAGTAAGGTAAGGTTAAACTTTGGGGTTTTGATTAGAATGATGTTTAATTAAGGTTTGATGTTGAGAATGCCTTAAAATTTAATATTAAATTATTGCATTTGATCACACTTGGTATAGTCATTAAGGAGAGGTGTTTTGCCCAACCCTAGTGTTGAAGGGCAAGTTGAAAGAAAAGGTTTGTGGGAGATTTTAAGCTTGCATTTGAGAGCTTATAGAGGTATGTACAAGCTTTTGACAAATGGAATATGTTTATCTTACAATTGGACTTGGCACATTTTGAATGAAAAATGTGTTAAGCTACTTGATACATTGAACATTTATGAACAATGTGCTATGACACGTGATTTGCTATGTATGCATTATATGCATTGTGAAAAGCCATTGATAATGGCTAAATTGAATAAAATGTGATTTATATGAATTATGTGAAAATAATCCAAAATATTTGGGTAATGTGCTTTTAATGTGAAATGTGATGTATTGTGATGAATTGATGAAACGAGATGAGATATGATGAATTGATATTGATATAAATGAAAAAAAAAAGTGAATGATGCAATATGATGAAAAATGAGAAAATGAAGCAATGTGAGAAAAATATGAAAATGAGGCATTGTGTCCAGTTGAATATGAGAAAATGGGAAAAAGGTTGATTATGAAAAATATGAATTATTTGTGTACCTAGTATGTTATTCAATTTCCAGAGTTCAATGTTTGGTGGCATGCCATAAGGTTATCCTCATTATTTGCCTTCGGGACTAGATGCTATGCATCACTGATACTTGATTTTTCCTTCGGGGCTAGAAGCTTAGCATCACTGATATTTGATTTGCCTTCGAGGCTAGACACTTGGTGTTAACATAGACTAAAATAGTAACTCTGGATTTGAATAATGTATTAGTTTATTTAGGCCCATGGTTTGTGTATGTGTTTTATGTGATTTATAAAAAGATGAGAAATTATGTTATAAAATGGAATTGAATGTCACCTTGTGATATGACATAAAAATGCATTATGCATTGTATTTAAGTTTTATTGTCATCAAAGTTTGTACCGCTAGGCTTTTAGCTTAGCGCAATTGTAATTCATCGCACAGGTGACAGGGGTGATCCGGTTGAGTTGGAGAGTTCTTCTAGACTGGATCAGTCTAGCTTTGAGTTGAATGTAGAGTTGAGTTTTAGGTACATCATGATCAGAGACATTTGCCGGCATGTATATATTTTATATTATAACATATTTTGATATTATATATATTATGTTATGTTTTTTGAGTATATATATATATATATATTGTAAATTATAAAGAATGTCTTGAATAAATTTTATAATGTGGGGTTTATATGTGTTTTTAATAAATATAAATGTATATGTATAAATATTTTGAGAAAATGTGGGAAAATTGAGAAGTTGGGGTGGATATGTATGATTAGTTTATTTGGGAGTGTTTTTATACAGGTTGTGATTTTGTTGAAAATTTGAGGATGTCTACTAACGAATTTTTTCTGGTGATTTTTATGAAAAATGCTTATTTTGGAACTTATGGTTTATAAAGAATATTTTATTTTTTATTATAGTATTTGAGATTTTAAATTGGAAGTGTGAAAATTTTTATTAAACAAAGTTATGATATTTTTATACCGTATATATGTATTTTACATATACTGGGTGTATGTATTATACGTATATAGGATATAAGAGTGTTACAAGAAACCTTCTTCTATGCTTTAGGCACCTTTTTCTCTAGCAACGGACATGTCAAAGACCCAAGAATAAGTAAATCTATAGCAATTTTGGGTTGGTTAATGTCTTGGTAATAAGTGCCTATCGAACTCCTTCTCCTTTGCCATTCTTTCTAAAGTAATTCTTTATATTCAGTCACTTTAGTAGCTAACTCATAAAAACCTTTGAACTCCAATCTTTGAAACTTTTTCCTTAGTTTGAAAACTAGTCCTCTTTGGGCCATTTTCACAAATTCTATCTTAGGCAAGTACATTTTTAGTGATTCCTGATCTTTTTAAACCTAGCTATAAATTTGTCTATCATTTCCCTAGCTCTTTAAGTGATCTCGATAACTCAACTATGCAAACTTCAGGTTGTACCGTGAAGACTTGGGCAAGGAATTCACATTCCATCTCTGGCTATGTAAACACTGAATTCCTAGGAAGTGTGATATACAAAGTGAAAGCAATACTAGTAAGTGAACTGGAAAATAACCTTAGTATATAGAATGGGAAATTATCATAATTTGTCAATTCCCCACATTGTACTGTGAACTTGGCTAAGTGTTCAAGCACCGATTGGTCATCTTCTCCTAAGAACAAGGTAAAATCAGGGATATGGTAACCCCTTAGATAAGGATTCTCCCAATCAATAAACTGTAAATATGGTTTTATAAAGTCTGGACAACCGATTTGCCTAAGGCCAGGTCCATATAGTTCTTGTAACATCCCTTATAGCTTCTATGTCAATGTTTCCTCTATAACTGGGTTTCTGTAGAGGAACCTGTTCGGGCCTCCATATCGACTATTGGGGAAATTTAGCCTCATAAACCTAGGGTTGTGCATTTGGATTTATAGCACTAAAAAATTGTTAGGGTTGATTCAACATGCCATTAAGATGGCCATTTCGATTGGGGCCCTTATTATTTCCATAGGCCTCTTTCCTTCTTGGTAGAGGCACATAACTTTCTTTGACATGGCCCTGAGGCCTATGCCAATCCCCTACCTCAATATTTATTTAATGCCCCTTGATTTCTCCTATTGTCTGCTTAGAGTGTCTGGTGTTGACATTCTACACTAATGGGTTGGCCATCTGAGAGAAGCTCCACTTCTCCAAGGCTTAAATTCCCTTGTTCATAGTTCACATCATGCTTTCCTATTATTTCTTCATCAACATTTGAGTTTCTTAGAACTGCTTGTGGGATTCTTGCATTTTCCTCTGAGACTCCTGCACTTACTTTTGAGACACCAACTGGGTTTCTTGGAATTGTCTCTAGGTTTCAACCATTACTTTGAACATACCCAGAAGAACTTGTCTTTCATTCCCTTAAGCAGTGGTGGAAATCCTTTTTGTATTGTCCACCCCTTGTTGTATTTCAGACACTATAGGAACTTCTGTCAGAGGAAGCCTCCCTTTTCAATTTGTTCCACAACAAATGGAACATAACCTTCCTACCTTTTTTATCTAGAGGTATCAATCGGATTACTAGGTCTAATTAAATCTTTAATAATCTTTCTTGACGGCATTGTAGCAAAATGGTCCCACTGGGCATGCCAAAATTATTTCCCTAAGGCCTAGGAAGAACACTATTGGCCTTAAATAGTTTGGATGTGCCAGAGGTATTGAACCTCAATGAACATATTTTGTTTGTTGAAAGACTCAATCAATTGTAAATTTTCTCAAGTACTACAAAGAAACTAAAGGTTCTCAAACTCCTCAATAATGATTTTTTTGAATTTCACAGCAATGTTTACAAATTTGAAATGATAAAACAAAGGAAAAAATTAACAATAATGGAACAATTCACTAAGATAACCTATTGATAAGCTAATAGAAGCAACGTGGAACAGATCTTTAATGAAACACTTAAAGTAAACGATGGTATTTCTATGGCTAATGGCAGTATTTTCCTAAACTAGTTACAGAAAGTTTAGAGTTTTTCTCATCTTCAAGGTTGATGGTGATGTTCGTTGAATCCCTCATCCTCTTTCCTATATTCTTTTTAAAATTACTTGTCCTTATTTTTTAGCCTCCACTCCTCAGGAGTGCAGCAAGTGGTTAATGAAAAACTCCTATTCTTCAGCACTTCCCATAACTGCTAATTCCAAATTTTCCTGTAGGCTCTCTCCTTAACTATTAGTGCTAGATTTCCACTAGGCCATCTTCGTTTCTTTTGTAAGTGATGCATTTTGGGGTGTAAATAGATGTTGTCAATGATATAGCTTAACATGGAAATGATTTAGCTTATTTGAAGTTATTTATATTGGCAGGTTGTTAAGATTTCATTCTCAGCTATCAAGATGGCTTGTAAGTATATCAGTGGATTGGTGCAATTATGAATTCTAGTTATGCGGCAAATGAAACATAATGCAACTTGCTAGGCATAAAGAGTGATAAATATCAAAGGGTATCTATTGAACTTAGAGGCAGCCTCAGGAGAGGGTTCTTAGGAGTGGTTAAGTTGTACATGTATAGGTATTGTACTCATAAGAAAATATAGGTCTAAGAATGTAAATGAAGGGGGAAAAGGGGTAGAAAGTTGAAAAGAAATAAGAAACAAAAACAAAATAATTACCAACACTAAATTATCAAGGTAAGAATAGTGAAAATCATTGCAGCTGGATAAGTTTCTGCTTCAATTTTGTTGTGCTTTTGTATAATGAGAACAATTTGTTAATTGTACAAATGTTCCTTTTCTTTTCTTTTCTTTTTATCACCCATTTGTTATTTGATTTGATAATCTCAATCACCAAACTAAAGAGGCAAAACTTAAATTGCCTTATGAAGGGCTGAATTGAGTTCTCATATTTTAATTTTCTTCAATTAAATCCTTTAATTTTTTTTATTTTTACTCAATTTGTTTCTTTAATTTTAATTTTTAGTCAATTTATTTCAAAATTAAATGGTGACTACTGGAAATATTAAAAATTTGGTAAATTTCATTGCACAACTTTTTATATTCATTCATTCACTCAAATCAAATTAATGTTTCTTTGGTTGTTCTCAATTCAACCATGAATTTAGAGATACCAAAAGTTTCAAAGTTGGAGCCAAATTTCACTTATTTTTCATAAAAAAATCTATGATTGAATATATTTAATTAAGTTTTAATTTCAAATTAATTGTTAATTCATGACCAATAAATAAATTTTACACTGTTTTTCATATTGATGGACTTTCCAATTATTTTTAGGAAGAAGGTGCATTTTTACCCCTAAAATTTTAGCAAGGGGATGTATTTGCCCCTAAAAAAATTTAGGGATAAAAATATCAGCATTTTGGAAAATACTGATATTTTTGCCCCTCTCGTAACGTTCCTCTTAGTCATCACTGTAGCTCCGCTAATAGCTGAAGGTTTAGTTCTTTCTTTATTCTTTTACTGCTCTTCTTTAAATATTGAAACATGAAAGGAAAAATTGAATATCCCAGATCTCCATTTCTAACCTTATTTACTTATACAACCACCGTTGTTGGCTGGGAAGATAAGGGGCGTGAAGGGAAGTTTGATTGAAAGGTGAAGATTATTGACAGTGAAATAACATTTCCATTGTTACAGGTAAGACTGCATCACATGCATGTGGGGGTTTTTCAATTATCTTATACTAAAAACATATTTTGGGTTTGGGTTAAGTGTGGGTTTCAAAAATTATTAAGTAATATCAAGGATTACCAAATTTGGTTAGGGCTAATTCAAAACATTGTACAGTGTCATTGGGTTAGGGTTAACTGAAATTGATTAGAAATTCAATTTAATAAGATGATATTAATTTTTTAAGAAAACAATTTATAGATATTAATGTTAAATTTACTAATTAATGTTATTGTTTCTTTATACAACATGGAAGATAATACAACGATTTTGAAGTTTAATTATGGGGGTAGATAGGTAGCTAATTGGGAAGACCATAGTAAACATGTTTTAGAATATGTTGGTGGTGATGTGGATGTTTTACCAAGATTTGATATTGATTGGTGGAATTATTTGGATATAGTTGAGGGGTATAAAGGACTGGGATTTGCAAAAGTGAAAGAAATATGTGTGCTTTTGCCAAGAAAGGAAATTATGGAAGGATTGTATTTAGTGCATAATGATCACACTATTAGGTGCATTTTAAATATTAAAAGCAACAATTGGATTACTGAAATTGAATTTTACTCTGTACATGAGGTGGATACCCCAGTAGTGTATAAAGATCCTTTGATATTAACTTGGCAAGGGTGTGAAATAGGGGAAACAACTGGCCAAGGTGAAAGTGAAAATAATTTTGAATCCCCTAAAACTACAGGGGAGGGCTTAGCTGGAAGTCCTTTAAATTCACCGAACCTTGCACATGTTGAATCAAAAAATGTCCCAACCCTAGAAAATGAAAACGGCAACACACCATTCCAATCTGACCAAGTAGATCCAGTATCTGAAACACAATCTCAATATGGAACACCCAGAAATACCAATACAAGCCATCTTTAACTATCCTGGTGTGAATGAGGGAGTTTTTTTTTATAATAGTTGGGGTAGATCTGATAAAAATTGGAGCTCAGGTCCGATTGGCTATGTCAGTGAGGGGGATGAGGGAGATGAAACTATAGTTGAAGATGAATCAAATGAAGATATTAGTGAATATGAGGATGAGGTAGATGATACAACACCTCCTATAGAGAGAGTTAGATATTGATGGGTCTGATGGCCAGTATTTTACTCTTGGTATGACATGTGCAGATGCTAATGAAGTTAGGGAAGCTGTTTCTAGATATGGAGTGAAATTAGGGCTGAAACTTAAGATTAATCCTAGTGAGCCTCATAGGCTAAGAGTGGGATGCATTAGTGAGGATGGTTGTCCATTTGTGATGCTTGTGTCAAAGGATGAAAAGAATCCAGGTCTTACTGTGAAAACTCTAGTTCTAGAGCATAGATGTTATAGACACTATAATGATAGACATGTTGTGTTTTTGGATAAGGAGCTTTGCACATGCAGGGTATGAGACCTAACTGGGATCCCATGCCAACATGTAATTTGTGCCATGTATCAATCAAAATTAGATCCGATGAGAAGAATTTCTAAGTGGTACCACATGAGCGCTTTTCTAACAACATACGAATATCCCTTGCAACATGTACAAAGTTTATGAAGATTAAAGAATTTCCATCAAATGAACCACTTCCATTGGTAAAATTAAGTGGAAGACCAAGAAAAAAAGGGTAAGGTCCTCAATAGAAGCCAATGCCACATCCTGCAAGACATTCAAGCTATCAAAGAAGGGAAAGAAACTAACTTGTTTCTTGTGTAAGGAAGAAGGACACAATAGAAATGGTTATAGGAATCAGGTATAGCAAACAATTTAGTTATTTTCAATTCTGAGCATATATAATTGTAACAATTTTCATTTTCCCAACCTTGGATTGAAGGTTGAAACAAACCATCAAATTCCTCAACCAGCAAGCACTCAAACAAGAGTTGGACAAACAAGCACTGAAGCAAGTACTCAATCAAGCACACCAGTACCACAACCACCAAGCAATACATTAAGTTTTCAAGGATTCAATCAAGGGCAATCAAGAACAATAACAAGCATCCCTCGACCTTCAAGGAAGACACCTGCACAAGTGACCAAGAGCAAATCAAGGATAGGAGGATCAACTAAGCATTCCAATCTAGCAATAGGATATGGTTGCTACATTGATGAAGACACTGGGAGGACAACAGTAAATGTATGTAATTTTTCATTTTTCAATGTTTGTGACTGCTTAATTAATATTGTTTGTTTGTTAATGAAGCCTGGAATGCAAAGTGAAAGAATTATTACAGAAGGTGAAGCAGCTTTGGATGTTGATCCGAATATTGAAACAAGATATGCAATCCCCAATGAAAGAGAAATGAGGAAGACCAGATCTTCAACAAGTAAAGAAAAACAACAAAGATCAATTAATTTTGTACAAGATAGTTCTCAAGTAACTTATGCTATAGATTTTCCATTCCAAGCTCCTGGTTTGCAATGGAGAGGAAGACCGGCAGTTATAGAAAACACTCTACAACAATAAAGATATATCTATATGGCTAAGAGAAAGAGCAAGCAAACTCCATTGAACTCATGAAGTTCACTATAAATATTTTTGGAGTTATAGGAAATGTTACTACAATTTATCATTTTATGTTTTTTTAAGCTGAAATGTGTTTGTTGGCAATTTGGTAGTTTGTTTTGTGTATGATGGCAATTACATATGCAATTTGTTACGTATACAACTCCAATTGCCAGTGATCAGATCATTTTGTTCATGAATATTGGGAACTGTAGTTGTACTTTGTTTTTTACCAGATTGAAATTAATATATGAAGTTGGATGAGATATGTTAACATTATATGTATTTTTGTAAAGTTATATGAATTTTGCCCATAATGACAAATTTGTTAACTATACAAATATAACTGTAGCAACAAGCTACTATCCACACAGCCATCAATTGAACACAAGCAACCTTGCTAATCCATCATCAAAATAATCCCAACCTACATTTTTACATTATATCAAACATCTCATCCAACATAATTAACAACTCCAACACTCAATTATCAACATTCAACAGGTTGAAAACTTATTAATTAATGCAGAAATATTAGGACACATTTATAATAATTAATTTAAATGTATTTCCTTTTACTATATGCTCAACAGTACACTTACAACAAAAATAACATAAACACAAGCATAACCCAAGATACAACAATGACTATATAAGTTGATTTTAGCTTCTTCCTGGTTGTCTCCAAATCCAACACATTTGACTTCTTAATTCTATTTAATTCTGGCCATAATGCACTAATTTCACCATCAAAATCAAAGTCTTGCCCATTAGCGTTATCTTTCAACCTTCGATTCTCAGATGGCAGTATCATTCTTTTCGTTTTCATTATATTTAGAAGCTCTCTATCTCTGCAGTGATTTTCTCATCATGCCATTTAAAAAATCCACAATTTCTGACCTACAAATAGGAAACTATATATTTCATGTAGGCTTAAATCAAATATCCATACCATTTACATACTACCTAATATGAAAAAATTGTTGAAAGCTTATTCTGCAATTTCAGCAGCCATAAAACCTTCTACCTAGATTGTTATCCGTCCATGACGTCCACCTGGGAGCTTTAACTGAAAATCCTCCTTCCCTTTGACAATGACAATATACAGCTGCTCCCTCATAATCCATTTCCATATTATATCTTCTGAATGATGCCGAATTAGTTGAATTTATGAAAGAACTCATTGAGATCGACAGTGATTAGCTACCAATTCAGAATTTTCACACCTTCTCTTTCTTCAATCAAATACAATGAATTTTAGGATTCTAATGATGAAGAAAGGAGAAAAATGAATTTACATCACTCACTATTATTTATTGAAGTCTAACCTTCAGCTGTTAAAAGAGCTACAATGATGACTGAGAGAAACGCTAAGAGAGGGGCAAAATTATCAGTATTTTTCAAAATGCTGATATTTTTGTTCCTACATTTTTTTAGGGATGCCCTCGCTAAAATTTTAGAGGCAAAAGTGCACATTCTCCCTTTTTTTTAATTAATAGTTGAAAAAAAAATAAAAAAAGAAAATATTTTTCACCTTCCTTCTTTCTCATTACTCTTATTCTTTTTTGTGAATTAAAAAAAAGAGGGAGAGAGAAAATCCATAGGCTGTTCAATTGTGCAAAATAATTACTATTTTTTAAAAAAATTTCTAAAGAAAAATAGAAAGTAAAAAATTTCTATATTTATTAGCTAATAGCTAGTTTTTTTTAAAAAAACTAATTTTGATTATTTTCTAAATGAAAAAATAGGAAGTTGTTTTCTTCTTTAATTTTTATAGATTCATTTATTTGGAAGATAGTTATAAAATTAAAATACTTGTATCATGTTTTTGTAACTTGTTAATTAATTAAATATATATTTGAGTACTAATTTTCTTATTATAATGTTTAAAAAAATTCATATTTTTATAAAATAACATAAGAATGTTATGACAAAAAAAAATAAATGCTTTCCAACACTAAAATAAATAAATAAATATTATAACAACAACAACAACAACAACTGAGCCTTAGTCCCAAACAAGTTGGGGTCGGCTGTATGTATCCTCAACAAAATAAGCTCAAAAGACACCAAAAAAGATACTCCAGCCTTAGGCCCCTTCCAAGACACGGATTTTACGTCTCCATTCAAGTCTGTCATTAATCAAATCCGCATCAAGATCTAAGGCACGTAAGTCTCTTGCTATCACCTCCTTCCACACAGTTCTAGGTCTTCCACGACCTCTAGCCCCCTCAATCAACAAATTCTCACACTTACGAACCGCAGCATTAGGAGGTCTTCTTAAAACATGACCATACCATCTAAGTCTTCCTTCCCTCACCTTATCTTCGACATCCGCTACTTGGACTTTTTGTCGAATATGAACATTCTTAATTTTGTCCAGTCTGGTATGTCCACACATCCATCTTAGCATCCTCTGTAATATCCTCATATGTGGCTTAGAAGTTTTGATTATGTTGTTGTTGTTGTTGTTGTTATTGTTAAATTGGATTGAATGTATATGATGGGATAAGAAAAGAAATTGGAAAGTGAATGCTTGTGCATATGTGTTTTGGAGGAAGAATTAGGGTTTAGAGACAAATGTATATGTTGTGTATATGATGATATATATAACATATAAAGTGGTCAAATGAAGAGTCAAGGTGATGGTTAAGTGGAAGAAGATATTTTTGGTTGTTAATGAAATTACATATGAGGGCTCATATGAGACAAAAGTTGGCTAAATGATTGAGGGCATATTGGTATTTGCTTGGATAAGAATACTTGGTGGAGTTTAAAAGCAAAATTTGACTTTGTATCTTGATCATTGTCTTCTTTCTTCATGAAGTGGCCGGCTCTCCATTAGCAAAAGGAAAAGAGAAGTGTTCTTGAGGCAAAAAGCAAATTGATGAAGCAATCCAAGGTTTTGACAAAGGATTTGTGAAATTTCTTCTTTTCAAGTAAGTATTTTCTTGTTTTCTTTACTTATTTGGAAGTTGTGTTGGAAGTAAAGTAGGGTTTGATGATTTTGTGATTTGGTGGATTTGAGATGTGTTTGGTTGTGTTTTCAAGTGTTAAATTGATTTTAAGTTATGAGTTTAATTGAAGGTTGTTGTTGGAAATGAAGGATGTTGATTTTAGGGTTTTGAGTTAATATGTGTTTTATTGTGATATTAATGTGTGGTGAAGTAGTTTTTGTGATGAATATGTGTTTAGAACATTGATTATGTTCATGTGAAATATGTTATATGATGAATATTGTGTTTGAGTGCAATTGAGAAAGGGTTGGTTTTAGTTAAGGTTTTGTGATTTGGTGACACGGCCAAAAGCAATTTAGGGGAGTGGGCGTGTCCCTTAGGGGAGTGGGCGTGTCAATTGTTTGAATTAGCTACTGCCTCTTTTCTTTTTAAGGACACGGGCGTGTCACTCAAGTTGGTTGGGCGTGTCATTTATTTGAGGAAGCTACTGCCTCTTTTCTTTTTAAGGACACGGGCGTGTCACTCAAGCTGGTTGGGCGTGTCAATCAAGTGAGTTGGGCGTGCCCTTCAAATGATTTGAACATTGTTTGATTTCTTGGTTCTCTTTGCATGGTTTAAATTCTTCAAAAGTTCCATTGTTCCTAAACTTAAACATGAACATTATAAACATGTTTCAAACACAAGAATGATCTAATCAAATGAATGTGGATGGTCCTAAAGCTATGAATCATGTCAATTGTGTTTTGCCCTAATTGCATTGTTGAGAATTAACAATGTTATGTTATGCACTTTGAATGGTAATGTGTTTTATGAGAAATGTGGAATGAAATGTTAATATTTATGAATGATGCTATGTGAGATAAAAATACACTTGAATAATGAAGTGTTATATTGTGAAATGAAATGTGGAGCCATTGTTATTGGCTAAGGTGATTTAATGGAGATAAATGAGGCATGTTTGCCTAAATGATAATGAGAATTGAGAATGAAATCTAAATGAATTGTGTGGCTAATGTGTTATTCCATTTTCAGAGTTTGTTGTTGGTGGCATGCCTAATGAGTGTAACAATCTCTTGAAGTTAGGTTGGATTGAATCCTTGAAGCCTAATTGAGATGTTACAACCCTTGAAGCTAGGTTGGGTTAGTTCTTGAAGCCAAGTTGGGTTGATGCTTAGCATGCTTTTCTCCCCTTGAAGCTTGGTTGAACTTAATCCTTGAAGCCTAGTTGGGTATATGATATTGATATTGATAAATGTGATAACAAAACCAAAGCATTAACTCTGAAAATTGAATGACATATTAGTGTGTCTTGGGCCCATGCTTGTCTTTGCTTAGTGTTGTTCATGAATGATTAAATGATTAACTAATAAAATATATGCAAAGATGTTGAATTCTGATATACATATATGTATGTTAGGTTATGAAATGTAAAAGTATGTTGTTAGCTTTGCATTTATGTTGTTACATGTATGATAAATTAGAATTGGCATTGTATAGCATTTAAGCATGTCTATTGCATGTTTTATCTTACTAAGCCCTTGGCTTAGCGCGATAGTGTTTAATCGCGCAGGTGATAGAACTGATAGAATCGAACCCGAGAGCTCTTCGAGACCGAGTGAGAGTAGACATTGAAGAGTTGATTTTGGGAGCTTAAAGATCAGAGCTGAATTGCCAATCATGTATAAATCTTTTATATTGTGTAAAGTTTTGTTGATAATGTAAATATATGTATAATAGTAAATATGTATTCAAATGTTTTCATATATATACATA
This sequence comes from Garcia nutans, assembly GCA_947685225.1. NCBI lineage: Eukaryota > Viridiplantae > Streptophyta > Magnoliopsida > Malpighiales > Euphorbiaceae > Garcia > Garcia nutans. Next base: position 34,210,010 of record CANTUV010000043.1, read on the forward strand.
TTTTATAACTTCCGCTGTGTAATATATAAATGTATATATATATATATAGATAACTAATATGTTTTGTTTTATAAGTAAATGAACTATTTTGTTAATAAGATATAATGATATGGATATGGTATCAAGTTTTAAAATGTTTTGAATGTTAAGGAAACCGTAGCATCCCTATGTTTGGTGCACTTATGCTACATTGTTGTGGTTGTAGTGTGTGTGCATTGAATATGGGGGTGTTACATCCTCATTTCTGCTACACTCATCTTATGCTAATGTTGTCCCGTTGGTGCCCAACACTCACTACCATAGAGCATCGCAGGCCTAACAACCGTCCTATAGAATTTACCTTTCACTTTCAGAGGTATTTTCTTATCACATAGAACCCCGGTCGCACCCTTCCACTTCAACCACAAATAAATATTATAACAACAATTAAAAAAAATAAATTAGAAGTAACAAGTTAAGCGAAAGATTAATTTTGACCTTTTATAAATATATATTAGAAAATTGATTTCCAAAACCGACTAGTCCCATTTCAAATTTTTCACCACCAACGTATACTTTTTTCAAGACATTTTCCTTGTTTCTCTTCGTTCTTCTTTGTCTCTAAGTCTCTGTTTCTCTTGGCTGTTGAAAGAAAGGAAAAGAACTCTTCATCTTTGGAAGAAAAATGATTGTAAAAGAATGTCTAATAGTCAACAAAATGATAATAAATTTATATTGTATAAAAATTGAATCAGCAAAGTCTAACCCATCTGCCATAGCTGCATCAACCCTTATTATTTCATCCAACATGCCATTTGATAGTTATATGAAATATAGATAATATTTTTTTATTTGTATTTTAGATTCTGTTTCACTTTTTTTTTTCAGAATAAAAAGAAAATGTTAACATTGAATTGAAAGCATTGAAAAATAAAAATAAAATAATTTAGTAAACTCCAATATCTCAATTCTTTCATACTATTTATTATCATTTATTTGATGTCAAAAAACCATTAAGTTTTTCTTTTTTTTTAAAGAACCCATAAGAATAATTGATTGAAATTAAAGGAACAAAGACAATTTCTAATTAAATAAAGAAAAACCACGCATAAAGCATTCTGTAAAGTATATAAAAATCATGGAAGACTAATTTTTATACTTATCAATTTATATGAATTCTATTTAATTTAACAGCAGTAGATGATTAATACGTGTGTGATTTTATTTAAGGTCCTATGATGTTACCGGTAACGGGTAAGATTTTAATGAGTGAATGGCTTTAGTGACAAGTTTACAATTGTCCCTTGAAGTTTTCCATGAATTAGCATTGTTTAAAATTCCTAATGGTTTTTGTATTTTTTTTTTTGGGTTCTGATACGTGCATTCTTATTTTTTCATATTTTCTCATCAATTCGCTGATATGAGTTTTTTTTTTGTTTTAACTTTCTCTAATTCTTTGCTTGTTCTTTTCTATTTTTTTGAATGTCTTATTTGTTATTGTAAATTGGCTTCATAATTTCAACCCTCAGTGAATCACTTAAGTCTTATAGAAATACAAATAAACGGAAAATCATGAGGATTCAGATGTACCAATACCATATCTGAGTTTGAATTTTTAGAGATCATTTGATTTCTAGGAACGATGTTAATGGCCTACTAATTAATTTATGGTCTTTTGACCTATTAATTTATTGGTTTGGGAAGCTCATAAAATGAAGTTCATTTCATCTTTCTCATATGCTGTTTTTTTACAAGTTCTATAAAATTTATCAGAGTCAGGTACATTTTTAACAAGGAACAATACAATTATCAGTTGGAAAAGATGGCATAAGAAGGATAGAGTATAGGATTATAAATTTCTTAATTTGCATGTTCCAATATCAAGTATATCAATTATCATGATTTTCTCTTGTTAAAAGCATTCAGAATATCCTTGCGAATTTTGTCTAGTTTTGCTAATTTTACAGCAGATTTTTTGTCACATCTAGCGTATCATTATGATCCAGGCGTTCATGTCTTAGGAGAGTCCCCTGATGGAATTTCGACTTGGCTTTCACATGATCTTGTAGGCGCTACTTATTAGCGCTAGTTGTGAGTTCTCCCACCTTTATGTACCACACACACACACACATATATATATATATATATTGGAAGGACCGTTATTTTTAAAGTTTATTAATGTTGGTTTTGGTAGCGACCACTGACTTACTGCCCTAAACGCCTATCCATCGGCTGACACGGGTCTTACTGCATATCCAATACCTAGACAACACTAAGTCCACTTCTAGATCTAAAAGTCAAAAATTTAACTATGTAAACAGTTCTATATCTATCTACTACCACCCCTAAAAGAAGATGGCTCTGATACCAGCAAATTGCGTTGCTCCAAATTGGAAGGAGTGCAAATAGTGCAATTTAGAATAAAATAAAATAAAATAAAATTTATAATTATAAATCTGTAAGTAGTGCAAATATATTTCTGATGTTTTAGTTCCAGATCAAGCTCAACTTGCTCGTTTTTTGCTTGCAAGAACTAGAACAGAGCATACTTATAGATGGATGAGAGAAATGAGATATAAAAATTTAAATTTATTTAAATAAATGAAAACAAAATACAATATAGAATAAAATAAAATAAAATACAATTTATAATTATAAAATATAACTACCTTATACAAGGAGATCAATAGGTGTTGAGTACAGGAATGGAAGAATAATAAGTGAAGGAAGAGAGGGAAGGAAGAAGCTAAAACTAGGTTGAGGGTTTCTTGAATGTCTTCTGTGTTGAGAGAGAAGTGTTTCGGATTCCCTTTACCTTCAGAATGAGCTTCATTATATAGACAGAGTCTTTAAAATTCCACTATTCTCGTCACATGCTTGGTCACTGTAGAGGAATAGTAACCTGTCGTTACTATTTGCTTTTACGCCTCCGGAACTGTGGATGAATAGTACCTTATCGGTATTGTTGACTTTACTGTGAGGAACTGTGGATGAACAGTTCTTCTGACTTTACTGTTGGATTCCCTCTGGTGAATACTGTAGATGAACAGTATCTTGTTAGTGGGCACCGCCTTTATTGACTTTAATAATCTGAGTGGAGAAATAAGGTTTCTCCTGCCTTTAATCAGATGAGTCCGAATCAGATTCAGTTTCTGACTCAATTTTCTTTTTGTTTTTCTTTGTTTTATTCTTTCTTTCTTTTTCTTTACTCTTTTCTTTTTTCTCCTTTTCTTTTCTTTTTTCTTTTCTTTTTCTTTTTTCTTTTCTTTTTCTTTATCTTTAATCTTTTAATCTTTTTCTCTTTTTCTTTTTTCTTTAGTTGAGGATCCAGCAGAGTGGGTTCTACTGGGCTTAATGGGCTCAGATGTTGAGGGAAGAGACCCAACCATCTGTTCCATTAAGGCTTTATAATCTTCTGCAGTCTTGGCAGCTACAAGAAGGGCAATGTTCTGGGCTCTTTGAGCTCCCAAAGAGGCTTGTAGCCTTGGGTCAAGACCACCATGGTTTCTCTTAAGGAGCCATTCTTTAACTGTTTCAATAGTGGTAGAATTGCGAAAGGCAGACCACCACTTGACTTTAGATTTTCTCAATATAACAGGGGTACTGGTACCTGACTGAAATGAATAGTCAAAATACCATTGATATACCCAAGGTATATTGAAATTTAAACAAAAAAGAAGTAGAGGAGGAAAATTCCTCTCAAAAGGTGTAGGATTTAAGTGGGCTTTAAAATGTTGGTAAGCTAATAGTACATCTTGTGGAAGAGTTCTTTCATCATTTCCACAATAATGCCACCAATCAGCGAACCAGGATGGGAGATTATTGATCTTTAAATTGGTTTCATTATAGATGAGCCAGGAATGGGTTTTACCCGGGTTTTGGAAAAACAGGGCTTTGGTCCAGGCTTATATATAATCCCAATAATTATATGAAGAGCAACAGGATAAAGAAGGAAGGGTTTTAAATTACACAGGAATGTGCAAAGGTCTTCCCCATTCAGAAGGATGGAGAATTTTCTTTATTTTGAAAGAAGAATAGGCTATGACAGCCTTATCTTGCTGACTATAATTATGCTTTAGGTATAAAGAACCTGAATCCACAAGAATATGGAGATAATATTCTTGGGGTTTTGAAAATTCTTTTGGTTTAAAAAACCATCCTTTAGGATTTACAGACTCAATTATAGACCATGGGTTCTGCTGAGCAGTTCCAAAATCAGTAACTAATTCTGTAAACCAAAAATTTTTATTATACCAAAATGATTTTTGCTTTAAAGGAAAATTTGCTGAAACAATTTGAGCTGAAGGTTTTGAAATATCCAACTCAATTTTAGAAATATTCTGAGATAGGATTTTTTGAGAAGAAGATTCTCCTATCTCAATTTGGTTTTTTAAATAAGGTATTAAGGAATCTTTACCTGGAACCCCTGGAGGAGGTTCGTGTCCCATCTTTAAGAGAGCTTTAATCACTTCAGGTGATTGGGCCAGCTGAGAGACCCAATGTTCTATTTTTGCTTTATCTTCTTCTTGGACAGCATCAGCCCAAGACTTTATGGGTTTAGGGTTCAATATACTATCTGAATGATCAGATAGAGCTTTAGGAGAGTCATCTTTAAGGGTTTCCTTTTCTTTATTAGCTGTTTTATTTTTTCTCCCCATGATTCCTGAGAAGGAATTCACGAGTAAGGAAATCAGGTAAACTATTATTTTCTCCTTTAATAAACTCAATATCAAAATCAAAAATACTTAAAATAGCTTGCCATCTAGCAAAAATCTGTTTTGAGGCAAGGTTTTTAACATCATTTTGCAAAACATCTTTTGCACTTTTACAATCAATTCTCAATAGAAATTTTTGATTTAATAAATCAGATTGAAATTTTGAAATACATAAAACGATACTCAAAATCTCTTTCTTTATAGTTGAATAGTTTAATTGGGTTGGGCTCCAATGTCCTGAATAGAATTGGACTATGGCTTCTCTACCCTCTTTAACCTGTTTTAAAATCCCACCAAAACCTATATCTGATGGATCAGTCTCTACTATTTTGGAGGCTAAGGGATCAGCTATATGTAGGCAAGGAATAGATTTAACTAGGTCTTTAACTTGTCTAACTATGCCAGAATGGACCTCAGTCCATGGACCTGGGTTTTTCTTTAGTCTATCATGCAGAGGTTTCATAGTTCTATTTAGGTTGGGAAAGAATTCTATAACATAATTCAGACAACCTAAAAATCTTTGCAACTATGCCTTATTTATTATTTGGTCAGGAAACTTATCCCCAAAGGCTAAGTTTCTTTCTATAGGTTCTATGATTCCCTGTTCTATATAATGTCCTAAGAACCTAATCTTAGTTTGAAATAGAGACATCTTCGTTTTACTTAATACTAAACCATTATGTTTTATTACCATAAAAAATGTTTTTAAATGTTTAAAATGTTCATCTATAGTTGTAGAGTATATTAAAACATCATCAATATAAACAATACAAAATTTAGTGTAAGGGTTAAAAATATCATTCATCACTCTCTGAAACTCAGAGGGTGCATTCTTTAAACCAAAAGGCATAACATTCCATTCATACTGTCCAAATGGAACAGTGAATGCAGTCTTATACCTATCTTTAGGGTTAATCTGAATTTGCCAAAAACCAGATTTCATATCAAATTTACTAAAAATATTTGCTTTATATAATCTTCCTAATAAATCTTTTTTATTTGGAATAGGGTATCTAATCCATTTTAAAGCTTTATTTAAAGGTTTATAATTTATTACTAATCTAGGTGCACCTCTTTCTATTTCAGAGGCCTTGTTTACATAGAATGCAGCACAAGACCAAGGGCTTCTAGATTTAGTTATTAATCCTTTATTTTCTAAATCATTTATTTCTTTTTTACAGAATTCAATTAAATCAGGCGCCATCTGAATGGGCCTAGCTTTAGTTGTAATAGACTTTTCATCAAAGCCTATTTCATAAGGTAAATCAACCATGTGTTGCTTTCTGTTCCAAAATGCATTTGGAATATCAGCACACAAATCTTTTTCTATTTGAGATTTTAATTTATTAATTTTATCTTGTGTAAATTTATTATTTAACTGTTCATTTATTTTTTGTAAATGATAATTATTTTTTAAATTACAAAGTTGTTCAGACTTTGCTTTTATAAGAGCATTTATTTGTAATTCATTTATTGAATGAGCCTTTAAAAGATTTAAATTCCTCTTTTTAGGTTTTTCTAAAAATGAAAAAATTATCTTTTGTTTTCTTACTTTAAAACTTATACTATCATCATTTACTGAATATCAAATTCATAAATGGTGTTCCTAAGATTACCATATGATGAATGTTGGTTAAGATAAATATATTCTTTATTTCTAAATTTTTATCTATAATTGATGCTTCTGCTTTACCAAGTATATTTAGTTTAGATTTATTTGCTGCTGATAAACTTTCATTAGTTTGTTGCCAAAATCTTTTTGGTACTAAACTAGGTTTAATGCAGTTTAAATCAGCTCCTGTATCAAACAATGCTATAGTTTCTATATTATAATTATCTGAAAATTTTAATCTTATTTTTATTAAATATTTTCTAGATGTTATTTCATGCAATATAAAAATTAAATTATCAGGGATTTTATCTTTACTAATTAAACTAATTTCATTATTAGTTTCTTTATCATTTATCTGTTCAATATCTTCTTCAGCTTCTTCATCAGAAGAAGAAGTTGAGTTCATTAAAGATTTTATTATCTGTGAATCTTGTTCTTGCTTATTCTTTAATTCTTTTAACTCTAATTTAATTTCTTTAATTTCTTTTTGTAAATCATTTATGATTGATTTATTTTTTACTGTTTTATTCTTGTTTAATATTGCAGTTAAATCATATGTTTGTTTACTAGTACTAGGTAACATAGAGTTTTTAGGTTTATCATTGTCTAATATCTTATTTAACATTTTTTCTTGAATTTTAGGGTCACTTATAAATTTTATTACTTCTAATATAGATTCTTGTTCTTTAGTTAATACATTTAATGATTTACTACTATATTCAGAACTTGATTCTGATCATATGTCATCTATTTGGTTTAATTCTTCAGAGTCTGAATAATCTTCAGAATCTGAATAATCTAAATATAATTCATAAATTTTATTTAATACAAATTCTTCTAAATTTAATTCTTGTAATTTTTTATCAAATTTACAAAATCTTGATGTGTGGCCTTTTCTTCCACATTTATAACATGTTAAATCTTTATATGATGTAAATTTTTTATCTTTTTGTTTATATGGTTTTCTACTAGGTTTTCTATATTTGTAAGGTTTATAAGGTTTCTGTTTTTTATAATAATCATCTTTATCTAATTTTTTCTTATAACTCTTTTTGTGATATTTTTTATAAGGTTTCTTATATTTTCTTGTAGTAGAACATTGTCCATTACAATCTTTATGTTTCTGTGTTATACTATAATCAAATTGTTTACAGAAAGAACCTAGTTCTTGTTTAGTTTTTCTCATTTCATATTTTAACGATTTTTGAAGCTTTATGTCTTGACAAAGTTTTAATCCTTCCTTTTGAACTATACTAAACAGTTGTCCATAGGTCAATAGGTCATAAGGAATAGGGTTTCCAAATTCCTGTTTTATATGGTTCCTAACCTTTTCTCCTAAGAAGAAGGGTAATCCTGCTAAGAATTTTTCTTTCCAGAAAGCTTGGTTAGAATCTTCTCTTAGCATTATCCTAGTAAGGAAAGTTGTTTTATAAAATTGAAAATCACTAAGTTTCTTGCATCTAAGATTACTTAGTAATTCTGCATTTTTATCCTTTAAATGAGTAGGATCACCTATAAAATGGAGTGATATAGTCAAGATTAGTGATGCCACAGCATCTTGAATAGTATCACCAAGCTCATCTAATATAGGTATTCCATCTTCATAAGTTTTTACGGCATTTAAAATTTCTAAATGTTGTTCATCAGTGAGATGATTATCCCACCAACCTTTAAGTTGTCCTGTGAAGCCAGCTATAAGGAGTTCAGCTATAGTTCTATCTGAAGTTCCTGTTTGAGTTCTATAAGCATTGGCAGCCATTGTCATCTATTGAAGAAGACTCAGAATATTATATTCTGATAGGCTATCAATGTTCCATTCATAAACCGAAGAGGCATTATACTTATATTGTGATAAGACATTTGGTCTATCTGTTATTCCTAAGTCTGGGGCAAACATTCTAGGTACTATAGATTGATTATATGTTATACGATTTATCTGTGGCTCTAGGGCTTTACTAAAGGCATCAATATCTTTAGATTCAGGTTGAGAATCCTCAACTGATTCTGATTCTTGTTCTTGGGTGACTATACTTATAGTTTTAGAAGCTTTAGATTGAGGTGTTTCTTGAACTACCTGTTTTGACCCAGAAGAAGAGTCAATTTTACTTAATTGTTCTTTAATTGCTTTAACAAAATCAGAATCTTTAGATTTTACTTCTTTTTGTCCTGTTTTAGAAACTTCAAAAGGTTTAAAAACATGAGATTTAAGTTTTTTATCTTTTGTCTTTTTCAATTTTTACTATCTTACTTTCTTTAATAGTATCTTCTATTCTGTTTAATTGTTGTCCTATACTCAATAGGTGTGCATTACTAAAATTATTCTGTTCTAATATTTTCCTATTTGGGTCATCTTCAGAAACTATTTTAAATAGTGCTATATTTATTTCTTTATCTCCATGTAAAAATACACTTGATGTTTTAGGTGGATGTTCACTTTGTATGATTTTATCTTTTATTTTCCATTCTGTATTTTTATTCCTAATAGTTACTGGATTTATTAATTTTTCTGCTTTAAGTTTACCTCTATAAATTCTTTTAAACCAATCAAAGAATTTCATATTCACTTCATAATTTCTTATAAAGTCAATATATTCTTCTTTAACTGATTCAAAATCTTTTACCTTTTTTATTATATTTTCTAATTTATCTTTATTTTTAATTGCTGTTAATTCTTTATTTAATTTATCATAATTAAAAACAAATTCTTTATTTATTACATTTAATTCTCTATCTATGCTTTCTACATTTCCTGTCATGAAGGAAGCTGTAGGTGACATGGGTGGAGAAGGTGAGTGTTCTATATTCTGAGGTTGATTATAATTGGGGTTTGGTTCCAAAGGGTTCATTGTTCCTGTTGGATTATAATATAAGTGTGGAACTGTTGTACTATAATCTACACTTTTTAGTTTATTACTAGACTCAGGTATATCTGATGTAGAATACCTAGGCTTTACTACTGTTTGCAATACAGGTTTAGGTTCATTTTCTTTATATGAAGCATATATTACAGAAGGTAACTGTGAGGCTCTACCTATGTCTACTGTTGAAACAGAGGAGGAAGAGTCTGAATACCTACTGCTTACACTATGTCTACTGAATTTTAATTTTACCTTACCGTCTTCATACTGTTCAATTTTACTGAGTTCTATATTGGGTTTAACTGTAGTTTTTGGTTCTGGGAGAGGAACAGCATCCTCTAAGACCCATTCATCAGGGAGACTAATATCTTTCCACTGAATAGTCCTAGGAATTATTGTATTAGCTTTACTTAAATCTGTTTGTAAAAATTTAGTTTCTCCTAATTTAGGTTGCATTATATATTTTGTAGCAAAAGCAGACATCATAGCTTTATAATTTATTTTATACATTAATGCTACAGGAATAGATCCTTCAAGCATTTTATAATTATGCGTTTTAATTTCTAATACTACACTTTTTAATATATTTGGATCATTTAATGAAATTGTTATATCTGGGAAGCAGTCAAGTGAGATTGGACCACTACTCAGACTGGTTTCTATAGTTCCTAAAAGTGAGTCATTAAAATTTACAAACCTAGCATCTCTGACCACAGCCAGAATACTAGTATTTAATCCTTCTCTAGTTAAAGGTTTTATACCTATTTGTACTAATCCTATATGTATATACTTGTATTTTTTACTTTTATGATGCTTTATTGATTCTGCGGAAAGTAAAGTTATTTTCTCAAAAGGTTTACTCAACTGTACATCTCTTTCTTCAGCTTTAATTATATAATCATTTTTAAATATATTTAATTTTGGTATTTTATAAATCTGTTCTTTATCTATCTTTGGTATTACCCAATTATCAATTGCTTTATTAAAATCTTCTAAAATTACTTCATTTCTGTTAACTATCCTTTTAACTTCTGATGACACAGAACTATCTGATTTAGTTGTACTAGCAGATTTACATAGAAATGGTTCCATTTTTAAATTTTTAAAAAATAGATTTTTAAAGTTTATTAATGTTGGTTTTGGTAGCGACCACTGACTTACTGCCCTAAACGCCTATCCATCGGCTGACACGGGTCTTACTGCATATCCAATACCTAGACAACACTAAGTCCACTTCTAGATCTAAAAGTCAAAAATTTAACTATGTAAACAGTTCTATATCTATCTACTACCACCCCTAAAAGAAGATGGCTCTGATACCTTCCAATTTGCGTTGTTTCATACCCGGTGCAAAGGAGGACTTCAGACAAGTGCAAGTCTGACGTTGCTCCAATTTATATTTGGGTTTCCAGCCTTATATACCACTTTAAAGATTACAATTAAATCTTTAATTAAACTTGTATCTTAAGTCTAAAATATTTTAATCAAGTTTTATCAAAACACACTCTTAAGTCTATTTGTTTTAGTATTCCTAATTATACTATATATATATATATCATGCTTACCTTCTAAATTTATTTTTCGCATTCCCGAGCAAATGATGGCATAAGAAGGTAGAGAAAGGGTCTGAGCTACTAGTTAAATTACCAAAACCATGAAGTTTGCTTTATGAGCTTCCCAAACCTATGAATTAATCGGCCAAAAGAGATATTTTTAACATAAATGTTAAGAAACGCCATGAGTTTTAAAGAATTTAGAGTTGCCTTTTTTTTATATACCCATTAAGGCTTTAACTTATTTAGGCATATGTGATGATATGATTTGTTCACTTTGATTTCAAAAATATATATATATATATATATATACATGAGACATTTTGCCACAAACTACCTTTTTTTTTAATTTAAACAAAAAAATTAATATGCATTATTATTTTTACTAATTTATAATTATATTTAAGAATAATTAATCACAAATAATCTTCTATTTCCTTTTTGTTTGGTATTCTCAAATTAATTTTTAGTCCAACTAAGTCAGTAGTTATAGCTAGCACTCATATATAAAATAAATCTTTTTTTAAATGTACTACTCATAAAAAAAATCTAATATGCATATTTAAGATAAATATCCTAACAAAAATAAATAATTGACAAAGAATATTATAAGTTCTACATATAACAAACATTATAAATATATTTGTATTTGGTATACCATAATTGATAAAGAATATGATAAGCCATATATAATATTGAGTCTTGCTATATATAACATATATAAATAAAAATATATATGATATATAATAAACGCTATAAATATGTTGATGCAAAATATTAAATAAGTTTATATTAATTATATATGTTATATAATTAGATTTATCATATATTAATATAATAAATGTAATATCCTCATTTTGGTGTACATTGGTATAAGTGATATGGAAAATTAAATAGGTATGATTGGCAGAGAGAAATATAATAAATATGCATATTGATTGTTTGAAATATACATGAGATATATATATAACATATTTATATAATATACACTACATATGATAGTAGTAGTAGTAGTAGTAGTAGTAGTAGTAGTAGTAATAATAATAATAATAATAATAATAAGAGAAGATAAACTCAAAGAAGAGGATAAATATCAATATATTTAATTATATTGAATTAATTAATGTATTATTAATTAAATATATATGTGTGTGTGTGTGGCTAGGAACAAGGAAAAAATAAAAGAAGTTTCTTTTCCTTACTTCTTCTTCTTCTTGGACGTTGACTTTAGGAAAGGTGAGGAGAGTTTATTCTTTTATACATCAAATACTACAAGGATTCAAGAGGATTTAAAGTGGTTTTGAAGGATTATCAAAGAAATTAAGTAAATACTTTATTTTAAGCCTGCTTTTCATTGATTTTAAGATTATCTTTGAGATGAATAGTGAGAGAAAAATGATATAAATAGTTAAACTTGATTGTAATTGAGTTAATATGATAGATATGTTGTGATTTAGTTATTAATTTGTAACATGAACATTGATGATGAATTAGGGTTTGGCATGGAGGTTGGTTCAGTTGTGTAAATGAGTTATAGTGATGTTGAGTTATAGTGATGTTAAATTGGCGTATAGATGATGAATTTATAGGTAGATGTTTAAAATGGTTATGGAAGGTTGAATTGAGAAATAGTAGTAAGGTAAAGGAATAAGAGTATTTATAGACCCTTAATTTTGATCTTAATTTGGTACGATCCTGATTAAAGGATGTCAAATTAAATTCGGACTGACTTTAAAAAATTTAAACCTAAGTTATAACTTTTAAATGGCTCGGTTGAGTTTCAAAGGGCATATATTCAAATGATTAATATTTTGAATGTTCAAGCTTAATTTATCGGGTTCAAATTCAATTATTCGATCTGATTAAGTATTTTTAGACCATTTTTAATTCAGTAGGGCCAAAATCAACATGAGCCAAGGCTCATGTCCAATGTCGATTTGGCACACCAAATCGACATGGTCTTGGCCCATGTCGATTCGAACAGCCAAATCGACATGGAATTTGATCCTAAAGTATTTTTGGGTTTTCTAATTAACTTAGAATCCTTTTATTTCTTGGATTAGGCAGATTAGGTTTAGGTTAAGTCTGATTTTGCCTATAAATAATAAGCTTTAATACTTGAACAGGGATCGGGAAAATTGGATCGGAAATTATGATTTAAGAAGTAGAAGGCAAAAAGCAACCAACATTCATCAACCAACAAAGGCAGGGATCACTATCTTTGATATTTGCTCAGCCAGAAATAAACATTGATGCAGGCAGTAGCTTGGAGTCAATAAATAATTTGGTGGAGCCTTCAACGCAGGTTTAGTGTATTAATCTTAATCTGTTTAAACATTCAATTGTCGTATCCTTTTTGTTTTTTACAGGTTCTGATTCATTTGTTTTGTTATCACTTTGATTCAATAGTCTAAATTGATAAACCCTAATTATATATCATGTTCATTGTTGTTTCATCCAATAGCTCAAAATCCAGAGAATCCCAAATCCTAATCCATCTTGAAACCCTAAAATATTTTCTTAATCATCAAAACCCTAACTTATTTTCCAAAACTTTAAACTGTCTTCTTAATTCACCAAATCCTAATCTTCTTTATAGTTTCTAAAAACCCTAATCTTAACTGTTTCCATAGTATTAAAAACTCTAAATTGTCTCCTTAAATCCTAAGATCAAAATTTTTTTTCAAAATATCAAAAATCCTAAACCATTTTATTAATTCTCAAAATGTTACCCGTGTTGTGTTATGTACGTGATACCATACTTTCACTCAAGGTATGGAGATTGAGCATTGTATAACCACTCATAGCCTCGTACTTTTTGGTATATACTTATTATGGGAACCTAAGCTTTTCAAACCCAAGGACTAAAGCCCATGTAGTTGGTCTAGTTACTTTCCTTAGGTTTATACCCAAATGTTTGCTCCTTGACTATGTTTAATATATCTTAGTTTAAATAATGGCCTATTTGGTTTGTTCTTTTTCTAATATGACCTAATTATATTGTAAGCCCAAAATAATTTTCAAAAGCCTAAAATAATTTTTAAAGCCCAAAAGACTAAAATTATTTTTAAAATTTTTCAAAATGGTCTTTTGACATAAAACATTTTTCCAAGATGGGTCAAAAATTCTTTTTACCTCATGGGCCAAGCTCAAAACCCATAATCTATTTTCAAACAAATCTTTTCAATGGGCTTTGAAACAAAAATATTTTCACCTCAAAGCCCAAGCATAAAGCCTCAAATTCATTTTCAAATAAATCTTTTTACAATAGGCTTTGAAAGAAAATCATTTTAAACAAACCTCTTTAATGGGCTTACAAATATTTAGGTCAATTATAGAATACGTAAAATCAATTGTGGGCCTAGTTTACACTAGGATGTATTAATCATGGGCTTGTTTGAAGCATGAATCATTAGTTATTTTTCCAAAATGGAAAATCTATTTATGATAAACCTTTTAATTTAGTTTTAATCCTAATATAGCATACAAGCTATTTTTAGTTGGCCCAATGGATTAAGATTTAATTAATGGGAGTTCTCATGGACTAACTTTTAATTTGAAAATACAATTATTGGTTAATCGTCCAAGTAAATTTTTTGAAAATAAGATATCCCATGTTGATATTTTATTGACCATATACCTAGGTAAAATGATTCGTCGTTCTTGTAAGGAAGTTATAAGGTTGGAAGGGTTGTTCTTACTCTTTTGGTTTTTTTTTTGTTTGTTTATCATTTATGCATACATGCTTTGCATCTCATGTCATTGATCCTTTCTGGCTCATAGCTTTGGAGTACATCAGGTCAAAAGCTTACGATAATCCAACCTACACCGGTGATGAAGAATCCAGCAACAAATCAGTTAGCTTTTAACCAAAAGCAATGGAACCAGAGCAGATTCAAAAGATGTTGGATGATGCCCTTGAAGTCAAGATGGAAGAACTAAAGGGGGCCCTGGCTGAGATCATAAAAAGCCAAATGGCTGCAATATTTGGAAACACTGCTGAAGCATCTGTAAGCACCAAGAAAGATAAGAGAAAGGCTAAAGTTGGTGAAGTAGCCTTCGATGATGACAAGGTAGTTATTGATGACAATGACGACTAGGCTTAATACTTTTAAGATCCTCAAGATAAGAATAAAGAGCCGAAGGTTGTGGAAAGGGCAACTGTGGAAAAGACCGAAACATCTGATGTGGAAAAGATGATTGCTGATTTAGATAAGAAATTTTAAAAGAAGTTGAATGTTGATGAGATGTCAGAAATAGACAAGCTATTCGAACAAGATGAGGAGGTCCCTTATAAGTTTAAGATGCCTTCCTTCGCTAGGTACAATGGTACAAGAAATTCTCACTTGCATATTAAGCGATACATCACTGCTATACAGTCTGCCAGAGCTACTAAGGCTCAAACTCTAAGGTATTTAATGCTCTCATTGGATCATGTTGTGCAAAATTGGTTCAATACCTTGAAGGAAAGTGCCCAAAAAGATTGGGATATATTGTATAAGGCCTTCATCCAGTAGTATGGGTACAATGTCGAGCTGGAAGTTACCTTGATGGAGGTGGAATCAATAAGGCAAAAGCAGAATGAAAACTTTTTGACTACGTGAAAAGGTGGAGAAACAAGGCTGCACGACTTAAAAAGAGGCCTGGTGAGTCTGACCAGATTAGGATGATAGCCAGAGGTGTCCTGCCCAATCTTCATGAAAGGTTGTCTCACACTCTTATAAGGGATTTCAAAGATCTTATTCAAGTTGGCTTGGAAATAGAAGAGTGGGAAAGAGAGAAGAACCATTTTTCTGCAAAATAAAATTATCAGTCTGGTAATCAAAGTACACATAAGGAAGCCGATGTTAATAAAACTGGCCAAGAAAGTAGAAGACAATTTTAAGAGTTGGGGAAACCTCTATCTTGGGTTTTCAACAAACTGCAAAAGAAGGTGTTGTTACAACTGTTGGCTCCTAGACCCTTGCCAAATCCTTTACCACTAAATTTTGATACCTAGGCTTTTTGTCAATTTCATCAGACTCCAAGACATGAGACAGATAGATGCACCTGATTGAAGCATGAAATCCAAGATCTGATCGACAGTGGTGTAAACCCGTAATTTTTTACCAAGTCCGATACAATATATTTTAATTAGTCCAAAATAATTTTGTGTTATCTTAATAGAATAATATTTGTCTTAGTATTTAGTTTTTATAATTAATAAAAAAATAAAAAATAATATTAATAAATAAAAAATAAAAATAAAAATTGGTGACGGAAAAATTGGTGATGAAAAAATTCGTCGCCGAAAAATAGTGTTGAACGAAATGGCCCACAGCCCGCTAGCACCAATTTTTGCTCACCAGTCCTCGTAGCCAGCCACAAAAGTTTTTTTACCAGTAAAATTTTTCTGCAGCAGTTTTTTTTCGCTAGCGAAATTTTTTCGACGCAATTTTTTCCGAAACCAAATTCTATTTGGTTTCGGTTTTCTTTTCTTGATTAATATTAGTTTCCGTAAACAAGTTGAATTAATCGTCAAAATTTTCTATAAATAAGACTAAAATAACACAGAAAGGGGGAATCGGGAAGACAATAAGAGAGGAATCGGACTTTAGACTAGAATTTTGAATTGAAACTTTACAAATTGATTGAACTTTTAAAAGAGGAAGCATTCAAATCCATCAAAGGCACCCATCTTGCCTTTGTCCTTGTTCATCCAAGAAGTAATTTTTGGTGGAACCAATAAACGAAGGTATGAATATCTAATCTCTTTTTTCTTTACAATAGCTTGAATCATTAAATTGTTTCTTTTGATTTTAAAAATCATAGAACCCTAATTTACTTTTTTTAAAGCTTAGAACCTTAAATCGTCTCCTTTATTTTTAAAAACTTTAAAATTGCTTTTCTGTTGATTCTAAAACCTAAGAACCTTAATCTATTTCTTCAAAATCTTAAAACCCTAATCCACTTCCCAACCTTTAATCATTTTATTAATTCCCAAAACCTTAATATGCTTTCTAATTTTCTCAAACCTTAAAACCCTAAATTGATCCTTCTATTTCCAAAAACCCTAAAAAATATACTTTTTGTTTCCAAAAACCTTAAATCATCTTACATATTTCCAAAAATACCATAAAACTCTAAACTATTTTCTTTTCACCTTTTTCCAAAATTCCCAAATGTTTTATTACATATTCAAACCCTAAATTTACCTTACAGCTTCTAAAATCACATAAAGCTTTATAAAACTATAAATTGTTTTTTAAATTCTAAAATCAAATACATCCTCCGAAACACTAAAAACCCTAATTCAACTTCAAAACCAAAATCAGTAAACCCCAAACTAAGTTTCCTAAACCCTAATCCTTAAAACCTTAAAACGTTATAAACCTAAATATTAAAATTCAACACAGTAAGCCTAAAAACAACAATCCATTAGCTAATAATCATAAACCTAATGTTTTAATATTCTAAAACCCTAATTTCATAATGTTACTCATAAACCCTAGTTTGATTCATGAAACCTTAATCCATTTTAATTTTCTTAAATCTTTACAGTAGTTAAGAATTATAAACCTTTAATATGCTAAAATTCCAAAACCCTAAATATTAAATAAAGAACTTAAAATTAGAATCAGTAAACTTCAATTTTTATCTTTATTTACCTTTATTTAATTATGTAGTTTATTATATGCTTTGATTTAATTAAGTTTAATGCTTAGTTTATTTAAATTATCATGGATGGATGTTTACTTTCTATTTGATTGATGTTTAATATCTTTGATGAATGATTTATTTATGATGAATGGTTATTTACTTTTATCAAATTTATTTTGATCTTCAAGTGTTGTAAGAGGTATGTTTCCACTTTGTGGGTACCTTATTAATTAAATTCTATGTAATCTAAATTGTTTTTATATTTTAGACCAATGTAAAGGGCACATTTCTACCTTTTGGTGGGTGTCCTATTTAGTTTAGACATGGATGATGTAAAGACATGTCTCCATCTTCGGATGGGTATCCATTTATTTGTTTTGCTTGGACATTACTTTGATATTTAATATAACGATGATTTATTTCAATTGTTGTGTATAATATGGATAATATTGTTATATTTAAAAATTTTATAATATTAAGACCTGTAAAGGAGGCCGGTTCCAATAAACCGGGCGTTGTGGGGGTGCTGGGCCATTTCTCATCTTCTCCACACGTACCCAACTTTTCGAACCCATTAGAGGGTTGGGGATTCCTTAGGAATCGAGTCATCCACCCCTTTCTTTTTTTTCGGCCTGTTCGGGTGGCGACTTCATTTTTTCCGGACTTAGGCCCGTGTTCTCTAAGGCCCCGAGCCTAAACAGTGCCGAAGTCATAAGAACCATTCCACCGGGAGTGGGGGCAAAAATCACCGCTCCCAGTGGCGACTCCACTGGGGATAGGAGAAGTTGATTCTATTAATCTTTTTTATTATTCTATTCTTTCTTATAATGATACTATCCATTGCATCATATTAGATTACATCGTGTAAATGAGCTAGGATGTCCGTGTTACCCATGTTGTGTTATGTAAGGGATACCATACTTTCACTCAAGGTATGGAGATCGAGCATGGCATAACCACTCATAGCCTCGTACCATTTGGTATATACTTGTTATGGGAACCTAAGCCTTTTAACCCAAAGACTAAAGCTCATGTAATTGACCTAGTTACTTTCCTTAGGTTTTTACCCCAAATGTATGTTGTTTGACTATGACTAATTTATCTTGGCTTAAATTATGGCTTATTTGGTTTATTCTTTTTCTAATATGACCTAAGTACATTGTAAGCTCAAAATAAATTTTTCTTTAAAAGTCCAAAAGACCAAAGCTATTTTCAAAACTTTTCAAGATGGTCTTTGGGCATAAAACTTTTCTAAAAATAAATCAAAAATTATTTTACTCATGACCCAAATACTAAGCCCAAAATCCATTTTTTCTAAAATCTTTTTTACAATGGGCTTAGAAACAAAATCATTTTCATCCAACCTTTTCTCATAAAGAGTTTGCAAAATATTTAGGTCACTTACAAAATACCAAAAATCAATTGTGAGCCTAGTTTATACTAAGAAATAATTAATCATGGGATTGTTTTTGGCATGAATCATTAGTTACTTTATCAAGTGAGAAATCGATTTATAATAAACCTCTTAATTTAGTTCTAATCCAATATAGTGCAAAAGCTATTATAGTTAAGATTCAATGGATTAAAACCTAATTAATGGGAATTATACTAAATTGATTTTCATTGTTGAAAATATAACTATTGGTTGAAATGTCCTAGGGAAATATTCGAAAACAAGATACCCCATTTTGGTATTTTGTTAACCATATTACCTAGGAAAAGAGACTCACCATTCATGTGTGAAAGTTATAAGGAACATCATAATTATCTTTCTTTGTTGATTGTTTGTGCATACACGTATACGTGCATACATTTGCATCTCATATCATTTATCCTTTTTGGCTCACAGCCCTGGATTACGACAGTTCAAAAGCTTACGACAATTCGACCTACACCGGAAGCAAAGAATCTAGCGACGACTTAATCACTTGCTCACCAAAAACAATGGATCCCGAACAAATTCAAAGAATGGTGGATGATGCCTTCAATGCCAAGATGGAAGAAATAAAAGAGGTCCTAGCTGAGACCATAAAGACCCAGTTGATTGAAATTCTAAAGATCATCAACAATGCTAAGGCAGCATCCATGGAGAACATGTTCACTAGTAGAGATCGAATGAAAAATGAGGGACCAATCCCTATTCTACGAGACCAACCGAACCATGTGTTGTCTAAGTGGGGCAATAAGGGCGGTTATCACCCCAGTGGAAAAGGTTAAGGGGAAAGAGAGAAGAACCATTTTTCTGCAAAATGGAATTATCAGCCCAGCAATCAAAATACACAAAAGGAAGCTGATGTTAATGCCATCGTTCAAGGAAGAATGAGGTAATTTTTGGAATTGGGAAAGCCGCTATCTTGGGTTTTCAATAAGCTACAAAAGAAGGGATTGTTACAACCCTTGACTCCTTGACCTTTGCTAAATCCTTTACCCCCAAAATTTAATACTAAGGCTTTTTGTCAATTTCATCATACTCAAGGACATAAAATCAATAAATGTACCCGATTGAAGCATGAGATCCAAAATCTAATTGACAGTGGTAAGCTGTCTAAACCTGATAAACCCAACACTAAGAATAATCCTCTACCTAAATTTGGAAGGGCGCCACCGCTTGCAACCTTCATGAAGAGTTTTATCTTGTCATCTCATCATGATATGGATAGAGAAGCTACTAAAGAGGATGTACTACTAAACAACTTTGGATTAACTATAGATGATGAAGCAATGACCTTTGATGATGGAAAAAATCCTTACCCTTGAGATGTCTAAATAAATGATGTGTCTTTGACTCCAACTCAATGAACTTCCCTTAGCTTGAATATTGTTTTTTCAATTTTACTTTCTTTAATATTTAATTGGAACAATCTTATTTTTCAAGTTTAAATTTGTTTGAATAAATTACTTTCATCAAAATTTTTGTTGGTCTTTATTCATTTTGGTGCTGAACCAATGAGGAATCTAGCTTGATGTTCATAAATTAATGTGTTTATGCATCATGACTCGAATAACTTTACTAGGTGAGGGAATTGCTCTATAACATTGAGTTGTGTATGCTTACTTAGAGAGGGCTCCTGCATAATTACCTTTGTCTAGGTCCTAGTCAGTCTTAGAACATGCTTTGACAAACTTTTGAGGCGAAATTGAACTTTACTTATTTAAGAGAGAGATGATCTAGGCATTGTTTGGTTAGCCAACAACTAGTAGTCACCCAATTAGATATCAACCCCTAGTTGTCCATTTGAGCCTTCACAAAATTTTAGCTTTCTTTTCATTGGCTTACAAACCCCAATAACCTACCCTGAGTTGTTGTGATACTTTTAACAAGTCTTATGATCACTAAGGTGAAGAAGCAAGAATATGAAAGAAAGAAATGAATAGTCAAGACCATGAAAATAGTTGAAGTTCTCAAGACCATAAGGGCAGTTGAAGTTCTCAAGACCATAAGGGTAGTTAAAGTTCTCAAGACCATAAGGGTAGTTGAAGTTCACCTAATATCTCCAATCTATAAAGATAACATCAGAGTAATAAATGATTTATCCTTGTTAAAGGAGATTTATGTCACTCCACTCCTCCATTATTAGAAACCCAAGTTGGTACAAACAAGACAACTCTTTTAGAGCTAGAACCCAAAAAAACAAAAAAAACCAAAAAAAGAAAAAAAAAAGGGAAAAAAGGGAAAAGAAAAAAAAAGAAAAAAAAAGAAAAAAAAAAGAAAGCCAACTGAGTTCTCTGTTACCTAAGACAACAAAAGGCTTCTATTTGGTTTATAAGGACGGTTTGACTTGAATTAGTCCAACCCAACCAAGGATTCGATCAAAATCAAAGAAAGACCATTCAGTTCTTGAAAGTTTTATACATGACAGTCCTACAAGGGAGAAGGACAAAATAAGAAAAATAAAGAAAAAGAAAAGGGAAGAGTAAGAAAAAGGAAAGAAAAGGGAGAAGAAGAAAAGAAGCGAATTTGGGTACCAAACTTTTTGCAAGGGCAAAGACTGTCCTAATCAAGATCCAGATTAATAACAAGAAGATAGAAAGAATTTAGAGTCTAGTAAGATTGCCTCCCAGCTACCTAGAGTTCAAATAAGAAGTTTGTAGTATGAAGGTTTGTCCATTGTGTCACACCAGCTCCAACTTACAAATGGCCTTCACTTTAACCCATGTCCCTTATAGACCCCATTTCAAGCCTATCAAAGACCTGTTGATCTCTCTTGGTAGGTAGAGTCTATTAGTGGAGATAGTTTGAATAAGCATGCATATGAGATAGACAATATTCAAAATCAATGAGACCTTTGGCCAAGTAATGTGTATGTGCCTATCTGAAGTGCAACAATTCTTGCTTAAATAGAAATGATTCCCGAGTTTAGTACGGTAACTAGGGTTGTCATGTTATAGATATGTTAATTTGGAAAAATCAAGTCCTGAGATACATTGACATTGATTTGGCAAAATCAACATTTGATTTCAAAATCAAAATAATAAAAAAATGAAAAAAATATTTTTATCATACAAAACCTTTAAGTTAAGGGGAGTATGTTGAACTGTCAAACCTCGAAGGACACATTGGGCAAAGGAAATAATTATTGGCAAGGTCATGAAGAAGCTACCAATTGAAATATAGTTTGAAATGGATGTATCTCTGCTGTTTGGGGCCTCCATTATTCATATTTTCAACATCTTAAAGATAAAAGCTATAAATGTGGAGCATTGTGTCATTCCAAAGCAAGAACTAAACAAGCATATGGAAGGCATCAATGAAAATACATCAGCTGATCACCTCGGTCTGTGAGTCGACGAAACCACTATATTGAATCAAGGGGGGGGGCATAAGAGACCCATTGCTTGAGGAAACCCCAGTCATTTTGCAAAAGAAAGGAAGAAATGCATGCTTGTTCGGTGAGCTAGACAATATACAAACATCAACCAAAGCCGCATAGGAAAAATCATGGGCTTGAGCCTATACAGAGGGCAAGGAGAAGATATGAAGGCTAGATAAAAAAAAAAGAGTTACAGTAAAGATGGAAATTATTTATTATAATTTTTATGCTTATTATACAATGTTTATACAATTGATACAATATTTATACATCACTAAGAAGGTGGTGGTAGGTCATCAAATAAAGCCCTGAAAAAATCATCGCCTGTTGGAGGAGACAAATCAACCGTCCCAAGTCCACCCGAAGCAGGAGCACCAAAATCCCTATTACCTTAGAGTTTCGATCTATCACGGCCCTCATCAGAAGTATGTTAGTGTATGTGCCCTAGGCCATTTATTTGGATCTTTATGTTATACATTCATTATTAATAAATGAGGTTTTATTATCATTATTGTTTGTTTGCATGTTACACAATTTTGATATTTGTCCCTGGTTTATTGTTGTTATAGAGATAAAAAAATAATTCTTAACCAGTATGAACATTGATTTGATAATCATCAGATGGTTATGTGTATAGTGATACAAATCAATTTCATAGATACTTGTTAGAGAACAATGTATTGGATAGACCCATCATGAGATTACTACATGGGTTAGTGTCATAAGTAAATCTCATGATAGTTATGTATTAATTCTTTGACTTGAGATTGTCATAGTTTCCAATATAAGGACTATTATATTTTGACATGATCAAACATTATCAGTAACTGGATAGTAATAAAGGTTATGATCATATATGATAGAAATTATGTAGAGGATAATGAACAATCAAGATAGAATTTGTCCCTCTCTTTGAGAGAGATATCTTTTGGGCCCCTCGATAAGTGAGACTGTGAAATGCATGACCATGCTCAAATGAATTGATAGTGTGATCAATTTCATTTGTTTTTTATCAGTATACTTGGAGATCGAGTAATCATAAGTTTGGACAATATAAGTATGACGTTGACCATGACTTATGTTCAAGCTAGATATCGTGTGACAAAGGGATTAATGTATGTACTATTATTAGGCAAATTGGACATTCCTTATATTAATTGGGTAGTTGTAACGCCTTGCTAGAGGCCAATTATGACTTGTTAGTTTAACAGAGATTAAATTGACTACCAATTAATATGGGCCTATCGGGTCACACACAAGAATGCGCTTTGGGCTAGATATAATATTAATAATATTAGATATTAGATATTATTATTTATTATTATTATTTTCATTATATATATATATTATTAGATAATATATTCAGAATCCTTATTAGATTTGGATTCTGAATTTGACTTACCTTATCCAATTTCGAATTGGATTCTGGAGTGATTATATTCACTCCAGACGTTAAGTCTTCTATGAGGTAACATTAGAAAATGATAGAGAACGAAAAAGGAACCCTAATACATTTTAGAGAAAACATTTTTCCAGCCTTCGCCGTTGCAGAGAGCTAGCACTCCAGACGGTAGCATTCGTGTGGATACGCGATAGAGGGTGTTTCGCGATCGAGGCATCTCTTCCAAACTGTGATTTCGAATCATCATCAGGTTAGTTCTTTGAACACTTTCGTTGAATTAAATGAACAGCATGGATCCTGGTGGGAAATCAGAGATCAAAAATTTTTCTGCTGCGTGTTTTTGGTTTGCAATGATCTCCTTGATTTCCTAACAGTGGTATTAGAGCCACTTGTTGTTTTTGTTTAAGTCGAAAATGCCATGTTGATATGATTACATGAGATATATTGATTTCGTATGGCATGTTAACTATAAAACCCTAATTCATTTTTCATATGATGAGAAAGGATTGGTTTTTTGGTTTCGCTTCTGTAAAACCCTAATTCGTTTTTCATATAATGAGAAAGGATTGGTGTTTTTAATTTCATTTTCATGAGATGATCACGTATATATGATTGGTTTATTAAAACAATTTTCATATGATGAAAATGATTAAGTATATATGTGATATAAACATTTGGTAATGATTCTATAATTGGTTGTACATATTCGAAATAAAACAGTAAGAAGGTTAATGAGATTAACGATTCTGTTTTAGGGTTTCACCAAAGAAAAATGTTAATGAGATTAACATTTCTGTTTGGCTTCGAGGGGTGCTGCCCCTCGACCCCGCCCGCTGACCAGCCAGCGGGAGCACGTATGTTTGCGCCCTATAGTTCATTACCGCAACATTAAGAATGTCAATATATTTGTTTCTAGTTAACATGTTGGTGATGAATATGTTATGTTTGTTTGATGTCTTGACATGGTGCATAGCATGGCCTTATGACCTATGTGATTGGTTTATTCATATCTTAATTTTGGGTAAATACGGCCTGCGTGTCGTTTATTTTGTTGTAATTTATTTTACTAGTAGTTAGATTTTCTTTTATTGTAATAAATGAAGATTCAAGCTACAATGTTTGTGATGGAGATTCATACCAAGGAGAAGATGGTTCCATGGTGATGGAAGCACAAGCTCAAGTTTTGAAGATATGTAATAGTGCAAGTGTTGTAATAGATAGGTTTTTCACCTAGGGTTGCCTTTATGATCTTCATTTGGTCTCTTGAAGATCATATTTAGTTTGGCCATGCTATGTCACGTTTACATATTTTGTCATTTGGTATATGATGCTTATGTGATAAATTATATATATGCATATAGAATGCTAAAATATAATGATATGTAATGCAAGACATGATAATAATTTAGTTGAACCCTCATTAATAATTTAAGTCTAAATGCCATCCACGTTTTGAACACCTATCAAAACTAAGATTGTATTAAAGTAGGCATTGCCAAAGCAATATGCTTTAAACATTCCTAGCTAAGTAGGATGAGTAATAGTGCTACTCATATGTTTTAAAATTGGTTAGACTTAATTAGGCTATCAAAATGGTTTTGGGCCTAAGGCATTAGATGGAATTCAACATGCTATGACATATGATGTCAATATTCCATAATTACTAAGAGTTACATGAGATGTAATTGGTAAAGATGTTACCTACCTAAATAACTTGATTTTAAGTGTCACGCCAAAGCTGAGTTTAGAATTAAGTGAAATACGAATCTTAACCTACTAAAATATTTCTTTAGAGGGTTATATTTTTAGTAGGAGTTTAAATAATTTTGACCTCATTATTAATTAAAATTTGACTTTGCATATTTAGATGGCTGCTAATAACAATTCCACCTTATCACTGCGATCTATCCTTGAGAAGGAAAAATTGAAAGAATGTGGGACTAATTTTGTTGACTGGTTTAGGAACCTGAGAATTGTTCTCAAACAAGAGAAAAAGTCCTACGTGCTTGATGAAGCTGTCCCTGACCCACCTCCTGCTGATTCTTCTAATGTTACTAAGAGTAAGCATAAGAAACATGTGGATGATTCCAATGACATAGGATGTCTTATGTTGGCTACTATGTGTCCAGGACTTCAGAAGGATCTGGAACACTTAGAGGCTTATGAGATGAGTGTGCATCTCAAACAAGCTTTCCAACAACAAGCTAGGCAAGATAGGTTTGACACCGCTGTTGCATTATTTGACTGCAAAATGTCTGAAGGTGAATCTGTTAGTGCTCATGTTTTGAAGATGAAAGGCTATCTAGATCACCTTGCTAGACTTGGATATCCCCTGAGTTTAGAATTCTCCACGGATTTGATCCTACATTCATTGCCTAGCAGTTTCTCACAGTTTGTCATGAACTATAACATGAATGACATGGAGAAATCCATTCCTGAGCTACATGGTATGCTCAAAACTGCTGAGGGGAATATCAAAAAGCCTACCCAAATATTGAATGTCAATATTAAACAAATGAAAAAGAAAGCCAAAGATACTAAAGGCAAGGGTAAGGCAAAAGGTGCTAAAGGGTCCAAGGGACAAGCTAAACCAAAACCTGAACCTAAGGCTAAAGTTCCTAAGGAAGGGACTTGTTTCCATTGCAACAAGCCTGGGCATTGGAAGAGAAATTGTCAACTCTATTTGGATGAGTTAAAGAAGTTGAAGGGTAGTGCAACTACATCTTTAGGTATTTATGTTATAGAAATTAATTTATCTATTCCTTCTTCTTGGGTATTAGATACTGAATGTGGATCTCATATTTGTACAAATATGCAGGGACTCAAAAGGAGTAGGATGCTGAAGAAGGGCGAAGTGGACCTACGTGTTGGCAATAGAGTAAGAGTTGTTGTTATAGCTGTAGGAACTTATGAACTTGTTATGCCTAATGGGTTTTTGTTAATTTTGAACAATTGCTTTTATGTTCCTACTATGAGTAGGAATCTTATTTCAGTATCTATTTTGGATGATGAAGGTTATTCATTTTTTATTAAGAATAAGAAATGTTCAATTTTTTATAAAAAAGATGATTTGCTTTATGGTATTGCAAATTCTTATAATGGCCTTTATATCCTTAATCTTGATGATTCTAATGGTAATGATATCTATAACATAACTTCTAAGAGAACTAAGCCAAATGAGTTAAACCCTACTTATTTATGGCATTGTCGCCTTAGCCATATAAATGAGATTCATTTGTCGCCTTAGCCATAATTTCTAAGCTCCATCAAGATGGATTATTAGATTCATTTGATTTTGAATCATTTGAAACATGTGAGTCTTGTTTGCTTGGTAAGATGACAAAGGATCCTTTTACTGGGCATAGTGAAAGGGCTAATGATTTATTGGGCTTGATACATATAGATGTATGTGGTCCTTTTAGCATTAGTGCCAGAGGAGGATTTCGATACTTCATTACTTTTACTGATGATTTCAGTAGGTATGACTATGTCTACCTAATGAAACATAAGCATGAGTCTTTTGAAATGTTTAGAACTTTTCAAAATGAAGTACAAAATCAACTTGGTAAAACAATTAAACTACTTTGATGAGATCGAGGTGGTGAATATTTGAGCCAAGAGTTTGATGATCTAAGGGATTGTGGAATTGTTTCACAACTGACTCCTTCAGGAACTCCACAGTGGAATGGAGTTTCTGAAAGGAGAAATCGAACTCTATTAGATATGGTTCGATCAATGATGAGTCAAGCGGATCTTCCTTTATCTTTTTGGGGTTATGCCTTGGAGACAGCTACATTCATTCTGAACCGTGTACCATCTAAGGCGATTGAAATGACACCATATGAGATATGGACAGGTAAGACACCTAGTTTATCTTTTCTTAAGATTTGGGGTTGTGAAGCTTATGTGAAAAGACCAGTTTCAGATAAGTTAGCTCCAAAGTCTATCAAATGTAATTTTGTGGGGTATCCTAAGGAAACTAATGGATACTATTTCTATACTCCTTCAGAGAACAAAGTGTTTATTGCTCGAAATGGGATCTTTTTGGAAAAGGAATTTCTTTCTAAGAGAACTAGTGGGAGTATAGTAGAACTTGAGGAAACTCAAGTACCATAAGAAATCATTGAGCCATCTATAGAGCCTATTTCAGAACCACAAATAGTTGTGGAGTCTGAAGATATAACACAAATCCCTCGCAAGTCTGATAGGACACGTCGTCAGCCAGAGAGATATGGATTTCTTGTGACTGATGATAGTGAAGTAATGCTTATAGATCAAGATGAGCCTACTACCTATCAAGAAGCTATGTTAGGTCCAGATTCAGACAAATGGCTTGGAGCCATGAAATCTGAGATGCAATCTATGTTTGACAACCAAGTTTGGTCTTTAATTGATCCTCCAGAGGGTATTAAGACTATTGGTTGCAAATGGGTTTTCAAGAAGAAAACTGACATGGATGGGAATGTGCAGACCTATAAAGCAAGGCTTGTTGCAAAAGGTTTTAAGGAAACTCATGGTATAGACTATGATGAAACCTTTTCACCAGGTTCTATGCTTAAGTCTGTTAGAATTCTTATTCCCATTGTAGCATATTATGATTATGAGATATGACAAATGGATGTCAAAACCGCTTTCCTTAATGGAAACTTGCTTGAGGATGTGTATATGACACAACCTGAGGGTTTTGTAAATCCTGAGAATTCTACAAAGGTTTGCAAGCTTCAAAGATCCATTTATGGATTGAAGCAAGCATCTCGAAGCTGGAATCTTCATTTTGATGAAACAGTTAGGAACTTTGGTTTCATCAAGAATGAAGATGAACCTTTTGTTTACAAGATGGTTAGTGGGAGTGCAGTAGTGTTTTTAGTCTTATATGTGGATGACATATTACTCATTGGGAATGATATCCCTACCTTGCAAAAGGTTAAGACTTGGTTAGGGAATTCTTTCTCAATGAAAGACTTTGGTGAGGCTACCTATATCCTTGATATAAAGATCTATAGAGATAGATCTAGAAGGATAATTGGCCTGAGTCAAAGTATATACATAGATAAAGTGTTGAAGAGGTTCAACATGCAAGATTCCAAAAGGGGATTCTTGCCTATGTCTCATGGCATTCATCTCAGCAAGAGTCAATGACCTATGACATTTGATGAGCGAGATCGAATGAATAAGATTCCTTATGCTTCTGCTATAAGATCTATTATGTATGCCATGTTATGTACTAGACCAGATGTCTCATATCCATTAAGCGCAACTAGTAGATTTCAAGCTGATCCTAGTGAAGGTCACTGGACAGCTGTCAAGAATATTCTTAAGTACCTTCGAAGGACTAAAGATGTATTCTTGGTTTATGGAGGTTTGGAAGATGAGCTAGTTGTAAATGGTTACACAGATGCTAGTTTCCAAACTGACATAGATGATTTTAGATCGCAGTCAGGTTTTGTATTCATATTGAATGGTGGAGCTGTAAGTTGGAAGAGTTCAAAACAAAGCACTGTGGCTGATTCTACAACAGAGGCTGAGTATATAGCAGCATCAGATGCAGCTAAGGAAGCAGTCTGGTTGAAGAAATTCATCACTGAGCTAGGAGTGGTGCCTAGCATTGCAAATCCTGTGGACATTTATTGTGACAACAATGGTGCCATAGCACAGGCAAAAGAGCCTAGATCTCATCAAAGGTCTAAGCATATACTCAGGCGTTTTCACCTCATTCGAGTCATTATCGATAGGGGAGATATCAAGATATGCAAAGTTGACACAAATGATAACATAGCAGATCCATTAACAAAGCCTCTCTCATGGGTCAAGCATGATCAGCACACTAGATCTATGGGTCTTAGAAATTTGTAGGCCTAGTGCAAGTGGGAGATTGTTAGTGTATGTGCCCTAGGCCATTTATTTGGATCTTTATGTTATACATTCATTATTAATAAATGAGGTTTTATTATCATTATTGTTTGTTTGCATGTTACACAATTTTGATATTTGTCCCTGGTTTATTATTGTTATAGAGATAAAAAAAATAATTCTTAACCAGTATGAACATTGATTTGATAATCATCAGATGGTTATGTGTATAGTGATACAAATCAATTTCATAGATACTTGTTAGAGAACAATGTATTGGATAGACCCATCATGAGATTACTACATGGGTTAGTGTCATAAGTAAATCTCATGATAGTTATGTATTAATTCTTTGACTTGAGATTGTCATAGTTTCCAATATAAGGACTATTATATTTTGACATGATCAAACATTATCAGTAACTGGATAGTAATAAAGGTTATGATCATATATGATAGAAATTATGTAGAGGATAATGAACAATCAAGATAGAATTTGTCCCTCTCTTTGAGAGAGATATCTTTTGGGCCCCTCGATAAGTGAGACCGTGAAATGCATGGCCGTGCTCAAATGAATTGATAGTGTGATCAATTTCATTTGTTTTTTATCAGTCTACTTAGAGATCGAGTAATCATAAGTTTGGACAATATAAGTATGACGTTGACCATGACTTATGTTCAAGCTAGATATCGTGTGACAAAGGGATTAATGCATGTACTATTATTAGGTAAATTGGACATTCCTTATATTAATTAGGTAGTTGTAATGCCTTGCTAGAGGCCAATTACGACTTATTGGTTTAATAGAGATTAAATTGACTGCCAATTAATATGGGCCTATCGGGTCACACACAAGAATACGCTTTGGGCTGGATATAATATTAATAATATTAGATATTAGATATTAATATTTATTATTATTATTATTATTTTCGTTATATATATATTATTAGATAATATATTCAGAATCCTTATTAGATTTTGATTCTGAATTTGACTTACCTTATCCAATTTCCAATTGGATTCTGGAGTGATTATATTCACTCCAGACGTTAAGTCTTCTGTGAGGTAACATTAGAAAATGATAGAGAACGAAAAAGGAACCCTAATACGTTTTAGAGAAAACGTTTTTCCAGCCTTCGCCGTTGCAGAGAGCTAGCACTCCAGACGGTAGCATTCGTGTGGATACGCGATAGAGGGAGTTTCGCGATCGAGGCATCTCTTCCAAACTGTGATTTCGAATCATCATCAGGTTAGTTCTTTGAATACTTTCATCGAATTAAACGAACAGCATGGATCCTGGTGGGAAATCAGAGATCAAAAATTTTTCCACTGCGTGTTTTTGGTTTGCATTGATCTCCTTGATTTCCTAACAAAGTAGACGAAAGGATCTCATGGTCATCAGTCTAGGGGCCTCTAGATGAAGAAGCACCAGGATCCCTCATCCCCTGAAATCAAAAGTCTCAAAAATTTTATTCTGATTGATGATACAAATTTTCGAAATAAGAAGCCTGCTGACGACTTGCAGCCAACTCTTCTTGAAGTTTCTTATTTTGTTCTTCAAGCATCTGCTGTGAGCCAGGAAGGAAAAGATAAAAACATACATAATCATGCATACATATAGCATAAATTACCATGAAACAAGAAAACTCACCAGGTAATTCATATCAATACCCTGCGGATGAGATGGCATATCTGGCGGACTAGAATGAGCAAATGAATGAGCAGTAAAAGAATGTCTAGCCTCATTATTAAATGAGCCAGCAACCTACAACAATCGTTAAAAAAGTCAAAATAAGAAAGAAGCACTTGCAATGAAAAATGGTGAAGGTTTACCTGAGAAGTGCTAGCCTAGAGATGTGGAGCAAACTCTCCCGCATCTCCATCTCTACCCTCATTTTCTTTAGAAATTTCTCATACACCTACAGGAGATACATCAAAGTTCAAGAGTCTCATTTGAATAAAATGGACATAAGATGCACTCGACGGATAGAGAAATGCTTCAACACCATAACCGTGCCAAGTCGACCGCCATGCATCCTCCGGCATTGATAAAATATTTAAAGTATATTCCGAGCAAGGCATCGGAACCCTCCGCTGCTCTGAACTGAGAAACCACTCATAAACTCTCTCTCCAAGAAACCAACCACTAGACACTGGGCTAGCAATAACTTAGTGAGTATGTTGGAAAGACAATGCAGCATTCATGAAGGGAGTCCAATTTGTCCGATCTTCTGGATTCCACCAGGTCAAATTAACCTGCAAAATAACACGAGGTAAGTAAACTTTCATATAAATTTCAAAGCATACTAATGCTATTTTACCTGGTCCCAGGTTAAGCGGCTCAACATGAAGCGTTGGGTATGCACATGGTGAGAGCCAGGAACGTCCACGCGATCTGACAACCAGAAATTTAATCTTGGATACCTGACTCTCTCTCGGGAAATACCAGGCACCCTCACGAGGTTATGTTCTTATGCCCATGCCTACAAAACAATAAAAATCAAATTCATACAAGAAAGGAATGGAATTGACATTGGTGGAAGAAGAATACCTCGACAACCGC
Source organism: Garcia nutans (assembly GCA_947685225.1). Taxonomy (NCBI): domain Eukaryota; kingdom Viridiplantae; phylum Streptophyta; class Magnoliopsida; order Malpighiales; family Euphorbiaceae; genus Garcia; species Garcia nutans. The sequence goes on from CANTUV010000043.1 coordinate 34,241,995, forward strand.
CATCAAGCCGACAAAAGACTTCTTATTTCGAAAAATTTATCATGATCATGGTAAAGATAGGCGAGACCAGCTTCACCCCAGCCATAAAGTGGTACCGTCCTAAAATAAGAAAGGGCCCTCAATACTGACAAATGGATGGCAGATTCAGTGCTGCCTAAGATGGTCGACCCAAGCAAATATAATAAGAATCCTCGAGCATACTGTTGGGCCGTGTCTCTGTGAACCCGTCCTTCGTAGTTCATCCAATAACTATGAATTGGTTCAATCTTTATCTTAAAAGGCCCTTTATATGCTGAATTTCTTCAAATGTCAAAATATCGTTGGTCAAAGGAACCGGAACACCATCATACCGAAGGCCGGTTATAGCAGCAAAATTGACTAGACCAATTGTCATCTCTCCAATGGGCAAGTGAAAGGTATGAGTTGTGTCCAATCATCGTTCTGCAAGTGCCTAGACTACGCTCCGGTCTATTAGATACTCCTCGGATGGCAATTGTAAGATGAAGCTCTCAAAACTGCAATCTCAGATAATCTGCCTTACCCGAGAGGGCACTACATCATACCATTGTCGGGCTTTGTAGACACACTCTCCAGCCAGAAAAATGCAACGATCACGCTAACACGGAGTCAGGTAAGTTAATACCAGGTAAGTACATATTATTCTATCTGCTTAAATTAATTTATTTTTTCTAAATTTTCCAAAAAATGATAATATAAAAACATAAATAAAAAATAAAGACAAATATAATAATAATATAAAAAATAAAAAAATGAAACTGAAAATAAAATAAAAAATATATATAAAAATATAAAACAAAAAAATAATAAATAACAAAAAGATGAAAAATCAAAAAAAGAAAAAGAAGAAAAATTACCGTGCTCTTTTGGTTTGAACTACGATGAAGCGGCATCCCGGCTAGTAGATCTATATTTCCTTCTTCATGATGCCGAATAAACTCTAATAACTCAGCATTAGAATGAGTTCCTGACCTTGAAGCATGCATTTTTTTTTAAACTATATGCTAAATTTGAAAGAATTATAGTAAGGAACGAAATCAACTAATTTTGTTGTGAATAAAATGAAGGAATTCGTTGTTTATATAGAGAAACGGCAAAAAAAAATTCAAAAAGTAAATTTTACTATTGATGAATAGTGAATTACTATTAATGAATATTAAATTACTATTAACAATAGTAAACTACTATTTACAAATAGTAAGTTACTATTTACGAATAGTAAATAGTGAATAAACAGTGACTACATAGTAAATAAATAGTAAATTCAATTATTCAATTTAATCATTCAAATACTTGCGTATATATAAATATTTTTACACGCAGGGGGCAAGAAGAAGACATGTGCATAAAAATTAGCCAAACTTGTTGAAACAAAAAAATTTATTATTTTTTCTTAGCTCAGGTCCATAACTCAATTTATCTTTAGGTCCAGAACCTAGAATCTCTTCTAAGTCCAGAACTTAGCTCGGGTCTAGAGCCCAAATTATCCTTAGGCCCAGAACCTAGAATCTCTTCTAAGTCCAGAACTTAGCTCGGGTCCAGAACCCAAATTTTTCTTAAGTCCAGAACCTAGAATATCTTCTAAGTCCAAAACTTAGCTCGGGTCCAGAACCCAAATTTTTCTTAGGTCCAAAACCTTGAATCTCTTCTAAGTCCAGAACTTAGCTCGGTTCCAAAACCCAAATTTTTCTTAGGTCCAGAACCTAGAATCTCTTCTAAGTCCAGAACTTAGCTCAGGTTCAAAACCCAAAATTTTCTTAGGTCCAGAACCTAGAATCTCTTCTAAGTCCAGAACTTAGCTCGAGTCCAGAACTCAAATTCTCCTTAGGTCCATAACCTAGAATCTCTTCTAAGTTCAGAACTAAGCTCGGGTCCAGAACCCAAATTATCCTTAGGTCCAGAACCTAGAATCTCTTCTAAGTCCAGAACTTAGCTCGGGTCCAGAACCCAAATTACACTTAGGTCCAGAACCTAAAATTATCCTTGAGTCTAGAACTCGAACCTGGTCCAAAACTCAAAACCTCAACCATCTCAAAAATTAATTCTGATTTCTTTTCACTCTCTTTTACTAAAGTTTCAGATCATTCAAGCAGGAGGCAAACTGTAGACCCTTAATTTTTTACCCAGTCCGGTCCAATATATTTTAATTAGTCCAAAATAATTTTTTTGTTATCTTAATAGAATAATATTTGTCTTAGTATTTAGTTTTTATAATTAATAAAAAATAAAAAAAATATTAATAAATAAAAAATAAAAAAAAATCGGTGACGAAAAAATCAGCGACGAAAAAATTCATCGCTGAAAAACAATGTTGGACGAAATGGCTGTGGGCCATTTCGCCCGCAGGAGTTTCATGCGGGCGAAATGGCTCGCAGCCCGCCAGCACACGCCAGCGCCAATTTTTGCTTGCCAGTCCTTGTAGCCAACCACAGCAGTTTTTTTGCCAACGAAATTTTTCCGCACCAATTTTTTTCGCCAGCGAAATTTTTTCGACGTAATTTTTTTCGAAACTAAATTCTATTTGGTTTCGGTTTTCTTTTCTTGATTAATGTTAGTTTCCATAAACAAGTTGAATTAATCATCGAAATTCTCTATAAATAAGACTAAAAGCAACACAGAAAGGGGGAATCGAGAGGACAATAAGAGAGGAATCGGACTTTAGACTGGAATTTTGAATTGAAACTTTACAAATTGATCGAACTTTTAAAAGAGCAAGCAATCAAATCCATTAAAGGCAGCCATCTTGCCTTTGTCCTTGTTCATCCAAGAAGTAATTTTTGGTGGAACCAATAAACGAAGGTATGAATATCTAATCTCTTTTTTCTTTACAGTAGCTTGAATCATTAAATTGTTTCTTTTGATTTTAAAAACCATAAAACCCTAATTTACTTTTTCTAAAGCTTAGAACCTTAAATCGTCTCCTTTATTTTCAAAAACTTTAAAATTGCTTTTCTGTTGATTCTAAAACCTAAGAACCTTAATCTATTTCTTCAAAATCTTAAAACCCTAATCCACTTCCCAACCTTCCAAAACCTTAAATTGTTTTATTAAATCCCAAAACCTTAATATGCTTTCTAATTTTCTAAAACCTTAAAACCCTAAATTGATCCTTCTATTTCCAAAAACCCTAAAAAATATACTTTCTATTTTCAAAAACCTTAAATCGTCTTACATATTTCCAAAAACACCATAAAACTCTAAACTGTTTTCTTTTCACCTTTTTCCAAAATACCCAAATGTTTTATTACATATTCAAACCCTAAATTTACCTTACAGCTTCTAAAATCAGATAAAGCTTTATAAAACTATAAATTATTTTTTAAATTGTAAAATCAAATACATCCTTCGAAACACTAAAAACCCTAATTCAACTTCAAAACCAAAAACAGTAAACCCCAAACTAAGTTTCCTAAACCCTAATCCTTAAAACCTTAAAACCTTATAAACCTAAATATTAAAATTCAACACAGTAAGCCTAAAAACAACAATCCAGTAGCTAATAATCATAAACCTAATGTTTTAATATTCTAAAACCCTAATTTCATAATGTTACTCATAAACCCTAGTTTGATTCATGAAACCTTAATCCATTTTAATTTTCTTGAATCTTTACAGTAGTTAAGAATTATAAACCTTAATATGCTAAAATTCCAAAACCCTAAATATTAATTAAAGAACTTTAAATAAGAAACAGTAAACATCAATTTTTATCTTTACTTACCTTATTTAATTATGTAGTTTATTATATGCTTTGCTTTATTTAAGTTCGATGCTTGGTTTATTTAAATTATCATGGATGGATGTTTACTTTCTATTTTGATTGATGTTTAATATCTTTGATGAATGATTTATTTATGATGAATGGTTATTTACTTTTATCAAATTTATTTTTATCTCCAAGTGTTGTAAGAGGTATGTTTCCACTTTGTGGGTAACTCATTAATTAAATTCTATGTAATCTAAATTGCTTTATATTTTAGACCAATGTAAAGGGCATGTTTCTACTTTTTGTAGGTGTCCTATTTAGTTTAGACATGGATGATGTAAGTACATGTCTCCATCTTTGAATGGGTGTCCATTTATTTGTTTTGCTTGGGCATTACTTTGATTTTTAATATAACGATGCTTTATTTCAATTGTTGTATGTAATATGGATAATATTGTTATATTTAAGAATTTTATAATATTAATACTTGTAAAGGAGGCCGGTTCCAATGAACAGGGCATTGTGGGGGTGCTAGGCCATTTCTCACCTTCCCCACACGTACCTAACTTTCCAAACCCATTAGAGGGTTGGGGATTCCTTATGAATTGAGTCATCCACCCCTTTTCTTTTTCCTGGCCCGTCCGGGTGGCGACTCCATTTTCTCCGAACTTAGGTCCGTGTTCTCTAAGGCCCCAAGCCTAAACAGTACTGAAGTCGTAAGAACCATTCCACCGGGAGTGGGGGCGAAAATCCCCGCTCACAAGTGGTAAGCTACCTGAGCCCGATAAGCCCAATATAAAGGACAATCCTTTGCCTAGGTTCAACAGAGTGCCACCACTAGCAACCTTCATGGTAGGAGAAGGATTTGAGGAAGATTTTGTATTATCCTTCTTTCAAGATGGGAGTATTGAAGATGTGAAGTAAGGAGAAATTTTATTCAACAAAACTCCCTTAGCTTGAAGTGATGCTCTTTTTATTTTGCTTTCTTTAGTAATTTTTTGGAATAATTATGTTTTTTAAATTAGGATTATTTGAATATACTTTCATTAAATTTTTATATTGATCTTTGTTCATTTTGGTTCTCAACCGATGACGAGTCTAGCTTGATAATCATAAATTATTATATCTACACATCATAATTTGAATGAGTTTACTAGGTTGTATATGCTTACTTAGAGAGGGCTCCAACATAATTATGAGTGTGTAGGTCCTAGTTGATCTCAGAACATGCTTTGACAAACTTTTGAGGCAAAATTAAACTCTATTTATTTAAGGGAGAGATGATCTAGGCATTATTTGATAAGCTAATAACTAGTATCCACCCAATTAAATATCAATCCCTAGTTGTCCCTTTGAGCCTTCATGAGATTTTAGCTTTCTCTTTATTAGCTTATAAGCCCAATGACCTACCCTGAGCTGTTGTTACACTTTTAACAAGTTGTATGATCACTAAGGAGTAAAAGGGAAAGAAGATCAAAGAAAGGAATGTATAGTCAAGACCATAAGGATAGTTGAAGTTCACCTAATATTATACCCGATATCTCTAATTCACTAAGATGATATTAAGGCAACACATGATTTATCCTTGTTGAGGCAAACTTACTCAACTCCACTCAACCATAGTCAGAAGCATAGAATGGTGCAGATAAAACAATCTTCTTAAAGTCAAACCCAAAAATAAAAAAATACAAAAAAGAAAGAAAAACAAAAAAAAGCAAAAACAAAAACAAAAAGAGAAAGAAAGTAAAAGAGAAAAAAGAGAAAAAAAAATGGGTCCTGAGTTTGTGCAAAAGCAAAAGGATTAGATAAAGATCATTTTAATCAGTTCTATATTTCTTCCAAGGAGATAGAAGGAAATTGGAGATAGAAGCAAGATTGCTCCCAGCTGCCTATGGCACCAACAGAAGATTTTGGTGTGACGGTTTGTCAATAGTGTCACATTAGCTCCAATCTCAAAATGGCCTTCATTTAAACTATGTCCCTTATAGACCTCGTTTCAAGCCTATTAAAGACTTGTTGATCTCTCTTAGTAGGTTGAGTCTATTAGTGGAGATAGTTTGAATAAGCATGCATATGAGATAGGTAATATTCAAACTCGATAAGACCTTTGGGCCAAGTAAAGTGTATGTGCCTATCTGAAGTGCAACAATTCTTTCTCAAATAGAAATGATTTCCGAGTTTAGTACGATAACTAGGATTGTTATGTTATAGATATGTTAATGTGAAAAATTGAGTCCTGAGGTATAATGGCACTAATTTGACAAAGCCAAAATATGATTTTAAGATTTTTTTAAAACAAAAAAAAAGTATTTTTGTCATACAAAGCCTTCAAGTTAAGGAAGTATGTTGTGCAAAGTAAATTATTATTGGAAAGGTTATGAAGAAGCTATCAATTGACATGTTGAATCATAGTTTGAAATGGATGTATCTCTGACTATGTTGCTTGCTCCTCCACTACTCATATTTTCAACATCTTAAAAAGAAAAGCCATAAATGTGAAGTCTTCTGTTGTTCCAATGTAATATCTGAACGAGCATTTGGAAGGACTTCGTGAGAGCACTTCAGCTGATCACCTCAATATGTGAGTCAATAGAATCACTGTAAGTATCATCCATGCATATCATGCACACATAAGCATATCACACTGCAGTTTTGTCTTATGTTCCTATTTTTTTGTCAAAGTAAACAACAGATGCTTTATAAAGCAAAGATGAATTGGATATGGAGTCAGGGGTCATGGAAGGCCCATTGCTTGAGAAAGATCCAGTCATTTTGCAAAAAATAGAGATGCATGCTTATGAAAGAAACTAGACAATATACAAAAATCAATCAGAGCCTGCATAGGAAAAATCATTGGTTTGAGCCTACACAGGGGACAAAGTTTCTTCTTTTAATTTTTTGAGTTTATGCGTATATAAAATATTTTTAAACTCACTTTCAATATTTTTCCACGCAAGGAGCAAGGAGAAGATATAAGGGCCAGCTAAAAAATAGTTGAATTTTTTTACAAAAGGAAGAAAAAAATAAGAAGAAAGAAAGAATCTCAAAAGAATAAAGATGCAAAAGACAAAAGATTAGTCTAACTAGAAGAGCTAAAGTAAATATAGGATAAATGTCCAAAAGTATGAAGATCCATTTTGAAGGGTGAAGACCTGATGCCAAGGATGAAGATCCATTTTGAAGGGTGAAGATCCGAAGTCCAAAGGATGAAGATCCATTTTAAAGGGTGAAGACCCGATGCCATGGATGAAGATCCATTTTAAAGGGTGAAGACCCGAAGTTCAAAGGAAAGGGTGAAGACCCGATGCCAAGGATGAAGATCCATTTTCAAGGGTGTAAACCTGATGCCAAGGATGAAGATCCATTTTGAAGGGTGAAGACCTGAAGTCTAAAGGATGAAGATCCATTTTAAAGAGTGAAGACCCGATGCCAAGGATGAAGATCCATTTTGAAGGGTGAAGACCCAATATCCAAAAAATGAAGATCCATTTTAAAGGGTGAAGACCCAATGAACAAGGATGAAGATCCAAAGTCTAAGGATGGAGATCATTTTGACGGTGAAGACCCACAATCCATTGAAGAATGGAACAACAGGCTAAACGAAAGCTAAAATTCCCAGATGACAGAAGGTCACTCTAGTTAGAAGAGCTGGAGTTGATCCATTGAATAATGGAGTAAGTGGCTAGAAGAAAGCCATGATAGAAGATTAGTTAGCTAGAAGAGCTAAAGTTTATTGGATAGAAGAAAGCCAAAACTCTCAAACTGACAGAAGGTCAACCAATCCAGTTTCGGATTGAGAAACCAAATAAATTCAAGATCGTTCAAGCAGGGGGGCAAACTGTAGACCCTTAATTTTGACCCTAATTTGGTATGGTCCTAATTAAAGGATGCCAAACTAAATTCAAACCGACTTTAAAAATTTTAAACTTAAGTTATAACTTTTAAATGGCTCGGTTCGGTTTCAAAGGGCATACATTCAAATGATTAATATTTTGAATGTCAAAGCTTAATTTATTGGGTTCAAATTCAATTATTCGATCTGATTAAAGTATTTTTAGATCGATTTTTAAGCTAGTAGGGCCAAAATAGACATTGGCCTTGGTTCCATGTCGATTTAGAACACCAAATCGACATGGCCTTGGCCCGTGTCAATTCGGACAGCCAAATTGACATGGAATTTGATTATGAAGAATTTTTGGGTTTCCTAATTAAATTAGAATCCTTTTATTTCTTGGATTAGGTAGATTAGGTTTAGGTTAAGTATGATTTTTCCAATAAATAATAAGCTTTAATACTTTAATAGGGATCAGAAAAATTGGATCGACAATTGTGAATTAAGAATCATAAGACAACAAGCAATCAATAGTCATCAACCAACAAAGGCAGGGATCACTATCTTTGATATTTGCTCATCCAGAAACAAACATTGATGCAGACAGTAGCTTGGAGTCAATAAATAATTTGGTGGATCCTTCAACGCAGGTTTGGTGTCTTAATCTTAAATTTGTTTAAACATTCAATTCTCATATCATTTTTATTTTTTACAGGTTTTGATTTGTTTATTTTGTTATCACTTTGATTCAATAGTCCAAATTTATAAACCCTAATTATATATTTTGTTCATTGTTGTTTCATCCAATAGCTCAAAATCCAGAGATTCCCAAATCCTAATCCGTCTTAAAACCCTAAACTATTTTCTTAATCATCAAAACCCTAACTTATTTTCAAAAACTTTAAACTGTCTTCTTAATTCCCAAAACATAATCTTCTTTACAATTTCTAAAAACCTTAATCTTAACTGTTTCCATAATAATAAAAACTCTAAATTGTCTTCTTAAATTCTAAGATCAAATATGTTTTCTAAAATATTAAAAATCCTAAATTGTTTTATTAATTCTCAAAACCTTGACTCTAGTGGCTTAATTCCTAACACCTAATCCAGTAAACCCTAGTTTTCCTAAACTCTGATTCTTAAAAAATCAAAACCTTAAGACAAGTTCATCAACATCCTAAATCCCTAATCCAGTGAACCTAAAACCCTATTCTAGTAAATTTAAAAACCTAATTCCTAACTTAGTAACCATAATCCTCAGAACCTAAAATCTTAAATTCCAAATCTTAAACATTAATTTTATTTACTTAGTGTATTAAATTTCAGTTTTAATTATTTATTTGGTTTGCTATTTATTATATGATGAATGATTTATTTTACTTATGATGGATATTTTATTTTAATTATAGCACTTGAATGATTTAATTTTGCTTAATTATTTATTTGATTTCTTGAATTGTAAAAGGCACGTTTCTACTTTGCGGGTGCCTCATTTTTTTAATCATGTAATTTAATTAATTTTAAGTTTTGGGACTAATGAAAAAGACATATTTTTACCTTTTGGTGCGTGCCTTATTTAGTTTTAAATATTGGATAGTGTAAGGACATGTTTCCATCCTCGGATGGGTGCCTACTTAATTGCTTTGTTTGAACATTATTTTGATTATTAATATAATGATGTTTTTTTAATTATCACATGTAGTATGAATTATATCTTAATGATTAAGAATTTTATAATATTTTGACCTAAAAAGGAGGCCGGTTCCAATGAACTGGGCATTATGGGGGTGTTGGGTCATTCTCACCTTCCCCACACGTACTCAATTTTTTGAACCCATTAGGAGGTCAGGAATTTCTTAGGAATCGAGTCATCTACCCCTTTTTTTCAGCCCGTCCGGATGGCGACTCCATTTTCTTTGGGTTTAGGCTCGTATTCTTTAAGGCCCTGAGCCTAATAGTGCCGAAGTCGCAAGAACCATTCCATAAAGGAGTGAGGGCGAAAATCCCTGCTCACAGTATTCTTAGGAATTATTTGGAAATGGAGCAATTAGTGAGTAATTTGCATAGAATTAGTATATGGATGTTTCTAAATGAATAATATAATGATTGTTGTTGGATTATGTGTATAGGCCAAGATAGATCAAATGAAGAGTTATAGAAATTCATTGGGATAAAGCATGGAAGTTGGCCAAGGTTAGTACATATCAACCTTTTTCTATGATGTGTGTTATATGAAAATAAGTGTGAGAAAATGTGTAACATATGTATTTGGTAATGCCACAGGCATGGCTCTAAGGGAGCATGGGCATGGCATTGAGTTTGTGACTGCCTGAGGAAGGGAAGTTCCAAAAGTAGTAGCAAAATGGAAGCCACGGGCATAGCCATTGAATGCCACAGCCATGGGCTATGTTTTAGTGGATGTGGTTGGTTGGTTTTGTAACCTACTGGCATGGCATAAGATTGCCACGATCGTGGCATGATTTCATAAAGATAGACAAAAGTATTTTGAAACCCATGGATGTGTCCCTAGGAAGCCACAGTCATGGGGTTGCTTTGATGACGTTCACAACGTTGTTTCATGATACACGGGCATGGCATATGGCTTGCGCGATTGTGTATTGTAACCCTGTGTTGGAAATTTATATATGATCATAGAAAAAGTGTAAAGAGTAAAGAATGATGATAATGTATTGAATATGAGAAATGATAAAGTATGTGTATAGCAAGTTACATTATTGATGAGGCTCATGTATATGTGATATGAATGTGAAATGATGATGGTGAGTGATCATGATAAGTGGTGATCACATGGAAAGTGTGGCATGAATGAAATGTGTTGATGATAGTGTGAAATAATGTTATATGTGGTAACCTATATAATTACTTGTCAAGTTATATTGAGATTGAGTATATATATATGAATAGACTTGAGCAGAGCTAAGCCTTGTATTGCATATGCTAATAGACCTAAGCAGTGCTAGGTCTTGACTTTAGCATAGCTAGGTCATGATATGAGATTAGAGATGGATCCGAGCAGAGTTGGATCATGAGATTGATATTGTGTTAACTAGACATGTTAATTGTATAGAGGTATTGGCCCAATAAATAAGTGTATATGTGAATGCTATGTGTGTATGGTTATGTGCTTGTGAATTAAATGTGTAGATGTTAAGTTATAAATATGTACTAATAAGCTTTTGAGTTTAGCGCTGTTGTGTGAATCACACAGGTGAGTAGGCAGAGAATCGGGGGGTTGTTGCCATAAGAAGATTGAGGTTACTATAAGATCAACTAAAAGGTGGTGCATGCTTGTACAGTTTTGGTATTTTATATTTTGGCTATATATATGAACAAAAATGTGGATATTGAAAAGTATAATGTGTATATGTAATCAAGTGAATAGTTTAATAAAATAATAGTTTTGGAAATGTTACTTTTACAGAGGTTTTATTTTGATGATCTGACACTTTATATACAAGATATAATTGTTTTAATGTTAAAGTATGGGTTAAGCTAAACTGTAACGTGACATCCTTATATTTTATAAGTATTTTTTATGTATAAGAAGTATATGTACTGTGTATATGTATGATATAAGGGTGCTATAATAAATTTAATTAAACGAGTAGTTGATTTTTCTTTTCTTTTTCTTTATTTAAATTTTTTTATATTTTAAATATTTATTAAGTTAAAATTAGGCAATTTTAACATTAAATTACATTGTTATTACTATTACTACTACTACTACCACCACCACCACCACCATCATCATGATAGATCTTTGTCTAGCTAATTGCAAGTGCACATGTCACAAAATTAATTTAACTTCTTATATTTAACTTAACTTATTATATTTAAATTATATTTAAATTTCATCAAATTGATTCCCCATTGTTTTTCTAATATTATTAACCAAATTTATTCTCTTTGATTATTATTGATTGAATCTTTCCTAATTATATTCTACTCCCTGTCAAAACCTATAATAAGTATTGATATTAAATTTTATGTCTACTCTCGTGATCATATGAATTAGTTCAGCCCTTTAGGAATAACAATGAAGATTAATTAACTAATTGCCTAAGTATTACCTTATCTCTAAAGTATAATTCCTTAAGGTTATTATTCTTTTAAATTAAAATTGTGCTTATACTCTTGTTACTTCATACAATTCTTTGAATTATGCAATTAATGGCCAGTTAATCACATATAATAAGCTTAAGAATAATAAAATAATCAGATAGAATATCTTCAAGTTAAATATCAATAAAGCACACAATAAGCAAACCAAATTGAATCTATCTACCATTGCTAAGGGTTTTAAATTGACTTATGAATTTTAATTTTCTTCAATTGAATCCCTTAATTCTGATTTATAGTCAATTTGTTTCTTTAATTTTTATTAATTCATTCCCAAATTAAACGGTAACTATAGAAATTATTAAAAGTTTGGTAAAATTGATTGCACAACTCGTTATATTCATCCTCTGAAATCAAATTATTGGTTCTTTGATTGTTCTCAATTCAACCCTGAATTTAGATATATACAAAACTTGAAAAGTTGAAGCAAGAATTTAGTGCCCACATTCATTTATATTTGATAAAAATCTGTATGAGGTTTATGTTATCTTGATTTAGTAAATACTTAACTAAATCTTAATCTCAAATTAATTGTTAATTCGTTGTAAAAAAATAATTTTACACCATTTTTTCAAATTATGGATGGACTTTACAATTGTTTTAATGAAATATTTTTAGTTAATAGTTAGAAAATAAAAATAAAAAATATTACGCTCTCATTAAGTTCCTTAAATCTGACAAAAAAAATTATTTAATTTGTTTCAATATTCCAGCACACGAAATCTAAAACATTTTGATATGCTTCAATCCCATACTTGGGGATTAAATTTTATAGACCACTTAATTGGACGAAACCATCTAATGCAAGTTTACATTTAATAATTTATATTTACTTTTTTTTTTGTCATGCAAACAATCAAAATTAATTGGATTTGTTGGATTGGTTTATTTAAATTATAGGTATGGTATATTGATAAACAGAAGTTTATGGTTTTGGTGGTGTGTTGACTAGATCTGGCCTGAAAGCAAAGTGATCCAAATTTCAAAAGGTACGACCCTTTAGGCATTTCATTTATTGAGTGATAGTATTTGATTTTGCAACTTCTAGAAACTGAACTTCAGATAGAGGATCGGATAAGAGGGGAAGAAGACTATATTGTAAAGAGTCTTGATTTGCAAGTTGCAATATCAACTTATCAAGCCTCTCATTCTCATCGTATTATTTCTCAGTGCTGCTAGAATGGACCATAGAAGAATGTCAAATAACCTACAAAATAATGATAGTAATTTTGTGTTGTATAAAAATTGAATCAACAAAATTCAACTCATCGGTCATAGTTGCATCAGTCCTTATGCTCATTGCTTCATAAAACATGTTTGATAGTTACACGAATTGCGAATTTTTTTTTTGAAATACAAGATAAAGGACTCGTAAGTAAAATATTTATTTTGAATTTTAATTTTTTTCACAACATTTCTTTTTACTTCTCTTTTTTTTTTTGGAGGAGAAAAAGAAAATGCTAATATTGAATTGAAGACATTGAAAATTAAAAATTAAAAATATATATATTTAGTAAACTCCAATATCTCAATTCTTTCATACTATTAATTATCAATTCTTTCATACTATTAATTATCATTTATTCAATGTCAAAAAAACAATAAATGATAATTAATTGAAATTAAAGGAACAATAACAATTTATAATTAAATCAAGAAAAACCATGCATAAAGCATTCCCTAAAGTAGATAAAAACCATGTAAAATTTATTTATCTACTCATATGAATTATATTTAATAGCAATAAATGATTGATACGTGTGTGAACTTACAGGCTTACTTTTTCATATTTAAGGTTTTGTATCAGATATTTTTATTTGTGTTTCTATTAGCCTTGTGCACTTTATTATTTGTAGCATTTTATCTGTCTCACTGAATCTTTATTTCTTTATATGCATTTAATCAATTCCTTTTTTGTCATATTGTTGCATTTTTTTTTATTAGTTTCCTATTTGTTGTGCTAAGTTTTCTTAAATACCCTATGCCATAAATGTAAACTTATTAGACTTTAATAAACTCTTGCCCAAAACTCAAATTGCCTTATAAAATTTAGCAAAAGGTTGAACTGAGTTCTCTTTTTAATTTTCTTCAATTGAATCCCTTAATTTTATTTATTAGTCAATTTGTTCCTTTAATTATAAATTTTAGTCAATTCATTCCAAATTAAATGGTAACTACTGGAAATATTAAAATTTAGCAAAATTGATTGTACATATTCAGTCTCTCAAATCAAATTATTGGTTCTTTGGTTCTCGATTCAACCGTGAATTTAAAGACACCCAAAACTTGAAAAGTTGGAGCAAGAATTTCGTGCCCATATTCCCTTGCTTCCGATAAAAATCTCTACGAGGTAGATCAGCTCTTTTTGGTAATGAAATTTTTGAATTACCAAAATATATATTAGAACATTATGACAAACAATAGTAAACACTTGGTATCCAAGTTGCAACCCAACACTAAAATAAATAAAAGTAACTTGGTACTAAAACTAAAATAGACACAAAGATAATAATTTCAATAAGCTTTCATTTAATTGACAAAGCATTTTTTTTGTTCAATAAACGAATTTTCATTTCCAAAAAAGAGAATTGTACAGTGTATGTTTTTATAATCACAAGATCTGTACTCAAAAACCAGGAAAACCTCCTCAGCTAACAATCATCCTAACAAAACTAAAGAGTCGTCAACAATCATTAACAATCAAAACTAGGTAAAAAAATTCATTCAATTAACCACATCCCCAACTCGCTAATTATACCAACATAACCAGTGCTTCAAATAGGCCATTTTCCTCTTTCAGTGCCCTGTATTCCATCTACCATCATTCACCCATGTGCATCCTACGTTACCGTATTTCACAGAAAAAGAAATGCTTCTGCAGACTCGACTTTTATCAGCGACTCCATTTTAAAAAGCAGTTACATTTCCTTACCTCCAGAGCCAATAAACGGTAGCCATCAATGTGATTCTTCTCAGCCTGGCTATAGCACTTTTTCCCACAGCCTTTTTGGAAAACCAAATTATGGTTCTTCTCCATCTCAATGCACCCCTGTTATTAACTAAGAAAATTCCATTTTTGGTCAGTCCTCATTTCACACCCTTAACAACTTCTTGCACCACAAATTTCTTTACTTTATGCGAAGCAGCATCTATGACATCATTCAGGAGGTCTGGTAGTTTCCAAGTGCCCTCTTTCCATACTTCTTTTGCCTTAGCTCTCCTAGGATATCAGCATCACTGATGTTTAATTCTGGAAATCTATCCATCAGGCTTGTTCCACCAACCCAGGGGTCATGGATTGTGAAGTGGCTCTCCCATCCAGGGTAAAGAAATTAGAGGGTTAAACACAAATATCTTGGCATGAAGTAAAGAAATTTGTGGTGCAGGAGGGTTCAACACAAGAAGCAGCATCAGCATTCAGCAGAAGTCTTATCTACTTGACTTCCTCCAACCCCATCACTTTTTTCATCCTTTTGACCTATTTATATATATATATATATATATATATATTAATTCATTTATATATCAATATAATTATACATACACACACACATATATATATAAACATGGTAATATAAGAGAATTATGGTTCTTCTTCTCACATATACATATATACATACATACACACACACATTTTAATTCACTTAGCACTTGATAGCACTTTTTCTCACATCCTTTTTGGAACTTATGGTTCTTCTCCATCTCAATACACCCCTGTTATTAACTTCACATTTTGATAGCACTTATTTACTATAAGAGAATTATTTTCTTGGTAATCTCTCGGTCATATTTTTTACCCGAAAAATTTGGTTTACCAACAGATTTGTGGGTCGGTAATTGCCTAGATTATTGTAGTGCCTATATAAAAACTAATGCATTTTATATTCTGAAAATATAATTTAAAATATTAATTAATTTTTATTATTTTATTAAAATATATTTGTTTAATAGTGAAGTTTAAAAAAAATAAAAATTTAAGTAAAATATTATTTGCAGTGAGAGAAGGGATATTTTAAAAAAAAATTATTGTTTTAGTTAGAAATGATGTATTTTTAAAATTTTGCTTTAATTTTTTTTAAAAGTATATTTTTTTTCTAAAGTATTTTTTGAAATAAAATTTATTTTTATGGATAATTTTGTAAATGTTTTAACCAAGAGCGGACTTAAATTAAGAAAATCCGTATTCTTGAGAACTTTTTAGGTGATTATCCTTATATAAAAAGACCATTTCAAAGAAATAAATTGGTGTGAGTTTCATATAGCTCTATATAAAAAACCAATAATATCAAATTCAGAAATTGGCTTTCAAAAAAAAAATAATAAGGCATTACCTTGTGATGATTTTGAATTATTAATCTAAAAATATATGTGCTAACCAAAAGAGTGATAAGAAAAAATTTAACATTTACGACTCTTGAAACTAGCTATATATATATGAGTACTAATAATAATAATAACAATGAAAATAAAAATTGAACTTTTGTCATCTTAATTATTATAGATTCGGTAACTACTATTTGCATGGAAACAAGGCGTAATGATGCATGTTAATTTTATTAGTTCTAGCATTAATTAGATCTTCAAATTGTAGTTTAGTGGTAATAAATATATTTTATTTTTACTTACATTTTAAATTTAAGTCTTTTAAGTATTTCTCGTCCCTATATATAATTAATAAAAAGAAGTTTTTACTTCTATATTCTTTATCTTTTCATTTTTAGTAATTAATTAGATATTTAGGTTTAATTAATATTTTTAGTCGAAAATATTTTTGAGTCGTTGAAATTGAAAATACTTATTACCTATAAAGTATTATTTATATTTTATCAAGTAGAAAGCAACTATATTTTATTAAACCATATGTATTTTTTTTTAGTAAAATTATTAATTAAACCATATTGAAATTGTACTATCTATGATTTCTAAAGTTTACGCTGAATATTTATTTTCCCTTTATGAATTTCGACCACCACATGAAAATAGGAAGAAAATGATAATTTATGTATTTTCAATTTCAATATTACTCTTTACTAATAATTATAATTATATAATTATTAGTTATTAAAATATAAGATATTTTATTTCTTCTTCCAATCCATATTTGACTTTAATTTTAATTAATTTGTTAAAAAATTTTAACTTTTTACTTTTAATCTTTGAATTTAACTTTTTAACTTTTTATCTTTTAGTGAAATATATACTTTATGTATATCTTGCATATACATTAAGTATACACCGTCCATATTGCTCTACCATCACTCTAATCACCCTCCTTAATAATTGTTTAATTGTATTTAAAAATTATGGATATTACATCACTCTCATACACCCAATCCAGAAGGACCGGCCTACTCTATGATTCAAATATTAACAAATTATAATTTATTTGGAATATTAAATACTAAGCGGCTTTTATAACAAATAAATAAATAATTAGCAACATGATGCATGTGTTATAGAAAACTTCCTTAGAGCACACACAAAAGTAGAAACATGCCCCTAACAAACCTCATAAGGGAATAAAACTTAACTGTTTACATAACTTTTGAATAAATCCTATACATAAGTCTAAAAATAGAAAATTACATTGGGTCCTTAAACACATCAAATCTATTAAAAAATGGAGAATGTATGTATGAGAGCAATGAAGAATGTAACAAGTAGTAGTAATAATAATGATGATGATGAAAACAATAATAAGAAAAATAAAATGATGATGATGATGATGATGATGATGATGATGATGATGATGATGATGATAAAGATTATGGAAAATACGGATCAAACAAACAAATGAAAATAAGACCTAGAGGCAATATTTTTACATTGTCAAACTCGATAGCCTTAAGACTATCGGCTTCGACAATATTAAATTTTCTTAGAATGGGTTTTATAGTTTAATAATGTCATATAATAAGGATTATTGAACTCGATATTGAGAATGTCAAGTTTGTTAATTTTTGTATACTTTGAATATCAAGTTGCTTTTAGAAAAATTATTTCTAGGAAATACATGGACTTTTGAATTGACTATTGAAGATGTCACACCTCATTCTCTTAATCCTAAGGGTGGACTTATCTCGTAACTTAACTGAATCTTTTAGGAACTCTTATGTGATTATTGCATAATATTGATTTACTATATGATCATCTCTCATAATTTAATTACTTAATATTCTTTAAATACACATATCTATATCATCCAATAAATACAAATATTTTTAAATACATCTTTATTATTGACTAACACAATAATGTAAACAATCCTTAAATAAAACCAAACAATAAGTACTAATATGTTGGCTCGACATTTTTAATCGCTAATGATAGTGTAATATAGGGATTCTAATGGCTTATCCTTCAAGATCTGAAATATTTATATATTAAAAGGGTGAGTCCAACTTCACAGTGAATAGATAAATACGTAACAAGGAAGAATAATAAAGGTTTAAATAATATATATTTATATATAAATATTTACATGTAGCACCATTAATCAGCTGAATAAATAAAACTTAGAATCTCAAACATCACTTTCAAGCATTTCTTAATTCTTAGAATATTATGAATAATTCAGTTCAAACATCATTCATATACACTCAAATATACACGTGTAGAGCAAAATTTCCAAAGGGCAACCACTCAATATACGCCCCCAAAGGCTATATGTATATTAAACACTGTTCTCAAAGAACAATATTCATAATTCTATAAACACCCATCATCAATGTGTGATCCTTTAGGATTACAACAAGAATGTATATAATTATTTATCTAGCACAATATAATTAATCAGTCACATATATAAAAAATCAAACTGTCATTATTTGTTCTCAATTTATAAGAAACTAAATATCATTCAAATATGAAACATCATTCTCAATTAGCAAATTCTTCTTTTAAAATCATATATATCCAATACATTAGAAATACAATATTATATATGTATCCACTTACCTAGGCCAAATATTATACTTGCTTAACCAATATGATCCTTTTGGTACTTTATAATTGCAGTTGAGTTCATTCCTAAAATAATATAAGAATATTATTTAATTTAAAGTATACTCTAGCTACTCTAAATGTATGCTATGAAAATGACGTGTGGGTTCGAACATTAAATTCTAACGATATTTCGGTAATTTGGTATCCCTCAAAATTTCTAAAATATTACTTCAATAAATATTTTCTAATTTCCAAGTCAATTATCTAATTAATATTTTTAATAACTTAAAATATTTTTGGATGTTTAAATTTATAAAATATTATATCAATAATAATGATAATTTTATATTAATTAATTAATTAATTAATTTTATTTCATTTTTAATCATTTGTCTAATCTTTAACAAAAATATAATCCTATTTATTTTCAAATTATATAATTTAGTTCATATACTTAAAATTTATTTAACTTAATTTTCAAAATAAGTTGGTGTTTATAATAATGAAAATAATATTACTTACTTTAATTTTTCTTATTCATTACATTTTAAAATTTTCATTATAATAACAATTAATAATATTTATCTAGACATTAATATGATTTGATTTATTCTTATTACTTAAATTAATTAACTACTTTTAATTTGACTAAAATAATTTATATAAAGTTTAATTAATACTAATAATATTGATATACAATTTTATTTATTTTTAATACTTTATTTATATTTTACTTTCTAAAAATCACCTTTAATAAAGTTATAAATTTTGATAGTAAAATAATAACATTATTTATGTTTTTAAAAATAATTATTTAATTATTATTATTATTTAAAATTTTAATAATTTATGTTAAATCTAATATTAAATAGTGATAATTTTTTTTTTAAACCAAATGGACTATATTACTAAGAATCAAAAACAACAGGAATGGAATCCCATACATGGAATCTAGAAAATCTGAAAGAACTTCTAGCCAAACTATGAGCCATAAAATTGTCTTGGCGTTGAACCTATCTGACACTAATATTCAACATACTAGAAAGCATAAGCTTACAATAAAAAATAATAAGACCAAAAGCAGAATGGTTTGGAATTGAAGAATTCAAAGCGTGAATAATAACTTATGAGTCTGTGAAGATACATCCAGGATTCGGAAGATTCAATTGGAGCCAAAGGAGAGATGAATGAAGAGCATGCGCCTCCACTAATCGAGAGTCATCAATGCAAGAAAAAAAATCAGACAAAGCTTGGAGGAATTATTTAATTACCTCTAATTAAACTATAAAAGTTTCTATTGAGTTTTATAATATTAATAATAATATACAATTTATTTACTTTATGATTCTAAATTTTAATTTCTAATAATCATCTCTAATAAAATTAATAAGATTATTATTATTATCTTCTTAAAATTTAACATTATTAGTTTAATTTTCATTATAAATAATAATATTAATTTATATTAAGTTTAACATAAAATGTCAATATAGTTTCAATTGTAATTAGTAAAATAAACCTTAAGTAAACTTATAAGTATTAATTATAATATAGTAATAGTAATATTGACAATAGTAAGTAATAATAATAGTAATAACAACAATAGCAGCAGCAGTAGCAACAACAACAACAACAATAATAATAACTTGTTGATCATAACAATACAAATATTTTATAAAATATCATGTTTTATAAATTTACAAACACAACATATTTACTACTTCATTTAATCAAATTATAATTATTCAACTTAATTTAATTAATAATTAATAATATTTATAATAACATCGTCAGAAGTTCACGCAGGCGCTAGGATTCGATGGTGAGTGAGTCGGCGGATGGCAACAATTCATGGTGAGTCAGGTGGCATTTGGAAGCTCGTCGATTGTTTTATCAGATTATCCTTTCCTCCTCGAATGGCGGCAGTTCACCGCTTGTCAGTCAACCATTTTGTCAATCAAGGTGGCCAAAAGGCGGTAGATCGAACACAAAATGCTACTGTCCGATTATACTTTCCTCCTCCCTCTCCTTTCTCTGTATCTTTCTCTCTCTTCTCTCTCTTTCCAGAATTTTCTTCTTCTTCTTCTTCTTCTTCTTCTTCTTCTTCTTCTTCATCATCATCTTCTTTTCTTTTCTTTTCTTCTCTTTTTAATTTAATCTACCAACTTAACACATTTTTTTAAATTTTTTTATTCCATTATAGTTGTACATTACCTAAAAATCCACATATTTTAACTTGCAATTTTTTATACCTAACATTTATTATTATTATTATTATTATTATTATTATTATTATTATTATTATTATTATTATTATTATTATTATTATTATTATTATTATTATTATTATTATTATTATTATTATTATTATTATTACAAGCCATTGCATTCTTTCCCCCCCTTAAGAAAATTCATTCCCGAATTTTCACTAGCTTGTTTATGAAAATAAATGAGGATATTGAGCAAGCATGTCTTGCTTTCTCTTCCAAGTTGCTTCTTTCTTCAAATGATTACTCCATAAGACTTTCACCAAAAGAATAACATTGTTCCTCAAGACTTTCTCTTCTCTTCCTAAAATCGCCACTAGTTCTTCTTTATAGGTCAAATCTTCTCGTAATTGTATTGGTTATCTCTGGAGTATATGTGAAGCATTACTTTTGTACTTCCTCAAAATGGATATATGAAAGACATCATGTATTTGTGATAATTCTGGTGGTAGTGTAAGTCTACAAGCAACGTGGCCAATTTTCTCCATAATCTCATAAGTCCCAATAAATTGAGGGCTTAACTTTACTCATTTTCCAAATAGTACTACACCCTTCCATGGTGAGATTTTAAAAAATATTTTATCCCCTAGTCATACTCAATATCCTTCCTCTTCAGGTCTGTATAGTTCTTCTATCTATCTTGTGCAACTTTTAATTTGTCCCTAATTAATTAAATTTTATCAGTAGTCATCAGAACCAATTATAGACTCACTAATTCTCATTCTCCAATTTCATCCCAACATACTTGAGTTCTGTATTTTTCTTCCATATAGTACTTTATAAGGTGCCATGCCAATACTTGAATGAAAACTATTATTATATGCAAACTCCATTATTGGTAAATGCTTATGTCAACTCCCTTTGAATTTCATAATATAAGCTCTAAGTATATCCTCCAAGGTCTGAATAGTACGCTCTGACTGACCATCATTTTGAGGATGGAAAGAAGTACTAAACTTCACTTTTGTACCCATAGTATTATGCAAGTTAGGCCAAAATTTTGAAGTGAACTGTGGATCTATGTCTGATATTATAGATACTGGAGCACCATGCAGTTTTATAATTTCTTTCACATAGATCTATGTAAGTTTATCTAATGAGAAATCCATCCCGATAGGCAAAGAGTGAGATGACTTTGTCAACCTGTCCATAATTACCCAAACAGCATCATGACCTTTCTTGGGACGAGGCAAGCTAGAGACAAAGTTAATGGTAATGTGCTTCTATTTTCTTTCAGGAATCGAAAGAGGTTGCAGAAGTCCTGAAGGATGCTGATGTTTTGCTTTAACTTATTGGCACACCAAACATTTTGCTACAAAATCTGCTATATCCTTCTTCATACCCTTCCACCAATAATTCTTCATAAGTGTTTTATACATTTTAGTACTTCCTGGGCGCATAGAATAGGCCGAACAGTGGGCTTCTTCTAGAATTTCTCTTTTTAAAGTATCATCATTAGGTACACATAATCTCTTACCAAGCATTAAAGTGCCATCTTCCCTAGTAAAATAGTTTGTATGAGTACCTACTTTTACACCATCAAAGATCTTCTTCATTTCTTTAAGTAAAACTTAAGCTACTCTAGTTCTTTCCATTAATATCGGTATGACTTTGAAAGTTGTTAATAATGCTCCAGAGTCATTCATCTTCAAATTTACTCCCAAAGATCGAAGATCTAGTAGTAATGGTAGCCGTACAGTTTTGACATGGAAAAGACTATCATGTGATTTTCGACTCAAAGTTAGGGGTGGCAACTGGTAGGGTACCTAAGAAAATTACCTTATCTGAACTTGAAACTAGTTAATTTTTAACTACCTGAATCCGTTTAAACCTGATTATAGTTATACCCGTACCCATCCCAAATCCATTTAATACTACCCGTTTACTACCTAAACCTGTTTAATTACCCGTTTAAATATAAAAATTAAAATTTATTATAAAATTTAAAATATAAATTATAATTTTTTAATTAAATAATTATAAATAAATATTTAATATTAACACAATTTTATTAAAAATAATTTCATACTACATAATTTTATAATTAAAATAAAATAAAATAAATATATAATTAAAATTTTAATAAAATATAATTAATATGCAATCGGGTTTGGGCAACAGGTACCTAAGAGTCTATACCCGAACCCGTCACAAGTGGTAAAAACACTGCACATACCCATCCAAACCCGTTTATAAATTAGTCATACCTTATATAAATGGATCAGGATGGATAGTGTACCCGAAAATACCTGACCCGTAGCCACCCCTACTCAAAGCATCAGTTACTACATTAGCCTTTCTATAATGATACTCAATAGTACAATCATAATCTTTTAGCAATTCAACCCATCTCCTCAATTTCAAATTTAAGTCCTTCTGAGAAAGAAGATACTTCAAACTCTTATGGTCTATGAATATCTGGCATTTTTCTCTATAAAGATAATGGCTCTAAATTTTTAAAGCAAACACCACTGCAGCAAGTTCTAGATCATGAGTGGGATAATTCAATTCATGGGGTCAAAGCTGTCTAGATGCATAAGCTATCACCTTCTCATGCTACATCAATTCACATCCCAATCCATTCCGTAAAGCATCACTATACATCATAAAACCACCATTGCATTCAGGAAGAGTAAGAACATGAGCAGATGTCAAATAAGCTTTTAGTTTTTCAAAGCTTTGCTGACACTGCTCAGTCCAGTTAAACTTCGCATCTTCCATAGCAATTTGGTCAACAGTGAGGCAATAATAGAGAAGTCCTATACAAAACGATGATAATACCCAGCCAAGCTTAAGAAACTTCTCACCTCCTTAGGATTTATAGGTGGTTCCCAGTTCATCATTGCCTCTATCTTTTTAGGGTCAACATGAACTCCCTCTGCTCATATGACATGACCCAAAAATACCACTCTATCTAGTCAAAACTCATATTTACTATGCTTGGCATAAAATTGTTTATTCTTTAAGGTTTGTAATACAATTCTCAAATGTTCCTCGTGATCCTCTCTACTTTGAGAATACACCAGAATATCATCAATAAATATAATTACAAACCTATTCAGATAAGGATAAAATACTTTGTTCATAAAATCCATAAAAGCAGCTAGGGCATTGGTAAACTCGAATGACATTACTAAAAATTCCTAAAAGTTATCTTTGGCATATTTGACTCTTTAATTTTCAACTGATGATACCCCGATTGCAAGTCTATTTTGGAAAAGACCTTAGCACCTTGAAATTGATCAAAGATATCATCAATGCGAGGCAAGGGATACTTATTCTGAATAGTGACTCGATTTAGCAACCTACAATCATTGCATAATCTCATGGATCCATCTTTTTTCTTCACAAATAACACAGGAGCTCCCTATGGTGAAATACTAGGCGTAATAAATCCCTTATTCAGTAATTTCTGCAATTACACCTTCAATTCCTTCAACTCCATAGGAGCCATTATGTAAGAAGCTTGAGAAATAAGAGATATGCTAGCCTGAACATCAATAGAGAATTCAACGTCTCTATCAGGAGGTAAACTTGGAAGTTCTTCTTGAAATACTTCAGGAATTCATACACTATAGGGGTATCTTCCAATTTAGGCCCTTCTAATTGTGTGTTAATCATATGTGCTAGATATGCTTAACAACCCTTCTTAAGTAACTTTTTGGCTATCATAGTAGAAATAACATAAGATGGGACAAACTTTTGCTCACCATAGAATGTAAGGTTAAAATTTTCAGGCAAGTTAAAAGTCACTTTTTTCTCATAATAATCAATAGTGGCATAGTGGTGAGATAAACAATCTATCCTAAAAATAATATCAAACTCCTAAATGGGCAAAGGAATAAGATCTTCTAACAACTCAAAATCACCTAACTTGACTGCTGAATCTTTATACACATGCTTACACACAATGGAAGTCCCTACTAGAAAACTCACTGCTAACCTATTATCTAAGGAACTTAGTTTTCCATTTGCATATGTGGCAAATGCATGCTATATAAATGAATAAGTGGAGCCACGATCAATAAGAACATAAGCATCTCTTCCAAAAATAACCAAAATACCAGTGACCAACTCAAGTGAGGCTAGAGCTTCTTATTGAGTAACAACAAAAACCCGAGGATGTACAGGAGGTCTACCTATCTGACCAGATGATATGATCCCATCCTGTCTACCAACACCACTGTTGTTTTCTCTCCCAGCTCCTTTGCCCTATGATTGGTACCTGCCCCATCTCCGAGGCACAAATGTTGATGATGCTTGAATAGATTCACTTCGTCTCACTAACATGGGATAGTCTCTCGTGTAGCGACCCACATCATTTCATTGATAACATCCTCAAACATTTACTCTGCACTCCCTGGTGTGAAATTTTCCATAATTGGAACATAAAGGTCATGGACTCTGAATAGCTCTCATACTGTTACAGTATCCCACTCTAGGTGTACTCACAAAGTTACCCACATATTGTCTTACTGAGTTCTAGCTAAACTGGGGTCAATTTACTTGTTGTCCTAATCTCACAGAATGACTTCTACTACTTACAGGATGAAATCTGTCATATGAGTTGCCTCCCCTCTTAATATGTCTATCTGAAAGTCCTTAAAAATGTTGATGATGCTTGAATAGATTCACTTGGTCTCACTAACATGGGATAGTCTCTCCTGTAGTGACCTATATCATCACATTGATAACATCCTTTAACATTTACTCTGCACTCCCTGGTGTGAAATCTTCCATAAATGGAACTTAAAGGTCATGGACTCTGAATAGCTCTCGTACTGTTACCCTATCCCAATCTAGGTGTACTCACAAAGTTACCCACATATTATCTTACTGAGTTCTAGCTAAACTGGGGTTGATTTACTTGTTGTCCTAATCTCACAAAATGACTTCTACTACTCACAGGATGAAATATGGTATATGAGTTGCCTCCCCTCTTAATATGACTATCTGAAAGTCCTTGAAAAGAACTATAGGTCTACTTTTGCTTTTTGTTCTCAAACTCTGCTTCTTACTTTAATAATTTCTCATTTTCTAGTGCATCATCAACTAAAGCACAGAATGTAGTGCCTTGTCCTCAAGACAACCCTTTGAGAACACTAATATGCAATCCCTCAAAAAACCTATTACACTTGTCTTACTCCTTGGATATCATATGATCCACATATCTGTATAACTCTTCAAATCTATCCACATATTGAAGGACCATCATACTACCTTGTTTTAGTTGAAAGAACATACTTTCCTTCTCCCTTCTATAACCATCTATAATCTACTGCTAATAGAATTCATTTTCAAAAATATCATAGGTCAAATCAGCATGCGAGATTTAATCATTCGGTCATACCAATTTTTAGCTACTCTTCCTAAGAAAGCTTGAGCATATCTCAACTTTTCAACATTTGCAATACTTGAGAGAGAATAAGCTTTCTTTTATTTTCTTAGCCACTTGTCTTCCTTTTCAAAATCCAAAGTGCCATCAAAGTTTTCTGCTCCACAAATACGGTAATGGGAAATAACAAGCCAAAAATGGTTGTTGTTGATCTCTTGCGTCCATAGCTGCTGTAATAGCCTGAGCAAAAACAAGACCAACATCGATCTGAATTGGCGGTGCAGGAGGTGGAACAGGAGGTACATGAGGTGGAGAAAGTGGATTTACTCCATATGAGACTTCTTGTGAAGCGGTATCATTATTCTGTTTACTACTCTCAGATGCATTATAATCAACCGACTTGTCGATAGGAGGTAGGGTAGGGTCCCTATGTGGTCGGCCAACATCTTCTAGTCTAACTATTTGATTTCTTCGGCTAGTGATTCTACCACGGCCTCTACCACCTCACATTAGTAGCAGCATTTTCCTACACAAATAAATCATATAATATAAGTTAACTACGTGGCATTCCTATATACATAATAAAAAGATATATTTATGTTCCATAGTAAAGTTATCTTTATATATATTAGCGTATCATGACAATCTCTCTACTTCTTGGGATACTATTTATAAAAATTTTAAGTGCTTTTGATTTGATTATGTATGACAGGATACTATTTAAATATAATGATATACAAATGCAATTTGAATTTAAAATTTCTTTTGACTCATGCATAATCCCCCCCCCCCCCCCCCCCAATATGCAACTTTTAAAAGAAAACTTTGCCCTTGAATTCGAGAAATGTACTGGTTACACTAACAACTTAAAATAATTTTCTTATTCTTAATTACCTAAATTTAATTTCCTCTAGGTCTTTTCATAAAAGTCCACAGAATTTATAACATATATTCTGATACCATAAAATTTCACACTCTATGCTCTTAATCCTAAGGATGAACTTATCTAATAACTTAACTGAATCCTTTTAGGAATTCTTCTGTGATTATTGCATAACATTGATTTACTATAAGATTATCTCTTATAATTTAATTACTTAATATTCTTCAAATACACATATCTATATCATCCAATAAATACAAATATTTTTAAATAAGTTTTTATTATTGACTAACGCAATAATGTAACTTGTCCTAAAATAAAACAAAATTATAAGTACTAACACATTGGCCCCACCTTTTCTACGTGTTGATGACAATGTAATATAGGGATTTTATCAGTTTATCGTACAAGATATGAAATGCTTATATATTAAAGGGGTGAGTCCAACTACTCAGTGAATAAATAAATAGATAACATGGGAGAACAATTAAGGTTTAAATAATATATGATTATATATAAATATTTACATATAGTGCCATTAATTATCCAGATAAATAAAATCTAAAATCTCAAACATCACTTTCTAGCATTTCTTAATTCCCAAAATAATATGAATAATTCAGTTCAAACATGTAACACTCGTATACCCTATGTATATATAATAAATATACTTCGTATATGTAAAATACATATACATAATATAAAAGTATCACGATAAAATCCATGATAAAAATTCTCTTTTTAATTAATATAGTTAATTATTCATAAATAAAGAAAATCTCTAGGAAAAATTCTCTAGAGTTTTGTCTGAAATTTCAATATTCCCCAAACTCATTAAAACACAGCCTGCAAATAAAATTTCACTCCCAATATTCAAATTTATATCAAAATCTCCACTTCATCAATCCATATTTTAATGTCTTATAATTAAAAACATTATTTATCATTATTATATATATACATAACTATCCCAAAATGTTATTTATTATAAATATGCTGAGACTAATTATACATAAACCAAAATATACAGTATCATAGAATTTGCACGTGTGCAATACCTTCTAAGTTGGTCTTGTAGAACATACACAATCTCCATGTCTAAATCCCAATCTGGATCACCCTGGTCTATGCTTTAAATTCCTGCGCGATACATACTAATGTGCTAAGCTCGAAAGCTTAGTGGTACATACTTTGATATAATGAAAAACTTAAGAATGAATGCAAAAATGTCTTTCTTTTTAAAATTTTAATAATGGCATGTTGTTTCATGTAACAACTCACACACTTATCACATTCAATTCATCATATTACACATTCACATACATTGGGCCCCCTATATAATATTAAAGTTTCACAGATATTAATTTGGATCAATTTTTGACACCCAGTGTTTGGCCCGAAAGCAAATAATAGTGACGTCCAGTGTCTAGCCCGAAGACAATATAATAGTGATGCCCAGCATCTAGCCTAAATGCAAAAATAGTGGCGCCCAGCGTCTGACCCAAAAGCAATTATCGGCATACCATATAACACCAAACACTATACTTTAGAAATTGATATTACATAAGGTTGCACACATTATTTAAATAATTTCTCACTTTTCTCATACTATGGCAAGCCAATTTTCATTTGTTTTTGCACTTTCCATAATTTATCATTATTTCCACATAGTTTCATTAATTTCATCAATTTTCTTGCCACATACTCAATATGGCCGAATTATGCATAATTACACATTTTCACAAACATATTATTCAATGCTTTTAGTCATCCTAAAATTATTCACTTAATCACACATTATGCATTTCATAGCTTAAACATATATCTATGCACTTTTTTTGTAAATTCTCACATTAAAGTAGCATAGTCATCAAATCACATAGCAATGTAGCATGCCAACAAGTGCAAATTAATGTATTTTATTCCAAGTATGTACATACCTCTTATTTCTGCCTCTTCTAAGCTAAAAAGATACACTAAATTAAATTTACATGTAGCATCATTAATCATCTGGATAAATAAAACCTAAAATCTCAAACATCACTTTCAAGCATTTCTTAATTCTCAGAATAATATAAATAATTCAGTTCAAAAATGTAACACTCGTATACCCTATATATATACAATACATAGACCTCGTATATATAAAATATATATACAGAATATAAAAGTGTCACGATAAACTCCATGATAAAAATTCTCTTTTTAATAAACATAGTTAATTATTCATAAATAAAGAAAATCTCTAGAAAACATTCTCTAGAGTTTTGTCTGAAATTTTAATATTCCCCAAACTCATTAAAACACAACCAACAAATAAAATTTCACTCCCAATATTCAAATTTACATCAAAATCTCCACTTCATCAATTCATAGTTTAATGTCTTATAATTAAAAATATTATTTATCATTATTATATATATACATAACTATCCCAAAATGTTATTTATTGTACATGTGTTGAGATTAATTATACATAAACTAAAATATACAGTATCATAGAATTTGCATGTATGCAATACCTTCTAAGTTGGTCTTGTGGAACGCACACAATCTCCATGTCTCAATCCCAATCTGGATCACCCTGGTCTTTGCTTCAAATACCTGTGCGATACATACTAATGCACTAAGCTCGAAAGCTTAGTGGTACATACTTTTATATAATGAAAAACTTAAGAATGAATGCAAAAATGTCTTTCTTTTTAAAATTTTAATAATGGCATGCAGTTTCATGTAACAACTCACACACTTATCACATTTAATCCATTACCTTACACATTAACATGCATTGAGCCCAAATGACCCTATATAATATTAAAGTTCCACAGATATTACTTTGGATTGATTTTTGACATCCAATGTCTGGCCTGAAAGCAAATAATAGTGACGCCCAGCGTCTGATCCGAAGGCAATATAATAGTGATGCCCAACATCTAGCTTAAATGCAAAAATAGTGGCGCCCAACATCTGGCCGAAAAGCACTTATTGGTATACCGTATAACACCAAACACTATACTTTATAGAAATTGATATTTCATAAGGTTGCATACTTTAATTAAATAATTTCTCACTTTTCTCATACTATGGCAAGCCAATTTTCATTCGTTTTGCATTTTCCATAATTTATCATTATTTTCACACAGTTTCATTAATTTAATCAATTTTCTTGCCACATACTCAATGTGGCCGAATTATGCATATATTATGCATAATTACACATTTTTCACAAACACATTATTCAATGCTTTTAGCCATCTTAAAATGGCTCACTTAATCACACATTATGCATTTCATAGCTTAAACATATATCTATGCACTTTTTCTGTAAATTCTCATATTAAAGTAGCATAGTCATCAAATCACATAACAATGTAAGATGT